>CM031244.1:563309101-564509101 GCA_018340775.1 Taxus wallichiana var. yunnanensis | reverse complement strand
TGTATAAACTTATATTCATACAGAAGTACCATTTTCCAAACTTCAAAAGACTTGCTCTTGATGTGCCTATCATGTCAAGCCTTCTGTTGTGCCTTCTCTATCTTATGGATCCAAGAAACAATGGGATGATACTCATAAAATTAAATCAATTTCTCAATGTGTTCCTCCACATCATTTTCATAAAATAATCCACTTGCGTGCGTAAGACGTAGGGATGGTAACAAAAATTCCATAAGTAGTACAACCTCTACACCAAACACTAACTGAAAGGGGCCTTATTCAACCATTTATAGGTTGTTCTATATGCCCAAAGAATGGTATATACCTTATCGTCCCAATCCTTTCCTCCAACACCAAAAATATTTCTTAATGTTTGTCCTAAGATCTCGATGAAAGATTCAGTAGCACCATTTTATTGAGGGTGATAAGGAGTAGTATTATGGTGTGCTACCAAAAATTCTACTGGAAAGATTCTTATTGTCTCATTCAAGAAATGAGTTCCTCTATCACTGGTCAAGGTCAAAGGGCATCCGTACCTGCTGATAATATTCTCCCAAAGGAACCTTGTTGCTGCGCAATAATTTATAGCTACATCCTCTACCCACCTTGTCAAGTAGTCGATACATGTAACAATGTAGTGCTCTCTAGTCCTTCATGTGGGTGGTGTAATAAGTCCTATAAAATAAAATATCCATTTCTAAAAAGTTTTCACACTTTTTATAGGATGTAAGGGAATTTCATCCCAACTTCCATGATTTTCAAGTCCCCGACGGTGATCAAATTCCTTGACATAAGTGTTGATATCCGTATACCTTGTCTCCCACCATAAACCAACTAGAAGGATCTTGAGCATAGTCACATCTCATGCATAATGTCCTCCGCAATGCCACCACAAGCTTCCTCCATAATGGTGTCACACTCATACTCTATAAAAATATATGTAAGACCTCATCTCTACCCATTTTATACAAGTATCCTCCAATGAAATAGTATGACGCTTAACTTGAATAGCAAGTTTCTTGTTCTCCAATGTTTTCATTCCCTCTAGCATAAGTCTAGTGTGCAAAAATATAGATATGTCTTAGAAATTTATTGGCGTGTAGTTTAAACTAAATAATTTTACATAAGACATAGTGTCTTCAATACTCTGCACGTCTTCTCCAAAATTAATTCTTGATAAGTGATCAAGACCCAAGTTTCTCTTGCCTAGCTTTACTTCAACTCAGTAAAGTCAAATTACTAAAAGAGGAGTATCCACCAACATATGTATCCCCGCAAAATAGTTTTGTTGACCAATTACTTCATTTCCATATGATCTGTATAGAAAATAAACGGTGTGGCTAATAAGTACTGTCAAAATTTGTGAAGCGTGTAGATCATAAACAATGCCTCGTGGTCTGTCATTGTATATTATGCTTTATTTGTGTCAAATTCCTACTTGTAAAGCATACGGGATGATCCACATTACCTCTCTTGGTTGCACCAATAACTCACCAATAGTCATGCTAGAGGTGTCAATATGTACATGGAAAGGTTTTTTCCATGAATGAAAGCACAAGATTGGTGAAGTAGTCAATCTTTCCTTTAGAGTTTTAAACTCTTGTTATTTCATGCCACCATAATAAAAAATTCCTTTGGCTTTGAGTAGTTTCTCTAGGGGTGTAGTAGTCCTTGCATATCATGTTGATAAATTTCCTATAGTATCAAAGTATTCCCTAAGAATCCACACACTTCACTTTTTTTGGTAGGTTCCTGTAATCCCAAAATCACCGCAATCTTAGCCAGATCTACCAATAATCTATCCTTACAAGTGATGTGCCCAAGTAAAGTTACAAAGGGTACAACAAAAATAAAATTCTTTATATTAAGAGGGATGATTAACTGCCCTCATATTTCATACATGAGCCTTAAATTATCATAGTGATATTTTACAAGCCCATAGATAGTCGAATCATCCAGATAAACGTGCAAAATATTGTGAATAAAATCATGAAATGCCTACACAACTATGTATGAGAATAATCCTTGTGCATTATTCAAAGGTCCAAATGGCATGACAATATATGAAAAAATTACCCATTCGGTGGTGAAGGTAGTCTTATCATTATCCTCGTGTGCAATGCACACCTAATAATACCCGAAAACCCATCATTGAAAGAATAAATTTCATGCTCTACAACTCCCTCAAGGATCTCCTATGTGAATGAAATAGGAAAAGGATCTATGACACATGAGGCATTAAGTTCCCTATAATCTACACAAATCCTAATTCATCCATCCTTCTTAATTTTGATCACCATGGGGATAACCCACTCAGATTCCTCAATTAGTTTAATGATTCTAGACTTAAGAATTTTGTCAATCTCTTCCTTCACCTTCACGCGTAGGTTTGGGTTCATCCTATAAGGCCTCTTCCGAACTATATGTGTGCCTTATTTCAACTTAATCTTCATCTCTCCCAATGAGGGATGCACACCTTTCAACTCATGGTAACCTCTTGGAAATAAATCCTAGAAGTTGCATACAAGAGCTCAATGATATTTTCTACCTCTTGTTGTAACCAGTAATTTCCAATGATGGCCTCCTTAGGCACATCCTCGGCCCAATGTTAACTTTATTTTTCTTCATTAGGGCATTGTACATTTGTTCCTTTTCATTTTTAGAATCCATTACCTCACGCATACCCTCTATATGGATAATATCTAGGTTCTCTACCTCTTCATCATTAATAAGGTATACCAACTTTCATTTTTCTTTCTCTTTCCGACGCATCCCAATAACATCTCCTCTGTTTCCAACGTATCTCCATGCATCTCAGAATTAGGATTCCCAATTAAATGAAGGATAAAATCCTCTACCTTTGCACTATCTCCCAATGTTTCATGATTTGGAAAGCCTCGTGTACTAGTGGCTTATTATAAAAATAATCAAAATTGTGAACACTACCTTCACCCATCTCATGCTAGCTTGTCGTATCTTGTTTTAACTCAACATGTACATAACTTACACATGCCCATCCATGTAGAATGGGATAGAAACTATGCACCCAAAGAGATGGTGGTAATGCCTCTTGGCCTTGTACCCATTATCTCTCACAGTTATGGACATGTACCAAAGTAAGAGTCTTTCCATCATACTCATGTATAAGTGTAGGTACATTATTCCAAGTAAACCTTGTGAAAAAGGTGATTATCACTTCTCATTAGCACGACAAAGTTGTCTTTGTGTGTTTCCCACCAATGCCCTGTTATTTCGTGCAAGGTATAGACCAAGTATATTCCTTTTTTACCTTAATTATTCCACTAGTTCTCAATGGCATGCGATAATGAGTTAGGATTTTCATCACCAGTATATCTAGGTAACTGAGTTGCACCCAAATTCCTAACCATGTGTGGCCTAATAATATTGGAAAATCTTCGCTTAACCTTGCACCTGATCATTTCATACGTGTCATGGGACCAATTATCATTGTGTAACACTAGTAGTATTATCGATGATTATGCATCTTCCCACCGAAACATGCCTTCCTTAGATGGTTCCAAATTCTCATGGCCACACATCGTATGCGCATAAATTATATTAAGATCTTCTTCACTCATAGGCTCAATGTATGGTGCATCCTTTACATCATCCAAGGGTATGACCACATGCTCCTCCTTATTCTCAAAACTGATATATCTCTTATTGAAGCACAAGTCAACATTGTTCGTATAACACCAAGGATGCCCAAGTAGTGATGAAAAGTTATCTTCCTTAGCCAACTCCAATACTTAAAAATCCCTAGTAAACTTGGCTCTTTGAATGGTAATGGAAGTATCCTTTAACACCCCAATAGGCATGGATCTTGTTTTATTTTCCATATAAAACACATTGGAAGATGGTTGTAATGATGGCATTCCCATCTAGTTCCATGCATCCAAAGTCAATAAATTCACCCGGTGTCTATGTTTATCAGAATATTACTCACCATCCAACCATAAATCGCTTCATCCAATTTGATATCATTGTTATAATCATGGTTCCATGGTGGAAAATTTACATGAAGTATCTAACTCTTGCGTTAAGATCATATGTGTGGTACCTTATCATGCGGCCATTCTCCTAGTAGTGATAAGATTTTCTCGTGCCTCAACATTCTACATATATACTTCAAATAGTATACATCTTTCTATGGGAGCTCAATATTCTTCGTGCATTCTCTTTTACACACCTACTCCTCAAGCACTAAATCTCACCTTATAAGTCTCTCGATCACCCTTGTGGTATATTGATGTAATTCCTTGTGATGAGAAACATCTATATATTTGACATGCATAATCTCCTCCCTCTTGATGAGTGGTTTTTCTTTAAGAGGATCATGTTCATGCGCTTCTTCTACACGTGTAGTAACTAACATAGGATATAATTTTGGATCGAGACATATTCTTAGGTTCTCATTGCTCATTCTTTGCATGATGCACCTTGATTATCCCCACACATTTATATTTATTTTTATTCTTACATATTTTATCATAAAGATCAAGGTAGTATTAAACCTTATGTTACTTTCCACAATATGCGCATACCGATTCTCGGGGACAGATTATGTTGGTAATGATCTGGGACCCATGCATAAATATTTATCTACTACCATGAAATGTACTCCTATATCCACCTTGGAACCCACCATATGAATTATTACACCCTTCATTAGGCTGGGATTCTTACACCTGAGAGCTACTTGCCACAATGGTATGGTGTAATCACATCTTGCATGCTTGAAGAATTTGGTCTATCAACCCGAAATATTTTGTATCATAGGTGTGGGCATCATAAATGTTACAAGACATAGAGTTGTTTGTTGTCAAAATTGTAACCATGTATCATATTTGGATGAACATATTTGTTTGAGTTAACAATGGGACTGTCTCAAAGTATGGTACCTTGCACGCTTGAGACAAACCTCTAAAAAGATCGGTTCCTCTACTGCTTTTTCATTGCATCGCTACTCCTAATGCTAAAATGGAAATTTAAGCTAAAAAAGCCAAGGGAACATGGATATAAGGATAAAAAAATGAAAAATAAAATAAGGAAGGTGATAGAACCAGAAAATTAGGATGAACACTATTTGTTTTAAGTGAAAACAGAGGAGAAAGGATGAAGGGAGGCAAGGCACGTGTAACACAAACTAGGACGCATTCACACGATCAATTTCATGAAACATAACAAGAAAATGGAGCTACAAGATATTTAAAATGACACGGTAAGCACACAATGGAAGAGGAAGGAAAGAATTAATAATATAGACACGTTAAGGAAGAGAATAAAAATGATGTTTTTATTACTTATAGGGATGCACAATCCATTATAATGGCGTCTCAAGGCCAATATCTCGCATGCACAAACTAGATCTAGAATTCTCGTGAATCAAAATGCATAGATATGAAGTCCTTAGAAAATTTTAGAAGATCTAAAACATCCAACCTTTTCCAATGAGAAAAGCTCTTACATTTATAGATAAATCAATGAGAGAAAAGAGGAGAAGGAAGGAAAATCTGATTTGAAAACTCAACCACTAGTAATGAATGCCTACAAATCCACCTATAATATATCAAATGCACATATCCAATTCTCGTATGGCGTGTAGGAGAAGGAAGGAGGTAATATCCATATCAAATTAGGTGGTTGGAGCAATCAAATTTTCTCATTAATGGCCAGAAAGACATTTTCCCATTTCTCACCTACCAAATCCCATTGAAATTTGAATTTGAATATATTACACTATAGACGATGTCAATAGATGTTGAATGAGACTAGGCACACATGTGTCGAGCTCGAACAAAATTTATGGTTTTGGAAATCTACAGTCACTCGACACGTAATGACATGTGGTGCTCACTGATTGATTGAATGGACCGACCAACTATGCAACCACTTTTTCATTTTATACCACGTGTCAAGAAATGATTTGTATTCATGATTCAAGACCCATCCGGTGCACTTTGATTGTTTGGGTGAACCACACTCAATGTATGATAGATGACACGTGGTTGAGAAGGGCATGAGAAGAAGATGCAAAGGCATGCACATGGAAGAGCAAGGCACAAGAGGAAGGAAAAAAAAGGGCGCGTGAAAAAGTGACGCATGTGGGATAAATGGGAGAAATACCTAAGGAAGAAATGTATTGTCAAGACACAACTATTACAAGGTAATGTTTGGTGGCAAGGAAGAAGGGCTCGTGAGGAAACCAAGGACTTATATGATTTTAGGAAGTAGGACCAAGGCGCGTGCAAAGGATACATGCAATACTTGGAAGAAGGCAAGTACGTAGAGGGTACACACGAGGGGGAAGATGGAATAAAGAGGAAAAAGGAAAAGAAAAGGAAGAAGGAAGAAAATAGAAGCGAGTGTGCATGAGTGCGCGAGGAATGCCACCAAGGAAATGTGCCAAGGAGATAATCAAGTGTGTGTAACCTACAAATAGAACCTTCGGATCTAGAATGGGGATGAAAGTTGTCCAAATAACTAGGGAGTTATTTGGATAATAGTTTTGGCGAATTTTGGGGCCATCTTCCTACTAGATGAAAGAGATTAGTAGCCTGGAGTATCCATTGGGCATGGAGTCTTCTTGGAATCATGAAATTATGACCTATAACCTTGAAGAACTACCACTTGAAATCACTTGAGGAAATATTTATGAACTTTTTATGAATCTTTCCAAACCTGTTGAATATTGTTGGAAAATGATTGACATCCTAGAAGCAACAAAAGAGTGTGTGTAAGAAGCACGTGGGAAGAAATAACTATGTACAAACAAGATAATGTGCATGTAATGTTGAAGGAATTGAAACTACTCTAACATATACAAAGTGATGCAACATGCTTAATGGAAGGTTTCGAGATAGATCCCATTGACTATGATTGAAAGTGTGCCTCCATAAAGATAAGATAACTCAAAAGAGTTACCCTCCTTGCAATAAATGATAACATATGGGCCACTCCAAAGTGCATCAAACTTTGAATGGTGCCCTGGTGTGGCTCTGTCAACATCTCATTTTAAGATCAAGTCCCCAACTTTGAAAGCTTTTGGCCTAGTTTTTCTGTCAAACCATTTCTTTGTTGCTTGTTGATGTTGTTCTAGCTTGATCATGGTAGAGTTCCTTGATTCTTAAAGTTCAACCAACTCTACCATTCTAATCTCTCTTTGGTCCATGCCTTCAAACTCTAAGCGCTGGGAAAGTTCTAATGAAGGTAACTTAAGAGATAAGGGGAGTCTTGCTTCCTTACCATAGACAAGTTTGTAAGGTGAAGTGCCTATTTCCTTCTTCACCATAATTTTTCTCCCTAGAGCGCGTGTGAGACCTTTGTTTTCCACTCATTTTGGCTGATATTCATTTTCCACTTCATGATTTTGATCAGGTTCTTATTTGTTGACTTTATTAGACCATTTCCTTGAGGGTAATAGTTGGAAGAAGTCTTCAAGTATATGCCCAGACTAAGTTCCCAACCAGAGATCTTAGTACCAAGGAAGGCCTTTACATTATCAGATATGATTGTTTAAGGAATGCCAAACCTTGTTACAATACCCTAAAGAAAGTCAAGAATGACTACCTCTGTTGATTCCTTGAGTGCGAAAACTTCTCTCCATATGGTGAAGTAGTCCGTAGTTGTTAGTACCCACTTGTGGCGAGCGATCGAAGGATGATTGATCATTCTTATGAAGTCGAGACCCTAGTATGCAAAAGGATGTTCTTATTGGATTGGTAGGATAGGAAGAACTTCCAATTTCTTATTTCCTGCAAAGAAAGCACATTCCTTGCATTTCATGACCCACTTGTGCATGTCCGCAAACAGGGAAGTAAAAAGGATCTTTCCTTAATAATATTCATCGTTGTAGTCTAGGTAGAGAAGTGTTCACCAGAGAATCCATCGTGAAATTATACTAACACTTTTTTAGTCTATGTGCCATCAATACACCTCAACAACATGCCATTGAGATTCCTTTTGAAGAGAAGGCCATCAATGAGAACATATGGGAGAGATTGCAACCTAATATGTATTCTCTTTGCCTTCTTCAAAATAGTAGTGTATACACCCTCGGAAAGGAATGTGATCATGTCCTTCATCTAGTAGCGTGCACCAAGGATTTCATTTTTTTCAAGTTATGTGCATGAGATAACCTCATTCGAAACAATGAAGTGTCAGGCTCAATCTATGCATCCTCAGCAAGCTTCTTGTAGAGTGCGTTACCTATTACTAGCTTCTTGGCTTTGATAGTCAAATCATACTCCATGATCTTTGTTACCCATATTGTTCTCTTTTCACTTATTTTTGCTCTCATGATGAAGTCTCTAATGTTGGAGTGAGAAGCTAGCACCTTAATGTGGTTTTTGGAGAGGATGCTCTTGAACTTCTTGAGTGCACGCATAATGGCATAGACCCAGCTTTTACATGTGCCTGTATTTCAACTCGTAATCCTTCAGCGTTTGACTAAAGAAATCCATTGGTTATTCCATTCCTTAATCATTTTCTTATGTCGGAAAACAACAACACTTGGATTAGTGCCATAAGCATAAAGGATGAAATCCTTCGAATAATCTGGGTTGATGAGTGTTGGCGTGCAAGAAATTTCTTGCTTGATCTTTTTGAAAATCTCTCTTCCTTCTGCTGTCCACTTGAAGTTTGTGTCCTTCTTGAAAGAGGGATTTGAGAGAACCGATGTCGAAAACAATGCACCACAACGAAGTTGCACTCGGATGGTAACATCAAGCTCCAAAGCAATAAGCAAGAAGATTTGAACAATGGAGAGAATATACACATAAGAAAATAGGTCTTCTCATTCTCATAGATCGAAAAAAGGAAGTACAAATAGGGGTGTTGTGTAACCCCCATGCCTAAACAAGGAAATAATATCAATGACGACATGAAACATATGACACCACTAAAGGAGGAGTTACAATTCCAAATAAGGAATGTAACTCCTGATGACGTGCTGACACAAATGACAATGACATATTCTATGACAGAATCGACACTTGTCATTTGAATTCCTAAGACATATAACTCTCTCATGAAGGTGAGATGACTCACTAAGTGATGTGGATGATGACTAGGCATGTCACACACACCAACACCCCCTTCGTCGAAGCCGAGGAAGAGTTCAAGGTAAGATAGAAAAAGAAGAAGAATCCCTAGACAACTAACAAAGATGTGTCAATGGGGCATGACAACTAAAGTCTTGATAAGGTGCCCATATACAAACAATATCTTTTGGAAAGAAGAAGAGGAGAAGAAGTTGGACTATATAGCCCAAAGAAGATGGCAGCTGCAGCAGACCTCACCCCAAGAAAGAGACCGCAAGTGAAGAAACTTCACCTCAGTGAAGGGCTTGGTGAATATGTCTACAACCTGATAGTTATCTGAACATACTGTATGTCGATGATTTTTTCATGTATCAACTCCTATATGAAGTGCATGTGAATCTCAATGTGCTTCATCCGCTGATGCTAAACTAGATTTCTACAAATCGAGATAGTGCTCATGTTGTCACAGTAGATAATGGTAGGCCACCGAAAGTGGATGCCAAACTCTGTCAAGATACCCTGTAACCAAACAGCTTTGGTGGCAGCATTAACTGCTCCTCTATATTCTACTTTTGTCGATGATATGGCAATGGTGTTATGCTTCTTACTGGACCAACTGATAGGACCTGAACCAAGAGTGAAATCAGAGTAGCCTGAGGTAGAATTTCAATGATCTAGATCACCGACCCGATATGAGTCTATAAATCCAACCAAGTCAATCTTAGTCCCTCCTAAGTAATGAATCCCATCGGTGTGAGTGCCACAAACATAGTGAAGGATCCACTTTGCTGCTTTTAAATGTAACTCATGATGCTCCTGCATAAACCGGGACGTAATCCCGACAAAGCATATGAAAGATCGGCCAAGTGTGAGTAAGGTAGATCAAGCTCCCCACCAACTACCGATAAAGGGTACCATCAACCAAGGGGGAAGAGCAATCAGAAACCAACTTGACCTCGAAAATAAAAGGAGTAGGTGAGGACTTTCAATCAGACATGTGAAATCGAGAAAGAAAATCAAGAGAGTAATTAGGCTACGAGATCATAATTCCTGAGTTAGATTTTGAAATCTGGATCCTAAGAAAGTAATGAAGTAATCCTAATTTAGACATGGAGAACTTGTTGGCCAAGGAGATCTTCACAGAATCAATGATAGAGGAAGAGCTACCCGTGATCAACAAGTCATCAACATAGAGAACAAGAATAAGTATGGAGTCATCCTGTCCCACGAATATACACATTTAGGTCGAGTGACACCGATTGAACCCCGATGCAAGTAAAAAGGAGTCCATCTTGGCATACCAAGCCCGAGGGGATTGTTTAAGGATGTAGAGAGACTTCTTTAACTTTCAAATGAGGGATGGATCATGGTCATAACCCAAAGATTGTTCCATATAGATCTCTTCCTCTGGGTCCTCATGAAGGAAGGCACTCTTAATGTCCATCTGGTGGACTTCCCATCTGTTAAGCGGCAACGATGGTAAGGGTCGATCAAATGGAAGTAATCTTTCACAAGCAGAGTAAAGGTTTCTGAGTAATCAACCCCAGCTACTTGGGAGAAACCCTTAGCTACAAGTCGCGCTTTATAATTCTCAACTTCTCCTTTGGCTCCATACTTTGTTTGATATATCCACCTACACCGAATGAATTTTCTTCCTTTCGGAAGAGGGGTAACATCCCAAGTGTCATTCTTTATGAGTGAGGAATACTCCTCATCCATAGTATAATCCCACTTAGGAATCCCAAAAGCTTCCTAGAAAGACTGTGGATCGAGAGGCGAGAGGTGAAGAAGGAGTGGGGTCAAACAAAACCGAAGCGTGTACATCTCTCATCTTAAGGATATCCAACTAAATCTCTATCACTCTGTAAAGTTTTCTTGACCCAAAGAGGTCCCGAAGGTTCAACCTCAGAGTTTAAAGATTCTTCAATCGAGTGAGAAGGGACATAGTCCTCATCATCACTACTATCAGAATCAGAAGACTCAGAAGTTTGAGGATTGGGAGGAGCAGGGAGAGGAGGAACTCAATCAACAACATCATCATCTGACGAGTCAAAATATGAATCAATGGGAAAAATAACCTCAGTGGAATTCAAAATCAAGGATGACTCATCAAACTTCACACTCCTCTCAATATAGAGCTCATGGGTAGTAGGGTTCAATAATCGATATCCCTTCATGCCATCAAGATACCCGACAAAGATACAAGGTTTGGATTTTGGATCCAATGTCTTACGTTTCTTCTTGGGAATCCAAGCCATAGCCTTAGATCGAAAGACTCAAAAGTGATCAACATCAGGCTCATGTCCAAACTAGGCTTCAAAGGGTGTCATTCCTCTTACTGCCTTGTGTGGAACATGATTTTGAATGTTACAAGTACAATTCAATACTTCAGCCCAATACTGTGGAGGAAGGGACTTCAAGTGAACCTTACAATTGGCCATCTCCTTTAAAGTTCATTTCTTTCTTTCTGCAACTCCATTTTGGGAAGGGCTGTAAGAAACTGTACGTTGCAAATCAATCCCCTCAGAAGTGCAAAAATCCTCAAACCTATTACTCACATACTCGCCTCCATTTTCGGTTCAAAGAACCTTGATAGACCATTCTGCTTGTTTCTCAGCAAGAGACTTAAAGTATTGAAAATGCTCAAAGACTTCAGACTTAATCTGAAGAAAATATACCCAAGTATAACGTGAAAAGTCATCAATGAAGGTTAGTATATATAGAGCTCTAGTGAAAGAATGAGATGGAAAGGGGCCGAAAAATCACTATGAACAAGATCCAAGGGACGAGTAGCTCTCTAGGATTTTCCCTTATCAAAGTTTTTTTCAGGATGCTTTCCGAGGGTGTAACCCTCACAAATACCTTTAGAAAACTTAACTCGGGATAAACCGTTGACCATTTCATTTTGGCTCAATTGTTCAAGGTAACAATAATTTAGATGCCCAAAATGCTCATGTCATAGCTTACTAACCTCATTTGCATGAGTGAGCAAGGCATTGGGTGTCAAATCAAAAGAGAAGTGGGAAAAGGTATACAACCGTGAACAGTGATCCACCTTTCCCTCAACCACAGTGCAGTCAGAGTTAAGCTCATGAATGATCACCGTGTTAGGACCAAATTCGACTCACATTCCTTCACCAAGGTGGGTGATTTGGTAAACCAATAGGATATTGGGAACACTCAACACTTGTTTAAATGTTCCACCTTCTATCTCTACCGATCCACTACTGGAAATCGACACATGAGTTTCATCACCCAACGTGATTTGGGACATGCCACATGGTTCAATGCTAGAGAATTCAACCTCTAATGAAGCCATGTGGTGCGAGGCACCGAAATCAATAATCCAAGTTGATGATGGAGCTGATCTAGATACGAGAGCCATACCTTTCTTCTATTCATTTTTAGACTCCTTTGCTTTAGATGACTCAACCTTCTGAGCATTTTGTTTAACGGATTCAGGAACACTTATTTTATTTTTCTCAAGCAAATGAGTTAAGTGATCAATTTGTTTCCGAAAACAATGATGCTCATCGTGGCAAGATTTCTTACAATAGGATCATTTAAAATTTTCCTTCTTCACTTTAGGCTCAAAAGTCGAAGTGTTAGTGTTGGGATTAGCTAGGCGTTGGTTGGTCTTGGTTTCTTTCTTAGGTTGGTCCTTAGTTTCTTTCTTCTTTTCATTTTTATTTCCCTTATTTGCCACAAGGGCATGTGACTAGGATTTTAAAGTCCCAATTTGAATGAGTTTGTCTTGTTCTTGAATGAGTTGGGATGAAAAACTATCAAAGGAGGGCATATTCCAAGTACTACCCAAGGTGGATTTCATGGCATGGAAAGTTGAAATGAAGACAGAGTATTCAGGACCTAGTTTAGAAAGAATCAACAAGATCAATTGAGAGTCTTTCTTTTCCACTTTACATTCCTTTAGAAGCAGTCTAGTGTGGAAAAATTTGAGAAGAAGGCCTGTAGGTTTTCAAAGTCACTAGGATTTAACCCTAGTAGTTCATTCTCCAACTCATGCGCTCTCATGTCATCTTTCTTCCCAAACATATCGTCAAGCATTTTCCACGCTTTATCAGGTGTCGAGGAAGTTTCGATGTGGAAGAGCAAGTTGGGAGAGACGGACATACAGAGAAGACCTAAGGCTTCATCACAACGGTTGAACCACTTAGATTTTTGGGTTCATCATTAGGTTCGGTCTCTAACCCCATGGTGACATGGTATAACCCTTTACTTTGCAAAACCAATATAATTTTAGATTTCCATTCAAAGAAGTTAAAAGGTGTGAGCACTGGTACTTTAGAGATATCCATAATGAAGAGATAGAACCAAAGGATGCAGAAGGAAGGAGAGAGAAAAGAAACAACCACCCCAGAACAATATCACACCCCCGAGTTTGGCACTTTATAGTTCAGTGCGTTGATTACAATCAGATGTGATTGTGTGTCGAGAACTAGTCTATCACTCACCTTGTAATCAGTGTAATAACACACAATAGTGGAGACAACAATCAAGGTTTGTTAGGTGCAATAGATCGACACCGCAAGCAAGCACAAGAATGAGAGAAAACAAGAAGGGGAAGAGAGGGATTTGTGAGAAACAATGTCTCACGTCACACGAAAGAATCCCTTTTTTTGTAAGACTGTGGCGGATGTGCTCACAAGTCCACAAGCAATAAAAGGGATAGAACAAGGCTTGAAATGAGCTGAATTAAGCAATACAAAGACACCCCCAGAATGTAACACATTATAAAATAGTGTGTTTACAAAACTGATAATCCCATCAACTAGAGTGTGAAAAAACATACAACTTTGACTAAAGAAGTGCTCAAAATCGAGCAACGAGTCAAAAGTTATAGCAAAAAACAATTCCCGCAACTGATGGAAAAAAGCTAATAAGCCTGCAAATGGATTAAAAAAGTGCCCTAAACGCATGCAAAGGGTTTCGTATGTATGCTCATTGGAAATGGCACAAAATTTTAGATAGGGTTTGTTTTTATTGCGAGGGGGGATTAGCCTCCTGCCAACCCCGAACCTCACCCTCCGTCTTCATCACTCGAAGGAAGGAAATAAAACAAGCAAAGAAATATCTAAAAAGAAGGTTTACAATGCCAATTAAAAATTTACACCTTAAAATATTTTAAAAGGTGATAGATTTACCAACAACCAATTTAAAAAAAAGGCGATTGAGCTAGTTGATGGTTGCGTAGAAATTTGAGAAAAAGGCTATGAAAATGTTGTTGAGTCAAAGTGGCAGGTGAACGTTGAGGCGGTGCTTTGGAGGTGAGACCATGTGCAAAGGGTAATTGCGCGGTCGAATCAACCTAACCTGCTTTAGCATAGATACGGCTGAGTTGATAGTTTGACTGAGCCACATGTTAGGTGTAACTTGCTATTCCAAGATTAACTGCAGGCGAGATTAGGGTAGGCTGTAACGGCCAAAGGGGTAGATGGCGTAGTGTGTGACAGTGTACAATCCGAGCTCGAAACCATCCACGGGAAAGCTCGGCAGTGGAAAATGGCATGGAACCCAAAGCAGAGAGCACATATCCTAAACTAGGAATGGCAGAGCTTGAGGTAGATGCTAGAAATGGTTGTAGGGAGCTCGAGTCGATCGGTGTTGGCACGAGTGAAAAAGGCAAGGCAAAGAACCGGTGGGGGGAGGAAGCCAAGTCAAAAATGAGCCACAGGAGGCAAGGCACGATGAGCACGTAGCAGACCAAGGTAAAACTGACCACAATGGAGTAAAAAATGAGGTGTGCAGATTGAGACTCGAGATGATGCAAAGAATGGTGCAAAGTCTTTGGGTAGGGATGGTTCAAAAAAAAACCTGAATCAAGAGTCGAGATATCAATGAGCCAAACAATACACAAAGGATCCTTCAATGCCGAGATCGGGAAAAACTTTCAACAAAAGAAGAACCCGAGCTTCCTAAAAAATAGTGTTTGGTTTAACCGGAAATAAGGCACGAGTTGACCATAGTTGATGCAACATGCATGAATTACCAATGAGTTGTCTAGGAATCCAATGAGGTATCAATACTTAATGCATGCAAAAAAATAGTGCACAAGCAAACCAAAAACGAGCCTCCAAGTCAAAAAGCAATGCACGAGCATGAGCATTCAACACGAGCCAAAGCATGAATAGCACCACGACTGTGCAAACCACGAACAACACCACAGAAGAGCAAGCCTGCACACATGCACAAAAACCAAAAAAACACACAAACTCCAAGAGCAAACTATTAAAGATTAGCACGATTCCAAAGTAATAATAAAAAAATTACACGAGGAAATAAGAAGAAACCAGAAGTAATAAGCAACTGATAAATGAAGAGTGCACGTTTTATCGAAACCAGATTTGATACCATGAAAGAGGGATTCATGAGAACCGATGTCAAAAACAAGGCACCACAACAAAGTTGTGCTCGATGGTAATGTCAAGCTCCAGACAATAAGCAATAAGATTTGAACAATGGAGAGAATATACAAATAAGAAAACAGGTCTGCTCATTCTCATAGATCGAAAAAGGAAGTACAAATAGGGGTGTTGTGTAACCCCCATGCCTAAACAAGAAAAGAATATCAATGACGCCAATGATGCATATGACATGACTGACGTATATGACGCCACTAAAGGAGGAGTTACAATTCCAAATAAGGAATGTAACTACTATGACGCACTGACGCAAATGACAATGACAGATTCTATGACAGAATCTGACACTTGTCGTTTTACTTCCTAAGACCTATGACTCTTGTAAGGTGAGATGACTCACGGGTGATGTGGATGATGACTAGGCATGTCACACACACCAACACTTCTTGAGAATTGAGGTGATGGGCCTTACTATTCCTGCAAAGTTAGGAACGAATCACCTAACAAAGTTAATTTTGTTGAGGAAGGACTACAAGGCTTTCTTGTGTGTTGGAAAGGAAAGAGCCAAGATGGCTGAGATACATTCAGGATCAATTGTGATTCCATCCTTTGAAACCATGTGGCCTAATAGCTTTCCTATGACAAATAAAATTACACTTCTTGGGGTTAAGAGATACCCCAAACTTTTTGCACCTCTCAAAGAATTTCTCCAAGTGTGTCATGTGATCCGCACTTTGCTTCGAGAAGATTGTTATGTCATCTAGGTAAACCAAGATGAACTCATTAATATGTAACCTTTGAAGGCAATATCCATGGTGCGTTGGAATGTTGTGAATGCTCTGTATGACAGATTAAAAGGGCATCTTTGATAAGAATATGTTCCCACTTAGTTGTAAATTATGTTTTGTATTGATCCTTTTCCTTGACCGAGGATCCGATTAAAACTAGAATATTCATCCAACATTGAGAGCCTTTGTGTGTCAACCACATGATCTACAAAATATGCTCCATAGAAGGAAAATGTTAATGATCCTTCAAGGATGCCTTATTTAAATCTCTGAAATCGATGCAGAGTCTGATTTCACCATTCTTCTTACGCATTGAAACAAGATTCATGACCCAAGTAGAGTATTTGATTGGAAATATTATCTTTTCCTCAATGAGTTTAGAAAACTCTTTCCTCATGAAGGGCTCTATTTGTGGATTGACTGGCCTCTTATTTTTTCTAATGGGCTTGATACCAGGATCAAGGTCAATTGAGTGTTGAACAACACTTGGATCAAAAAATTTGAGGTGTTCATACTCCCATGAGAAGACATCATTGTATTTTTTATAGAGAGATATAAAGGCATGTCTTTCATTATGCACACAAGCTTTACTAAGCAGCATATCCTTTCCGCGTGTAATAGTGAATAGGGAGTATTCTTCTTGTGCCACATGCATATTTTTTTCTTCACCCTTGAACTCATCATTAGGGATAAATATTTTATATAAGGTGACCAGCCCTTTAGGCAACTTGTTTGTCCTTAGGTGGATCACTTGGTCGCCATAGCTATCATACAAGTCAACTTGCATACTTGATGAGAACTTAGCTTCATTTTGGATAAACTAGATAATCTGCACGTCACTGTAAAACACTTGTGAACTGATGTTGTTGTCTGGAATGCATGGCCTAATTACCATTTTGATGTGCTACATGTTTCCTTTGGAAAATTCTTATATGAGAGATAACTTGAGCCAAGTGCGGCCATTTGGTGATTTCTTGGCACCACTGTAGGTTTAGAGCATCAAAGCCCTCAAGGAGGCCCCAAACTCTATGTTGATAAGATTTGAGAAGCTTATTCTTGGTCAAGGAATTGTTTGTAAGAACCGGTGGGTAGCCAATTCTATGTCCCCAAAGATATGTGAAGAATGCCTTAACTGCTTCCTCTCCATAATCAAAATACCATGCACCAATGCCTCATATTCTACTACGTTGTTGGAACATGTGAATATAGCGTAACCTATGCGCTCAGAATAATTTCTCATCCCTAGGATAAATGAGAATAAAATTTGTTCCTGCACCATTTCTTCTTCGAGATCCATTGAAGTATAACTTCCACATACTCGCGCTTTCTTCATTCTATTTGAACACTATTGAGCAAACATAATATGACACTAAAGAGAGGGCACAAAGAAGATTCACGTGTGGTAGCAAGACATATTTGAAATTGCAATAGGATAGGGAAAGAAACATGCACGAAAGAGGACATTAATTCAGAACTTAGCCATTTTCATGGTTACAGGCTATTTTTGGAGATAGCGTATGGAGCACACAATGGGATGGAGACTTACGCGACACACACAAATGCTATTTTGGGAACTACTAAGCACCATACATGAGTTTGAGTTAATAATAGGATTACTACTGCTAGTTAACTGTAAGAGATCTATTATTAGCGCACTTGTATGTGTGCATGTTATTGTAAAGGCGCATGACTATTTTTAGCATGTGACCTATTTTGGGAAGTGCATAAGCGGTGAAGGAAAGTCCCACCCTTATAAATATGTATTAATCTATGTAGTTAAAGAGACACTTTGTGTATGAGCTATTGTGGAGTTATGCTGCCAGATTTGATGCACGCATAAACTTATGATACTACTTATTGTAAGAAGCTTATGTATTTACTATGATTTAATATAATGGAGTGTATTGGGTGAATAATGGTGTTAAACATGACTATAACTAACTCTTGCATGGTTGACTTCATTATGTTTATCACTTAATTCATGATTCTTTTAGATCTAGATCTAGAATATGCTCTGTGGAATATTTATGCTATTTATGGATCTGAATACATTATATCTTCATCATGTTCACATCCTACACAAGAAACTCTAAGGAGGGGCCTAGTACCTTTGCGTGCTTTGGGTGAGCACTTAGCTTAGGCTGGGTGATGTGCCAAAGTGTGCTTTGGGTTATTTGTGGTAAATTCTAGGCTACATCATTGGTTCCATTCGGGACCTCTTTTTTAGTTGTTTTCAGGATGGTTCATGATGAAGATGTACCGGTTGACCCTAGAAAGTGTTGAGGAGTGGATAAAAGATCTAGAAGAAGAGTACGCACAAAAGGTTCAACACTGGATTTGAGTTTGATGCATGTGCGTGGGTGGAAAAGAATCTGTATGACTATTTGTATGAGAGCTTCTTTTTATTTTCTTGGTAGAACTATATGAGTGGCTGGTTGCTTATACGTCTAAAAGAATTGGAGGTATCACACACTTGTCTGGACACAGGAAGAATTTAGGCCTGTATGATGTTGATCTGATTTGGACACGTGTTGTGGATACTTGGTTTTGTGGTGTTTTGAACAACTATATTATGGAGTACTCAATTTCCACTTATTCTTTCCTAGAGGTAGTTGAGTTCCAATTTTTATGGTATCCTAGGGAACTTACTTGCAAGGCATTCCATTGGTGATCAAGATCTTGATGGTAACCTTGAACTTAGAGGAAAATTTGATGGCTAGCTAAACCCCACCATGCGTGGGGGTAGGAGAAGGTTTGGTGAAAGATGGTGGACCTAGCGGCAGAAAGGAGAGAGAAGAAAGGTAGCTTAAGTACAATGAGGCACGAGAGAGGAGATAGAGAAGTAACATGACATTGCATAGAGTGTAGATGGAATTGAGGAGAGAGATGGCTCGTGAAGGATTTGGAGCTCACACAAAGAAGGCATGGAGCTAGAGCATCGGGAACTCCCCATTTGGGAAAGCATGATAGGAACCCTCCTCGGCCTCACAGGAGTGCACCTACAAGAGATGACCTGGGCCCCAAGCATGCATCCGAATCTACCTAGAAACCTAGCCCTTGCACTTGGTTTTCCAGTATCTAGTACATCAATAGTCAACAAGATAATTTGGGTAGTAGGGAAGTAGGAGTAAGTCACATAGCAAGTACATCTATGGTAGGAAAAATCTTCATTTTTGTTTGGAGGTACCTTTTTAGGTGCATCATCTACACAAAATTGAGCACACAAAATTTGGGGCTCACTTTTGGGAGTAGTACCACCATGTAGACTATAGGATTTCATTATAGTACTACTATTGGGACACAGGGAAGTACATCTTTTGGTCCACTTCTCGGCTATAGGTGGAGGATCAAGGGGTGTAGGTGGCTCTAGTTCTGGTGGATCTAGTGGTTCTGGAGGAAGAGGCAACACATGAGGTTTGGATCAGGTGGGAAGGGTCTGCACCAACCCCATAATATTTACATGGAGATGTCTCTTCGTCTTCTAGAGTATAGGGGCATAGAAGATGTTGTTGAACATGTGCACATGTGTGAGATATTGTATGGTGCACAAAAGGAATCATGCTTGAGTGCAAGGAAAGTCAATTTGTAACTACATTGTAGGGACACACACATAGTTGGTACAAGAATTTTGACCCTAATCAAACTTGCGTAGATTATGCAACATTCAAAGATGCATTCCTTAAAGAGTTCTATATCCTTAATTTGAGTAGAAGAGTATAAGCGCGCTCAAGGATATTAAACAAGGCACTACTGAGAGTGTCTAGGAGTATGATGCCCATTTCAAAACACTTTTATCTAATCTTTCTTATGATATTCATGCAAGCCAACATGCACAATGGTTTTTGGAGGTCTGATCACACCTTTTAGAAGGGTTGTCACATAAGACATACATTGATCCATGTGAAGCACTTGAAGAAACTTTTTGTTGAGAGGTCGGGAGTATAGACACTGGATTCATCCCATTCTTGGAAGCACAGATTGCAGCCTATGGAAAAGTAGTTGGAGAAACTATCGGCAAATTCGACACATGAGAGATGTGCATTTGGGATTTGGTGTACAAATTGTGAAGTGGAGGGGCACACCAAAGATAGTTGTCCCCATAGAAAAATACGTTCATTATTGTTAGACTGTGAGATATGTCACTTGAACCATGATGTTAGCCATTCCCATTATTACAATGCATGATAAGGAAGAATGTATCTTGCTATTGTAAGATTTTCGGTCCATGACTCACAATATAGAAGACTGTAGGTTGATTGGTTAGATCCATGATGTTATAGATATTGGTGTGTGACAGACAGGAGTATCAGATAACTCTAAGGGTAAAGGTGAGCACCAAGATGAAATCAAAATCAAGTGCATTATGATCGGAATGAGGGTGCGTTATGAAGGAGGATGTGAGAGGTCGAGGATACCATGGTGGATTTGGAGGTCGAGGTCATGGTGGTGGATGAGTGAATTCCCTCATGGAACATGCTTTACATGTGGATCACCTAACCACTATAGGCGTGAATGTCCTCAGAATATTACATGTTCTTTTGTGGGAAGAATCATAGCTATGAGGAATGCCTAGATCTATATGAGCATCTTAGCAAAGCAACATAAATAGGAGAACAAAGGCACAAGGATGGTTAGGATACAACACATTGTGGAAAATCAGTGGATGCCAAAGTTGGCAGTTAGAACCTGAGGTATTTCCTATGAAGATCACTACACACATTGAAGTTTGTGCATTAGAGAGGTGTTACCAAAAATCCTACCATCACTAAGGAGGATGTTTTACATGCAAGGTATCCAGATCTTGCGCACCAGAAGGAGGTTTATCAGGAGACCATGGAAGTACTCAGAGACCTTCAAGGGGAAATACAATGTTTAAAGGAGAAATCATGGAAGATGGAACAAAAGAAGGTAGCGTAGAGATGGTCAATCAGATATTGATGACTTGAAGGAGGTATGCAGAATGTTACACTAGGAGAATATTATTCCATTACTAGGGAGTTGGCTAAAGGAAACACTCCATGCGTGAATATTGAGAATGGGCGTCAGATCTGTATGTAAATATTCCCCCATAGCTTAGATTATGACAAGGAGATCACTCTGAATGTTGTTGTCGATGGATGGCTCTTGAGTAATATATTGATTGACATAGGCATGTGGAAGTAAATGTGCTTACTTTAGATGCATGGGTATAGATGGGGAGACCTTCATTGCAGCCATCTTCTAATGTATTGTTTATGGCTAATCGAACTAAGGCCACTCCTATCGGAGTTTTAAAAGATGCATCCATTACTATCTAAGGGCCAAGTTCATTGGGATTTTGAGGTTTTAGTGCTTTTGAGAGTAGATAGTTTCCCAGCTCTACTTGGGCACCCTTGGTGTTACACAAATAATGTTGATCTTGGTTCAACAAAGGGATATATTAGTTTTGAGAACAAGGAGGAAAGAGTTATTATCCCTTTAACAGATGGAAAATATGCACCCTATGTTGAGCCTTTGAGTGAGGAAGATCTGAATAGGATTTATGTACATGCCATTTGGGACCCAGAAGTACGAGCCATCTAAGGAAGGAATCCTTTAGTGGGAAGATGTGTAGTCTATTAGTGATACTACAAGTATTTCTTGTGATAATTGGGCTCATGGTACTTATGAGATGGTTGGGTGTGAAGTAAGGAGCACATTTGCATGGAAAATCAAACCTTGTTGCATCAGGAGGATAGGTAATAGCTCTATACCTCGGTACACTGGAGAAGGAGACCTACGGTATTCTGTGCACCATGGAGGAACAATGGATAGACCAATTTGGAAAGAAGAAATATGTTAGCATATACCCTGTGGGATAGCAATGCATTGGTGGGTGGTTCACAGGGATAATCTTGTAGAATGGAATGAAGTCAGGATTGCTCTTACAACTCGGTTTTCCAAGAGTAATGCACCTACTCAAATATGCACTTATCATGGTAATCAACCTATTCAAAGCACCACGTTCAGTAGTGTGAGAGGCTCTAGATAAAGGGAAGGAAGCTTTACCACCTTCTCTATGGGTGCAAACTTTATTCCACTTTACAAGGTTGTGCATGCACATGCTTGGTATGTATATGTAGAGCTACATAGAGAAACTGGAAATTGGTAGGATTTGATTATAGGTATGGTCCAAACTTTTGACTACTTCTCTACTAAACCTCCAGTAGAAGAGGCATTAAGGGTTATAAATCATTTAACTATGGGAGACAAGTGCAAAGGTGGAAGAACTCATTTAGAGTTATTTGATGAGAATGAATCAGGAGCGTGCTTTGATGAAGAAGCAAAGACAAATGCCACACTACTTAAGCATGCTTGCTTTGAGAAAGAAAAAGGAAATATGGTCTACATAGTGGATGATGAAGAAGTAGAAAATCTAGATATAGATCATTCAATAGGTACATGTGAGGTCTTGGATAGTGTGGATAAACACACGTGCCTATCATGAACCTATGAGGAAAAAGAAAGTGAATATTGGTACGGATGTTGAACCTAAAGAGGCAATAATTGGAGATTATTGGTCTGAATCTGAAGTGGAAAAGATAGTGGAGTTTCTCCATGATTTTCAAGACTTATTTCCTAGGGGCTACCATGAATTAAAAGGAGTGCATGAATCATTAGGAGAGATGAAGATAAATCTTAAGGAAGGCACGCACCGGTCAGGAAGAGACCCTATAGGATGAACCCTAACCTGCGCGTAAAAGTTAAAGAAGAAATTGACAAGATGTTGAAGTTTGGCATCATCAAGCCCTAGAAGAATGGAGTGGGTTAGCCCCATGGTTATCAGTATAAAGAAATATGGTTGGATTAGGATTTGTGTGGATTATAAAGAACTAAATGTTGCATGTGTGATTGATCCCTTTCCTACACCTTTCATAGAGGAGATATTAGAAGGCGTTGCAGGGTGTGAAATCTATTCTTTTACAGATGGATTCTCTGGGTATCATCAGGTCTAGATTGCATAGGAGGATCAAGAAAAACAACTTTCACCACTGAATGGGGAATTTTTGCATATATTGTGATGCCCTTTGGTATGAAAAAATGTGCTCTCTTTGTATTTTCGTGAATAGTTGTTCAAGCATTCTAGGATTTTATTCACATTTTCTTGCAAGTTTACTTGGATGATTGGATGGTGTATGGACTTGTTAAGGATCATTGTGACAATTTGCACTTAATGTTTGAAATATGTAGACAATTAAGCATCTCTTTGAACATCAAAGAAGTGTGTGTTTGCTACACCTTTTGGCACTCTATTAGGGCACATCATCTATAAGGAAGGTTTGTTAGTAGATCCAACTAAGGTTGCAGTTATTGTAGGCCTAGAAGAGCCTACCAATTAGAGTGAGGTGTGGATTCTTAGGTCACACTGGGTATTATAGAAAATTTATCAAAGGATATGCTAAGGTTTCACACCCTTGGAAGAGTTACTAAAAGGAAAAGGGACATTTTATTGGGGAGAGCAATGCAACAACGCGCATTTGAGACATTGAAGGAGAGACTTACTACAACACCTATTATGTTTTCCCTCATGGGACCAATTGTTTCATGTACATGTGGATGCCTCTTTGGCATGACCATTGGCGTGGTGTTAGCTCAGCCTGGAGAAGGTATTATAGATCATCCTATCTGTTTTTCTAGTATAAATTTGACTCTGTAGAGAATAATTATACAACTACTGAGCGTGAAGCCTTGTCAATGATCTATGCACTACATAAATTCAGACAATACCTTTTAGAAACACCATTCGTATTTTACACCGATCACATGGCATTGAAATACTTGGTAAACAAGCCCATTTTACAGGGGTGCATATGTGATGGGTGCTCTTATTCAAGAATTTGATTTCACAATTGTGGTAAAACTAGGTAAAAGTAATTCTAGCCCAAGACCATTTATCAAGAATTTAATCGGGGGAGGACATGTAGACAATTGAAGATACAATGTCGGATGCATAGTTATACAAGTTATGAATGCACCTTTGGAATTGGAGGATATTTTATCTTTTTTTACGTGGATGTGTGTGAAGGAATGAAATCCTTAGAGAAGAAACAACTTGTAATTCACATGACACCTTTTATGTTGATTAGTGGTGACCTATACAAGTTAGGCTGAGATGAAGTATTGCACCGGTGTGCTAGAGCATGAGTGCATGGACATCATGGAAGAGGCTCATGGTGGTATTGTAGGTGGGCACTATGCAAGTGACACCACTACGCAGAAAGATTCTACTCATTGGATTATGGTGGGAGACCTCTATAAGGATTGTAAAGCATATTGTAAGGTGTGTGATCATTGTCAATGCTGTTGGTAAACTAGGAAAAGAGATGAAATGCCTTTAAGACCTATTCCTAGTGCAGAGCCATTTGAGAAATGGGCTATAGACTTTGTGGGTCCTATTTCACCACGATTGCGCATAGAACTGGATCGCACTACATCATCACTTACATAGATTATCTTACAAGGTGGGAAGAAGTAACACCTACCAAGGATTTTTATAACAATTACTACAAGTCAAGTTCTTATGGGAAAATGTTCTTACAAGGTATGGATGCCCTGATCTTGACAAGTGATAGGGGTACACACTTTTTGAATGAGACAATCAGATACTATTGGATGAATTTATGATTGTGCACCATAAGACTACACCCTATCATCCTCAGGAAAATGGGACTATTGAGGCCTTCAACAAGATTTTGAGCCAGACATTGACAAAAATTTGTGACGTTGGAAGGAAAGATTGGGATGATAAAGTTTTTCCGTGCTTTGGGTGTATAGAACAACATATAAGAGGTTGAATAAGGCCACACCCTTTTAGTTGGTGTTTGGCACAGAAGCAGTTCTTCCTATGGAATTCATGTTACCTTCTTTGTGTATTGCACATGTTGGAGGTCTAGCTGATGAGAAAGATTTGGAAGAAAGAATTGATAAATTGATATAGTTGGATGAGAGGCATGCCATAGCACATTGGGAGAGAAGTAGGAAAAGGCTAGGAAAAAGGCATGGCATGATAGGCACATCAAGGAAAAATCTTGAGATGGGACAAATGGTGCTTCTTTATGACTCTAAGTTTCTATGCCATCCAGGAAAACTTAAAGTGCATTGGTTGGGACTATATATTATCACTCATATACTTGAATCAAGCACTTGTCTAGTTAGAGACACTTGATGGAATATGGTTACCGGTTACTTTAATGGGAGTAGGCTGAAGCCCTACTATAAATAAGTCTTCTTGGTGTTTGTAATAAGGTAGTGTTGCCATTTAGACTAGGTTTTCATTTATGTATTTCCTTAATGTATTTCCTTTCTCATTGTTATGATTTATCAATTTAGTTGGTGTTTTGTGTAATAAGTGGATTTACGTGCTGGAAGATAATTACCATTTGAAGAATATTTATGTGCGAGAGGACTTCACATACCATTGGTGTGGGGTGGTTATTTATTTGGGTACACATAAAGGAACAAACTACAGAGGTGCTATTAGATTTGGAGAGGAGTTGTTAGAAAGGATATTTCTTTAAAAATATGATCGTAGATGGAGATAAATGAGGGAATAATATAATATAACACAAGGTAAGCAGTGGTCATGGAGACTACTAGGAGAAGGCGCAGAGTAGCGAGGTACTCATGCACATAGAAGCACTGCATTGAAGAGAAGTCTAGAATCGAAGATAGGAAGGTGCATTATAAGGTTATAACTGGGGCATGAAGATGTACCATGTAAATATTGTGAAAATGGTCAATTAATGAGAGGATTGTTGGTTGGTGAAGGAGTAATAAATGCACTAAATTTTTGAAAATCTATATAAGGACGTGATGTGGGTTCATTTTTACCTTTGTGATCACAAGTATTTAAGTAAGCTAAGTGTGATCGAGCCGAGAAAGTCATATTGAGGTGTAGAGAGTGTGAAACCAGATGTGGAGAGTGGATTATTGCATGGAAGAGGCTTGTGTCCCCATTGGTGAAGGGTTTGAGTGAAGAAGAGGCATTGAAAAGAAGCTAGGGCATGTGGTTTCAAGCTAGGGCATGCAGATTGAGCTAGGGTTTGAGTTTTCTTGTTATACAGAAGTGAAAAGGTGGATTTTATGATGGCACTAAAGAAAGCACACCTACAGTGCATGAAAAAAAGGAAAGAAGAAGGTAGAAGATGAAGTTGAAATGGCTCCCGAGAGTAATTTTTTAGAGATGCAGTACCCAGAAGGTGTGATAGACTAGAAAGAGTGGGATTCCCACATCCACAGGTGTAAAATAAGTGATTACAACCATCGTACATATGACAACAAGAAAGAGTTGGACACATTGTTGAGTACAAAGACCAACAAGCGCATTGTGGAGGATATGCCAAGTATATGATGATGTTGGGGAGAAATTGTTGAAGTAGGTAGGATTCTATTAGTTGTATGAGCTCCCGTATTTTGGAAAGTATGAACCATTATACCAATGGATGATGAGTAGGGTCCATGAGGACTTCTTCTATTTCTCCGGACAAAGGGTTAGAATCACAGCAACCCTAATTTTGACACTGACAAGATTGAAGGGCACAGGGGTAGACCTTGCTAGTGATCTGACTAATAAAGAAACAATCATAGAGACAAGAAAGGAGTTGGGGTATACTAAGGGTCCACATGCAGAATGGACATTGATAAATTGAAGAAGTATCCAGTGGTGCAGGAAGTAGCACATTTGTAACCAAGTTGAATGATCAAGAGAGATGGTCGTAAGTGAATACCATGTGGCTACATGTTGCAAAGAAAATGTCTCAGGGAGTAGTCTATAACCTAGTAGGCTACATTGTAGACACCATTGTTGAGGAAGCACGCATAGAGAGAGAAGATAATTTTGGGCTATCCTCCTTTCCCTTGTGTTTGTAGAAATTGGAGTGCTGATGGGCCAAAGAACAAGATCTAGGAGTATCCCATGGAAAAGAAGTCCCTCATGGAGAGGTTTGACAAATATTTATGTGAAGGATCAATGAGTGGGCCATTTAAGTAGAGGGTGGAGATGTGGTATGACCGAATTTGCATGGCATTTAAAGAGGAGTGGCACATTCCCAAGGAGCTACCTTTGGTGGTGGGAAAGGTGGTATAATTTTTGGTGTACCAACACTTCTGCATCACATGATTTTTATGAGAGATGGGGCATGAAGCCCATGGTGCAAATTGTCATATGCCTTCATAGCGCTACTTCCAGGCATCACTCCACCGATTTATTGATGCACGCCGCCTGAAATTTAATGCAAAAAAGGTAGACTATGACTACCACACTCTGAGGAAGGCATATGTGTATCCAGTGCCAGTGCCTATCTTAAAAGGCTCAATCAGATGTCATAAGTATGAAGCCAATAAGCTTGGATATTGGGGACAGTAGATCCGTGCTTATACCTTCACTTAAGCCTAAGCTGGAGAATAACAAGTATGTAGAAAATGAGTTCACGCTCCCAGGGCTACCTAAAGGCAAACATACAAGTGGAGAACGTGCCAACCCCATAGCCTACAGAAACTATAGCGGTGGATGAGGAGGATGAAGAACATGAAGATAGTGGTGGCTTAGATCATAGAGGCTAAAGGTAGCCCATAGATAGAGTAGAGACTGAGTGCGTGGGTACTCCACCTTAAGTACAAGAAGAAGACAAATAATTAGATGTAGAATCAGTCCATAAAGAGCACCTCTTTAAAAGGGTATTTAGAAGAACAAGGACTTAAGGCGTGGGAACCCCATATCCTGTGAGGAGATCACCATGACTCTCTCCTCAGAAAGAGACAACTGAGAGGAAGAAGAGAAAACTAAATTTGAATGAGGAGGTGGAGGAGTCTACAAAGAGAGTGCCAGAACCCATGTACAACCAAAAGATGTGGAAGAACCCAGGATGAGGATATGAAGGATGAAGAGGAAGGTGCGAAGGAGGTAGAAGAAACAAAGCATGATATTTCTCAAAACATCAAAGATCCAACTCCAAACCTTGGCACTCAAGTTCCTAAGGGCAAGAAAATGAGGAGAACCAATGGGGAGTATGTTGGCAAGTATGGGCTATGCTGAGGACACCAAGTAAAATTTTCATGCCCGTTTCTAGAGTGTAATGGGCCTTAAGGGGTTGTATGGATGGGATTTGATGGACGCACACATGGCCACTACGCATGCGAGGAAATATATGTCTGGTCCATGCAAACTCACATGGACAAGACCAATTTTGATGTATGTGAGGAGTCATGTGTGTCCCGAAGGATGAAGAAGACACCACAGAGTAGGCATATGACTATAAATCCCACTCTCATTTCTGATGAGAAGGTGATTAATTCCTTGGTTAAGGTATCTATAGAAGTGGCGCGGAGGAACATAGATAAGGTTGCCACTATTAGAGCACTATGAGAAGATAACAAGGAAAAAGCTGCAGAAATAACACATCTAAAAGGGAGAAGGACTTAGAACAAAAAAAGAATGAAGCCTTCATCAGCATGGTAGAAGAAATTGGTGATTATGTCTGAAAGAAAAACCAAACTTAGAGTCTAAGGTACCTAAAAATTTTCCTTCAGCTATGCATTATGTGCGTACATTAGTTGATTTGGTGCTTGAGGATGGACCGATTCACATGTCATCATCAAAGGACCATGAACAAGAAAACAGAGAGAGAAAAGGCCTCCATGGTTAGAAAGATTTCATTATACAAGGAATTTCTCCAAGATTTACAAGATGAGATGAAGAAAGAAGACCAAGTTTTGAACATATGCGCAGCTCCATATACGGTGATCGGGATTAGAACTATATAGAAGATAATGAAGAAGATAATGAAGGATGAGACTTTAGGGCGCGTAGAGAGATTTGGTTTTAAAACAAAAGTCTAAAGCCCTTGCGTGTAGCACAACATCCACATAAAAAGGTTGGATGAGCTTGGAAGATCATAGCACAAAAGATGGATCTTCTGGAGGGATGAATGTCTGTTATGGATAATGTTTTCATAGTATTGTAGAATGAAAAGGGAGAGATGACCCAGGATGAGTTGGAGTCCATCACTGTAGACATTCAGAGAAGACCAGAAATGCACGTTGGATGATTGGAAAGCCTTGGAGGCTGAGATTAAGGAAGAATATCTAGAGTTGATTCGTCGGTTGAAGCGAGAGGGTGTTCTGAGAATAAAAGTCCATTCTTTGTAAAGTAATTCTTTACATTCTTTCATTCTTATTATTTATTCTTTGAGAACATCAAGAGGAACCCCATTTCTAGGATGATAATGTAGTTTAGTGTGGGGTAATGTTGAGCAGAAAAAATATGACACTAAGGAGAGGGTACACAAAATATTCGATCACGTGGTAGCAATACACATTTGAAGGCGTGAAAGGATAGGGAAGGAAACATGCATGAAAGACAAATTGATTGGGACTTATCCATTTTCATGGTTATGGGATATTTTTGGAGATAGCGTATGGAGCACACAATGGGATGGAGACTTGCACGACACGCAAATGCTATTTTGGGAAGAGCGTATACTAAGCGCCATGCATGAGTTCAAGTTAATAATAGGATTACTACTACCAATTAACTATAAGAGATCTATTATTAGTACACTTACATGTGTGCATGTTATTGTAAAGGCACATGACTATTTTCAGCATGTGACCTATTTTGGGAAGTGCGTAAGTGGTGAAGGGAAAGTCCCCACCCTTATAAATATGTATTAATCTATGTAGTTAAAGAGACACTATGTATGAGCTATTATGGAGTTATGTTGTCAGATCTGATGTGTGCATAAACTTATGATACTACTTATTGTAAGAAGCTTATGTATTTACTATGTTTTAATATAATGGAGTGTATTGGGTGAATAATGGTGTTAAACATGACTGTAATTGACTCTTGCATGGTTGACTTCACTATGTTTATCACTTAATTCATGATTCTTTTAGATCTAGATCTGGAATATGCTATGTGGAATATTTATGCTATTTATGGATCTGAATACATTATATCTTCATCATGTTCAAATCATGTACAAACTACTCTAAGGAGGGGCCTCATACCTTTGCGTGCTTCGAGTGAGTGCTATTCTCAAGTGAGTGATGTGCCAACACCCCAGGGGTTATTTGTGGTAAATTATAGGTTGCATCAAATACGTGTGGCAATATAACTTCTTCTTCAAGGATGCAATATGCCCAAGACTAGTTTCAAAAGCTTTAAGCTCTTCATCATATGGATCAAATTTGTGGTGTCTCTCTGCCAAATCATCTAGCACTAGATTAGGTATAAGAGGTGGAACATGCTACTCTTTAGAAACTAAAAATTGCTCCTCTTGGATTAGGAAACGGCTTGAATAGGAGATAGGTTATACGAATCTATATGATAGGAGAATATTGGCTTAGATTTTATGGTAAACCGAAAAGTACCATACTTTGTCTTGATGAACATATGAGACAAATAAGAAGATAAGTAACCACCCACTTTTGTAGTAAAATCTCTTGACAGACAAAGGGAAAACAAAGGAGGCAGGTCAATGATTGACACATCTTGAGTTATTGTGAGACTTGGACATGTATGGAGGGTCAACTAAAGATCCTTGATGACTCCTAAAGTGGTAATAGTTGAGCCATCAAGTTGTAGGAATCCTTTTGTCAAGGGGTTGTACTTAAGACCTAGGACATCAACAATTTTCTTAGGCATGACAGAAGTACTAGCACCTGAGTCAATCATATAATTATGGATGAGATGTTTGCCTATGATCAAGGACATATAGAAGGGTGGGGTTTTAATGACCTTATTTACTTGCTTATCCTCTTCTTGGTAGATGTTGACAACAACATGTGGTTTATGAACATTTGGATCAATCTATGATAGTTGGGCCAGATCTTCATGCAACAAGTCACACTGAGATGGAATGGTCAGGGCATCCCAAATTGTGACATTCATATTTTTCTTATTCATCTAATTTACAATATTGAATGGAAGAACCACTGAATTATGTATTTAGGGCACAACAACATCTTTCTTTGATTGTTCGGGCATAAAGGTAAGGGTCTTTGTTGGAGTAGAGGATTGACCTACCAAAGGAAGGGTGCACACTATTTCAAAAGGATAAATGCATGGAGCCTCACATGTACGAGTTTTTGTGCCTTTACTTTGCTAGATTCCTTGACTCCATCTCTTTGATTTTGAGGATCATACTTTGTTGTAGGAGTTGAGACTTGTATGCTAGAATTGAACATTCTCTTATTATACCCCGTGTTGTCAACAACCTAGGAACGCGATCTATTCGTATCATCGAAGGTTGGTTGATTGCAAAAAAGTCTATTGTGCCAAATAATATCAAATTTTCTTAAGATGGGGCTTCTAGATTCTCTTGATTTTCGGATCTCTTGATCTTATGGAAGGTTCATAGTTAGAAGCATTCTAGATTATGTAGGCTTGTGTGCATGCCGAATTAGAAAAATGATACTAACTATGAGGCATGTTGCAAGGAAAGAACCATTCCTACTCTAGGGACATGTTATCATGAATTGGAAAAAGTGTTTGGATTGTGTTAGGAGTTGGAAGAGGTTACACAGAGTGATTACTTACAAGGGAAGATGCGCGTTAACATGCCATCTTTCATTTTGGTTATTCTACCCATATCTTTGGTTTCCATACTGATTCCTCCATGGTTGATTGTTTTGGTTATGCACCTGATTGGAACTATTTCGAAGGCTTACGCTTACTTCTTGTCTAGAGATATGAATTTGATGGACAAGTTCCTAATCAAGGCCTTCACTTCATCATCTTATTTTTGCTACATAGGAGAGTATGATGTGGATGCGATAGGTTGCACGCTTTGTGTGGGAACATGAGAAATAGAAGGCTGGGGCACTATAGAAATCTCTGCGAATAAAGGCGTGGGAGGTCTAGGAGATAACTTTCCTTCCTAGATGAGAATGTTCTTTTCCATTATGACAATTTTGTATGCAGAAGGTAAATTTCTTCCTCCCATGGATTGAATCATGATTGAAATGTCATCATTAAAATCCCTCAGATAATATAGGAAATAATGTTTACCCCTTACCATTTGAGGAATTTTTCCTGAAGTCATATGGAATATGATGTTGAAATCAATCATCTACTCATTGGGTGCCCTCTTTTTGTAGTTAGTTGATCCACCAAGGACAGGTGATCTAACTTGTCTTCAAAGTAATTGCACAAAGTTGTGCCTAACTTATCCCAAGTAGCAATAGAAGTAGGTATCAAACCTTTGTACCACTGAAGTGTTTTTCCTTTGAATGAGGCTGCAAGCATCCTAACAACTACATCATCATGCATAATCAGATAGATAGAGCATACATTTTCTACATCCTGGATATGATCAACAGGGGTGAATTGATTTTATCTCATGAAGTATGGAATGCATTTGAGTTCGATTCTTGGCATATCATGTTGTGCATTAAGATTCAACAGGATTCCACCAATGAAGCTAGTAAAGTTCCTCAGAGGAGGAGGTGGTTGCAATGCCATGCAAGGGCATGTAGGTGCATCTTAAGGAGGAGTTGAATTTGTGCGACATATTGGAGATGGGGATACACACATGGGATATTTTTTGTGTGTGTGCTTCTTGGTGAAATCTAGAGATATTCAAAGGATCTTTCAGTTGTAGTACTCTGTCATCAGTATGCACTCTTCTCATAAAACGTGTTATATAGCTACTAAAATAGTAGATTTTAGTGTTAGGATTCATCAAATGTTTTGAAATGAGCCTCTAAAGGCTGGAAATTGCTAAGTCACATATCAAACTTAGAAATGCTAAAATATAAGATTTCAATGTTGGTCCCACCAAGGCGTGCTAGAAAGCTGTTGGTTGTCAAACTTACACCGTGTCTCGTATCTAGATGAATCAAGTTGTTTGAGTCAACAATGGGCCTGCCTCCAAGTGTGGGACCTTGTGCGCTTAAGATGCAGGACCTCCGAAATATTGGTTTGTCTACCTATTTCTACTTCTACTCCTAATGCTAAAATGGAAATCTAAGCTAAACAAGCCGAGGGACCAGGGATAGAAGGATAAAAAAATTTAAAAAACTAAGGTTATAAAACCAAAAAAGTGGGATGAACACTATCTATTTTGAGTGAAAATGAAGGAGAAATCATGAAGGGAGGCTAGGCACGTGTAGCACAAACCAGGATGCATTCACACGATCAATTTCATGAAACACAACAAGAAAATGGAGCTGCAAGAGATTTAAAATGACACAACAAGCACACAATGTAAGAGGAAGGCAAGAAAGAAGAATATAGACACATCAAGGTAGAGAATAGCCACAAAATGATGCTTTTATTACTTCCAAGGATGCATAGTCCGTTATAATGGCATCTGAAGGCTGATATATGCATGCAAAAACTAGATCTAGAGGTCTGTGACTCAAAATGCAAAGATATTGAGTCCTTAGCAAAATGCTAGAAGATCCAAAATGTCTAACCCTTTATAATGAGCAAAGATCTTACATTTATAGATGAATTGATGAGAGAAAAGAGGAGGAGGAAAATATGATTTGAAAACTCAACCACTAGTAATGAATGCCTACAAATCTATTGCCATGTGTGAAGCAATAATTTGTCTTCGAGGATTTGGTGCCTAGGTGACTCACTTTGATTGGTTGTGTAAAGCACACTCAATGTTTGAAAAATGCCACGTGGCTCAAAAGGGTGTAAAAGAAGGTGTAAAGGCATGCGGTGTTAGAGTAGGTATTTACCTTAGCTCATGTTCACCTAGGTACTTTATTTACCTTTATTGTATTTATCCTCACCCACTTATGTGTGTGGATATTTATTTTATCTTATTTAGATATTATGAGATATTATCTAGTTGTTAGGTATAGTTCTTTCCTTGATCTATGGTATTGACTAGATCCTTGATGCTCGATGTCGACCCATTAAAATCCTTAGCCCTTGGTCATATGGTATGGTCATATGAGGGCTTAAAGCTTGTGATTCCTACTAGTAGGTGCTTAACTCCAGCCCCCCTTAATTTTGTTTGTGTGGTGAAGGCAACAACAATTTATTTTGTTTCAGTGGCAACTAAAATAAATAACAGAGCAAAATATTAAAATGCCAAATATGGAGGAGTGTTGTAATCAATTGTGGATGCAATTTTGTTTGAGCCCAATGTCCTAAATTTTGGGAGTTGCAGTTTGTACCTATTATGGATTATGAGAATGATATGAATTTCTCTGAAGTATGTGGACTTCAAGAGGATATTGTAAAATTTTGGAAGAAAATAGATCGCTCAAGAAGTGAAATTCTCTTCTACAATCACTCATCATTCATGATAAGGATACAATAATACTATTCAATAAGCCATAGATACTATTCATGCCTCAAGGAAAGGGCTCACTCTAGTGTCTACACTCTTAACTACTTTAGCATGCGAGAGTCGCTTCTAAATCCTTACAGATCCGAGTCGTCTTGTGTGATAAGGACCTTTGAAATGGAGTCAATAAGCCTCCAAAAACCAAGATATATCTTTGGATCTAATGAATATCATACAATAACTTGGATAATATATTTTAAAACTATGCATCATAATCCCTTACAATTTTAGATAATCCATACTTGATATCCTTGAGCACACTAATACTCGTTGTTCAAACTACGGAATGTGGAAATCAGCCAAAAACGCACCACGCAAGGGATCATAGTCCACTACAACTGGTGTGGATCATAATTTCTATACCAACTATGTGTGGTGGAAAACTAGATTTCCTTTGTATAAGAGGTGATAACCCCCTTTCTCTACATATCAATTCACACTTGTGTACATGCTCGGTTGTATCCTCTACACCTCTATACTCTAGCAAGTGAAGATACATCTCAACGTAAACTTGAGGTGTATGCTATTGTAGTTGTTGAAGTGGTGTTCACCGAGGCTGATTTGGTGGTGGGTTTTGGGGATGTTTTATGGTGGTGGACCCTTCCCTGGGTTAGGACCAAACCCAGATCCTAAGCCTCCACCATTATTTCCTTTGCATGGTGGCTGAATTGAACCTTCTAAGCCTTTCACTACAACTTGTGGTCTAGTAGATGAACTCCCTTATGTCCCAGTTATTGTGTTGAATTGGGCACCAATGGTATGTGCACTAGTATCACCTATAGGATTGCTTCCAACAGTCTACGTGTAAAAACTTTTTCTAGATGACACGCTTGTAAAAACCTCTAAAAGTACTATTAAACATTAGCACCTACTTGAACGGCCATGTGCGCGTCTCTAATATGTGGTGCTTTTGAACTAAAACTAAAATATGCCTACCGATATCACCTTCCCAACGTGGAGATGTTGTTTTCTTGTATTCACTACGATTCTCTTCAACAACTAATTCTAGATCTATAACTCCTTGTGTAAGGGCTAGGTAGCCAAGATGGATCAGATGTACACCCATGGTCCTCATTTTTCCTATGATGCACTCTCATTAGATGCCGATGAAGTCTCTCTACTACACTTTACCAATGTCAGGAGGACATGATACCGCAGCTCCTCATCACTTTTTCCTGTCATCATTCTTCTCGATAGTAAGACTACATCAAATTCCCTATGTCATACTTCATTATGCTTGATTCATCTTTCATTTATACCTTTCTTCTGCAAGGACCACTTCCATCCTCTTTGAACCTGCTCTTTCCCATGCGTGCGGTGGGGATTTAGATAGCCATAGGTAATTTTTACCATCAAGATATTGATAACTAAGGGTACCGCACACAAATAACATCCTCTTAGATCACATAAAAACTAGAACTCGCTTCCTCGGGAAGGAATACATTTAAATTGTGTACTCCAAACTATAGTTGTATAATACACCTTCCCAAAAATGATCTATAGGTCTAGTCCACATCTTCCCGAATCCAAACCCTCTTTCCTGGGTGGAGACCTCCATTTTCTACATAGGCTACTAACCCCTTAAAAATTATACTTGGAATAAATTGAAGAACATCTCATATAAGCGGTCATACGGATTATCTTCCACCCACTTTCACAAATTAAAATTAGTTCTAGTTATCTCTTTGCAAAAGTGTCTTGGTTGTCTTCTATCCAGCCTATCAATACTCTCAAAGACAATTGATACACCATTTACATGCAACATCTGGTAGATAAATTTAAAAGAGGTCCTTGTTAGGGTAAACATATTAATTATGCATTGTAATTAGGTAGTTTATTATTATTTTTGTATGGTTATGATTATATAATTGTTATATTGTTTTATTGCATACGTGAAGGTTTATTGTTGCATTGTTGCAACAACATATTTGTTTGTACCTGCTTCCTAGATGTATTTTGGAAGCTTATGTAATTATGTTGCACCTGTGCAACATATTGTTTGTCTGTACATTGGCTGTCCAATATCTATAAGTATTGCAGCCTGCACCATTGTATTTTATTTCCTATTTATTAATAAAATAATGAGGCTTTTGTCCCTCTTATGCGATTACATTTGGTACTAGAGTAGATTAATCTAGACCGTGAGTAGAGAAGGTGTGTAAAGTGAGAGAAGAAGAGATAGAGGATCTTGGAGAAGAATTTTCCACATTTCGAGAGCCTGTGCATCCTCTTGAAACTTCTCAGCCCCATCCCTGCCTCCCCACAACCTCTTGTTCATTTTTGGTGTTTGGAACGCAATTTGTTTTTTACACTGGTACCCCCTACACTTAGAAAAATTTGCTGCAAGAAAATAAATAATAAAAAAATTCCCCATTAGGGGTTTTACCTCTAAATCTAGAGGTTCAATTTAATCCCTTCTACATTTAACAACCCCGCCGTATTTGGAGGTCTATGTCTCCAAGGACTCCACTGATTCACTATTCGATTTAGATCATGCGCAGAAATATTGATGACAGTAAAATCCACTTCAGGATTTGTATTCTTTTTGGGATCTAGACCAATATCATGGGGAAGTAAGAAACAACACTTTGTTTCTTTCTCTTCTATGGAAGCCGAGTATCATTCTGCAGGTGAAATCATTTATGACAAGAGGAAGTAATGTATAATAAATATGATGAAGAGGAGTAGGCACTATCTTCTCATCATAAATGGAAAGGAAAAGGAAAAGGCAAACCTAATTCCTCTCAAAATTCCCAAACACACCATCAGTAAGGGGACAAAGAACAAAAGAAGAAATGTCCTATCTACAAAAGAGGACATGAGTTAAATGATTGTTGGTTCAATACCTATAAGAAAGGTTCATCAAGCAACTCTGGACCTCAAAATCAAAAATCTTACAATGGACATTCTAACTACAATTAAGGGAAGAAAAAGGGGAACTGGAAAAGAAAAACCCATCAACAAGGAAATATATCGAGCAAGAAGTACATTCAGATATTGAAGACTTCTTATACATTGTTCGATCAAGTGAACCTTCCACATCATCTAGTGATGTCAGGAATGTGAGTTCGGGAGCCACTCGAGAAATCACTAGCCATAGAGATTTGTTTACCACAATGAGGGACACACCTTCAAAAAATCATGTTTCGTTGGGTGATGATTCTTCGTACACAATACAGGGGATTGGGAACATTTGTCTACCCCTTGGTTCATGTAATTGTAGATTATCATATTTATTATATGTCCCTGGGTTGAAAAAAATCTTCTATCAGTTATTCAACTCCTAGATCACAATTTGAAAATTGATTTTGATAATCATTCTGAAAAGAAAATGTGTTTAATTCAAGAAAAATCATGAGGATCAAAAATATTTGCAAAAGACTCCAATGTGAGACATATGTTCCAGCTTGATTTTGTCCACAAATATTATCGGGCAAGAATTCTACCTCTGCATAGTTGTGGCATTAGAGACTTGATCAAATTAGTTTTAAGTATCTCAAAACACTTTTCCGGTACAATATGGTAAAAGGATTGCCATCTCTACAAAAGGATACAGATAAGTGTCCTCATTGCCTAGCAAGAAAAAAAAACTAAGCTTCATTCTAGAAGAGCATTTATCGAGATCATGGTAAGCTTGATCTGGTTCATACCAATCTTTATGGTCTGATGCAAAGCTGAATCATTCTAGATTTCATTACTTCATGCTTTATGTTGATGACTACTCGAGAAAAATGTGGATATATTGTCTTCATAAGAAAAGTGAAGCTTTTGAAACCTTCAAATAGTTTAAAGTGGCTGTAGAGAATGAGACTAGTCATCACATCAGATCTCTCTGCTCAGATCAAGGGGGGCATTCACTAGTAATGAGTTTAAAGTCTACCTAAAAGCTCAAGAGATTATTTGAAAAATACCTCCTCCACATACAATGCAACAAAATGGCGTCGTTGAGAGAAGAAATCGTACCATCATAGAAATGGTGTGTTGTATGATCGATGATTCTAGATTAATGAGGACATTTTGGGCAGAAGCAATAAAGACAAGCTGTTTATTTGTCGAACATGGTTCCCACCATTGCTCTTGATGGAGTAACACCATACGAATCATGGTTGAAGTGGAAACCATCTGCATTACACACCTTAGAGTATTCGGAGTTCAAAGTAAGCATGCATATACCCAAGAAAAAAACAAAAATAGTTGTATAGGAAGTCACAGAAACTCATCTTCATTGGTTACAGTGAAGAGACTCTTGGGTAAAAATTAATGGATCTAAAGACCAGAAAAGTCTACACCAGTAGAGATGTTGAGTTTTTTGAGAAAGAAGCAAATACTCCTACTCCGGACTCACCCGATGTAGATTTTTCACCTGTTGTAAAAACAAAAGTTGAGGTTCCGTAGATGATGCGGTGATGATGGTGATGATTATATAGAACCACGACCCACAGGAGCAGTTCAGTGTATGCCCAAGTGGTATACAAACATGTTACAAGATGAAAAATTGGATGGTCCTCCGGATACATCCACCACTGGACCAAGGACTCATAGTAAAACTTGAAAAGAAGTAAACTTTAATTTGATGACTAGAGTTATAGAATTTGATGAGCCCACTATAGTACATGAAGCCCTACAGTCAAAAGCTTGCAAAGATTCCATGGATCTTTGAGTATCAATCAAGTAATGAAAAGAAACACTTGGAAACATGTCGATCTTCCACCAAGGAAGAAACCCATTTATTGTAGATGGGACCATAGAAAAGTACAAAGCGAGACTAGTAGTAAAGGGGTGTATCAATGTATTAGTTAGCTATGCAAAGGAATTGAAACTAACACCTTAATAGTTTAAAAACATGAACTAACTACACAAAGATCATCATGTTAAGAGCTAAACAAGACTAAATACCAACATTATGCATTAAAACTTGAAATAGAAATCAAACTAATATGCTAAGCATTTGAATCTCTACTCTTTAGATCACCAAAAACACTAAATGAACCTAGATAGATCCATGACAATCAAATTTGATTGTTTGATCTTCAAGGGTTTGGGAATGAAATATCATCAAAGTATGGCTACAAGACCATTTTGATTCTCTCCATATGACCCAAAAGCTTGGATGAATGAAATGCAAGAATGAGGCTATTAGCTCAAATGAAATATGCTCTAAGATAAAATGCCTATAGATTAGCTATAAGCATGCAAGGTGTGTAAAGGTGTAAATAGAAAGGTAGGAGGAGGGATCCTTATATAGCCCAATGGATAAAATAATCTCTACATCCCTTTACATGTGGGATAATAGAGAGGTTGAGTTAATTGTGGATAAGGATGGTTGAAAGGGGGTTGAGTCAACCTTATGAGAGTTTATTTTTTCATTTAGTGACTCATGGGGTTTGAGGGGATTTATTAATTAACCCAAGTGATTAATTAATAGGTGTGCAAGCTTATAGAAGCTTTTAGAGGAATAATTAGCATGATTTAGACTATGGGAGGAATTTAATCTAATAAATGATGATTTATTCATTTAATGGAAGGGGGCTAATTAATTAATTAGTCTAGATAGAAATGGGGATTAATTAATTATAAATAAATAATTAATCTATATAGAAAGGGAGCTTAATTAACTAGAAATAATTAATTAATCTAGATAGAAAGGGGAGTTGATTAATGGAAGGTCGTTAATTGGCATCATTGTTGGATAGAATATTTAATTAACTAACGTAATGTAATTAATTAACAACGATAGCAGAGAAAATGTGCGATATTGACGATATGTCGTCAATTTGCGAGAAAGGGTATAATTAGCGCAATTTAAGTATTTAAATTACTCGGGTTAAATTATAGGTGTCTACATTTTCCCCTCTTTGGGGTGGTGTAAGTGATGCCACTTCAAAGATAGTAGAAAAATAAATTTTGAAGGCGTAGAAGAAAAATTAGTAGAAGTGGGATATGCCCCCTCGAGTGTTGATGGGGTGATGAAAGAAGGTGATCGACGATCGAGGTGAGAGAAATAGATAGAAGAATGGGTATGGTAAGGGTGTCCCAGGTGAATCAAAAGAATAATGTGGATAGGAGAGTGATGTAGAAGAGGAAGGAAGATGGAGAGAGAAAAGAACAAGCTTTCATCCTGTGTATTTAAACAACATTAGTGTCATCATATTGCCAAAGATCTATGTCATCGGTCCTTATTAAAAATATAAGCATACAAAAAAGTAGGATGACATGAAAATCCATACTACGAACAATTGTCCATTGCTGAAAACACCCACTCAATGCAACATACAAAAAGAAATGCAATATGAGAAGGAAACAAGCTCATTTAACAGGGAAAACAAGTACAAGCACACATATTCTAACCAACAATAGTCAAGATGGTTGTACAAATGTTTTTTTATCAAGTTGAAGATCCCAAAATTTTCTTGATTGATGACAAGGGTTAAAAATGATGCCTCAAGCAAGGATACATGCAAGGGAAGATGATAAAGGACACTGGGTCCAATGAGAAAGTGTAGTGTGCCACGAAAGCAAGACTGTGCAACTAAATGTGCCCCAGAGTCTTGATTGAAGCAAGTAAGCTAGCTTTGTAAATAGTTACAAATATGATGATCCGCGAGTCATTTAATCTATGAAGATGTGAAATTTCTATCAAGATATGGAAATAATACCATGCGCAAGACACAAGTTTCAGTCGCTATGAGCTGATTTACCTAGTTTTGTAAGTTTTACAATTTTAGGAGAATTTTGAAATTTGTTGGATTTTGGATGGGTATATATATTTTTATTTTTGATTTTTGACGATGTGGATAGAGAAGAAGCTGGAAGAATTAGTAAGAATCTCCTCGGAGAAAAATAAATGCCCCAAGGAGAAGAAAAAGAAGCGTGACGCAGATAATGCCCCCAAAGACAACGGAAAAATTATTTAATAATATATAATTATTCATCAGAACATGTAGAAGAAGGGATATCACCTAGGAGAAAAATTTTTGTCTTAGTGAGAAGAAATGAGTACCAGATGGCAAAGAATGCCCCAACATGACGAAAAATGAAAGAAAATTAATTATTTAAATAAAATAATTATTCATGGTGAGTAGAAGAAGAGTTAGAGCAACAACGACGGTCAAAACAGTCTTCTAGGAATCACGACCGGTGAGAATGGTTTAATATACCCCACCTAGGGGGTAAATCATCACGAGCAATTCAATTATTCTTGACCGGCGACTAATTTTACCATGAGACCTCCGATAGCAATGACGACGATGGTGAGAGGACTAGTGCACAGGAGATGCACATAATGAGTTCGGGAGTATGCTTAGCACGTAGACGATGGCTCCTTCATGAGTAGCTTGACCTATATTGTTAATTACGCATTTAATGTTGTAATTAATGCATTAATTATTAGTTTGACATAGGGTATAGTGCATGCGCGCATGCACGGGGTGTAATCACCCTACATGTGGCGCAAGCACCCCTAAAGCATATGCATGCATGCACAGGTACATAAAAATGTGTACTGCATGTGCATACACCACAAAGTGTATGCACATCTACGCACATGTAAATAACATATGTGTGTACACGCAAGTGTCAAAACCCTAGCACACACACAACACACACCTGCGCGCACGCGCAGGTAACACAAACACGACGCAAGTGCCTTGAGGTGGATGCATGCACACGTGCATGCCAAAAAGGGGTGCATATGTCAAAAGGCACACACATGCCCAATAAGAGGGAAAAATGCCAAAAAAATGACACTTAGAAGAAAAACAATAGAAGAACTTAGAAGAATTGTTAGTGTCTAATACATGCAGTGTTTTGCAGAGAGACGACAAACAAAGACTGCAGATGCGAGAGCAACATAGTCGCATAGCCAACATGGAGTCAAGCATGTGTCGATGAGACCATCATGATATGGCGGTACTACTAGAGGTGGTCGGTTTAGGCCATGTAGCGCGGATGCCATCGATCACTCTAGATCATGGCCTACTGACCGCTTTGATTGAGCGGTGGCATAGTGAGAGCCAATGCTTTAGGCTCCCTATAGGAGAGATGATCGTCACACTAGAGGATGTGTGGAAAATTCTGTGCAACGCCATTGTTGGCTCGAGTGATTGAGTACATGAGTGATTTCGGTCGGATCACTTTGTGATGATTCGTGACATATTTGGCCGTGATGAGATAACCCATGAGGGTATGACACTATCGTTACATTAGTGTATATCTGATTCAACCATTCACTGCGAATTTCTCTACTTGATGACTTTTATCAGTGGGTTCTTACTCACTGATAAGACAGGGACATTGTTTCCACTAGGATTGATCACATTAGTTCATGGATTTTTCAGTGGTGAGTGATATTGCTAGGGCCAGTGCATACTGGCACATTTATACTGGGATCTACATTTGATTACTTACCACCATCAGAAGATGGTGGGGCCAGCGTCATTATTCTGAGATTTTTCATGGGACCATATAGTGATTGGGTGCCCCATAGGTGCATTGCATGCCCAAGTTCCTGAGGAGCCGACATATATGGCATGGGTCTCTGTGGGAGATGATGTACGAGGGAACCTAGGCAACATCTATTATTATCGATGAGATTTCGACGAGCTACTGGAGAGAGATATCATCTAGAGGACCTATAGGCACATACAGTGGCCCAAGGATGGAGAGAGCTTGGTGTACGTGTGGTAGAGCACTTCCTTCTTGGCAGCCGTAGCTACATTACAGAGATATACGGGGTAGAGCTTTGTTAGCAATAATTAGGCATGATTCAGGGTGTCCCTCAACCTGATATCTGGTATGCTCACCACGATGTAGAGACGAGGCCATGGGGCCACGTATTCAGGTGGCTCAAGCTAGGGCTATTTTCTTACAGGTGGTATAATAGGTTTGGGTCCATGCCTAACTTGAGGTTAGAGATCTAGGCACCACACCAAATTATCCAACATGGTATGCCACTATCTTACCACGACGATTGACTATACCCGATGGGGCATATGCAGTAGGCATCCAGGCCCCACCAGAGATCTTGTACAATAGTGATGAGGGTGAAAATATAGGTGTAGGTCATGTTGATGATCCATTTTATGGTCAGAGACATGATGGTGGGGATGATCAACAGGGGTAGGGATAGGCCAATCTACCCTGATTTATATAACCCCATTTAGAAAAGTTCGGTGGGAGGCATTAAACAAAGGGATTGAATGGTCTATAGAAAACGAGAGTAATTTAAACACTAGATGCCGACATACTCTTATAAGTGTGGATATGGCAGAAGAATGAGGCACAAGAGGCCCAAAATTATATGGGACATTTGGGACATGAAATGTCTTGTAAGTTCCACAAAGGCTGAAAAAAATTATTACAATGCAAAAATGGTGGTTTGCGGAGAACCGAGGGTCGATCGCACTTGGGACATCCTGGGACAGGGAAAGCCAAAAGTTTCGCAATGCACTAGTATCCAATGGAAAGTGGGCAGAGTCGGGTGAAAAGATTTGAAGGCCCATGGGACATGGGGAAAAAGTTCTCCACTGGTCTAAAAGTCCGCAACACAAAGGAGAGTTAGAAAAATTTCAAAGGGTATTTTGCAATAAGTGATGCATGAGGGAAAGTGGAAGTGTGGGGAAATGGTGGCTAGGGAGCACAAGGGTTGTGGGTTCCACAAAAGGCCAAAAACCTACAAGTCAAAGAAGACAAGTCTCTTGTAGAGAAGGTGGGGATGCGGAGCACAGGAAGCCTGAAATAACCTGGGAAAAATGGGACATGGAAACCTCAAGTACCCGCAATACAAAGCAAAAAGACCCGAATGCTTGGAAAATTGACCAAGTGTTGAAATATAAAGGAAAAAAAAATCTTCATAAACGCTAGCTTACTCAAAAAAATTGAAAATTTGGCACAAAAGTACACACATTTTGGGTAAGTGACAACAGATATAAGAAAGGTGATACCCCACGAGAGGTCGGGTGAGGAGGAAATGAGTTGGGTGACCACTCGAAATGAAGAGAAGGTCATGTTAGTAGAATAATATTATAAGTGTTGATATCATGAGAGATTGGTGAGTGATAGGAAGCCCTGACCAAGGTCAAAAATGATAGGATTCCCTAGTGAAGGGGGTTAGATTGATTGATTGGATGTCCAAGTCAATAGGATGAGCCTGGATTGATTGATTTACTTGATGGGATGGATTGATTTGATATGATTGATTGGTTTGATAGGATACCCCATCTGGGAAGATCAAGTTTGATGAATTTGATTAGATGCCCTAGTCAATGATATATGAAAGGGGTGTGTGTATATTGGTTATTTGATTGATAGATAGGATTTTATTGAGTAGATTCCCTAGAAATGATAAATGAAAGGGGTTAGGATTGGTTAATTAAAGGATTGGATGTCTGACTAGTCGGGAACACCTCCCAAGCTGTGAGATGGATTTGGGGATGCGATCTTGGCTCGGATGTACAATGATTGATTTAATTAATTTTGGTGTGTCATTGCACTACGCACCTCTTGCACTATTGGTTCAAATTTTAATGATTGATTGGATGTTTGTTGGAGTGGTTGATTATTTGGATGGGGCTAAGAATATTTCAAGTGATAAATTTGGATGCATACATGATCAAATGAGAGGAGGATAATGTTAGACATTTAGTAATGGATGATGATTAAAGGGGATGGGTGTTGTCATGAACTGAACCCATCCATGTTTTCATCATTGGTAATGTTGTTGATGTGACATAGAGAAAAATTCACCAAGGTATAAAGATCATGGTGATTGAATTGCCAAATTCCCTTGTCCTCATATCATTGGACCATGTAAAAGAAAAAGAAACAAAAGGGGCCTCATATCATTGGCTGAAAAATAAAAGATGCAAGAAATAAAGTAAACATTCACATTCACACACAAAGAAAAAGAAAAAGTGAGTGAATGAGGTCAGGGTAGATTTACTAGATTGTGGTGATGGGGTGGATTTGTGAATAGTTTGACCAAGTGGATGAGGTTTGACCATTGTTGGGAATTTTGACAATTTTTAAAGTTTTTGTGATTTTTAAAAAAATTACAATTTTTTTATTTTTTGAAAAATTTACAATTTTTAATTTTTTGAAAATTTTACGATTTTTTGAAAAAATTATGATTTGTTGATTTTTTGAAAATTTCCAATTTTATTGATGTTTTTTTGAAAACTTTACGAATTTTGTGATTTTTATTGGATTTGGATGATGACCAGGTATAGTCACTAAATCATGTACTTAAGATATTATTTATCTCAATTTCATACTACTATTTAGAAGGTTCTTGAGTGAAGAAAGTACTAATTAACCCTCATCTTTTGGTCATCTTATTTTATTTTATTTCGTCATTCCCGACCTTTTACATCCATATGCCCATTCTGTTTTGGTCATTTTCTATTATTTTAGCCTCACTGGGGCACAGTTAAGATCTTTGGGGCACCCACGGCGCCATGGTCCCACAATGGGTGCCTCGATCCTTCTTGAACTTTCCCGCCTCTTTTGGACTCTTTCTAGTCATTTCTCCTTCTTATAGTTTTGGTGGTCATCCATTTATTATGAAATTAGATTAAGATAATCCTATAAATATAAAGTTATGAGACCATAATGAGGGACCTAGAACTAGTCATTACTATCATCCATCTAGATTTGCATTCATCTATTGCATTAGAGATCATTTGCATCCACATAGCTCCATCATCAAGGCACAAGGCTAGGATATCTACATCACACTTCATAGGGGGGATTATATTCTATTCCATGCACACATTCTATTACATTTTCTACATCTAACTATTTCTTTCTACTTCAAAAAGTGTGACTGGCACAAAAGCACCTAGGACACATTATGCACACACTCACCAAAACTACATTTGGGTCTGAAACATAGTGCAACGCTCAATTAGCAAGATTACTATTATAGGAGCCGAGGTCAGTCTAACCCATTCATTTGCATTCTTTTTTAGGGTTTTGATACTCCTTCTTGGTCTTTTCAGGTCTTTTCATCATCTTGGAATATCAAAGCAACATCATCGAAGCAAAGTGCATCGAAGTTAATGCGAGATAGCGACGGTTTAAGACCATCTGTTGGACTGTGAAGATCAGTTTTAGAGATTTTGCACAAACCAGGGCACCCATTTTGCAGACCAGAGCACCCATAGGCTCCCAGTTCCCTCTCTAGGTGATCCACCCAACCAGATACTCCATATCCATCCTTTTAGGGCTTCTGCATAGTCGTTCTTGCTTCCATATTTTCCGGTGGCCTCTGCAACACGGTCCTCGAGCATCCCCTATTCAACTAAGTTTTTCCTCTTCTCTCTTACACATTAGGGTTAGCATTTCCTTTTGCATAGTTGTTTAGGTCATTTACATACTTCTTTACTGCATTTATTTATGTTATTTACAACTATTCATAGCTTAGATTAACTATAGATATATCCCATTATCCACATTTTTAGTTAATCACTAGGATGTTCATAGTTTTGATGTATATATGTATATTGATGAGACAAATGTATTATTTTGATGATGTGATGACATTTGGTTATTTTGATGACATGTAGTATTTTTTATGGGTGAGACATTCGATGTGATTATTTTGATGATATTGATGAGATACTTTGTTTTGATGTTTTTGATGTATAGATGATGATATATATGATGATTATTTGATGTTTTAATGAATTTGAGGTATATACATGGTGATGATGTTTATATGATTTTAGATGTTTAGAGACATTTATTGTTTATGAGGTTAGATGGTGATTTGATGTAGTTTCATTGTGATGTGATGATGTTAGATGATTAGATTATATGTGATGATGAAATGATTTTGATGTGTTGATGTTGATGAGATGTAGAGATGTATGAATAATGCCAATTTTAATTAATTTGGATGTAAAATGAATGGATATTTATGATGAGGATGTTAGGTGTAGATGGATTATGGTGTTTGATGTAATGATGATTATTTATTGCTATGGTTATGTGGTTAGTTGTTGTATTTTGATGTTTAGATGGATGATATTGATGATGAGATGTTTTTCATGGTTTATTATTTAGTTTGTGAACTAGATTATGAGATGTAGAAATGGTTATGTAATGTTATTATGGATAGTAGTGTGTAGTGTTTAGTTGTGGTGTTTAATGTTGATGTGGATAATGTAGATTAAGTATGGATGTGATGATTTACATATCAAGTGGGTATATACATATGGTAAATGTTATGGAATTTTTACAATGCCATTATACAAAGTAAATGTAAAAAAACCTAGTCTATCTACACAAATATTTAATCGTTCCACTAAATGAAGTGGAATATAGAGAGATTAAATGAAAGAGATTAAAAAGAGGAGGATATGAAGATGTCGTAGATGGAATGAAAAGGAATGAAAGCCTCGGGATCTTACAAGGGTTGAATCTCTCGACATTGATGTAGAGGATTGAATCTTCTCAACGCTGCAAGTATCAAATTTTTTTTTAGACAATGTCACCTTTGTAAAGGATATAGATGGTGTTCAATGTCACCATTAGTTCTAAAGAAGTATGGATTTGAATAATATGAGGGAAGTGTGGATAGGAATGGAAAATATGGATATGGATAAAGGGATTTCCCCCAATGTGATAACATGATGCGAGGAACTAGTAGATGTACAATATAGTTTATCATAGCGGTGAAAACTAGTTTTCACCATGGTACTTTCCCAAGGTGCCACTGAAGTGGTTTTCACCATTAAACCAATTTAGTTTTTTGAATAATTAGATGTTTTTGGATGTTTGATAGTGGGAACTTAAGAACAAAATCATTTAAGACACATGATGTTCATGGGCCAATTCAACTTGTACTCATCCGGGTATGCAACTTATAAGCACTAGAGCTCATTTTTTCTATGATGACGTAAGGTCCAAGTCAATTTAGTTCAAACATTCCATTCTTTTCATGATTTGTATTAGTGTTGCATTGGTTCTCTTTAAGGACTAGGTCACCAACTTCAAATTCATAGGTTTTGATGCATTTTCCATATTGTTTGTGAAGGAAATTTTGGTAATATTTGAGATGGTCCAAGGCTTGGAGGTGTTTCTCATCTAGTAGCTTGAGTTATGAAGGTGGTACACACGATAGTCTTCATATTTGATAAGGTTTTGGAGAGAAATGTAGAGGGAAGGAAGTTTTATCTTAAATGGGTAGGTTGGCTTTGGTGATAATGACAAGGGAATATGGAGTGGAGCCAGTGGGGGTGTGGATGGATGTATGGTAGGCCCACAAGGTAGGATATATTTGTGTATGCCAATTGTGTCCTGCTTGATTGATAATTTTTTGAGGATAAATTTGAGTGTTTTGTTGGATGCTTTGGATTAGTCATTTTTTTGGGTAGTATGGGGTGGAGAACTTAAGCTTGATGTGGAAGTGATCAAAATTTCATGGACATCATGATTTTTGAAGGATTTACCATTATCTATGATAATGGAAGATGGAATACCATAGTGGAAAATGATATGATTAAGGATGAATTTTGATATTTGATTTTTGGTGACATAGGTGAGCGGAATGGCTTTGACCCATTTGGTAAAGTATTTTGTAGTAGTAATGATGAATTTTGACCATCAGATGAGGTAGGATTAAGCTTTCAATGAGATCAAAACCCCATGTAGAAAATGGCCACAAAGTGGTGATGGGATGCAAATCTTGAGAAGGTGCATGGATGAGGTCAACATGTTTTTGGCATGGGACACATTTATAGACATATGAGCATACATCTTTTTCCATGGTAGGCCAATAATAGCTAGTGCGTAAAATTTTCTTGGCAAGTACCACACCACTAGTGTGAGCACCATAGATGCCATCATGAACTTCCTTGATTGCTAATTTGACCTCTTGTGAGTTAAGGCATCGTAACAAGGTTTTGTCATATCCTCTATGGTAGAGGGTGTTGCACAAGGATGGTGAATCTAGATGTGCATTGGATGAAGGATTTGTGATGGTTGCGAGGAAGTTTGGGTGGAAGGATATGGTCATGGAGATAAGTATAGATGTCATGGTACCATAGGGAGTTGGAACCAACAATATCACATACCATTTTAGATTCAAGGACGTCATATGCTAGAACCATGAGTTTTTCAACCAAGAATTGTGAGTTATGGGCATATGAAGGAATGTTCAAGAGAGAACCAATGGTAGCCATTGCATCTGTTGATTTTTATTTGTTCATGTAACCTACTCAAACTAAAGATGCTGAAAGTAAATCTTGAAGTTATTTGTCATTCATTTGTATGGAACAAGTTTGTCATCTTTGGTTGAGTATTCATCATTAACCTGCTTGATTATGAGTTGTGAGTCACCAAATACATTAAGATTTTTGATATTCCACTAGATATCCATTCCGAGTCTAGCTATAAGTGCCTCATATTCAGCTATATTGTTAGTGCAGGGTAAAATAAGTCAAAAGGCCTTAGGGATGAAATCTCCTTGAGGTGTGATGAATAGGATGCCCGATTTTGAGCCATGATAATGAAAGATGGATTTTTCTTATATAGATAAATATGCCCCTAAAGTTTGATAATATTGGGTCCTCTTAAGTTCCGATATTAATATCAATGGTTTCTTTAATTAGTGATGTTGAACTGTCTTAGTAGAATTTCAGGTGCAGGAAGGAGTTGATCCATAATTGGGTCGTGGTCTAGATGTGAGGATTTTCAAAAAATTAGCAAGGGGATCCTCATTGTCTAAATGGAAAGAGAAGTAAGTATGGGGGATGTTGAATTGGGATTATATATGTAGGATAGGTTGTTGTTCACCAAAATAGGAATTCAAAATTTAGACATACTTTGAAACCCTTTTTATGGTCGTCGGTTGGTATATTGTCCCGAGTTCCCATGAACTCAAGAATTGCTTCGTCATTTTGAAATGTGTTGAGAGGGATATGTTTAAACTATTGGTTCCACTGGATGAGTTGGGGATAGGTGAGAGAAATGTCGATGGCAAGGATGGTAGTGTCATGGAAGAGGTTTATGGTGGAAAGATCTTCGTATTGGCTATAAATGGAGATTTTTTTATGGACATCTATGCCTCCTCAGCTATCTTGGTTATGTCACTTAGATCATCGTGGATAACCTCATCAGGTGGTTGGTACCTAATCCATGACCATCAAGATTGGGGATGACAATAGGGGGTTCAGGGATGCCTTGTTCATTGTGACCTAGTCCTTGACCAAAGTAACCCATGTGATTCATCATGCACTTGGGGATTGGATATTCATTACTCAAGTAGTATGATGGTATGGAATCATCTATGAGCCATGTAGTATTAGATGGCTCTAGGTACTCATCGGTGAGATACCCAAAGCAGATAAAATTTGAAGATCCTAATGAATATGTTTTCTTATTAGCTTGACACATGTTAGGCCTGCCATGTTGTTTAGGTGAAAGTGGGAGTTGCTCAATACTAAAATTTTGGTATTCTCCACACCCTGTGGCTTTGAGTTTTGGAAGTAAGATAGGAGTGGATATGGATGGAGTGGGTAAGAGAGGAGCAGATGATGATGAAATTTATGTGAAGTGGATGGAATATTGTAAAGTAAATCATATGAAGTGGTGGATGTCATGGATGATGGAGATGAAATTTTAAAGTGACAGTTTCGGTAATGGGACAATATGGTTCCTCATAATCTTGTGCTTCAAGTGCTTGGAAAAATTGGAAGGTTGAGGGTCACCATGGATGGTGACCTCCACGTCAGCATGATCGAACTTAAGGTATTGATGTAATGTGGATGGGACAATGTACATTTCATGGATCCAAGGGTGACCAAGTAGTAAATTGTAAGTGAAATGGATGTCCACAACATGTACTAGGGTGGGCAGTATGACATGCCCCACATTAATGGGAGGATAAATTTCCCAAATAATTTTCTTTCAGTGTTATCATATGATTTTATAGTGATTATCTCTTATCTTAAATCCATTTCATTATACCCTAGGCGTTGAATGAGAGATAGAGTAAAAAGGTTGACACTAGACCCATTGTCCATTATTACTCACTTGATGCAAGTATTTTTTATATGAACCTCAATGTAAAGAGGAAATTGTTAGTTTGGTCATGTAATGGCAAGTATTCTTTGGGTAAAAGTAAGTGAGAGTGTTGGATAAGGGAAAAGGTGAAACGAGGGCTTGAAACTACATGGGATCAATATCAGTTGGGATGCGAGTTTCTAAAGAGCAGTGGTAAAGGAGATATTTGAGTACGGAAGATGTTTTGAGAATATCCATGATGGAAATATGTGTGGGTGTATTTTCAAGTTGTTTAATAATATTGTATTGAGCTTGTGGAGGTGGATTGGAAGAAGAGGGAGCAGCCCCTTGAACCACTACATGACTTTGGTGAGTAGTAACAACACACTTGGAGGGTTTTGGGAAGGTCCCTTGACTTTGATGGTGGCTACTTGATGGGGAAATGGTGAATATGGCCAATGAGAGATTCATATTGGAAGGGTACGCATTGGTAGTTTATATGGTTAGATTGATGGTTGGATGATTCAGGGTTTTACTAGACTTCCGTTGACCTTGATTTGAAGTGTGGATTTGACCATGATTAGGGAGTGGATTTTGATAAATCCCTAACTTCGATTTTGAGAAGAGGAGGATGCATTGTCTTCGATTTTGATTTCACCCCGATCAATCAAGTCTTGAATATAGTTCTTTAGCTTCATACACCTGGTGGTGGCATGACCTTAAATTTTGTGGAACTTGCAATATTCATTTTCCCTAAACAAGAGGGTTTGGGTCTAGACTCATCAATTGGTTGGGTTTGTGGGAAAACAACCATATTAGTAGCGGCAATAAGTTTTTCAAGAATTATTTCAATGGACTCGCCAAGAGGGGTGTATGACATTTTCTTTGGATATTAGGTTGACTAGGTTGACACTTAGAACGGATATGGCAAAGAGTTTTGGACATGTTGGACATGTTTGGTCTCTGTCACTCCATCACCGACAACATTCTTATTCTTGTTAAAATACTTGGGCTTCTCAGATGTGGAAGGATGATTAGATTTATTATAGTTATCTCAAGGAATAAAATTTGATGAGGCCTTTGGAGAAAAGATCTTTTTCTATCTACATTCCTTTTTCTATGATGTCATCAAAGGTGTTTACATAATGGACTTGGAGGTGGAAGGCTATCTCTTGATGGAGGTTAACAAAAATATAGTGACCAATTACTTTTTAGGGATGGTCATGGAATGCGGCTAGCAAGAGATCTCCATTGTTGTAAGAAGGATGAAAATATTTCACCATTGTGTTGTTTGGTATTTCATAGGTCAATCATTATGAAATCATTCTCACATTGTATGAGAAGTGTTTGAAAATTTTCTTTGATAAGTTCAAGTGAAGGTAGTGATAGATCCCTTGGGCAAGCGAAGGAACCATTCAAGAGTGGGACCGCCTAGGATTTGTGAGAAGAGTCTTAATAAATAGGAGTCATCATAGGATACTTCCTAACACAACATATAGAACTCCTTGATATGTTCATGAGGATCACCCTTTCCCTTGTATTTTTCAAATTTGGGTGGTTCAAAGTATGGGGAAAAGGGATGCGTAAGATATCATGGTCAAATGGATAAGGAAAAATTTCCTCAAACTTATATTGATGTCCTTGTCTGCCAAGTTACAATCCTTGAAGTGTTTCCTTCATAGACTTTACTTCCTACTCCAAGGTGGATTCTTGAGGGCGGTGGGTGGTAGGTTGAAATTGGGACATTGGGAATGTTCAGAATCATGGTTACCATGGTCATTTGGACATTGTGGATCAAGTTGGGAGGCTAGCTGGGAAATTTGGTTTCTCATTTGTTGTAGTTGGGATAATACGACCTCCTTAGATACATGAGAATTATGGGTATTCTCTCTATTATCTCATCCATGTGTAGCACGACGGTTGTTGTGATTTAGGTTGTTTTAATTGTAGTGAAGTGGGGATGGGGATCATTGCCCAATGCGTTCATTCTCATTGGAGAGGAGATTATGAAGTTGGTCATGGGTATAGTCAGAAGGAAGTTTTGCTCCCATGTGATATAATTGGAGGAGGAGAGCATATTTTTTTTGTCTACGAAGTGATTAAGCATTTCACGTCATCTTCCTTTTGTGAAATAGGTGCTTGAGTCATCATCGCCTACTGGTATCAACCATTGTTTCTTCATCTCCCCTCAATCGTGGTTTTATTCCACATTGACATAAAAAAAATTGATTGAATAATCCATTTCCAGTTTATGTATTTAATTGGTGGTTTGTTTGTCATCATTTCCTATTTGAGGTTGGGTAAATCTTGTCCTAGGTTATGTTAGATCCTAGTGCTTTGAGATGTGAGGATGGGATGGATTTGTATTAAGTTGGTGAAGGATGTGTGATTAGTAGATGAAGAGAGGATAATATTTCTTATTGATCAATGTATAATCCCAACAACCGAACCTTGTTTTAGGATGAGAGGATTGAAGAAGGATGTTCCTTGATGATAGAGGGATTAGGATGTGCCTCAATGTGTGAGGGATTAGGATGATTGGATAGGAGATAAGGATTTTGTGTCCGTATTCAAGGTGTCGACTAGTGAGACTCAATTAATCGTGCCAATAGGGAATCTTAGATAAGGTGTTTGAGTTTGAAAGCGTATGTGTAGGATTGTGTGAGAATGTGAGGATGTTTAAGTGTAGTAAATGTTGTGATTAGGAAGGGATGTGTGATGTGATATGTTTTAGGATATTTTGGACCTATGTAAGTGTAGTGACGTCAAAAGGAAATGTTAAACCACTAGGTGGAAGCTTTGTGACAATGAGATGAATAGATGTTTAGGTGTATGAGATGTTGTGGAATAAATTACGTATATAAAGTGGGGATGTGTGATTAAGTGCGGGTAACGATAATTTGTATAATAAGTTTGAAGGGAGTAAGAGAGGATGTATGAGTGATAGGTGAAGTGTGATGTAGATGCAAAGGTGGTTTATATACAATGTGGTATGGTGTTATATATAATGTAGCAAGTAAGGGATGTGTAAGTGAATTTTAGATGTGTTCGTGAAATGGGGATGTATGTGAATGTCTTTTGTGTTTATAAAGTTTATTGATTATGTGGAAATGTTTATTGTTGTTTTATTTTGTTTATATCAAAAGGAAGGTGTGAAGGAGATGAGTGATGTTAAGTGAATGATGTATGATAAGAGTATGGTCAAAGATGTATGGTCAAAAATGTATGGGGATAGTCAAAGTGAAAATTATGATGAAAAGGTGATGTGGGTAATAGTCAAATTGTGTGGTCAAAGAGATGAATGATGAGTGTATAGGATGGTGTGATGAAAGAGGACTAGTGTGGGAGTTGTGTACTGGTATCGAAAAACACTCAAGTAATCAAAATCATACAAGAACAACCTAAATAGTCAAGTAGGATTGCAACCAAACTATAGCCCGCTTTTAATACCACACACCGATGATGGTTCGACAATCTATATCTTCACCTATGTGTAAATGTTGGGTAGATATCTTGAGTAGTCTTGGGAGTGTGCCCTCCTTGCACTATAGTTTGATATGCAACCAAAAGGTTTCCTAGACTAGGATGTACAAGCTCGCTAGGGGCATCCCCGATATACCTCACGTGGTACATGGGGCCCAATTCCGTGTTGTAAGGATGTTTTGTAAGGCCTGGGTATTGGGACATGGAAGCCCCTCACTTCACATTTCTCTTAAAAAAGTGAGTCTTCAGCCAATAAAAAAATCTCTCAAAGGATTTATAAACCCCTACCAGAACATGGGGTGTGTGTATATGCGTGAGGAATGAATCCCATGCTCATGAGACTCCTAGGACTATGATAAGTGTGTGGATATCAATTCCACATCATGTTATCCCTATAAATGAAAATGGGGGAATGTTATCCACTTTTTATCCTCAAGATCATCCTAATACGAAAGAGGAGAGCATATGTGGTTTCACCTTTGGAATATAACAAGAACACAAGGGGATATATACAAGTAAACGAAAAAAAAATATATATTATATATATAATATGTATGTATGTATGTATGTATGTATGTATGTATATAATATAAAATATACTTGCGCAACCCATGTTACTCAATGTATTTAACTAAAATCAAGCTAAATATTGGGGCAAGGCCCCACGGTGGGTGCTAGAATGTAGATGCCAAAAAGTGATTAGATATATATGCAAACTAAAAACAAAACCAAATTGATTTCCTAAATCTAATCCTCTTAAACACTACCTCATATTGAGAAAATATGAAAGGAGATAGAATAAATACCTATAACTTACCAAAGAACAACCTCCCTTGATGTTGTAGTTGTGCTCACAATGATTGGATAGAATTTTTTACTTCAGATTTGTGGAAGTAAACTGGAAACAACACTTCCCCTTTGTGGATTAAATATTTCTTATGGATGCTTGATAAATATGCAAATGGATATTAGAGAGCTTTGTAGGAATTTTAGCAACACTTTGTTATGATTTCTAAGGATTCATGGCTTCCATGGAGGGTGGCATGCCAATTTATAGTTTTTGGAAGAAGAAATGGAGGGCTAGGATATTTCAAGTAGATGGAAGATCAATGGTTAGTATTGAATGAGAAGATAGAAGAGTATAGATAATTCTAGAATTAGAAAATTCTAGAATTATGGAGAAATATCCATTGAATTTAAAATTCAATGGAGAAGAGTAGAAAGTTAGAGAGGCTTATAGAATTAGAAGCTTCTAGAAATAAAGGAGGTGGGATTAATTATAGAATTATGGAGAAATATCCATTGAATTTAAAATTCAATGGAGAAGAGTAGAAATTTAGAGAGGCTTATAGAATTATAAGCTTCTAAAAATAGAGGAGGTGGGATTAATTCTAGAATTATGGAGAAATATCCATTGAATTTAAAATTCAATGGAGAAGAGTAGAAAGTTAGAGAGGCTTCTAGAATTAGAAGCTTCTAGAAATAGAGGAGGTGGGATTAATTAGTTTAGGTTTAATTAGGAGTTAATGATGTGATTACATGGAGAGGCTAGGTGTAGGGTAGGTGTAGAGTAGGTGGGTAGGTAGATATGAATTTTAAATTCCTAGAAATGTTAAATGAGGTTAGTGGGAAGTTAGGAAAGGGGTTAGTAATAATTAATCTTGTGATTAATTATTATAGGGTTAAGATGGGAATTGTGGAATGATGAATTAGTAATGAGGGTAATATATGTTAGAAATTAATAATGTTTAATAGGGATTTTATTTGTTTATTTATTATGTCGACATTTTACATGTCCACAATAAGGTTGGGGATAAGTTTACATAAAGCGCCATGCTCCTACCCTTGGTATTGAATGAAATAGGAATTTTAGAGGGAAGTGAAAAGCCCAAATAGATTTATACCTTGGAAAATAAGTCACGTGTGAGAACAATGCAAGGAATTCTTGGCATATGCCACCTCAACAATGCATACAAGACTGGATTCAAGCAATTGGTTAAGGAATCTATAGAATTTTTTTGAAGAGGATTTGAGAGTACCAGGAAATTTATCAAAGGAATTAGAGGGAGAAGTGGAGTTTACTATAATGAAAAACTAATCCTTAGGGTGGTTTAGGATGACTAGTTGGAAAATGCCCTCATACGCTAAATCACCCTTTTCTTTCATCGTACATTATTTTTCATAATATGTGAATTGGACCAAGGATGTTAAGAAGTTAATAATCGACATGTTGAGGATTGATGTGGATATGCATACCCTTCACGTGAAATACAAGTATAAGAGAAAGGATGTGTATGTATAAAATCATGAGTCGACATCTATTCCCTAAGATGGGTAGAGACAATAGTGATAGGAAATTTAATAGTTCGGTTGTTCTACTACTTAAGGTCGAATAAAAAGATAAAGATCACTTTCGGGAAATACAAGAAAGATCTAGATGAAAAATGTGCCAACAATCTAGGACCAAGATCAAAGGGATCAAGAGGTTGGCGTAGGTGAAAGTTCCTCCGACTCTACAAGGCCACCCTAAAAAAGAAGAAGAATAGGATCTTGAGTCCTTGAAGAATAAAAATTTTAAGGTTTGAAGTAACAAGAACTTCCATGCCAAGCCCAAAATTAGAAGCAACTCATGTAGTGGGAACCGAGTTGAAAAAGGGGAAGATGATGGAAAATAATATTCATGTTCAAGATCTCGAGTAACATGGACGGAAGAAATCAATGCGCTAACCAGGTGGACAATAATGCAAGAGTAAATATGGTGTAAACACTTGCATCCAAGGAAGTGAAAGAATCAAGTTTAAGCCTTCCCGCACAAAAAAATACTCCAAGAGTACCTATGTCTACAATAATTCCCTCACATGTGGAAGTTGAGTAATAGGGAACACTCCACATTCAATCACAAATCCCATGGTCATCAATGTTTAGGACGAAGAACGAAAGTGTGTGGAGGAGAGGGAACATAATGTGGAAGAAGACTGCAAACAAGAGGAGGAGACACACAATAATGAAGAAGAAACAGATGTTGAAGATGAAGAAGATGAAAAGTGGAACCAAAGAAAGGGAAAAGAATTGTAGGAAGAGGATAAGGACGAATAGGAGGATGATGAACATGAGTAAAAATTAAATATTGATAAGAAGAAAACTCTAAAATCCATTTTATCTAGAGTCCAATAAGGAAGGGTGTACAAGGACTTGTTTGCATGGAACAATATGAGGGATTTAGTGGGGTCGAGAAGAGAGAAGAAGGAACTATCCTTCATCTTTGACGCCTACACGAGAAGATTCTATCTTTAAGTTCTCACTCTATAGCTTGAATAATGTTTTCACCTTCATTGAGGGTGAAGAGCAAATAGCCCTTGTGAAAACTTACCACATGTAAGTAACCTAACCGAGGAAAGTGCTATTAAAATTATTGGTGACGTTGTCAATAAAATCTAAATAATAGCATGAGATATCCACTTATAAAGAAGAAGAGTGGCTAAGATAACCTAAGATCTCAAGGAAACAAAGAACAATATGGGTGATTTTACCGAGGAGCATAAAAACCTATAAGAAAAAAAAACATGTGCAAATAAGAAGGAAAGGATTTAGGTGAGAGGATACTCCTTAATGAGCCTAAACATAAAAAAGAAAACCCTATAACCTAAGGAACATGCATAGAAGAATTGGAGAAATTACTAAGCCTTATGCTCAAGAAAATGGAAGCGAGATAAAAACATAACGTAATAGGGTAAGTGTGAGAAGGATAATGTAAGGGTTGTTTACATGAAGAATTACAAACATATGCATATCTAACAAAGAATATCAGAGAAAAGTCTACGTATGTGGAAAAGTTAGTTAAATATTTATTTAAATGAGCCCGAAACCAGAATAATAAAGATGCACATGTTCCTAAACATGCAAAACAAGCCTCCCTAGAAAATCAAATAGAGATTAAAGATGATAACAAGGATGCTCATGAGAAATTCTTGGAAGAATTTGAAAAATTAGGGGATGAGGCCAACAAAAAGAGGGAAAAATCAAGAAGCAATTGGATGAGTTAAGGAAGCTACTCTCTAAGGAAGAGAGTGATTGAGAAAATCCAAGCACCTAGATAGGGGAAAAATTATGAGAGGTGCAAGACGGGCCACTTGACACCGAGAAAGGTGCCAAAGCTTTGACTAAACATGTTGAGTGAATTGATAAATTGAGCCCCCTCTTTTAAAAGGCCTTAGATGAATGGAAGGAACATAAAGATTTACTTATGAAATAAGTCCCAAAGTTGTTCAAAGAGGTGAAAAGGGTTACCCAAGGGTAGAAAATGGAGCTAATGCGGGGTGATATTGGGCCCCAAAATTCATCTACTCATTTATTAAATTCTACATTGGAAACTAAGAGTTGATTCTTTGTTCTTTATATTCTTTATAACTACACTTAAATTTTAGAATAGCCACACGCGATAATTTTAGGAAAAGATGAAAAGTTGTGTGTGGGAATTTAGGAGAAGAGCTACACATAAAGTTCAGGGAAAAATCAATAAAGGAAGAAGCTATATTTAGGAGTGACTATGGTGGAAAAAGTAGAGAAACAAAGTAGAAAGGTTGCATGGGCAATAAATTTGGTGCACTAAGAATAGGACGGCTAAAGAAAGAAAAGCATTGATGTGGACACATGCACATAATATGAAAAGTACGAAACACAAAGGAAAGGAAATCGATTTAAATGTAGAAACCCTAAAGATAGATCAAAAAGCATGCAAGGTAGAACAACAAACAACTAGGAGCGACAAAGGTTCTATGCAAATCAAGAAACAAGGAGATGAAGACAAGTGGCATAAAAATCACCCCAATGTAATAGTTAGGAGTTAATTTTGAACCGAACTCTAATTATGTTTTTTTCCAAACTAGTGAAGGGCAAGTCCCCACTAGTATAAATACCCCTTGAGGATCATTATAATAGAGAGATATAGGGATATATAGAGTTATAGAGAGATAGAGGGATATAGGGGGATAGATAGAAGTGAGCTACACTATTACGCTGACAATGATTAGAAAAAAACATGCGTTAAGAGCGAGAGAGATGGACATTTTATGAAGGTTTTTTTACTCAACGCATTTTTTGTACATAAGCTTGTGTGTATCTTTTGTCTTACTTTTATTGTAAGTGTGATAGGCCGAGGCAGGAGACAATAATATTGGTGTGCACAAGGTTGTTAGAATTTTCGGTGCATGTATGATCAAACTACACGTGCAACAATTTGTTGGAAGGCTCTACATCCTCACTATGATAAGTCGTCAAAGTGACCAAGTGTGTTCTCGACTAAGGATCCCCCTCTTCTATCACAACCTAGTGTTGTTTCTCATGTATGGTATTATGCTCTTTTATTTTGTTTCTTGTGCTTAATCGAGAGGACTTTGTATATATATGTATGTATGTATGTCTATATATATATATATATAACCGTAAGTGATATAATGTGAATTTTCTATAGTAAAAAATCAATAGATATAATAAAATAGTGTGAGACCTCTATAAAAAGAGAAGCGTGTATTGTCGTGGGGGTTATTCTCTGACAGATTGCACCACCATACATAAAATGACCCTTAAATACACCATAGAGACATGCATGTGCATGCATGGGTGGGACCCACGTGTCAGTAGTCACATAATAGGTTTCTTGTATTTTGAATATACTCGATCAACAACAAATGGTGGCATGTGGCGAGCAATAGGCGGATTGGTAGGAACCTACGTTAGTAAGGAGAAGGTTGCGGTTCAAACCCCTATAGACGCTTGTACACATGTGCTTTTTCAACACTGTTGAAAAACACACTGACCAAACCAAAATCGCAAAAAAAAACTAACTATTGAACCACGCGTCGCGTATGGCGGATGGGCATGATGGTCACGATGATGAAGTTCATGGATAGTGTTATGAATGAGGCGCATTATGTGGGGCTGCGGAACCACGCGTCACGTGGCAACGAATGGGCATGATGGTCGCGATGATGAAGTTTATGGTTTGTTTTATGTATGTGGTGCATTATGTGGGGAGAATAGCCTCGCCTATATTGTCCGAATGTTGAACGTGAGTCAACAATTGACCATGTTACACCTTTAGCACTTTTGTGTGTGGATAGTAGTCCGTGAACATTTAGCAACATCTATGATATTTACGCTTAACATCTTTTGAATTTGAAGGTTTATAATGTACATAACGACCCGAGACTTTTGGAATATACCATTTTGTTGAACGTTAAACTTTACCCTCGTATACGAGACATGTTTGCATTACCTACTTTGTAGCTTTTGGTTTTATTCGTACCATATGTTATTTTGTGGAACGTTAAACTTTACCTCCATATATGAAACATGTTTATCTCACCTGCAAATGCTTTTGTTTTTAACTTGTACCATAAATGGACAATCAAATTCCCGCCGAGCCCAATACTAAGCACTTCATCACAATGATTTATAAGGAGGACGACCCCATTGGCAACAACGCCGCCCGTACACACAACCAAAGCTTTCTCGTGACCAATGCAATGATACCCTGAGCTTATAAAAGCCTATTCTTACTGCACCTGCACCCTGCAATATTCTCAATTACATTCACCTTATTCAGGGTATCTAATTATAACTAAGAATGATATGTTTCCGTTCCTTGTCTTTAGCAAACCCAAGCTTCTCACATGAATTTGAGGTCATTTTGGTTTTGTACAAGTAAATATCATGGAAATAGAAATGAGTAAAGCAAAAAAGAATAATCCGTAGAGCAACAGAGAATTGATAAAATTGATGGGACAGATGTTTTTCTTTTCTCTTTGTCGTCGAGTGCAATCACTCAAACAACTGCTTAAGATTTCCATAATGGGTTATGACAAACCAATAATCATCTTTTCCAGTGCAACATCAACACTGATTTTCATAATGGGCTCGTAAGCTTTAGGCTTTTTACTTACTTTTTCAACTCTGATTCCAATAATGAATACTACTGCATTTTCGGGCGAGGTCTTCAAGTAAATTAAGAAAACAGAGAGGAAAACGTGACTCGCTAGTTTTATCGTAAGATCGTCATAGATACTAGATTGGATTTCATGAAAGCCTAATCCACTGAAAACTCTGTGCCATGTTTAAAGAATCCATGAGTAGGAAGATTATCTTCAAGCTATAATTTCTTTGAGGTACATGATAGAAATTACTTATTGTCAAGAATCAATACTTAATCTCTTAAATCACAATCAAATTTATGGAAAAGTATAGATTCCGAATGTCTAGTGATACTTTTAAACTAACAGCTGTTTAATCTAATCAAACAAATTGCTTTCTAATGAGTGGTAAGCAGTGCCATTGTAAAGCACATTGTTGTGAACGATAGAAGTTTTGCTAGTACCATTGTTCTTCTAAAATTCTCTATCAATCAAGTGAGAATATCTAGACATTTGAATAAATAACTAGTAATCTCACGTGAGTAGTGCAATTTGAATGCCAAAAGGGAATAGGTGGAGAAATGAAGCATAGAGGAGAGAACCTAAGGAAGCAATGGGTGGGGGTAGTGGTTGTTTTTGTTGCACAGGAAAAGGTTAGTAAAATGAAATGCAATAACTTAAACAAGTGCGGATGAACGTAGGTGTTGATTGGTGCTTAAAGCACATAGATGAAAAATTGCCATCCTTGAAAAGACAATAATGAATACGGAATAGTGATACCAAAAAAATTGAACACGAGATATGGAAAGATAATTAGTTGTCCTAAAGAAATATTATATTGTAAATGATGCATATACATACATACATAACAATAAATTACCTCAAAACAAAAAAAAAAAAAGACAGGAAAACATACATGTAGAATGTGGAATGATGGAAGGAGATAAATATTTACAAGAAAAGTAAAAATATAATTTTAATAACAATATTAGAGTATTTGCCTAGATCACTAGATCAATCGAATGCACTGGGTCACTGAACATGAGACAAGTAAATGCATAAGGTTGCCAAAAGTAAATAAAATCACAATAAGAGAGCTATTACACAAGCTTTGAATCAATCCATCCAATGTTAGGTTGTGGAGCATGTTTTCATGTGTGAAAGTGTTGAAGGCTCAGTACACTAAGAGTACTGCACTTTCCACAGTTGTCTCATCGGGGTTCGGGGCAGTAGCCCCGGTAGTAGGGGTTCGGGGAACGGCCCGAAGAAACAATTTGGTCTCAAAACAAAACGTATCCGTTATACCGGGAAATGTGCTCTTCTCATATGGGTGGAATTTTTTGACCCATAGGTTTATGGGACGGTTTTGGCCCATGGTTTTGATACCCACGATTTTGTAAAACTGCTTAAGCAATTGTCTACTTACATGGTTTTGTGCATACGGTAGGTATGATGTAACATTGCAGATGTGTTTTGAATTCGGGTGTGAATTTTATAGAGTTTGTTGAGCATAGCTCAAAACAGATATGGGTATTGTATTGAGAGAGTGGTGGTTTGTAATAAAATTTGAGTAAGTGATTCTTAGTGGACGTAGCCCAAATTGGGTGAACCACGTTAAATCTGTCTCTTTGTGTTGTGTTATTATTATTCTACACTTTTATTTGAGATCTGTAATATTTTCTGCATATTAGTTTCTACTATTGTGATTATGTGAGGGATTATTCGCATATTTTATCCCTTATTTCCTAACAATTGGTATCAAAGCCTGGTTTGGTTTGTTGAAGTGTTCAAACACAGGGAAAGTTTTATCTTGAGTGGGAACTATGGAAGATGATGGAAGATCAAGGGTTGATAAATTCAACGAGTAGAATTTCAGTCTTTGGAAGATGCAGATGGAAGATTACCTTTATCATAAGGATATTTATATTACATTGTCGAGAAGGTGAACAAACTCTTGAGCATGACGAATGCGAGAACGAGATTTCTTTGGATATGAAGGCACTTGGGACAATTTGGATGTGTCTTGCATCTTCGGTATTATTTAATGTTTCAAAGAAAGAAAGACTACAAACGAACCGATGAATGCATTAGGAAGTTGTATGAAAAACCCTCTCGCCTCTAATAAGATAATTTTAATGAAAAAGTTGTTTAATATGAAGATGTCTCGAGAATGGTTTGGTAGCAGATCATTTAAATGATTTTAATACGGTGGTAAATATGCTAGCTTGATTCTAATAGAATTTGATGAATAAGTTAGGGCTTTATTAATTTTGTGCTCTTTACCGAGAGTTGGAATAGCACTGCAGTAATGTGGTAAGCAACTCGGTTCAGCTAACTCAAAGTTGAAGTTTGAGGATGTTGTAGGGGTGATTATAAGCAAGGAAATATGAAGAAAAAGCTCGGGAATCTTCTACTTGAGGAATGCTTTGACAAAGTGGAAACTAGAGGGAGACAGAAGAATAAAGGAAGCCGTGGAAAATCAAAAGATTGGGCAAGCTCAAAATCTAAAAGCAAGATAGTATGTGGCATTGTGGAAAGTCCGGGCATGCAAAGAAGGACTGTTGGGAGCTTGAGACAGAAGAAACAACATGAAGAAAATAAGGAGGCAAATGTGGAAACGGACCTAATGTATGTCGAGGATGCTTTGATTCTTTCTTTGCACAATATTATTGAATCTTAGGTTTTAGATTCGGGGATTCTTTCCATGCTTTACTCCACATAGGCATTAATTTGTTGATTATGTTCAAGGGATTTTGGTCATGTTTTTCTTGGTGATGATGAGCCTTGTTGCATAGTTGGAAAAGGTTTTGTTCAAGTTAAGATGCAAAATGGGAATACATTGTTATTGAAGGATGTCGGACATGTGCCTACTTTAAAACGAAATTTGATATCAGCGGGCTAGTTGGGAAGTGATGGTTGTACTATGATATTTACAACGGACTCTTGGAAGGTTACCAAGGGTGCTCTTATGGTGGAAAGAGGTAAGAAGGTTGGAACCTTGTATTTAACCACTTATAGTACTAATGTTTGTAATCTTATGGCTTCAAAAGTAGATACAACATTGTGAAAATAAAAGCTCGGTAATATGAGCCATAAGGGCATGGAGATCATAAAGAAGGATTTGCTTGAATATACATAAACATGTTTGGAGTTATGTGAGGACCGCATATATGGGAAACAGAAGCGAGTAAGGTTTCTCAAGGTTGGACCTACAAAGAAAGAGAGTAAGTTAGAGTTGGTGCATTCTGATGTGTGGGGGTCGGCTCAGGTATCATCTCTTAGGGGTTCAAGTTATTATGTTAATTTTATTGATGATGCAAAAAGGAAAGTTTGGGTTTATTGTATTAGAAACAAATCTGATGTATTTGACACTTTTGTTAAATGGAAAGCCTTGGTAGAGAATGAAACAAGTCTTAAACTAAAATGTCTCAAGTTAAATAATGGAGGGGAGTATTACAACAATGAATTTGATGATTATTGTTCTAAGAATGGAATCCGTAGGTAAAAGATGGTTCCAAGAACTCTGCAGCAGAATAGGGTGTCAGAAAGGATGAACAAAAAATTAATGAAACATGCTAGGAGAATGAGGTTACATACGGGACTACCTCTTTTATTTAAAGAAGCGGTGAGCACAATTGTGTACTTGATAAACAGAGGACCCTCAAATTCCTTGGATGGAGGCATACCGAGGAGGCTTGGTATGGTAAGAAAGTTTATTATTCATTTCTTAGAGTCATTAGATGTGAAGTGTTTGTCCATATAGATAAAGATGATAGGACCAAGCTAGAGGCTAAATTAGAAAAATGTACTTTCATTGGTTATGGTGGTGATGACTTTGGATATAAATGTTGGAGTATTAAGGACAAGAAAATCATTCGATTTAGGGATGTGGTAGTTAATGAGAAAGTCGTGTATAATAAGAAGTTGTAGGAAAATAGGGAAGAATACAAGAAAGAATATGCGGTGGTAGAGGATCTTCCAGGATGAGAAAGTGATACATGAATCGATTCAGAATCTTCTTAATAGGAACCCAAAACTCCTATATTGAGGAGGTCTTCTAGGGAAAGAAGAGAACCTAAACGTGTTTCTCCTTCTCTTTATTATTTATTACTCACTTTGAAAGTGGATAGTCGAGAGAACTTTGATGAAGCAATGTAGGTAGATGTCAGGAAGAAGTGGGAGAAAGCCATGGATGAGGATCATCAAGCTCTCATGGAGAACTAGACATGGGATTTGGTAAAGCTACCGAAGGCAAAAGAGCATTACAGAATAAGTGGGTGTATAGAGTCAAAGAGGAAGAAGGAGGAAAGAAAATATACAAGGCCCGAGATGGTGGTCAAGGGGTTTACACAGAAAAAAGTTATAGATTTTGATGAGATTTTTCTCCTGTAGTAAAACTGACTTTGATTAGAACTATTCTTGGAATAGCTGCAGCAGAAGACTTGCACTTAGAGCAACTTGATGTAAAGACTACATTTCTCCATGGTGATTTGGAGGAGGATCTATATATGTGAAGCAGCCAGAGGGCTATGAGGTCAAAGGTAAAGAGGAGATGGTGTGCAAACTGAAGAAGAGCTTGTATGGCTTGAAACAAAATCCACGTCAATGGTATAAGAAATTTGATAGCTTCATGATGGAGCGAGGTTATATTAGATGCCATTCGACCATTGCATGTATATAAAAAAATTTGAGGATGGAAGTTATATTATCCTATGTCTATATGTGGATGACATGTTGGTTGCTAGGTAAAAGCATGCAGGAAATAAAAGTACTCAAGAAGTAGCTAAGTGAATCTTTTGCTATGAAGGATTTTGGGGCAGCCAAAAAAATCCTTGGTATGAGGATATCTCGGGATAGGAAGGAATGGAAGCGACTTTATCTCAGGAAGAGTACATTAATAAGGTCTTGGAAAAGTTTAATATGCGGGATGCTAAACCATTGGGACTCCTTTTAGCGAGGCCATTTCAAGTTATCAAAGGAGTAGTGTCCTAGGATAGAGCAGAGAGAAACGATATGTCCAAGGTACTTTACTCATCGGTGGTTTGTAGTTTGATGTATGCCATGGTGTGCACCAAACCTAATATTTCCCATGCGGTGGGAGCGGTGAGTATATTTATGAGTGATCTAGGTAGAGATCACGGCGACGGTAAATAAAGTGGATCCTTCGGTATTTGAGAGTGACCATGGGGATAATTTTGTGCTAGAGGGGATCGAGACACCACTTTGTGTGGTTATGTAGATTCGAGATATGACCTGGAGATGTAGACGGTAGGAGGAGCACAATAGGTTATGTTTACACTACGGGTGGGACAACACGGTGAATTGGATTTCACGACTACGAAGCTAGTGGCTTTGTCAACTACGAAGGTGAGTATGTTGCTGCCACAAAGGCAAGCAAAGAAATGATTTGGTTACAACAATTTCTTGAGGAGTTAGGGCATAAGCGAAGGAAGGAAAGTTGCATAGTGATAGTCGAGTGTTAGAAACCTTGCTAAAAACTTCACTTTCCACTCTAGGGACGAAGCATATACTGATTAAGGTACCATTTCATCGGGATAGCTTTGGAGGAAGAGAAGTTGAATCTAGAGAAGATTCATATTAGTCATAATCTTGCAGACATGACGACCAAGGTGGTCACAAGGGAAAAAATGAAGCTATGTTCAACTTTAGTTTGTCTTTATGGAAACTAGTGAAGGGTTGAGAAACTTGCTCAGAGGAAAACTAGTCTCCAAGTGGGATAATGTTAGGTTATGGAGCTTGTTTTCATGTGTGAAAGTGTTGAAGACTATACACTAAGAGTAATATACACTTTCCACAGTTGTCTCGCTGGGGTTGTGGTCGGGTCGGGCCTCGAGTAGAGGTTCAGGGCGCGCACCAGAAAAAAATTGGCCTCAAAACAAAACATGCCCGATATACTGGGAAATGTGTTTTTCTCATATGGACGGGAGTTTTGACCCATAGGTTTGTGGGACAGTTTTGGCCCGTGGTTTTTATACGCATGGTTTTGTAAAACTACTTAAGCAATTGTTTACTTATGTGGTTTTGTGCATATGGTAGGTATGATGTAACATTGTAAATGTGTTTTGAATTCGAGTGTGAATTCTGTAGATTTTGTTAAGCATAGCTCCAAACAGATCTGGGTATTGTATTGAGAGAGTGGTGGCTTGTAATAAAATATGAGCAAGTGATTATTGGTGGACGTAGCCCAAATTCGGTGAAACACGCTAAATATTGTCTCTTTGTGTTGTGTTATTATTATTCTGCAACTTTATTTGAGATCTGTAATATTTTTTGCATATTAGTTTCTAATGTTGTGATTGTGTGAGGGATTATTCTACATATTTTATCCCTTATTTCCTAACATCCAACACACTGCATTATAAATTCTCACAAATGAAGATGTACATATAGGAGAGTGAAAATGTAATTCCTCCATGGTTACTAGATAAAGAGCCCAAAATAGAATTGTAACTCACACACTTGACATAGTCAAATTAATAGTAACTCTCACTCATCTTACAATTATGGCTAAGTGTAAATCTTGTGACTAACTCCAAGAGTAACTCTTATGCTAGTACACCTAAGCAATCTTACTCTTAAAGTGTAGGAACAATCCATGTGTAGAAATAATCCACAGAAATAATTAAATGGACTAAATAATATCCTACACCAACACCCCCCTTAAGCATATCTTAGGTGGGTGGAAAAGAAATATGGGTCCCAGAACAAGCCACGATGAGGTACCCATGGAAAATGCATCTCCCAAAAAGTGGAGAAAACCCGGTGAGAAACAATTCCCCTAAAAGAGAAACAAAGAAAAAAGTGAGGTTTATGAAGCCTATTTTCACAAGATCATTAAAAACTTCAAAATTTTAGTCATGGGAAAAAATTTGTGTTGTGGAACTCTTTCCCCCTTGCAAGCCTCATTTTCAAAGAAGTTAGTTAAATTTTGTAATTTTGGGGAAATCTGGGAAATTTTGGCTTATTAAGGAACAAGTGGAATTGTTCCTTTGTTCCACTTGTTCCCTAGAACTCTGCCATCACCACATCAGTGAAATTCATCAACATATCATTTCTATTGAAGAACCTTGGAACTAATCTTCTTTTCTCAAAGTTCCTCATATTCCCGATGCAAGCGGTGGATAATATGTCAAAAATAAGGCATTGTAATTGGTAAACCCGATTCTTGATGAAGCTTGTGGAAGTCTTTATTAGTTCCACCTCATGCTCAAAATGTTGACTGAGCCAATGGAAGAAAGATACCTCGGGGAAAGTGTTCCATATTTTGTGTCAGTAAAGTTAGTATTTCCTAGAACTAAAGGAGCGGTTCCTACGTTCTTTCCCTTCCCCGATTTTCTGATACCTAAAAGTATTAAAACTCATGACTATCAGAAAAGTCAAACTTATAAGGAACTCGTGGAAGATTTCTAAAGTTCCACATGTTATTCAAAAAGGCGATACAATAGATTTCAGGGTATCGTAAGAAACATGAGATACATGAACAATTCTCAAGTTCTGATGGTACTCCGCTTGCCTGCATTCATCGAGACAAACAAATAGAGGAAGATATGAAGGGATCGGTTAAGTCAAGTCACTTAGGAACTTGCAGAACAATTGTCACATTCCCCTATCCTCCGGTTTTCCACACAAGATGCCAAATACAAAGTAATCGGTGGTTCGTATTTGAAGGTCCTAAGGGAACATTCCTCAATTCCTCTTGCGCTCTAAAACTCCTCCTAAGCCGACTATCATGCTATTTTTCTCAAGAAATTTCAAAGTTTTTCCAAGAAGAGATTGTAGTGAAGGTTCCTAACTTGAGTATTTGTAATTTAATGATAAAATAATATATTTATGCCAAATGAAATTATTTTTTAACTCAAGTTATGTAAAACTTGAGTTTGGGTGAGTTAAGATGAAAAGTATTGAACATAGCTACTTTTGGTCCAATGTGCTTATAAAAGGCTTTATTTTGTAATTATAAGGGGGATTATAACAAAATGATGTAAGAGCAAGATATTGTTGGATACAAAAATTTTCTACTCTTTTTCTCTCCTTCTATCCTCTCTCTTCCCCTTGGTCTCATTTGGTATCATTTGTATATCTTTGTGGAATTGTGAAAATTTTCACTCACCCTTCTCTATCAAATATCATTAAACTTGTGTTGATGATATACGGCGTAAGAGGGATAAATTTTGTAATATGTGAATGTCTACATTTTGAATCTAATTTAACATATAATAGTACAATAAAATTTGTTTCCTTCTTATATGAATTTAGTTTTTCCCTTCCTCTCTCTCAATATTCTTTCTATTCTAAACTCCTTCTCCTTTATATTCAGTCCCATCATCCTCGCACAATAAATATGGTGGCCTCACACAAGATCGAAATAGTTGTGCATTTGCAAAATCAATTTTTGTTTGAATAAGGGAATCTCCCATCAAATAAGAGGGATTATGGTCCCTTGAACTACTATTTTTTTTTCCCACAACCCAACAAATTTTCCCACCAACATGAGTTTTCTTGACTCTGTAGGGAATGAACTTTTATCATGTTTGTTTCCCTGTAGCAAGGAACTTCCCAGAACAGATGAAAAATTTGAAAGACTTATTGGAACTATGAGTCAACAAGTGATAGTGTGATTATGGGGACAAGTAAAGAGATGTCCCCTATCAAAATTTTCAAGTACCATATAATCTAAAAATGCCCAGTGTTTGAGAAACTTCTATGGAGGTATGGATATGCAAACACTAATAAAAAGATATCTTGAATTTTGGATGAATTTTTGCACCCTAAAAAAATCATGAAAAATGTTCCATGAAAGTTATAATATGCCACAAAGGAAGGACGTTAATGCACCTGAAATAGTAGAAAAAATGCACAACAAAGCGCGAGATATGTGAAGAGTCCTAATATCTTAAAGAAGAACCCTTAGATCATCTCAAGACACTTCATAACAAGGAACAAAATAATCATATACCAACATAAGTTCTCGATGATTCATTCCACCTTCAAGTATTCATTCCAGACGATATCTAAATGTCATGATTGAGTGTCTTATTCTTGTACACCTTGATGAATGTCGATTAGCACTTCTTCGAGATGATGAAGAAGACAAGAAATTTGAGGATCCTTTTAGCTAGAAAAAAATTTCTTAGAAGATAAAACATACACCAGAAGTGAAATCCATTTTCATTCCATTCTAGTTGAGGTTGTTTTTCAACATGAAAATTTAGAGGAAGTTAAATTATATCCTTTTTGGAAAGACTTCAAGACAATGAGAAATTGGTAATTGTTGATGACGATATTTCTGATTTTGATTCTTTAGACAATGAGAAAATGTTTAAATTAAAATAATAAAATGCCAAAGAGCTCAACCTTCCTCCTCAAACATTTATTGATGAGCAAATAACACATGACCCTTCTTCGCAATCTCTTAGCACAAGCAAAAATGGAAATGCATATATGGAACCTTCTCACAACAATGATGACTAAATCAATATTTTTTACGCCCATCCTCAAGAATATGAATAGGAAGAGGAGATCATTGTTAACCATTTCTTATCTTATCTTACAACTAATGATATCCAAGTTTATTTTGATAGTAAATAAAAAATGTAATATGTTCCTAAGGATCATGATCTCTTGGAAGGGACAAGTACAAATGCTGATTTTTCTAAACCAATAACTTGGTTTTCCAAATATAATATAGGAATTTATGAAAAAAAAGAAATTGATGATGACAAATCATTCTATGGTCACATCCCATCTCCTCTTAAAATATATTGTGCAAAAGAATTTATGGAAGTTCCTTATTATTCCAAGGTGTGTTATGATGCTTTCTTTAACTCATACAAAGATGTTGTTAAAGCTACATTGGGGAAAGAAGATGGTGTTGCAATGATTAGGACTCCTCATGATGTAAAATTTCTAGGATTCGTGGGTTGTAACCATCAGAAAGGAGGTAATCAAGGGTCACAAAGGTCAGTACATACTTTCATTACCCTACTTCATCTTGTTAAAGAGAAAAAAATTCAAATAGATATAAAGCTCTCCACTTAAACTAGGAAAATTTCTAGTGCGGTATCAATTTTTGGAAGGATGAATTGTTTCTATCCTTCTCCTCAAACCATGCAATGCTCCCACAAAGTTTTGGTTTAAGAAATTGATCATCTTCAATTTTTGGAAGCTTCATATCTTTAGTGTACTATTTCACAAAGGTACCTATTTTTCTCAACCTATTTCTGGGTTCATGTAAAACATTGTACATCCTTCTCTGTCATTTGTAATAATCTCTTCTCCTTTATACATACTTTCCCAATTTTGGCTTGTCTTCCTTTATGTTTCTCTAGTTTGTCTTTTGTTGTTTTCCTTGTTGTTGTGCCCTTTCTTGGTATTATTTTGTATATTTCTCCCCTTTCCAAATGGCTAAAGAAATTATTATAAACTTTGATATTTTGGAGTTTGAAACTAATCCTTGGTTGTGCCTTTCCTAATCAGAGTCATGTCCCCAGAAGGAGCTAGTTTTTGTCACAAGATTAGTAAAAACTTGAAAAATTTAATCATGGGAAAAAATCTTCATGTTTTAACACTCTTTCACCTCCTACCGGGCCTCTTGTGAAAAGAGTTAGTCATTTTTTTGTCAAATTTTGGGAAACCTAGGAAAAATAAGACAATTGAGGAATATGTGGAATAGTTCCTTTGTTCCACATGTTCCCTATTTTACCATTTTTTCCAGTTTGTATAGAAAATTCAATAAGTTCGAGTTTTATTAGCAATGTGGGAAATGTTCTTAAGTTATCCATGTTCCCCAAACCACTTACTTCTCCGACCTCTTAGTGAAAACAATAATACAAACAAATTAAGTCGGTTTTTATTTGAACTAATGGAATAGTTCCATATTTCCATGTACTCCTAAAACACTAATTGTTAAGGGTTTGGGGCGAATATCTCCATCATCCGAGTAAAATTCATAGGGAACATTGAAACTATTCCACCATTTCATTAGTTCCATAAAGGCCCAATATACTTGACACGAGCAACATGTTTCCACTTTTGGGCTTTGGATCCAATCAAAGAAAAGGAAGAAATATAAATTAGCAATAACATCTCTACAAGGAACAATTTGGATGATCTCATGATCGACTTCTTGTAGGAAAATGGTGTTGTAATTGATGTCAATAAGTTTCATTGATGTAAAAATGAGAAAGGAACATAAAGGTTGATTGGTAGTGTTCTTCATTGAGGTCATGCCATGTTGAGTTGCTTGGTCTAGTTGGCATTTATGAGGTGTCTTTAGTAAGTGTGATGGCCTGTAGTGTTGCTCATTATCTGTTATTTTTTTATTGATGGAAAAGGGTTTCATGGTGTCATATGAGTATCCATGTGGTGTTAGTTAGTGGTCAAACATGAAGGTTGATTAGTAGTGTCCAAGTTCGGTGAGTCCTATGGTGGTTCGGAGAATGGTTTAGCTTGTATGGCCATACTATGAGTCTTCATGAGTTTTTAGAGAGTTTCATGAGGTAAAAAAAGATTTATATGATGTTTCAATGGTGTCTAAGAGTATTCATGAGGTCATCATGGTCGGATCATGGGGTGTATGGTTTGAGTTAGGTCATTTCAAAGCTTATTCCTAGCTATAGAGCATACAAAATTGTATGGAGGTATGCGATTTGGTGTTAATAACTCATGGTGAACCATGGTGGAAGCATGGTGGAAGTGTACATTAAGTTCATTATTATTTTTAGGGTCGTACTCGAGTTTTAGTGTATGTTTGAGGTCCTTGGGAAGTAAGAAGTTGGAAAGCAGGTAAGACTACATGGGTAAATGAGATTATTTGGAGAATTAAAAGCATAATTGAGATATTTTGTGAGTATATATAGTTATATAATTTTTTCATGATGCTTCATGAAAATGTTTATATTAAAATACTAAATTATTTGCAAGATATGAAGTTTTGCTAAACTGGGTTTTCCAGAGTGTGATTTTGAGGCAAAAGTTGACCTTCACATGCTCGTTGTGAGCTGCGTGATTTGAATGGGGACCAAGGATCTTTGGAATATATTTTCAGGTCATTTATTAATATTTTAAAACAAAATGAGGTGGTTTTAGCTTCATGTTTTTATGAACGATCATTAAGAAGAAAAGTTGTTTTGAAACCATAGCTAAACCCTAGCTCAAAGTGACTTGGAGAAAAAAAATATACTAAGCATGTTTTGATTTATTTTGAAAATTTGATAATTGGATATTGTAGAGGTATCCTCCATATTTCCATAAAGGTATAATAAAGCATGTGAGAGTATGTAGGCCTCACTTTGAAAATGCAAGTTTCCAAAGAAGGTGATAAATAAATTGACATTGTTTTTATTCAAGAAGATTTTATATATTTCTATGATGGTTTAAGATCATGGTTGAGGTCATAAAGGTAAAAATTTTCCCTATTAATGAAGACTAGTTTTTGGGGCAGTTTGGAGAAGATTATAGTAAAAGTGGAATTGCAAGAGTTACATATCAAGTTAGGACCTGATTCAAGTTGTATTTTGGTCTTTGTTCAGAGATATTTCTAGTGGTATATAAAATTTGTGTTTTTGGTATGGTATGAGCAATTTATGACATGATATTTTCTGTCGTACAAATGTGCAACATGGAAATCGACAATTTCTAAGCACGACAACTATACCCTTGTGTTTATTTTTTCAAGTCTTATCATTCCAAGACACCCTAGGTCTATCCAGTTAGTCCAAGTGACCTCCTAATTAATGTTATCTCATACCCATAGGTGATTTAGGAAATTCCATTCATTCCCCATAGGTGCTTTTAGGAGTTCTTTAATAAAAGCAAACTTTTGGGCAAGATCATGGGAAGAGCTATCACTAGCCTTCCTAGGACTAGAGAAACTCCATGGAGTAGAGAGGAAAAGACAAAACATATTTGGAAGTGATTAAAATGCATAGGAACATCATAGAAATGATTCAGGAAGATTTTGGAAAGGCTCGGAGAAGTTGGGGTAGTTTCACCAAAATTAGGGTTCACATGCTGTTAATACACAAGCCAAAACAACCACTAAGCTTCGAGAAGGTGATTCTAGGAGATCCGAATGGAGTTAGGAGAAAACATAAACATATCCAAAAATATAATTGCAATACCTACAAGATGGATAAATCATTTTTTCACAACACTTTGGCAAATCAGTCTGCAGATGTTTTTTCTCAGGTGCATGTGGAATTTTAAATCAAAAATCCAAATTTTCAAGGATCAAATGGAAAAATAAATACATGATATCCCCACCATTGGATTCAAAATTCCATTTCCAGTCAGGATCATATAACATTTTTCAAAAAATGTCCATCGGGAGCTAAAGTTATCATCATCGCAAGTTGTCCTCTTGGAGCAGGTTCTAGACTTAGCCAAATTTTGGGAGGACACGTGTCCCCTCCGGGATCTGGTGGAATTTTATGTCCCTAAAGTCCCTGAAGGTTAGGTACATAAACCTTGGAAAAATGTTCCCAGCCCCCATGTGACCTCTGGAACCCCATGCGACCATCAGGATTTCCAGTTCAGCCCCCGGGTGTAATTTGGAGCTCAAATCCCCGTCGTCGAATCTCCACCAAGTGTCGGCTCTAAGACTGCTGTAGAATTTGATGTCCCTCATAGGTCAAGGACATAAAACCTTGAAAATTTTTCCCATCCCTCTAGGGGTGATTTTTGTCACCCATGTGACCCGCTTCCAACCCTCAGTGCCTTAAAGATGATTTTGGAGCACTCACTCCCTGCCATCAGATCGCCGCCACATGTCGCCATCTTACTCATCATGAAAATTGATGTCCCTAACATCCCTTTGAGGTGAGGGACATCATGGAAAAAATGTTCCCAACTCAAACTCAAAAATTTGAAAAAAATTCTAACCGTTTCTTTGCTTCTCACTATTAGAAGAAAAGTTATAGAGAATACCTCAGTCCACCATTAATGAACCTTGAACCAGCTCAACCATAGAAACCACATCCTCAAAAACATAAAAACACATAGGTCTCTAAATAAATATTTATTAGGAGAGCTCAAGGATCGAATAATGGAAAGAGAGAAATGGAGAAATCATCTGAAAATCCTCACTACCGTAAAACGAAGATTTGAAGATATCTTGCAAATTGGTACATAAACGAAGAATCATTTCTTGTTGAGTAATTCAATATAAAATTCCATTAAAACCTCAACTTCAAACATCCCATGTTCAGCAAGGAATTATCACAGCAAATAAATTTCACTTCCGGCTCCACGAAGAACAAAGTTCAATTTCCCGTCAAATCGACAACCGAATTGAAGAGAAATTTCACCAGTGAGACAAGAAGCAAAAACCTATCGCAATGGAATTTATTTCATCGCGAACGGAGAAAAAACCAGACCTGAAAATTTCAAGCTCCATTAATGGCCGCCATGACATAGTAATGGAAAGAATCAGCGAGCTACCTCTCCGCTGCAGGGGTTCCAGTGGGCAAAATCGCTCGAAAATTGGAGGAATGATCATTGAAAAATATTGTTTCACGTGAACTAGTTTTTTTGCCATGAAGATCCTATTTTTATGGATATGGAGGGTTTTGTTTTTTTCATTATTTTTCCCATGCCATGAAAATTTTATTTTCCCACTTATTTAGATGAGGGAGTTACTCAAATGCGAAGCGTGGAACCCCAAAATAAAACCCAAAGTTTCAAGACTTGTTTTGTCACATCTTGACATCCACGACACACTTACTAAAAATAGCATGCCTTCCTGCATAACGGCCTATTACTTTGGTTTATCCACCATTTGAAGAGGAAACGAAAAGGAAGTGAACATGGAGGCGATATCGCAGCAAAGTCATCGAAAAGGTCATCTCGGCTCGAATTGACACTTACTAAAAATAGTAAGTGGTTCCACAAGCCTCTATAATAAATAGTTGGTTGGTCCAGAAGGTGAGATGAACACAAGAAGAATAAATAATTCAAGCCACCATAGCCAATGGAGGTTGGGAAAAGCTAATTAACACACTTACTAAAAATAGTAAGTTGTCCGAGGTGTACTTACTAAAAATAGCGAGGTTGTTCTCAAAGGGAAAGTTTGGCACAATAGGACATTGAGAGAGTTTCATCATATCGAACTTTCCATCATCATTCAAGGATCATCAAATCTCTTTTCCTCCCTCTTTTTCTCTCTCCTTTATAATTCTTCATTAAGCTTAATCATTGTATTTCATCTTATTCACTTAAGTGATCTATTTTAAATTTGTAAAAGTATTTTGTGAGAATTATAAGAGAAATACTATTCATGGAAAACAAAAGGTCACAAGTGGAATATGGAATCAAAGAGTCATGTGAGGGAGGTGAAAGGACAATTTAGATTTCTATAAATTGTAAATCCATTCTCTTTTCAAAGGGTTGGCGATTAATCTTGTAAAGTGAAGAATGCATTGTACTTAGAGAAAGCGAAGGAGATAGCCATTTTCTTCTACTTTCATCCAATCTCAAATTTCTTCCATTCCCACACTATTTACAACTTTTGTTTAAGCAATCAATACAAGAAGAAGGAGTTTCTATATTTCTTTGACTAAGGGTTTTCTTGATAATTTGTGATCAACAAATTCTATTTGGTCTTGTTGTTGTTTACAAAGTTTTTTCTTCTCATGAATGGATGTGTTGAAATTTATGTCTAGTGTGTGCAAGAATATGATTTTATACCTACAACATTAGTTCTCCTACCTCATATTTTCACTCCCCTTTCCCACTCTTCATAAAAAGTCTTCCTAGCAAGAGATTGTTAGCTTTGCCACAAGGTCGGTGGAGTTCCTTGTTGGATCCCACCACAAGGCTACCAGAAAATACACCTTTACTTGTGCATGCATATATGGTAGCTACACATGCGGTTAAGTATAGGGACTTAGATTCCTAGAGTGTTGGAAAAAAAAATCCACAATTTTTTTCCACTCAAAAAATTTTCTCACGAAATTTTTGGCACCCACCTCAAAGGTAATTAGCAACATCTGTACCCAAAATATGACTGCAAGGTCCGAATTTTTTTAAAAATCAAATATTGAAAAAAGAGTTCATGAAATTTTGTTGCCGAAAGATACACTATCAAATTCCTGCACATGACCTTTCATATTCCATGACATCCTTTTGTATTCCCACTACAAGAATTCCCTACAGTTGGCTGAAAAGAGATACACAAGTTTGAACAGGTCAAGAAGTGTTCCAAAAAATCAGCAAGAATGAATTAGAGATAATCCATTTTTTTCTCTTAAGCCTCCTCTCCATATAGCTCGTCAAATATTTCACCTTGAAATCCCATCCAAACTCCTGTTGATACTCCCCCTTCAAATTCTCCTATTTTTCAACCACCATTAAACATTGAGTTCCTGAAAAAAGAAGAATTTGTAGAAGCAAGATTTGAGACATAAGCAAAAGAAACAATGGCAGATGAAGAAGAACTACCTCAACACATTGTTCAATGGGGAAGGAATACAGACCACTTTCTCTTGAACCCCCTCTTCACGATCTACCAATGGGTTCTTGCAAAAACTTTCCAAAGTTCAAAGGTTACAACACACAACCTCGGAAGAACACGTCATTGCTTTCATGACATCATGTGGAATTCTTGGTGTCCAACATGAAGATGTTTCGTAAGATTGTTCGTAGAATCCCTCAAGAAAAACCAGTAGAATTGTTCTACCTCATGCCTGCCTGATCCATCACTAGTTGGGATGACATCAAGACTACCTTCAAGGAAATATTTAAATCAATCGAAAGACTCGCCGTAACCTCTTGGTGCAATTGGCTCAAATGAAGAAAGGATAAAGTGAAACTATGAGAGAATTCATGGCTTATTTCGAATGATTGCTTCGCAGGATACCGAGAAGATGATTCACCATTTAAAAACAATATCAAGAGATTCTTCATCAATGCTCAATCATCGAGGTAGGATTTCTCCTATGAAGAGTTCAACCAAGGAACATTGTAGAAGCACACAAGATGGTCTTTGAAATTGATGATGATCTCATCCTCTCTAGAAAGATCAAGAATCCATCAAAGGGAAAGGCCCAACGTCTTAGAGATGAGAGAACCAATCCATTACTGCAAATATTGGAAAATGAGATGGCATCTTTGAAGAGGGAATTCTTTGAATGAGTATCTTGTTGTTTAGTCAAAATTTGTTGAGTTGTGGATCTCAATTACTTCATTTTAGCATGCAATTGGAACTTGCTGGAAAACATAGTAATTGGCATCGGTCAGGGAAGACCGACATCGGTCAAGGAAGACCGACATCGGTCAAGGGCAAGTAGGAACCGGTGATGGTTAGGCAGAACCAAAGTGTCGGTTACCTATGCGACGAAGTTTTAATTAACTCTCGGGAATTATATCTATTTTTAGCATTAAAATAGATTTATTGATTGTAATTGCATGGCTAAGTGCCCTAAGTCTATAAACGACTATATAAGCACAAAATCTAGGGTTTAGAAGTAATGATAAACAAGAATTAGAAAGAACTTGAAAAAGGTTGGTGAGAGAGAATTCTTGGTGGTAGAGAAAAAGCTTGAAGGAAGAAAGTACTAAACATCTGAGAGGTGTGGAAGATTGTAAATCTTCATTGTATATCTTGTCAAAGCTTTGGATAATAGATTGACTTGTTTCTTGGTGGATGTAGCCCACACTGGGTGAACCACGTTAAATCTGGTGTTGATTTATGTCTCTTGTTTTGTATATTTCTTCTAGTAGAATATCCACTTTTATTTGAATGTATGCTTAGATCTGATATATTATCTGTACAACCGGTGTGCTAAACCCAACAACTGGTATCAAAGCTTTGTTTGAGGGTTTTTTGTGTTGAGAGATTTACTCACAGAGGGTTTTTTTATCGAGTGGGAACTACAACAATGGCAGAAGATAATAAATACAAGGTAGAGAAATTTGACAACCGAAATTATCAATGATGGAAGATGCAGATTGAGGATTATCTCGTATTAAAGATATTTATACTTACCATTGGATGAGAAGTCTAGACCTATGAAGATGGTGATGAACAATAGAAGATTCTTGACATAAAGGCTTTTGGATCTATAAGATTGAGCCCGCAACATCTCGTGTCTTCCAATATTACGAAGCGGCTTCTATGATAGACTTAATGAAATATCTTGTTAATTTATATGAAAAACCTAGTGCTTCAAATAAAGTTTATTTGATGAAGAAAATATTTAGGTCTAAGATGCATGAAGGTGAATCGCCTCTAGTCATTTGAATGATTTATGATCTACCTGTAAATAAGTTAAAATCAGTTGCTTTATACCATTTGATGATGAAGTAAAATTACTTTTATTCTTATGTTCGTTCCCGATAGTTGGGACAACTTGTTAATGGCTATTAGTAATACAACATCTGCTAATAATATTTTGAAGTTTGATGATGTAGTTAGTATAATCTTGAATGAAGAAATTCACGGGGAAGAGTACAAAGGAAACATCATCTAGAAATGATTTGAATGTAGAAAGCAGGGGAAGAAGGAGAGATCCAAGAGTAAGAGTAATGGGAAATCAAATTCAAGGGATAGCAGATCTAAATCTAGAAGTAAGGGAATTACTTGTTGGAAATGTGGAAAGAAAGGACATGCAAAGAAATATTTTTGTCGAAGGATAAAGAGAATCAACAACCAAAAAAGGTAAAGAGATGAATTTTGCTTCATCAGAGGTAATGCAAGATGCTCTTATTCTTTCTTTGGATAATAGAATTGAATCATGGGTTTTAGATTCAGGAGCTTCTTTCCATGCAACCCCTAATAAGGGTTATTTCAAAAATTATGTCTAGGGAAATTTTGGGCATGTTTATTTGGGTGATGATGAACCTTGTAGTATTACTGGTAAAGGGGAAGTTCATCTAAAATTGTAGAATGGAAATACATGGGTATTGAAAGATGTGAGGCATGTGCCAAGCCTCAGGAGGAATCTTATTTCTGTAGGGCAACTAGGTGAATCTGGTTGCATGGTTACTTTTACAGGAGACTCTTGGAAAGTCACCAAGGGTGCTTTTGTTGTGGCAAGAGGTAAGAAGGTAGGAATGTTATATTTATCTACCTCAGTATTGCGATTCTTTTCTACATTATCTACTTGAGATTCAGATGCATGCATGTGGCATAATTGGATGGGTCATATGAGTCAAAAAGGAATGTAGATCTTTAAGGCTAAGGGTAAGTTATTATATTTGAAAGATTTAGATCTTGATTTCTATGAGCATTGTATCTTTGGAAAGCAAAAGAGAGTGAGATTTCTCAAAGTTAGGGAAACTAAGATGGAGAATAAATTGGAGCTTGTACACTCGGATGTGTGGGGACCGGCTCGAGATAGCTTCTAAAAGAGGGAAAAATGAGAACCGATGTCGAAAACAATGCACCACAACACATTTGCACTCTGATGGTAACATCAAGCTCCAACGCAATAAGAAAGATTCGAATCAATGGAAAGAAAATGCAAGTAAGAAAACAAGTTTGCTCATGCTCATAGATAATAAAAAAGGAAGTACAAATAGGGGTGTTGTGTAACCCCCATTCCTAAACAAGTAAAGAATATCAATGATGTGATTGATGCATATGACGTGACTGATGCATATGATGCCACTAAAGGAGGAGTTACAATTCCAAATAAGGAATGTAACTCCTATGATGCACTGACGCAAATGAAAATGACAGATTCTATGACAGAATCTGACACTTGTAATCTGACTTCCTAAGACCTATGACTCTCGTAAGGTGAGATGACTCACCAAGTGATGTGGACGATCACTAGGCATGTCACACACTCCAACACCCCCCCTTCATCGAAGTCGAGGAAGAGGTAAAGGTAAGCCAGAATAGAAAAGAAGACTCCCCTAGATAACTAAGAAAGATGTGTCAATGGGGCCTGACAACTAAAGGCCTAATAAGGTTCCCATGTACAAACAACATATTTCTGGAAAGAATAAGAGGAGAAGGAGGACTATATAGCCCAAAGAAGATGGGTGGCTGTAGCAGACCTCACCCCAAGAAGAGACCGTAAGTGAAGGGCTTGGTGAATATGTCTCGCAACTGATCGGTTGTGTCGAACATACCGTATGTCAATGATGTTTTCATGTATCGGCTCCCATATAAATTGCATTTGAATCTCAATGTGCTTCATCCGCTAATGCTAAAGCTGGATTTTTACAAATCGAGATAGTGCTCATGTTGTCACAGTAGATAATGGTAGGCCCTTTGAAAGTAGATGCCAAACTCTATCAAGATATCATATAACCAAATAGCTTTTGTGGCGGTGTTAAGCGCTCCTCGTATTATGCTTCTATCGATGATATGGAAATGGTGTTACGCTTCTTGCTAGACCAAGCGCGACAGGACTGAACCAAGAGTGAAACTATATCTTGAGGTAGAATTCCGATGATCTATATCACCGGCCCAATCTAAGTCTGTAAACCCAACCAAGTCAATCTCAGTCCCTCCTAAGTAATGAATCCCATCAATGTGAGTGCCATGAACATAGTGAAGGATCCACTTTACTACTTTTAAATGTAGCTCATGAGGCTCTTGCATAAATTTGGACATGATTCCGATAACATATGAAAGATCTGGCTGAGTGTAGTAAAGTAGATCAAGCTCCCCACCAACTGCCGATAAAGCGTACCATCAACCAAGGGGGAAGAGAAATCAGAAACCATCTCAACCCCAGAAAGAAAAGGAGTAGGTGAGGACTTGCAATCAGACATGTGAAACCAAACAAGCAAATCAAGAGAGTACTTATAGTAATCGGATCATAATGTATAGCAGAATAAATATCTTCAATAGACTCCATACGCTTCATTCTACATACAATGCATATGTATAGGAGAGATTGCTCCTAAATATGAGGAACTACAATTCCTCAAATATCTCCTACAACATCTCCTGCAACTTCTCCTAAAACAATAATCTATTTGTGATATATTGTTGTAAAAATATATCACCAAACAATATATTTGTAAATATAAGTTGTTCATAACAACTTATATACTAACAAAATATATACGTGATTTGTTATTACAAATCACTCATTAATTTTTTATCATAGTAAACATTAATATTAATTTCCTAACATTCCCCCCCTTAATGTTTACATGGTAACATTAGAACTTTCACACTTCATTTGTAGCGACACCTTTGCACACTCATGATCTTGGTACACACTCGAATTGAAGGTAGAAGAAGGAACACATCAACTTCTTATCAACAAACCGCATCGGGAACACATCGACCGACGAAGAAGAGGAACATGCTCGGGAATCATCTCGCTTATCAACCAATTACTCCAGGGGAACACATCTGACCTAGTAGTGTGGTAACTCAAGCGAGGATACATCCGAACAACCTTCAATGGTTTTCAGGAGGTTAACCACAAACCTAGGTATGAACAGGAACACATCTGACTGCATTCTACCTCATCAAGCCTCATGATCTTTGCGTTTCACTATGTTATTTGTTCTGCACTATGTTTTTGCATTTGGGGAAATAGGAATAGCCACATACTCAACTGAAAAACTGAAAATGGAACATTGGATCATGTTGATCATGTTCCCCCCTCAATGTGAACATTTCACTTATTCAACACAAAACAAGAAATCTGAAAAAAAAACACACTAGACATCAAATACTGAAAGCACACTCACACCACAAAATGTGCCACCATAGCTTCATGCGGCCCCATCGTTGGTGACTGACGAGAGGTCACTATCTAACCTCCAGCCTCCGATGCCTCCATCCTCCAGTATTAATTATCTAAAAGAGAAAATCTTCATCACTTTGATTTTCTATATACGGTATTTCCTTCCTCTTCATTTTCTCCTTCGTCATCAGTAGCCATGGCATTATCTTACAATTTCCCATCAAGCAATTCTTGTGTGCAATTTGAGGACAAGTGACCAGATTGTTTGCAATAATAACAGGTGAGCCACTTCTTTGAATCTTTATAAGATGATCCAGGTCTGAAAGAAGATTTAGATCTTCTTTTATCTTGTTTCTTACCATACAGGGCTTTTTCCTCTGGTTCCGTAAACATGATTCTCTTTTCTACATCTAGCAAAGAAGAAATAAGTTCTTCTAAACTCAATGTAAGGACCATGTTAGAATAGCATAGAGGCATGCTATTGAGTAATATTGCTTTAGCATCGTCATGAGGCACATCGACACTTATTCCCGCTAGTTGATTGCAAATAGAATGAAATTTACTAATATGTTCCACCATGTTGTCGCCTTCTTCCATCTTGAGGTTGAACAATCTTTGCTTTAAAGATATTGCTGCACTTCCAACTTGTGATCCAAACAATTTGTTCAATGTCTCCCAAATTGTGTGAGAGGACTTTTTAAGTCTATATGATGCAAATAAGAATTTGATAGACCCAATCCAATAATCATTGTAGCCTTTCGATCTCTGTTGCCCATTTTGTTGCTTCATCGACATTTATCGGTTTCTTCTCTTTTCCATCAACAATATCCCACAAATATTTGTTGATCAGGAACAACTGGGTTTGTACTTTCCAGGTATGAAAATATTTACCTTCAAATTTTTCAATGTGACTCAACTTATCCATTATGAATCTTCACAAAACTAAAACAAAAAATAGGTGTCGGCTAAAACCGAAAATGCACTGTTGTTTTTTTTATCTTTTATAAACAAATATACACTAATGATTATGATACTTATTCTCAACAAGAAATCAGTGAAACTCTGAAATAACAGTTTGCATGGAGCATAGATCTTGACAGTTGTGACAATACCAGGGCTCCTTCAAAGTGGAACAATAATCGTATGTCATCGTCAAATGCAATGAATTCCAAATGACTTTACGCTGCACATTTTCATCAAAACAATGTGATTCCAATTTCACTCTTCTTTCCTCACAAATTTCTAGATTCCATAAATAATGGCAAATTGAGCGGCCTTGTAAAACAATCTTGGCACAAATTTTAGCAGCAAATATGAGAATGTGGATCTATATGCAGTAATGCAATGAATACTTATCTAAACTTCAAATCAGACTTGAATTTGGATCTCAGTTTCATGCCTGGAACCACTTCGCATGCCACGTTACTTTTGCAGACAGATGCATGGATAGTTATGCTCATTGTGTGAAATACAAGTCGACTATTGAATAGTCAAGTACAACTGTTGAGAGAATGAATTAAGACGTTGTAAACTAGATCTGATACAAATCCTGGTTGCAGGCTGAAATTCCACACTGGTAGGAGGATGAAATACAACTCCTGGATGCAGGCATGAGCACACTGGTGTCAGCAATGTCAAAAGTCTGGTAAAAGAGCAATGCAAGTCTCCAAACTCTGGTTGATCAAAGCCATCGATGGAGCTTGAAATTGATACAACTACCAAGGAGTGCCTTCCACAATCTTTACCGAGCTAGGAGTAGGTTGACATTTGCAAGATCTGTGCACACTAATGATGACAATCAGGAAAATACAGGCCAAAACGAGTCCAAGATAGATTTGAATGCAAATCTCTATGTTCTTGCATTAAAAGGTCACTCAATCCAGATCCAATGCATAGATCATAATATATGCTCAGGGTACTGTACATTTTAAGACAAAATGACTTTTTATGACTTCGAACTAATCTCCAAATGTGGTTCATTCCTCATGTGCAGCCAAAATATTTAAGAGGAATAAACAATCACACGACTGTTTTATTCTTACCAGTGTAAAAATATGGGACATGCATAGTATAATCAATATTACCTACACAAAAATCTTCATAAATTATTCATATCTCATCCTCAGGAGCGAAGAGTAGTACTACATCCCCTTCACAGGTTCTCAAAAGATCATAGTTGCTCTGATACCAAATATAGTAATCGGATCAGAATGTACAGCAAAATAAATATCTTCAATAGACTCCATACGTTTCATTCTACATACAATGCATATGTATAGGAGAGATTGCTCCTAAATATGAGGAACTACAATTCCTCAAATATCTCCTACGACATCTCTCCTGCAACTTTTCCTAAAATAATAATCTATTGGTGATATATTGTTGTAACAATATATCACCAAACAATATATTCATAAATATAAGTTGTTAATAACAATTTATATACTAACAAAATATATACGTGATTTGTTATTACAAATCACTCATTAATTATTTATCATAGTAAACATTAATATTAATTTCCTAAAAGTACTTAGGCAGTGAGACTTTAATTCTCAAGTTAGATTGTGAAATCTGGATCCCAAGAAAGTAATGAAGCAATCCTAAGTCATACATGGAGAACTTGTTGGCCAAGGAGATCTTCACATAATCAATGATAAAGGAAGAGCTACCGTGATCAACAAGTCATCAACATAGAGAACAAGAATAAGCATGGATTCATCCTGCCATAGAATATACACATTTGGGTCAGAGTGACACCAAGTGAACCCTGATGCAAGTAGAAAGGAGTCCATCTTGGCATACCAAGCCCGAGGGGCTTGTTTAAGGCCGTAGAGATACTTCTTTAACTTGCAAATGAGGGATGGATCATGGACATAACCCAGAGGTTATTCCATATAGATCTCTTCCTCTAGGTCCCCATGAAGGAAGGCACTCTTAACGTCCATCTGGTGGACTTCCCATCTATTGGCGGTAGCGATGGCAAGGGTCAATCGAATGGAAGTCATCTTCGTAACCAGAGAAAAGGTTTCGAGTAATCAACCCCAGCTACCTAGGAGAAACCCTTAGCTATAAGTCATGCTTTATACTTCTCGAATTCTCCATTGGCTCCATACTTTGTTTGATATATCCACCTATACCGAATGAATATTCTTCCTTCCGGAAGAGGGGTAAGATCCCAAGTGTCGTTCGTTATGAGTGAGGAATACTACTCATCCATAGTAAAATCCCGAAGCTTCACGGAAATACGGTGGATCAGAAGCATAGGTGAAGAAGGAGTGGGGTCCAACGAAACTCGAGTGCGTACGTATCTCATCTAAAGGATCTTTAGCTAAATCTCCAGCGCTCTGTAAATTTTTCCTAGCCCAAAGAGGTCCCGAAGGTTCAAGCTCAGAGTCGGAAGATTCTTCACTTGAGTGAGAAGGGACATAGTCCTAATCATCACTACTATCAAAATCAGAAGACTCAAAAGTTTGAGGATCGGGAGGAGCAGGGAGAGGAGGAACTCACTCAACAACATCATCATCGACGAGTCATAATCAACGAACCAGTGGGAAAAAGAACCTCAATGGAATTTTAAGTCAAGGATTACTCATCAAACTTCACACTCCTCTGAATATAGACCTCATGGGTAGTAGGGTTCAAAAATTGATATCCCTTCACACCATCAGGATACCCGATAAAGATACAAGGTTTGGATTGTGGATCCAACACCTTGCATTTCTTCTTGGGAATCCGAGCCATAGCCTTGTTGGTCTGAAAATCTATCGTGAGGGCAGATCTATGGATAGATGAGCCAACAGTGTGTAGGGCATAGCCCCTCTTTGAGTCAGCAAAGTGAAACTGGTTTATTGCTATTCTACCAGCAGGAATCTTGTGCAAGTCTCACAATATTCTACCTTCGGGGGTTTGGGATCTCATCCCAGTAGGTGTATTTCCGGCTACGAAGAGAAAGGATGAAGAAATATCAGATCCGAAGGAAGAAAAGAAATGAATTCCAAAGCAGAAAGGTCAGAGGGTTTATGTTTTGGGATTGGTAGTAAACAGAGCCAAACCTACTTGCATAAACGAACAAAGCAATACTGATGAGCAAATGACAAAAAAGTAGATATGAATCTAACAGAATAAACACATAGATCTGACATAAGAAAGATCTGATGCATATAACACATGTATTCAGCACAAAGTCTCAATATTTGTATTAATATTTCTTCTGTTACAAGGAAGCTCAAAGTCTTTCTCTCCTCACTTCTATTTTTCATCTAAAAAATGTCCACCCTGAATACAACAAGTATTCAAGTATTTATAGAAGGAGGAGAAGAAGGAAGGCAAAAAGGAGCCAACCACCTATTTACAAAATATCTAAAAGTCATGTTGACTTTTGACAACTTGATGGATGACATCATCCCATGGTGCAACATGGATGATGTCATCATTTGTGTCAACACACTTTAGATATTCACAAAAAGAAAGTCGAAGAAGCGAGAGAGGAAGAGAGAGAAATCATTCATCATCGTCATCCTGCGGCCGAAAGGGGGTATCCCGCTTCTTCTTCTGCTCAGGTGATGAGATGTGAAATTGGGCACGGTATTCCATGAACTTGCTGATCATGGGCTCTAGTTGATCCTGGGAAGGATCCTTGTGTCGCTCACTGATCGCCTCGCAAGTCTCCCGCTCGTCTATGAGCTTCTTTGGGAGTTTGGAATATTCACTCTCTACTTCAATGAGGAACCCGATGAAGTCCCAACAGGCCAGCAAGTTATTGATAGATTCCGTGTCAAAAGTGACCTCTGGCCCCAGACCCTTGTGAAACGATCTCCTTGAAGATCTGAATGGTTTCATCAACTTTCCTTAAGGCGAAGGAAGGAGTAAGCAGCCCTGGAGACATCCTAAGAACGATCTGCTCCATTTGGTGCATTGCGTCCAAGGCTTCTTCCTTTACCTTGTCGATCTTTTTAAGAACAAACTCTAGTTGATCTACACGGTAGTCAGTGGAAAGGACTTTGTTGAGGGCTGGGATGATCGAAAGCGCTGAACTTAACCGGATCTTTGGTGAATAGTCGAACATTTTTGGAAGGTTTCATGCTTGATGTTGACGTATGTAACTCTGAGCTTAGTTTCTGATCTGCACGAAGAAGAAGTGAGACCCAATGCAAAAAGGTTGTATTAGTCATTTGATCTTCCATTGAAGTGTTAACAGAAGAAAGAGTTAGTGATTTTGAGCCTTCAGGGCGCAGGGCGCATGAAAGCTGCAGCTTACAGGGCTAAATAACACGGCGCACAGGAAAGGGCTGTTGCAGTGGGTAAATCAGCACCAAAGGGCGCATGGCGCATGGATACTGCAGGTTGCATTTTTGTTGTTGTAAGGACAAGTGCGCCTGCGCCATGTGTATGCGTTTTATAGAGGGCGCAGCTTATTTTCATGTTACACGGGTACAGGATGCGCCAAAGGGCACGGGTTTAATGCGTGTAACATCATATTTTCATGCGCCGATAGGGGAACTTGGCGGCGCATGGAAGGTCTGCACAACATGATGTTGTTGTAAGCATGGATGCACTGCGCCTTGATAGTTTTGCACTTGGCGCAGATTAAGCTGATGTTGCACAGATGCAGGGTGCGCCAAAGAGGCACATGTTTATGCGATGCAACGAATGAGGTTGGTGCGCCAAAGAGGGTGCAAGGTTAGTGTTTGCAGCATGCGAAGGAGGCGCGCCTTGAGGGCGCAAATGCTCTTGATGTAACAGGCATGATGGGTGTGCCATTTGGCACGTTTTGATCATGTTGCAGGGGTGACAGATGCGCCAAGGAAAAAAACAACATTACAACCTCTTCCAGCTATGATTTCTTCACTGAGGGATATGCATATGGTTGAGTTCTTTTTGCAGGGTTCATGGGTGATGAAGAGGTCTAAACCAAGCCTTTTTTAGTCATTTCCTCAGGACAGAGTCCCCTTCCCAGCAGATCTATAAAGAGGGAGAAGAAGCAGCGGGTGCGGGGTAGAGAAGAAAAGCAAGGAGGAAGGGGAGCATGTTTTAACAACTTCTTCTAAACTCTACCAGCGAGCAAGCAGACAAAACCAAAGTTCAAAACACACAAAAGGAGTGAGGACCTCTTACCAGGATATAACGATGAAAAAGCACGAAAACGGGTCCACGGCGTGATCGAAAGCGACAGGGCAGGTACTGACAGGCTCAGAGAAAATATCACGTGATTTGCATTGGTGATAATGACAGCGCAGACGCGCCTATATATAGGCGAGGAAGTAATAAATGTGCCACCAACTTTTCAAGTGGCGCATGGGAAGCATTGTCGACATAAGAAAGCATGCGCCTTTAGGCGCACCAAAGCACCTGACAACACGAAGTTATGTGTGCCTTTGGCGCACCGAAAGTGATGTCGACACAAGAATATGTGCGCCTTTGGCGCACCGAAAAGTGGTGCAACAAAAGTATTGTTGACACGAAGGCGCATGCGCCTCGGCGCACGCAGGAAAGACTCAACATATTAAGGCGCACCAAAAGGTCTGTTGACACAAAAACCATGCGCCAAAGGATTTAAAGGGGGCGCACCAAAAGCTGATGTTGCATGGTTATTATGTGCGCCCAACCAAAAAGGGCCAAAAATGGCTAAGTTCGGAAAACTAGATTTCCCGGAGAGGGATTTTGCAACGTTCCGAACGCAAGGAGTCCCTGACGAGGGACCGGGACAAAATTTCGGTATGGTTATCAGTAAAATTTCCCTTGACAATTTTACGGGATAACAGTAGCTCTTCTGGGGACTATCACGAGTAAACTTCGGGGTAGAGAATCCCAGATCTCATGTGACTATCCATTGGGTAATGAGTCAAAAATAAGGCGACCGAAAAGGGAAACACACAACCAACAAAAGCAAACACATGAAAAAAAAAAACACACAAGCTGAAGTAAAGCATGTACAAAGAGGAGAGCAAGCTCTACTTCCTGAAGATTTTCAGATGTTGCCCCCTATAGGGAAGCGGGAGCTCAGTTCCATCCAGATATGAGAGATAGAAACTATTCTCTTCGTTGAGCTGCTAGATCTTGAAAGGCTCCCTCCACAGGGAGTCAAACTTGCCATGCATGCCTTTTGGCTCTCTTCGCTTGTCCCACAAGAGGACGAGGTCTCCCACTTGGAAATTTCTTTGCTTAACTTTTTTGTCGAAAAATCTCTTGACTTGATTCTGATGTTCAGTGATCTTATCGACCACCTTTACTCTCTTTTCTTGAGCTCTGTCGGATACATGATCCTCTTTTCAAGAGAATTTTGGAAAGTTTCATCTTCAATTGCCGTGCAGCGCAGAGCGAGGATTTCGGTGGAAATGGGAAGTTCGGCATCAGTGCCATATAGCACTTGAAAAGGTGACATGCCGAGAGACCTCTTGGGAGTAATGCAATCTGCCCACAAAGTGTCGTACTGAGGACTTGTGCCACATCGTTGATTCTCGTCCACTAGCTTTCATATGATGGTCACTAAGTTTTTATTACTATGCTCGGCTTGACCATTTCCACGAGGGTAGTAATCGAGGCATGAGCCAAAGTTATTCCGTATTCATAGCAAAAGCTAATAACCTCTCGTGAAGAGAAGTTGGAGGCATTATCAAGAACGATCTTGTTTGGGACGCCAAAACGACAATGATATTTTCTTTGATGAAACGACAAACAACCGGAAGTGGCATGCTTGTGGTATGGCTTCCACCCACTTGGTGAAGTAATCTATTCTTTGTTAGGACATAACTATGTCCAGAAGCACTCAATTGAGGATTGAGTGCACCAATAAAATCAATTCCCCACTTTGCTTGAATGGTTCGTCGATAATGATGGCCGGCTGAGGGGAAGCTTGAGCCAACTTGGGCTTCTTGTGGCGAGCTCTTTAGTAAAGTTCACATTTTGCTACCTAGGTATTTGTATCTTGGAAGAGCATTGGCCAATAGTACTGGCCCGAATGATCTTGTGTCTTTATCCACAGAAGAGGAGAAATGGCCTCCATAGGCTGAATCATGAAAAATTTCAAGTAACCTCACTTGCTGTGACTTGTCAACACATCGCAAGAAGACACCAACTATCCCGCGTTTATATAAACCGTCATCCCAGATGACATACTTGGCTGCTATGAGCTTTATAGTGCGCTTATCTTTTGCGATTATGTGGTGGGCCCTCGCCGTAGGTGAGGAAGAAAGAAATATCGGAATACCACTCATCACTGGTTGCGACAAATAGGACCATAGGCAGAGAATGGGCTTTCTCCAGCTGGCTTTGCGCTTCGTTGGTACAATCATCCTTTTCCTTAGGGTTTTCTGAATCTTTGTTTTCGGCCATAAGCTGACATAGGCCCTTACCTCTTACCAGCTTGGTTGGTTTTATATCCAGGTCGTACTCTTGGACCTTTGCAATCTAATTACCTCGCAAGCTTCCTAACTCATGTTGAGTTAAAATGGACTTTCTTTTGCCGTGTGTGGGGACTAGAACCCTTTGTGAGAGTTGAAAATGTAATACGTGAAGTTTTTAAGCTGCTTTAACAACGGCGAAAGAATGCTTTTCTAATTGAGACATTTTTAGTTCGCGAGGCTTGAGGGGAGAGCTCATGAACGCAATCGGAGATTCAACATCCTCGAATTCTTTTGCATCAAGATGGCAGACACGGTATGCTCGGATGCGTAACTATACATGATAAAATTTTTGGAGAAGTCGGGACATACAGGACTAGTGCGTGGGCGACGAAGCTTTTATTTCCTCAAACGACATTTTTCCTTCTTTGCTCCAACGAGAAAGTTGGTGACCCTTTCATCATGTCCAAAATATGGCGAGTCTTTTCAAAGAAAGTCAGGAACAAAACGCCTGAGAAAGTTCACCTTTCCGAAGAAAGAATGGATGCCAGTTTTGCTTGTAGGCAAAGTAAGGCTCTGAATAGCCTTAACTCTTTCGGTATCTATTTTCGTTCCTTCCTTGCTAACAACATGCCCTAGCAGCTTTCCTTCTGTGACTCCGAAAACAGACTTTTTTGGGTTCAAGGAAATCCCATGCTCTCGGCATCTGGCCAATACTTTCTCCAGATGATCACAATGATCACCTCATCGCTTAGAGAACACAGTCAAGTCATCTAGATAAACGACAATGACCTTTCCCATCATACCTTTGAATGCGGGTCCATGGCCGCTGAAAATTGGCACCAAGATTAGTCGGACCAAATGACATCCTGCTATATGGCGAACGTGCCCGGGGAGTAGTGAATGCTATTTTAAATTGATCTTCAGGTGAAACTTCAATCTGATTGTAGCCTGAAAAACCATCAAGCATGGACAACATCTCGATCTAGTTCTTGCTTGTAGAACACGATCCATTATAGGAAGGGGGTAGTTGTCCTTTAAGGGCCTTTGATTCGAGTTTGAAAATCTACGCATATGCGTATTTCACCATTTTTTCTTGCACCGGTACAATATTTGCAACCCAGTCTTGTGATGAATAGGAAAAATGATTCTCGCATCGAATTTTCGGATTTCAGCTTGGATAGTACTTGAGATCTTAGGATTATAATGCCTTTGCTTAAGCGAAAGGGCTTGACATCCTCCTTCAACGAGGATATCATGTTGGACGTCTTTCGGCTTAAAAGACTTTAGATCGGCATAGGACCATGCCAATAAATCCATGTATTTCTTCAGCAATTTGACAAACTTCCGTTTCTCTTTGGGTGTGCAACATTTTCCAATGTTCACAAATTGCGGATGTTCTTCCAAACCTAAATTAACCGGTTCGGTTTCTGGGGAGGAGCCCGTACCATCTCGCCTTTTCTTTTTTACAAAGCGGTCATGCATGTCGAACAACCGCTCTAAAGAAACCAAGCCCTTCGGAATTTTATTTCCTTTGGTGACATATTCCGTCGTTCCCCTTGGATTTATCTTCTTGACCGGTGACTGATTCACGGCACTTAGAGGTGGATGCTTCAAAATGAAGTTCACTAAAATTTTCCACCTTTTCTAGAAAGACAATGAGCTGATTATCATCGTTGAATACCGCCAATCGAGAATTATCGGCACGCTATGACGGAAAACCACCTCAATGGTATATTTGTCTATTTTCAAACACTGGGTGAGGAGCATGAGGGATCTTTGAAACGGCCAATGAATCAGCCATATAATTCGAGTCCTTAGAATGGATTCAATTGAAAAAGCGTCAAACTCTTCGATCTTTGTCCCATACCGCATTACGGTAGTGCACGAGCCTTTCGTTCTTCACTTGATATATCCTTTTGACTTGATTTATGACTAGCTCTGCATCACCTTTTGCTTTCAAGTTTTGATTCCTCTTTCCCTTGCGGCTTGCATCTTTGAGTAGCAGAGATTCATACTCAGTAGTATTATTCGTGTTGAAAAACTGCAACTTGAAAGAGAGAGGAATAACTTCTTCCTCGGGAGATATTAGCACGGCTCCGGCGCCACATCCCTTGGTTCTTGCATTTTGCCATCAAATTGCAAGGTCCAAACCTTGTTAAGATCTTCTTCTTGGGACGAGAACAACCATTTTTCAGCCTCGGTAGACAAGAAATAGTTCTCCATCCACGATGATTCAAAGAGGATTTGAGCTTTGGGGTCCTGAGAATTAGTAACCAAGTACTTCTTTTGTGATTACGGCTCCAATGTTTACATCACACCTTTGACGGGGATTCTAGCCTTAGACAATCCATATGAATTTCCCCACCAACTTCATGCAAAAAACTTCTTCCCAACCAAAATTCCGTAAATTTCTTTGGAATGTCGGCAACAAAGGGCAGTCATCTTTACTCTTTTCTCGGGAATGCCGCAAATGCAAACTACGCATCTTTGATTTGACCAATCAACGGAACTGCTTGGTTTCCAAAGAATAACATCGCTAAAAGGCTTGGTAAGGGTGAGACCCAAAGCATGGGCAACTTTGTGGGCATGGCGTTATCGGAAGCTCTGAATCAATTATTGATTACTTAACTTGTGGCCATTGATCAAGAGGGAGAGATAGAAAGGTTCTATCTTGCCTAATGCAGATGTTGAGGCAACATTTATGCGGGATGCGGGAGGTGTGGCAAGGATTCCTTTCGGGAATGCGGGAAGATATGACAACTTGACTTTGAATATACTTGGTTAACCTTTCAAGCTGCTCAGGGTTTGGTGAAGATACTCGACTTGGACATTTGGATCTTGGTCTTTTAGCATGGTCAATTATGTCGAATGCGACCAAGGGTTGTGTTGGTGAAGGAATGAGTCCCTCACTTCGTGATGGTAGGGTAGGAATATTGGTCTTTATGGAAGTAGGAGAAGGCTGATTCGGAGGAGAGATCGAGGGAAAAGCTTTCTTTGTAAAAGACTTAACAGGGGGTTGAGTAGGAAGAGGATTACCTCTTTTAGCAATGGTTGGATGCATGGATGACATAGTTTTCTCTTTCTGCATATTGGCAGCAACCTCGGCTCCTTTTCCTGCGAGAAGGTAAAAATAGCATATGATTGTCCGCTTGCGTATCCTTGTATACTCTCCTCTTCATCGGATTCTTCCTCCTCAAATTCCATATACCCGATAGTAGAGTCGCCAGTCGGCTCACCGACATCTTGATCATTTTCACCTTGTTGTGAAGGTTCTTCGTAATCTTGTTCCTCTTCTTCTTCAATTTTAGCAAGAGCGTTGACCGGAGGAGCCTCAAGTGCCAACCGTGGAGCAGTTGTAGGTAAGCGCGGCCTATGTGGGACGTTTTGGGAGTGAAATTTCTTCGTGGAATATCCCGAAAGACGAGGAACTAGGGGAAGCTTGGGCTAACTGCTTCTTTAATGTAAGCAAGTCGTTCGCCATCTTTTGAAATGCCGGATCGAGGCGAAGTAGTGGGAGAAGGGCACGAAGTTTTGGGCTTGGATGATTCCTTTTTCAATTCGCGAGATATTATCAAATTGTCTTCAATCCATATGGCAAAGCGAGCTTGGGCAAGAGGCAAGGTAGCCACTTGTTCTTACAGAGCAAGAAACTTACTTTTGAGCTCATAGCGTTCCACAAAGAAGCACTTCGATTTTCGAGTTGGAAGCATGGTAACAGCACACGGTTGATTAATGCATTGAACCAAGTGATAAAATCACGCATGGTCTCATTGGCTTCCTTCTTCAAGTGAGTGATCTGCGATAGTAATGCAAATGCATCTTACGAAGGTTTGTACTGTCCTCAAATGCGGTTTGCAAGGTCGCCCAACTAGTAATAGATCCGTCCGGTAGATGTTGAAACCATTCGGCCGCGGGCCCTTGGAGAGTTTCAGAAAAAGGTGAACTAACACATCTTCGTGAGTCATGTCGGGACGCTGCACGACATGATGAATGCAGATATATGTGCATCCGTACTTTGGTTCCCACTCCCATCAAATTTGGGGAAATTCTTTCGGTTTCCATGTGGGAGTGCATGAACTGGATATGGTAAGGCCAGGGGACCCATAGCATTTCCCCATGGTACCACCATTTGAACAGCTAGAAAAAGAACATGGGTGAAGCGCGGTTCCTCGAGCAACAAAGCGTTACAAAGAGATGTGGATGTCCCCTGCGAGAGATTTTTCCTTCATGGAGGCGAGACACTCTGGATGGTGGCCAGCCAAGCTTAGTGATGAAAGCCATGCGGTGTTACACTTTGAAATTGTGCCTTTGAAGCGATCGAAAGTAGGATCGGCTTCTCCACGAGCTCTCTGCTACGCGTAAAAGGCTCACCCACCGGCGTATCTTCCCGATCTGCGATATTGTGGGGCAGATTTAAAATTCTTTTTGGTCGTACTTGCTGATTTTACGGTTTTTCGACAAAAACCAGTAGCATGTACTTTTCTAAATATTTAATTTTACCCTCCTTTTGAAAACCGATTGCGGTTTAACGACAAATTACGACGAGGATAAAATGATAGTGAATCTTAGCAAGCTGATTTTCGATCTAGAGTTTGATTTTTGAAGAGTTTGAAAATTCGGTAAACCATCAAAAACTCGGATCTACGGCAAGATCTGATTTTTATAAAAACTCGGTGAACTAAAGACCTCAACTAGGCCGAGATCTATGGATCTCGGAAGAAAATTTTCAATTCAGTCACTTTTGCAAAATTTTGGATTTTCAACAAAAAGTTTAAAGTTTGCAAGCAGATAGTGACTTTTTCAAATTTTTATTGATTTTCTGTCATACCACCATCATAGATCCGATAGATCATTCGATCCCCAGAGTCGCCAAAAGCTGTTGGTCGAAAATATGTCATGAGGCGAGATCTATGGATAGGACGAGCCAACGGTGTGCGGGGCATAGCCCTCTTTGAGTCAAAGAAAGTGAAACGGTTTATTACTATTCTACCGAAGGAATCTTGTGCAAGTCTCACAATATTACGCATTCGGGGGGTTTGGGATCTCATCCCGGTGGGTGTATTTCCAGCTACGAAGAGAAAGGATGAAGAAAGATCAGATCCGAAGGAAGAAAAGAAATGAATTCCAAAGCGAGAAAGGTCGGAGGGTTTATGTTTTGGGATTGGTAGTAAACATAGCCAAACCTACTTGCATAAGCGAATAAAAGCAATCGATGAACAAATGACAAAAAAGTAGATATGAATCTAATGAGAATAAACACATAGATCGACATAAGAAAGATCGATGCATATAACACATGTATTCCACACAAAGTCTCAATATTTGTATTAATATTTCTTCTGTTACAAGGGAGCTCAAAGTCTTTCTCTCCTCACTTCTATTTTTCATCTAAAAAATGTCCACCACGAATACAACAAGTATTCAAGTATTTATAGAAGGAGGAGAAGAAGGAAGGCAAAAAGGAGCCAACCACCTATTTACAAAATATCTAAAAGTCATGTTGACTTTTGACAACTTGATGGATGACATCATCCCATGGTGCAACATGGATGATGTCATCATTTGTGTCAACACACTTTAGATATTCACAAAAAAGAAAGTCGAAGAAGCGAGAGAGGAAGAGAGAGAAATCATTCATCGTCGTCAACCTGCGGCCGAAAGGGGGTATCCTGCTTCTGCTGCTGCTCAGGTGACGAGATGTGAAATTGGGCACAGTATTCCATGAACTTGCTGATCATGGGCTCTAGTTGATCCTGGGAAGGATCCTTGTGTCGCTCACTGATCGCCTCACAAGTCTCCCGCTCGTCTATGAGCTTCTCTAGGAGTTTGGAATATTCACTCTCTACTTCAATGAGGAACCCGATGAAGTCCTGACAGGCCAGCAGGTTATTGATAGATTTCGTGTCAAAAGTGACCTCGGCTGACCCCAAGCGATCTCCTTGAAGATCACTTGAAGCAGTTTCATCAAATTTCCTTAAGGCGAAGGAAGGAGTAAGCAGCCCTGGAGACATCCTAAGAACGATCTGCTCCATTTGGTGAATTGCGTCCAAGGCTTCTTCCTTTACCTTGTCGATCTTTTCAAGAACAAACTCTAGTTGATCTACCCGGTAGTCCAGAGTGGAAAGGACTTTGTTGAGGGCTCTGGGATGACCGATTCGCCGAACTTAACCAGATCTTTGAGTGAATAGTCGAACATTTTTTGGAAGGTCTCATACTTGATGTTGACATATGTAACTCTGAGCTTAGTTGCTGATCTTCACGAAGAAGAAGTGAGACCCAACGCAAAAAGGTTGTATTAGTCATTTGATCTTCCATTGAAGTGTGAACAGAAGAAAGAGTTAGTGATTTTGAGGCTTGAGGCGCGGGCGCATGAAAGCTACGCTACTTACGAGGCTAAATAACACGGCACACGGGGAAAGGGCTATTGCGGTGGGTAAATCAGCGCCAAAGGGTGCATGGCGCATGGATCACTGCAGGTTGCATTTACTGTTGTTGTAAGGACAAGTGCGCTTGCGCCTTGTGTATGTGTTTTATAGAGGCGCAGCTTATTTTCATGTTACACGGGTACAGGATGCGCCAAAGGGTGCGGGTTTAATGCGTGTAACATCATATTTTCATGCGCCAAAAGGGAACTTGGCGTGGCGCATGGAGGGTCTACACAACATGATGTTGCTGTAAGGATGGATGCGCCCGCGCCTTGATAGTTTTGTACTTGGCGCAGATTAAGCTGATGTTGCACAGATGCAGGGTGCGCCAAAGAGGCGCATGTTTATGTGATGCAACGAATGAGGTTGGTGCGCCAAAGAGGGCGCAAGGTTAGCACTGCAGCATGCGAAGGAGGCGTGCCTTGAGGGCGCAAATGCTCTTGATGTAACAGGCATGATGGGTGCGCCATTGGCGCAGGTTTTGATCATGTTGCAGGGGTGACAGATGCGCAAGGAAAAAACAACATTACAGCCTCTTCCAGCTATGATTTCTTCACTGAGGGATATGCATATGGTTGAGTTCTTTTTGCAGGGTTCATGGGTGATGAAGAGGTCTAAACCAAGCCTTTTTAGTCATTTCCTCGGGACAAAATCCCCTTCCTGCAGATCTAGAAAGAGGGAGAAGAACGCGGGTGCGGGGTAGAGAAGAAAAGCAAGGAGGAAGGGGAGCATGTTTTAATGACCTCTTCTAAACTCTACCAAAGCCAGAAGCGAGACAAAACCAAAGTTCAAAACACACAAAAGGAGTGAGGTCCACTTACCAGGATATAACGATGAAAAAGCGTGAAAACGGGTCCACCGCATGATCGAAATCGACAGGACAGGCAGTCGACAGGCTCGAGAGAAAATATCACATGATTTGCATTGGTGATAATGATAATAGCGCAGACGCACCTATATATAGCAAGGAAGTAATAAATGCGCCACCAACTTTTCAAGTGGCGCATGGGAAGCATTGTCGACATAAGAAAGCATGCGCCTTTGGGCGCACCGAAAGTGATGTCGACACAAGAATATGTGCGCCTTTGGTGCACCAAAAAGTGACAAAACAAAAGTATTGTTGACACGAAGGCGCATGCGCCTCGCGCCGCACGCAGAAAGACTCAACATATTAAGGCGCACCAAAAGGTGCAGTTGACACAAAAACCATGCGCGAAAAGGATTTAAATGGGCGCACCAAAAGCTGATGTTGCATGGTTATTATGTGCGCCTAACCAAAAAGGGCCAAAAATGGCTAAGTTCGGAAAACTAGATTTCCGGAGAGGGATTTTGCAACATTCGAGCAAGGAGTCCCGACGAGGACCCAGGACAAAATTTCGGTATGGTTATCGGTAAAATTTCCCTTGACAATTTTACGGGATAACAATTGGCTCTTTCTAGGGACAAACTTTGAGAAGAAGGCCTACAGGTTTTCAAAGTCACTAGGATTTAACCCTAGTAGTTCATTCTCCAACTCATGCGCTCTCATGTCATCTTTCTTCCCAAACATATCGTCAAGCATTTTCCACGCTTTATCGGGTGTCGAGGAAGTTTCGATGTGGAAGAGCAAGTTGGGAGAGACGGACATATAGAGAAGACCTAAGGCTTCATCACAACGGTTGAACCACTTAGATTTTTCGGGTTCATCATTAGGTTCGGTCTCTAACCCCATGGCGACATGGTATAACCCTTTACTTTGTAAAACCAATATAATTTTAGATTTCTATTCAAATAAGTTAAAAGGTGTGAGCACTGGTACTTTAGAGATATCCATAATGAAGAGATAGAACCAAAGGATGCAGAAGGAAGGAGAGAGAAAAGAAACAACCACCCCAGAATAATATCACACCCCCCTGAGTTTTTCACTTTATAGTTTAGTGTGTTGATTCTGATCGGATGCATTGTGTCTTTGAGAACTAGTCTATCACTCACTTTGCAATTAGTGTAATAATGCACAATAGTGGAGACAATAATCAAGGTTTGTTGGGTGAAACAGTTTGACACCATAAGCAAGCACAAGAACGAGGGAAAACAAGAAGGAGAAGAGAAATCCTTGTGAGAAATAACATCTCACTTCGCACAAAGAGAAACCCTTTCTTTGTAAGATTGTGGACGTTGCGCCACAAGTCCACAAGCAATAAAAGGGATAGAACAAATCTCAAAAAGAGTTGAATTAATCAATACAAAGACACCCCTAGAATGTGACACTTTATAAAAATAGTGCATTTACAAAAATGATAATCCCATCAACTAGAGTGCGAAAAAAACATGCAAATTTGACTAAAGAAGTGCTCAAAACCAAGCAACGAGTCAAAAGTTATAGCAAAAACCAATTCCTAATTGATGGAAAAATGCTAATAAGCCTGCAAATGGATTTAAAAAGTTCCCTAAATGCATGCAAAGGGTGTTGTATGTATGCTCGTTGGAAATGGCATTGAATTTTAGATAGGGTTTATTTTTATTGCGAGGGGGGATTAGCCTCCTGCCAACCCCGGACCTCACCCTCCATCTTCGACACTCGAAGGAAGGTTGAATAAAACAAGCAAAAGACCCCAAAAAATTACAATGCCAATTTAAAAACTTTACAACTTAAAAAAAATTAGAGGTGAGGTTGATTTACCAACAAATAATACTAAAAGGAAATGTTGACCGCTGAGCCCGAATGCGAGCTAGCAATGTTGGTGGGATGTCCACGTGCTTCCAAGGTTGAATGTCGAGCCCAAGTGTTCAGGCCAAGCTGTTCCAAGATTGGTTGTAGTGAGATTAAGGTAGGTCAGAACGGCCGTAGGCTAGTCAGAAGTGAAAAGCCACATTACAGGGTAAAAGTAACGATAGGTGCTAGAAACAGATATTTGGAAGCCCAAGAACCGGGGAAGAGAACATATGTTTTTGAGCATGAGAACCAAGTTTTGGAGCACGAGAACCAGGCGAGGAACGGTTGTTTTGGATTATGAGAATCGGACATGAGAAAGTGATAGAGTCAAATCCACGTGCAATGCTGGTAACGTGTCGGCCTAAGTCGGAGGTAAAAGCCACGCTACTTTGGAAAAACCATGTTGTGTGTAGGGTAAAACAATGCCGGGAGTCGAAATAACGTGAAAGCTACCGGCAATGTTGTGTGCAGATAACGACATTTGAACAGAACGAGCATGAAGGAGGGTAAAACCAAGTAGCTTCCAACCATACACGGGACGTAGGAAGGTGGCTACGTTTAGACTGGATCAAAGCACGAGCTAACCAAGTCAGCAGCAGTCTAAGGAAATACCAAAAAATGAGCTGATCACTGGAGATGCACAGTCCGAGCTCAACAATAATGACCTCCAAAGGAAAATCGAGTCAAGGCAAGAGAAAAGCCAAGTGGTTTTGAAACGAGATGCTGGAGTAATGCACAAGATCTTTCAACCAATGCATGAGTTGAACAATGCACAACAACATAAGAGTATTCTCAACCAAGGCACGAGAAAAAGTGATCAAACTCTAAACTTGTAATCATGACGCCCAAAAACATGCATGCAACCCTAGAGAATCGATCGGTCAAAGACTGAGAAAACAAGTGAACCTCGAAAACCCAAAACCACAAACCAAGAACAACCCCTCAAACTTGCAACTGCTGAAACCTCAATACGAGGTGAGCAATACAATTCCAAAATAATAATTGAAAAAACTTGCACGAGGAAATAAGAAGAAACCAGAAGTAATAAGCAACTGATAAATGAAGAGTGCACATTTTACCAAAACCAGCTCTGATACCATGAAAGAGGGAAAAATGAGAACCGATGTCGAAAACAATGCACCACAACGAAGTTACACTCGATGGTAACGTCAAGCTCCAATGTAATAAGCAAGATTTGAATCAATGGAAAGAAAATGCAAGTAAGAAAACAGGTCTGCTCATGCTCATAGATTGAAAAAAGGAAGTACAAATAGGGGTGTTGTGTAACCCCCATGCCTAAACAAGGAAAGAATATCAATGATACCACTGACACATATGATGTGACTAACGCATATGATGCCACTAAAGGAGGAGTTACAATTCCAAATAAGGAATGTAACTCCTATGACGACCTAACCGACGCAAATGATAATGATAGATTCTATGACAGAATCTGACACTTGTCATTTGACTTCCTAAGACCTATGACTCTTGCAAGGCGAGATGACTCACTAAGTGATGTGGATGATGACTAGGCATGTCACACACACCAACAACTTCTCATGGAGGATCCCAATAGTATGTTACTTTCATTGATCATGTTATAAGAAAGGTATGGGTTTATTGTATTAAGCGTAAATTTGATGTTTTTGAGACTTTTAAAATATGGAAAGCCCTTGTTGAGAATGAATCAAATTCTAAGTTAAAGTGCCTTAGATCTGACAATGGTGGTGAATATTGTAGCAAGGCTTTCAATGATTATTGTTCAGTGAATGAGATACGTAGAGAAAGAACGGTTCTAAGAACACCACAAGAGAATGGTGTTGCAGAAAGAATGAACAAGACAATCATGGAACATGCTAGAAGTATGAGGATACATTCTAGATTTCCCTTGCAGTTTTAGGCAGAAGTAGTTGATACAATAGTTTATTTGATTAACCATGGCCCTTCAAGTTCACTAGATGGAGGAATACCAGAGGAATCTTGGACCGGAAAAGAGGTAGATATTTCTTTTCTTAAAGTTTTGGTTTAGAATCTTTTGTGCATGTTGATAGGGAAAATAGAAAAAAGTTGGATGCAAAATCCAAGAGGTGCACTTTCATTGGTTATGGATTTGGTGATTTCAATTTCCGTTTTTGGGATTTAGAGAATTCTAAAATTATTAGGAGTCGTGATGTTGAATGGAATGAAAAGAGAATATACAGGGATCAAATTTTGGTGCTAAGGATGAGAAAATTGAGAATTTTATTGATGAAAATGAACTCTCGGGTTTTAAAGAAATACCTACAAAAATACACAATAATCGTGGTCAGTTAGTCCCTGACCAACATTGATCAAATGAACTACCAATGGTTACTGAGAGGATCGAACCAGGAATTGGTTAGCATAAGCGACGTCGATTAGAGGTGATCGACGTCGGTCAGCCATCGCGTCGAAGTTGACACTAATGTTCAGTAGGCCCAGATAGAGCCTCCAGTATCCCAAACTCCTGTGAGAAGGTCACAAAGGGTAAGTAAGCTTCCAGAAAGATTTACACCTTCTCTATTTTATGTATTGTTGACTAATAGTGGTGAACCAAAGAGATTTGAAGAAGCAATGTAGGATAAGACTCACGTTTAGTGGGAGCATGGCATGGATGAGGAGATGGACTCCTTGGAATAGAACCAGACTTGGGATTTGGTTAAGTTTCCAGTAGGTAAGAGGACATTGTAGAACAAGTGGGTTTACAGGATTAAGGAAGAAGAGGGTGGACATAAAAGGTACAAGGCAAGGCTTGTAGTAAAGGGATTTACACAAAAATTAGGTATTGAATTTGGTGAAATATTTTCTCCTGTTGTTAAGATGACTTCTATTCGTATTGTATTGATTTTAGTTGTAGTAGAAGATTTGCATTTAGAGCAATTAGATGTGAAGACACTTTCCTTCATGGTGATTTGGATGAAGAAATTTATATGCAGCAACCGCTTGGGTATGAAGTCAAGGGTAAGGAGAAACTAGTGTGTAGGTTGAAAAAGAGCCTATATGGGCTCAAGCAAGCTCCAAGGCAATGGTACATGAGGTTTGATAGTTTTATGCATGAGCATGGTTACTTGAGATGTGAATCTGACCATTGTGTTTATTTCAAAAATCTTGAAAATGGGAGCTATATTATTTTGTTATTGTATGTGGATGATATGCTTATTGCAAGATCTAGTATGCAGGACATTGGTGAGCTTAAGAGAAAGCTAGCTCACACATTTTATATGAAGGATTTAGGAGCTGCAAAAAGAATCCTTGGCATGTAAATACATAGAGACAGGAAAAACAAGAAATTGTATTTGTCTCAAGAGGATTATATCTACAAGGTGTTAGAAAGGTTCAACATGCAGAATGCAAAACTTGTTAGCACACCTATGGCTGGACACTTCAAATTGAGCAAAGATCAATGTCCTTCATCACATGAGGAGGTTAAATACATGACATGAGTGTCATATGCTTTAGTATTTATAAGTCTCATGTACGCTATCGTTTTTACCAGACTAGACATTACACAGATAGTGGGAGTTGTGAGTAGATATATGGCTAATATAGGTAAAGAACATTGGAAAGCAGTTCAATGGATACTCAGGTATTTGAAAGGGACATCTAGCATGCAATTATGCTATGGAGGTTCGGATATTTCATTACGTGGCTATGTTGATTCGGATATGGCTGGAGATCTGGATGGTAGGAGGAGTACTACTGGATATATTTTCATAGTAGGTGGAACAACAGTTAGTTGGATTTTGAGATTGCATAAGGTTGTGGCTTTGTCTACTACGAGAGGAGTATGTTGCGACTACGAGAGGCTTGCGAGGAGATGATATGGATAAGTAGGTTCATGGAAGAGTGGGAAAGGAGCAAGATGATTGGAAACTGTTTAGTGAAAGTCATAGTGCAATTCATTTGGAAAATAACTCAGTGTTTCATTCGAGAACGAAACACATTCAGTTGAGGTATCACTTCATATGGCAGGTATTGGAGGATGGACATTTGAATCTGGAAAAGATTCATATGAGCAAGAACCCTGCAGATATGCTAATGAAGCCATTAGAAAAGGAGAAGTTAGAGCTACACTCCACTTTTGTTGGTCTTCGAGTTTGAGACTTGAAGAGGAAGAAACAAAGCCAAGGAAGAATCCAAGAATGACGTTGTATAGGTATGGTGCAGTAATTAAACTCCAAGTGGGATATTGTTGAGTTGTGGAGCTCAATTACTTCATTTTAGCATGTAATTTAGAACTTACTGGAAGACACAATAACTGGCATTGGTTAAAGGCAAAATGACATTAGTCAGGGAAGACCGACATCGGTCAAGGGCAAGTAGGAACCAACAATGGTTAGGAAGAACCAACGTTGATTACCTGTGCGACGAAGTTTTAATTAACTCTCAGAAATTATATCTATTTTTAGCATTAAAATAGATTTATTGATTGTAATTACATGGCTAAGTGCCCTAAGTCTATAAATGACTATATAAGCACAAAAGCTAGGGTTTATAAGTAATGATAAACAAGAATTAGAAAGAACTTGAAAAAGTTTGGTGAGAGATAATTCTTGGTGGTAGAGCAAAAGCTTAAAGGAAGAAAGTACTAAACATCTGAGAGGTGTGGAAGATTGTAAATCTTCATTGTATATCTTGTCAAAGCTTTGGATAATAGATTGGCTTGTTTCTTGGTGGACATATCCCACAGTGGGTGAACCACATTAAATCTGGTGTTGATTTATGTCTATTGTTTTGTATATTTCTTCTGGTAGAATATCTACTTTTATTTACATGTATGCTTAGATATGATTTATTATCTATACAACCGGTGTGCTAACCCCAAAAAAATCTAGCACTTAGCAAAGGACATACATAAGGTTTGCACAAGAGAGCAGAGCACATTCAAAGGCACAAAAGTATCAGAAAGGATCGCGTGTGAAAAATAGAAACTTCGGGACTTAGCTGTTTTCACGATGAGGATCTATTTTTGGAGATAGTGTGTGGAGCACACAAACCGGTCAAAGACTTACGTGACACACATTGGCTATTTTTGGAGGATTGGCTATGAAGTGCTTTGCATGGATACATGCTGAGAATAGATCTACTACTATCAGTTAATTAAAAGTAGTCTATTATTAGCACACTTGCATGTGTGGCTATTTTTGTAATGAGTGTGGCTAATAATAGCATGCAACCTATTTTGGGATTAGATAAGCGGTGAAGGAAATTCCCCACCCTTATAAATATGTAGTGAGCGTGTAGTACGAGAGAGTGTGTGTGAGCTGTGTTATAGTGAGATTATGCTGCCAAATCTGATACACGCATGAGTGTATACTACTATTATTATAAGGAAGATTATGTGTATTACTGAATTTAATATAATGGAGATTATGGACTGAATCAAAGTGTTATCATGGTTATCTTTTAATTTGTTATTCTTTAGATCTAGATTTGAACATACACTATAGAATGATATATTAGTCATAGATCTGAATGATTTAAGTCTTCATTATGCTAACATCCTGCAACAACAACCCTAAAGAGGGGCCTAGTATCTTTTCATGATTTGGGTGATTTGCTCGATCGGTGAGTGAGTGATGTGCCAACGCTGCCCGGCTTGTATTAGTGAATTCTAGGCTGCATCATTGGTTCCGTTCTTTGGGACCTCTTTTTCAGTTGTTTTCAGGATGGTTCACAATGAAGACATACCGATTAACCTTAGCAAGTGTTGAGGAGTGGATACATGATCTAGAAGAAGAATACACGTGTTGGTTTAATGTTGGATTTGAGTTTAACGCACACGTGTGGGTGGAACAAAATTTATATGACAATTTATATGAGAGCTTTTTCATTATCTTTCTAGTAGAATTGTATGAGTGGCTGATTGCTTATGCATCTAAGAAGAATTGGAGGTATTACACACTTGTCTATATGCATGAAGAATTTCAGGCCCTTTATGATGTTGATCTAATTTTTACTCGTGCTATGGATATGTGGTTTCACGGTGTTTTGAACACTTATATCTTGGAGTAATCAATTTCCACTTATTTGTGCCCAGAGGTAGTTGAATTCCAGTTTTTATGATATCCAAGGGGAACTTACCTGCAAGGCATTCCACTGGCGATCAAGATTCTTATGGTAACTTTGAATTTAGAGGGTAAACCAATGGCTAACTAAACCTCACAAAGCACGGGGTAGGATCGGTTTTGGTGAAAGATGGAAGACGATGTGAAAGGTAGAGAGAGGAAAGGCATCTTAAGTATAATGAGGCATGTGAGAGGGAGGTAGAGAAGCAGTGGGATTTTGCAAAGCAAATGGCGTTGTGGAGAAAGATAATTTGGGAAGGAGTGGAATTTCATGCAGAATACGTGGAACCCAAGCCTCAGGAACTCCCCCATTTGGTAAAACATGATAGGGAACCCTCCTCGGCCTCACGTAGAAGCATTCTGTAGAGACAACCAGGGCCGTGGGTGCACATTTGAATCCACCTGGCAGCCTTGCCCTTACACTTGGTTTTCTAGCATCTAGTACAACAAACAGTCAGTAAGCTAATTCAAGCAGCAAGTGAGTAGGAGTAAGTATTATAACAGGCACATCGATGGTAGTGCAAACAACTTCATTGTTATATGGGAGTACCTTTTCAGGTGTATCATCTACATAGAATTCAGGGACCTAGATTTTTGGACTATCTTCTGGGAGTAGTAATCCTTCGCAGACTGTTAGAGTACAACTTAGTTCTATTGTTGGGACACATGGAAGTACATCTTCTAGTCTAACCCCAGCTACATGTTTGGGATCAGGAGGTATAGGTGGCTCTAGCTCTGATGGATCTCGGAGGTTACGGAGGCCGAGGAAACATAGGAGGTTCTAGATCAGGTGGGCCAAGTCCGCACCAACCCCATAATATTTACATTGAGATGTCTCTTCGTCTTCAGTATAGGGGCATATAATACATTGCTAAACATGTGCATATGTGTGAAATCTTTGTGGCACGCAAAAGGAAACATGTCTTCGAGTGTAGGGTAAGCCAATTTTCCACTACGTTACAAGGATGCACACATAGTTGGTATAGAAAATTTGACCCTGATCAAACTTGTGTAGACTATACAACTTTAAAAGATGCATTCCTTAAAGAGTTTCACATCCTTGAGTTTGAGTAGAAGAGTATAAGTGCACTCAAGGATATTAAGCAAGGCACTACTGAAAGTGTTAGAGAGTATGATGCCCATTTTAAAACACTGCTATCTAATCTTTCTTATGACATACATGCAAGCCAACATGCACAATGGTTCGTTGGGGGCCTGATTACCCCTTTTAGAAGGGCATTATCACATAAGACATACACTGATCTGTGTGAAGCACTTGAAGTAGCTGTACGCCGGAAAAGTGACAAGCGAGCGTGGGAATCTACAAGTGACTCTTCCGCGTACCCGACCTCCCGAGGTCGTGCCGAGACAGCCGGTGGGGATGGAATATAGGTGGTATAAGGAAAGACTAGTTAGGAAATCTAATGTCTTCGATGCGTACTAATGGAATCTGCGAATCTAAGGCAAAGAAGGCCCTTCTAACTGGGTGGTGTAATAGATCGGTCAGCAAGGATGACTACTCGAAGGCTCTAATCAATATCGAGCTCTGGCGTGATTCGATCTATGGGTTGTGGAATACGTGGAAAATGACCGGTATAGTTTCGTGTATTTCTCCGAATAGGGTCATATGGTGAATGGTAAAATAGTCAACTCTATGGATGGTTCTCTGGCCTAGTCCCAGAATTCTCTAGCTTTGTTAGCTGTTGTGTCAGCAAGGATAATTGTTCGATGATGATAGGTGGAAGTGGAGTAGACTGAAATACTAGTGTGCGTAGACCAGTGTTTATGTCTAATTCTCTTATGGATTCGTTAGGGTCATGGGATTTGTGGGTCACAACCGTAGGTTCGTGTTTGTTGTGGGCAGATTATGGTCATACGTAGAATCAAGTCCACGATCCCTAGTATCCAAGTAATCATATGCTTTCTCAAACTTCTATGTTTAGAATCACGGTTGTGCAGATCTTCTCCGAATACCTCATAGGCGTCCTTGCTGACTTGGATTCTTAAGCTAGTATCTATATCTATGAGGGTGTCTCCGGTGTCTGCATTTGTGGAACTAAAGGATCGCACTTTGAATGTTTGTTCTCTTTCAAACCCTTCTACGAGTCATGTGGATGTTTTTCTAAGGTAATCTGTAGTTTGGCTGACTTGACCAAAATGCATGTGCTTGGTCATCTTCTATGTTTAATCCTCTTAAGCGAGATCGACCTATTGGAAATTTGTTGTTGTTTGGAAGACTCGGATTCTAATATTCTGGTCAATATCAGTTATGGCTGTTGTGAGATTGGGTTGAGGCACGATTGGCTCGAAAATGTATTCCTTGGGCTCCCTAGGTCCCGTAATAGTCATGCAAAAGCAACAATATAAACGAACTGTAACAAAAGGAAAGTTTTACTATTTGCAATATATCTATAGCATATATGATTTCACTATTTTTGTATTTTCTGACGAACTATATGAATTTAAGAAAGCAACTATTTAAAATATCTAGAAATGACAACTAAACTAATAATTAAAACAAACAAAATAACCAAGTGTAGCTATTTATGCATGCGGTTTGTAGATCTATTCTAAACAATGAAATAACTAATCTATTTGCAAGATTCTCGATCCTTCCTCGAAGTGAGGAGCGAATCATAGTTTCTCGAAACTATCACTCCCCATGACTTCCCGACAATATCGAGAATAGAGTTTCTTGAAGTAAAGTGATTAACTACTCTATTTGATATGATTCTAACTAGAACTTTGAAAGCTAGAACCTGGATTCCGTAGAACAGTGGCGAATCCGATGGTGCGTGTGATTTTGTCCCCTCAGTATGATCTCTTTGTTCTTCATGCTCACGTAGATCCAGAAAAGCGTGTAATGCTTGCATCAACAGGAATAGGTGTTGGAACAAGGGACAACCTTGAGAATGCGAGCGAGAATAAACGCGGATAGGAGAGGGATAGCGCAAGAGTACAGATCTTGGCTTATGCAATTTCTTGCGGGATCTATTGCGAATCATGCAACATAATGCGTCTAGAACCTGAAACTATCTTGTTTAAAGAGAAAAACCTACAACTTTAATGGCTTCCTAAGCTATTTAACTCAATGGTTTAGACAAACCAGCAACACTTTGTTTGCACAAAAGTTGGATATGTGGCTTACCAACATTTGGACAAATGCTAACTAAGCATGTATTGAAAGAAACTAAACATTCTAAGCAAAAGGAAAACTAAATCTTTATTGCAAAGAGAAAATGAAGAAAGAGATAAAACTTGAGGCCTTTGCTTGAGCACAAGCCATGCACTTATAGGAATTCAATCACCCAAAGATCAAAACCAAACTGAACTCCTAAACAATAAACAAAGGAAAAACACTATTCCAGGGGACCAAAAACATAAATGCAAGCTTAAGTCGGCAAGGAAAGCTAGTGAAACGTTGATTTTTGCGTGTGTTTCGTCAAAAGAATGTTCTGGAAAACGCGTAAAGGACCGCCGCCCTGCTCAGGAGTGGCGATTCTGAGACCGCCGCTTTGTCGGGCGGCGGTCACAAGATTCGCCGCCAGCCCGGGCGGCGGTTTCGTTACTAAAGAGAAAAGGGGCAAGAAAAGAGGGGAAAAGGGGAAAACAAAGCATGCGGGGGCTAAGCGGGGTATGCGGGATGTTAACGCATGTTCGGAGAGCTTTTCTGGATCCCGAGCACCTTGCGAAGAGACCTGTGTCATCATTGGGGCATTTATTACACCGTTGCGCAGTACAGTACCTTACAATTTTGGGTACGTACATATTGCCCCCTCGGAGAAGCATTTTAGCCATGAAAAGGCGTAAACGGTGGGTCCAGTATGGCCATCCTGAAATGGGAAGTTTAGAAGTTATACCTTATACGTCCGTGTGTTGAAATGACGCCATCCAAAATTCCGCTACCTGCAAAATGAAAAGAGAACTCAAGTGTAGATAGATACAATAATTTGGAAAATAAATGCTAAAATAATAGGGAAAGAGAACGTACCATTTGTGCGGGGATAGGAACTTACCTCCGTCGGCGCTCCAAACCTGTGAAAAAGGCATTTAAAACGAATCAGGGCGCTATATATATGAAAGTGGGCCCATTTTCCTATTCATTTGCGCGAGTCGATTTGATTGATTTTGAGCTCTGGGACCCACGGTGACGGTTTCTCACGCGAATAGAGTCAAAACGTCTGCAGTGAGATCGTGAGCATGCCTCCACGCGCGGAACACCGCCCTGCCAGATCACAGGTTGGTTTTCTTCAATTTTGTGTTTTTCCCTCTTTAAATTTGAAATGGAAAATTCTTTTTGCAGGGGGGGTTATTTTTGAAAATGCTAGGTTCAAAAGGTCCACCTAGGGGGGGCGCCTACTGGGTAGGCTCCATTTTTAGGTTAAATGGTCTTTTTGCTTGTTTTGGGCTTTTTGGGATTAGAAACCCGTGCTGGTTTTGGGACCGCGACCGCCGCCCTGGCCAGGGCGGCGGTTACACGACCGCCGCCCTGTTCAGGGTGGCGGTTACACGACCACCACCTTTAAGGCGGCGGTTACAAAACCGCCTCCCTGCTCAGGGTGGCGGTTTTGCACAGAATGCAAAAGAACTTATTTTGGAGACTATGCTTGTACATTTTTGCACTTCTACGCGTTTTTATGACTCTCTCGGTATTGTTCAGATATTAACTTGCTCTATTTTGTGTGTTTTTGGGTGTATGCAGGCGAGGGAGGAGTATATCAGATGGAGAGAGAGAGAGAGAGTGTGATTGGCTTTCGGGAAGTACTTGGATACCCTTTCACGGGATGAGGAGGATACATTAGAGAGGGTGGTATACTGCGTATATCGTGTGTGCCTAATGTCGCACCATCTAGTCACATTCTTTATGACTTGTTCTCATATTGGGATGCGAGATCGGAACACTTTCCAACCGCCAGCGTCCGTGGTGAGTGGACCATTACTTTGGAGGATGTCTACCGTATTCGGGGTCCCGATCATCGAGAGGAGACTCACATTAAAGACAGTGGGCTCCGAGCACGAGATTGCACAATGGGCAGCTTACATGGGAGATATGACCATCTCCACGGGGTCGAAGAAGGGAGTGAGAGTTTGATCCATTCCTTCTTTGCCCATCCCCGTATTTCGACAGGCTATCATGGGGATCCTTGCCTCGAGGCTGATCGGGGACAAGGGAGGGGATACTTTACTATATTCTTTGGGCCCCCATCATTATACGAGATAGAGGGCATGGCCGGATATATGCACAGGGTGCGAGATATTCTGGGACCACCTACCATGATTTATACGAGGGTGGTCCATCTACTGGGGCAATCTTTGAGCCACCCCACTCTAGTCATGAGTTGGGTGTACGAGCATTTCATCCCTTATGGCGGGGGTGTAGAGGTGGCGAGATCCACGGGCATGTGAGGGCGGCGAGATGGACAGGACATGTCGATGCTTAGAGCACCTCACTAGCCAATTGCCTCCCTCACTACTGCAGATATGGAGGCGACACCGTACCGGCTTATGGCCGGTATATGGGGAGAGGAGACTCTTACATTGATCTCTTGTTCCACCACAAGGCAGCTCATCGACCGAGTGGGACAAGTAGAGGTGCATCCTTTTGGCAGATTTCCTCAGCAGTTTGGCCTACCGTATATGGGCATGCTTCCCCCAGTGGCACCAGTTTATAGATCAGTTCGCGAGGCCAGAGGGGGGCCTAGAGGCCGTGGTTGGACAGTGGTCACTCCTGGCATTCCTATTGCAGCCAGGAGGATAGTTCGTGCTGGTGGGAGAGCTGGTGCGCCTCGGGCACCTTTACTTCAGATTGCTGCGGGTCCTGCTCCAGCAGCGATGACCCCATAGACATCGACTCCGATTCGAGGAGCTTATAGAGGAGGGTTGGAGGAGCAGATCGTGACGGTGATCACGAGTGGCATGACACTCGGGACATTATGCGGCGAGAGAGGGCGAGCGAGTCCGAGAGAGAGACTCTAGTTTCAGAGGAGCCACTCTCCCAGGGCCATGGTGGAGAGGACGAGTCCGTCGTAGGGCAACACGTTGCTCCGCCATACGGGAGCAGCCCCCTTAGTCGGTAGCAAAGCGGCATCTGTGGTGGGTGCTGGCCCTAGTGACCCATCTTGGAGGCCGGTGATCCAAGTAAGTTATCCTTTCTTCCTTGCAATGTCTCATTTAATTTAGGATTTGTTTTAATTGCTATCTCTCCTTGTGTTTTTATCTTGTGTCTTTTAGTGTCTTGCCTAGTTTCTAATTCGTTTTCTCCTTTGTTTGCAGAGACTGTTGACGAGTGGCGAGATCTAATCCGTAGGGTATGCACCGATACCCGATGATCCCTATGGATAAGACCCGTGCAGAGCTATCCGTAGATGCCGGGAGCCCTCTCACCGGTGGCGGGCATACCGGCGTCTTCGCTCTTGTTTGGCACGTGGCCGGGATGGTGTCGACTCTCCATACTGAGTTGGCGGGTTATAGGACAGGTGAGCGTCTTATGAGGAGCCATTCTCATGGCGAGACCGCGGCTACCCCTCGGGAATCAGAGCCCTCCGTGCATTGGAGCACCGGCGTAGCCGGAGTCCTAGGCGAGGGCGCGTAGCTTCGGCGGGATCGCGTAGGGGTTGAGAGGCCACTTGGCTCCTATGTATTTTGTACCATAGATTCTTTTGTATATCACGGGCTCTTTGAGCGTTTTGACCATGCCTAGTGCATGATGGAATTGTATACAAACATTGATTATTTATATATATGCATTCATTTTTGGATCAGAAGCTTGTCACTCATGTTTCCCTTTCTATTTCCAACTGCTTTGTGTATACTACGATGTATGTTTATATGCTTTCTAGAATGTATGCAATGGTGAACAAATGATGTAATTGCTTAATTTTCTTTTTGTATTTCATGATGTTGATACATGATAATGTAGATATATTGTGATTTTGAATCTTAGCTTCTGTGAGCAATTTGAATACCTCATATTTGTTTTGGCAAAGTGATGAAAATAACCAATATGATGACAGATTAACTTGCCCGATTCCTAACTCCACGCTGACAGTAAGATGCGAGGGCTCATCACCAAGAACCAAGAAGGGCGCAAGTTATAAAATGTGATGAAATGATAGACAAAGCTTTGGCGGAACCAAATTGAAAGCTCTGGTGACTCACCGAGTGACTTCATAGTTTTGGGATGCAACTTGCCTTGCGGTTTATCCAGACTTAGACCCGTAGATGGCCACATGGCAGACAAAATCTGGGTTTCTAGGAATTTTAACTCTTTCGGAATTTTGAACATCTGTTTCATTTGTTTTTGACTCAAAGTTTGAAAGTTTGAATTGCTTGCGTATAACCATTTGCATTTATTTGTCTTAGAGGACCCCCTACACTTGGCCCCACGCTACTAGTAAGAAACGTGAGTTTATCACCGTGGGCAAAGCGTAGGCGAGTAAGGGCATTTCCATCCTTTCCCAACCCTACGTCACTATTAAGAGACGCAAGCTCATCACCGAAGGTTGGTGGGGCAGGGAAATGTGTAAAATTAAAATTTTCTGTTTGATCAACGTTTGACTTGTTTATTTGAGTTAAATGTCAGTATGTCCTTATTTCCAAAGAGATATACATATGGGATAGATGTGACACCATGAAGCTTCTAGAACAGACCATAGGCAATGACACTTATTCTAAGAAGAAATCAAAGTGAGAAAAGACTTGCAGATCTTGGTAAGGTTACCGTTAAGACTTTGTCTTGTCTATCTTTATTTGATAAAATGATTAAGAGATGATTGATGATATTGTGAAAATGGAGAGATATGATTAGAAAGTTTTATGCCAACAACATCATGAGTTTGTAATGAATTGCTTTGAGAATAGATTCCTTGATCACAATTTGTGTAAGAAATGAATGGACAAAATGATCTTAATCTATATGAAAATGCAATGTAGATAGTTATATAGGTAGCGCGTTAGCTGCTCATGCGTAGAAACACTTGAGGTGGAGGAATTGATTTGTTTCGCCAAACTCCTCACCCTCTAGTGTACACAAGAGGTATGCACCATTTCCATAGTCTTTTGTGACTCGGTATGGTCCCAACCATTTGGGTTGGAATTTCCTTCCTTCGCCGGTCTTCTTGCCAATCCCGGTCATCGACCTTAGAACTAGATCACCTTCATATATGTCGCGTTCATAGACCTTCTTGTTGTACTACCGGCACATCCGGTCAGCGAGACTCTATGTCGCTGTTCACATCTAACCTAGTTTCATCTAGGCTTTCTAGTTGGGAAAGACGCGCTTCTCTGTAAGCGTCTTCATCCAGAATTCCTTGTAACGAAATGCGAAGACTAGGTATTTCAACCTCGAGTGGGAGAACTGCCTCTGCCCGAACACTAGCGAGAAAGGAGTCACTCCTATTGGTGTTCTTATTGAGGTTCGGTGAGCCCATAAGGCCGGATACAACTTCAAATTCCAATCTCGTTTGTTTTCTTTTACCGTTTTAAGGAGAATGGCCTTCAGTGTCTTGTTTGTCGCTTCAGCCTGCCCGTTGGCTTGGGGATAATACAAAGAAGCCGTATGATGGCTTATTTTAAATTTGTTGCATTGCTCATGAACCTCCTCATTCTTAAAAGAAGTTCCATTATCAGAGATAATTATTTGCGGGATACCGTACCTGCAAATAATTTGGTTTAAAATGAACTTGGCGATTACAGAACCAGGTACAGTTGTAAGAGGCATAGCCTCTACCCATTTGGTGAAATATTCAGTGGCCGTGATTATAAAATTATGGCCATCTGTGGATGAGGGAGAGAACTTCCCTATTAAGTCTAAGCCCCATGTAGAAAAGGGCCATGGAGTAGCGATTGGTTGCAGAGCTTGTGCCGGCATGTGGATCTCATGAGAGAACTCTTGGCATTTATGACACCTACGTACAAACTCTATTGCGTCATGTTCTAGGGTGGGCCAAAAATAGCCCATTCGATGTATTTTTCGAGCAGTGGCGTGGCCGCCGAAGTGGCCTCCACATACTCCGCTGTGAGATTCATAGAGAATCTTCTTGGATTCCTCTGTGTCGACACACCTTAGGAGCATTCCATCGAACGCCTTTCGATAGAGAACTTGCTCTATAATGACGTATTTAGCTACGATAATGTGTAACCGCCTTCTTTGTTGTGGTGTAGCTCCTTCTGGATATGTATGGTCCATGATATAGTTAATGATATCAGCGTACCAGGGACACTCAGAGATAGAGGGTCGGTTTTCGATGTAGTATACGCACTCATCTGGAAAATCTAAATCTACTAGATCGCCTCCATCTAATGGGTTATCAGCTAACCAATCCACAATGATTTGTCCCTTAACTGACTTCTGATTTACAAATGTTAATTCGAATTCTCCCATTAAGGTTATAAAACGTCCAGCCTTTTTAGACAAGGACCCTTGTGTGAGGAAAGTTCGTAAATGGTCCGTTTTTACCATGACCCTTGTTTCTTGGTTTAACATATAATGTCTTAGGCGTTTGGTTGCAAAGACTATGGTGAGACATTCTCGTTCTGCTTGTGTATAGCATGTTTCATAGTCGAGCAGTGTTCGGCTAATGAAATAAATCGCGCGTTCTCTTTTGTCATCGTCTTCTTGGGCCAACATGCAAGCTAACGAGACATTGGTAGCTCGTGAGTATAAAATCAACGGGCGATCTAGCTTAGGTGGCATTAGCGTAGGTGGTGACAGCAAGAAATGTTTAACTGCATTGAAAGCTTCATTGCAGTCTTCGGTCCAATCAATGCTATAGTCTTTCTTGAGTAAATTGTTGATTGGATGAATGGCGAAGCTTAAGTCCGGGATGAATCTTCGGATTGCACCTAGCTTTCCGAGAAATGACCTGATTCCAGATTCGTCCGAAGGTGGAACCATTTCGAGGACAGCCCGAATTTTGGTTGGGTCAACATCTATTCCTCATGATGATATAATATAACCTAGGAGCTTCCCTCCCGTTACACCAAAGATGCATTTCTCTGGATTTAGCGTGACTCCGTATTCTATTAGGCGTGAAAGAATGACGGAGTACTTCGGGATGGTCACAGCGCTTCCTGGCCTTGGCCAACAAGTCATCTACATATGATTCCACGATTTTATGAATTAGATCGTGAAATATATACGTCATAGCCCGCTGGTAGGTAGCACCAGCGTTTTGAGACCGAAAGGCATAACAACATAGCAATAGGTTCCCCAAGGAGTTATAAACGTAGTTTTAGCTTGATCTTGCTCGGATATTCTGATTTGATTGTATCCCGAGAATCCATCCATAAGAGACAAAAGTTCGAATCCAGCTGTTGCATCAACAATGACATCTATGGATGGTAACGGGAAGTCGTCTTTAGGACATGCTTTGTTGATGTCTCGGAAATCTATGCAGATGCGTATCTTTCCATTCTTCTTGAGAACGGGAACGATATTAGATACCCACTGAGAGTAATCGACTGGCTTGATGAATCCTACTTGGAGGAGTCTTTGTAGACACCAAATTTGTGTCTTACGATTTGTGACACTGCATCCTATTTTGCAACCTAACCTCATCACCTAAACCTTACACAATTATTTATTAATTATCTTATAATTAATAAATCCACATCTCCAACCCTACCACCTCACCTCGCCACCTCATCATGACCTAGCCCTAACCCTAAACTAACCTAATTAAGACCTATGACTTGGTCTAGACTCACACTCATAACTAATGCCTCCTTACTCGCACCCAAAACCGACCTTCTAGTCACTTGACCAAGCCCGCAACCAATCCTTCGGGAGAAAAGCAGGGGAAGTGAGCTATTTTACTAAAAATAACCTGCTTTTTCCTAACCGATACCGGTTCCTACTCGACCGCCGTCGGTCACGTAACCGCCATCGGTTCCCTATAAATGGGCTCCCCTAACTAGAAACAAGGGTGGGAAGGAAAAGGTTGAAGGATTTTGGATCAAGCGAGATCATCCGAAGCGATCAAGAGAATCCGGATCTTTACTTGGCCGAGCAGAGACAAGTGAAGAGACTAGAAGAGTTTGTAGCAAAGGAGATCAAGCCAAAGATTGCAATCGAATAGCGAGCCTGTGATACTCGGTGATCATCGGGAGGAGATATCTCATCTTACGTGTATCGAGGCCATCTTACACGAGTTACGCCTTTATCATCGAGTTCACAGGCTGCATCTTCGTCAATAACTAGTAAGTTACATCTTGCATGTCCTCTTTAATAACATTTCTTAGACTTTTTGAATCATAGTTCTCACAAATCCATTCCTAGATCCACTACCCAGCGTGCCATTGCATCTAACTATCATTCATTTACCTCTCATCATCTCATTACCTAATATCACCCATATACCAGCCTTACAAACAACACCGTTACCCTATAACACAACCACCCCACAACATAACCAACCTACAGATCCTAAACCTAACCGATATCGGTTATCCTGACTATAACCCAAAAGTCAGCCTTTTCCCTACCTGTTTCAACAAAGCAATTTAATTGATATTTTACAGTCTTTTGTGTTAATTCGTATTTAGGGAAGTGACCACCTTCGAAAGGAAGTTTTATATTTCACGGCCCAAGGTAGTTCCTTCATTTATTGTCTAATCAAAATCTTGTGGTCTTGTGTTCTTATTTGCAGGTAGTCCTTCCAAGACAAAAAGGAGTTCTTCATAGTCAACCTGATCTTTCTCTACGGTACGCGCACACCATCTCGACATTCAACAGGTATTCCTCCTAGCCCTAACCTTATCTGTTTCTAAAAGGAATGAAAGGATAGAAGCAACTCTATTCCTAAAAGCTGAAACATTCCGAGCGAAACATTTTGCACTTTGGTGGGACCCATTTTGGGTTTCTTTCTTTCTTGCTTGCTTTCATGTAGGGAGCATACTTGCTGTTTTCTTCTTCTAAAGATATTCACAAGGTATTTGGTTGTATTATTTCAGTAAAAGAACTTGCTTTGCTTTTACATCTTGCATTAGTGAAAGTCATCTCTTTTGCTTCATCGAATATCATTTTCGATTTGGGTTTAAAACACATGCATTGCATTCCTGCTTGTTGTTTTCCATTCTAGTGAACGTAGATTAAGTAACAAGTCGTACACGTGGGGGTGATATCCACGGTATTGATGGGAAATTAATCTTATTTTCACTGCACAACACATACCGAATCACTTCACAATTAACACAACAGCTCAAACATCCCCCTTTTTCCGCGGTATTCCTCGCCCGATTGAGGTAACCTTATAAGCCAAAACAAACTTGACATTTCCCTAAGTCTTTTGTTTAGGATTCGACATCATTCTACGTCTAAAGGCATAAGCCCACAATAATTAAAATTAACCCTAGGGTTAATCTCTGGATTTGCGTGTGCATTTTTCTTATTTTTTTAGTTTTGTTTTCCCTGTCATACTGCTTTTACGTGATCATCTCAAAACAAATTGATAAGGAAGGAACTAAGTGTTGTTAAAAATCAAATCAGCAACTTCTTATACTTTCTTATACTAGTCTTATTAAACCGACATCGGTTAAGCCCGACCGACGTCGGCTATATCTAACCGACACCGGTCACAAAACCGATACGGTTCCGTTCTCATTATAGTTCCTAGGACAAACCAGTAACCTACCAATTTCACCATTCGAGGCTGTTCTGTTCGATAGGTTGAAGTTCTCTGTGTACTTTTGTCCATGGTTGTTATCACTCGGAAGCAAGCTGCCACCATGGTTTCACATGCCTGCTCTGTGTCTTTGCCTGAATCACCCCCTTCACATTCTATAGGGAACCTTACAGACACCAGCGAGGTCCCCAAAATTCCTGTAGGAGATAAGGAATTTGCCAAATTTCTGGATGCTAATCCTAGCGCTGTACAATACTATTTGTCTCATGCCCTTGACCGTACGCCCGATGGTCAGCTCCTTGTTGGCATGCCTATTAGTATAGCTGCTCATCTAGCTCCCACTCCGCCTGATAACACCACCTTGCTTCCTGCATCCTTAGCCTCGTCTCCTAATCTGACGACTTCAGAGGTTCATACGACACAGATTGGCTTTCCTTTGGTTAATCTTGGACCCCACATATCATTACCGCCGACTGCTCCTACTTCATCTCTCTTGCAGACGGCTCCGTTCTTGACTTGCTCGCTGCCTCCTATCCACACGAGCTTCCCTTCTCAAGCTCCACCTACCTTTTCATTCCCATACACATACCCGGTGACCTCGACATCTTATATAGGACATCCCTATTCGGTTGCTCCAACATATTCGTCCTCCATACCTTATCAACATTTAACCCCACCAGTGTCTAGCGGAGGCCCTTGGCCAAATTTGCCTCCGTTTACCACAACTCCACCATCATCCCATCCAACCACGGATTTCATCAAACAAATGATGGACAAAATGCAAAATCTAGAGGCTTTTTTGGGAAGTCGTAGCGCCTTGACATACGAGCAAGTTTGTCGGGAGCCTATTCACCCTTCCGTTCCCCTTCATTCATATCCTCCGCAATGGGAATTGCCGAAATTTACTCGTTTTAATAGTAAAGAGGATCCTCAACAACATTTGCGATCATTTAGACATGCTTGTTATTTGATTGCCCATGATGATGCCTTGCTACTCCGCACCTTCCCCATGTCCTTATCAAGACCCGCCTTGGAGTGGTACAAAGTGCTTTAACCTTGACATTCGATCTTCTCTTTTAACCAACTAGCCCAATCTTTCTTGGATCATTTCTCCATTAACATTGCCAAGAAAGTATCTATCACCGACCTTTATGCCATCCGACAATTGAAGACGAATCTATGTAGATTTCGTTGGACGATGGCGCGCCTTATCAACCAACTTACATATGCCTTGCCTCAGTGAACTTATCAAACTTTTTACGCGGGCATGTGCTAAGCACATTTCTCCTACTCTTCAAATCAAACTTTCCGCACATTTGTGAGGCCTTTACCATGGCTCGGAAACTAGAAATTCGAGCCTTAGAAGAAGAGAAATTTCCGTTTGCGCAACAAAACCCCAATTTCCAAACTCCAGATTCCACCAATAAACCAAACACCACCACTCCTCACACATCCACTTCTTCGAAATCAAAAGGAGCTGTCCACGTGATGATGGTCAAATCTCAAACACCATCAATACCCCACCAAAAACCACCTATAAGTACAAATCTGAGCCCATCAATTACACTCCCTTGGGAGAAACTTATGGCGTCATTTTGGAAAAATTGCTCAAAGCCGGAGCTATCACCTTGCCTCCTATTAAACCTCACTCCGGGTTTGACTCCACCCACGCTATACCTTCCTGGTACAAAGAAAATGACTTCTGTAACTTTCACCGCGTAAAAGGACATAGTCATGAAAACTGCAAGATGTTGAAAAACATAGTGCAGGAAATGGTTGATGCAGGGGACATAACCCTCGATAATCCTAATGCCCCTGCCAACCGAAATTTGAAAATCTTTAACAAACCATTCCCGAATCACTCTTCCAATAGTAACATAAACCAAGATATCTTAGCCGAGGAGAGTGTTCATGAGATCCATGCAGTCTTCGACTCCCAGCCAAAAGCCTCTATCGAGAAAATTTTGAATCAAGCCTCTTCATTGACACAGGGGCCCGAACCTCCTTCACCACCATCAAGACAAAGCGAAATCATTCCTTTACCCATAAAGGAGTTAACTGCCCAGACTTCTCTTCTCATCGATGAGTCTTCTTACACCACATCCCTGCAAGACTGCGAATGCATGTTATCTAACTTATCTATTTCCCAAACATCTCCTCCTACCACTCTTCTTGCATAAGAGGAAGGCTCGCCACTCCCTTTTTCACCTTTAGGAGAAACCTCTTGCACCGACATCACCAAATTCTTTAACCATAACAGATCCTCTCACACACGCCCTCCTGCCTATTAGTTCTTCATCGCCTAAATCTTTTCAGCGACCGGTTGATCTCTTAACACCTATTGATACAGTGCCTCATCTACCCCCTGTATCACACCCACAGTGGACTGGAATCACAACCCACCTTTCTTCCATACAAAAGTTCCAATTCACACCTGAAGACTGTCATTCTCCAGAAGATAGACGAGTCCTATGGGAACGTTTGAGTATCCCCTATTCTACCCAAATGCAGATGACCGATCCAGACACCTCTACCATATACCCGAAGTGTTTACCAAAACTCAAAATACCTATGTCCTCATTCTCACCCCCCGTATCTATACCAAGTATCCCATCCACCTCTATTAACCTAACCAAATCTTCCCCTACACTTGGGACCTCACCAATACCCAGTCTAACACACCCACCTAAGCGACTAGATTTATCCCAAAATAAAGCCGCCCCGCCACCGAGGAGACAACCGCAATCCATGCCTCTATCACAATCAAAACCATCATCGTCACACCTACCTTCCATATTGGGACCTCATCCCTCCACCTTGCATCAATATATCATGCCTCCTGCGTTTTCTTTACAATGACCTACGCCTTCTGCACCCATACAGGGATCAAAGGGTATATCAACATTGTCACCCCACGCATCCGGTCCACCCATCAACCCTAAACAAACTCCATCATCAAAGGATTTATTCTCTACCACTCCCCTTTCTCCGTGGTTGTGTCCCGCTACCACGTCATCTGTAACCTCATCATCTAACCCACTGAACGTAGCTCCTACGCCAAAGAAACCACGTTTAGTAAAAACCACGTGTCAACACCCCTTGGCTAAACCACCACCCGTACGAACCAACCATACCCAAACATTACCAAAACCCAGACAATCAATACCCTCATCCTCCTCCGATTTTGACCCACTCAAAGGATCTTACGCCAAGATACTTGCTATGTTGGTGGAGAATGCGACCATTTCCCTACCACCACTTAGACCTTATGACCCGTCTAAACCTCGGCCTATGGGTTATGATGAGTCTAAAATCTGCGCCTATCACCGCACACCAGGACATGATGTAGAGGGATGCAAAGCTTTAAAAACCATCCTTCGCCAGTCACCTCTCCCAGATAGACAGGTTAAGAAAGACAACGTACGAAGGGAGAGACCTTTAGCTTCAACTCCCTCTCCTATACCATCTGTCCCCGCCTCACCAAGATCTATCATTATTACAACCCCACCTCTCGAAGCACATGATTCATCCATATCATCTTCCTCCTCTTGTGTTCACGAGATGAATATGATCGAGTGTTGCTACTCGAGCACAGAAAAACAACGAGAAAGCGAAAGAAAGCACACCTACGTCTTCTCTTTCTCCGTCTACCATCCCGATCGCACCACCACCTAAATTGGTTATTTGTGGACCTGCTTACCCCATCTCTAATGGAGTTGCCCATCGAGCCATGATCAAACAGCTTCACCAATCACCTGTAAAAATGACACTGTATGATCTCATTCAGACTTCTGAATCTCATCGACAAGCTCTTGTTGAAATCCTCCAAGGGATTGAGGTCTTACCTAACGAAACCCTGTCTGTTACCTCCATTCTAACACCCAATCACGTTGCTTCCCTCACCAAACAACCTACCGCCCCAACTTCTTCTGTCTCTGTACAACAAGTTGCTGCTGTTAGTTTCTCCGAAGACGAAATTGTTGACTTTGGTACAGAAGATCCTGACCCTGCCCTTTTCATCTCAGCTTACGTCTGGGACATTCGGGTACATCGTGTTATGATTGACGGGGGCGCTAGCCTAAACATCATCTCTTCAAAAGCTTTCCAACAAATGAATATCCCTTCTAGCTACATGTGTGCCAACCCCATCATGTTGCGGTCATTCAACGATGCCATTACCTCTACCTTAGGCACTGTGATCCTTAACATTCGTGTAGGACCACGTACTTTACCTGAGCTCTTCTATGTCCTTGAGGGAGAGTTTCAATACAACATGTTGTTAGGCCGCCTGGATCCGAGCTATGGGATGCGTTCCCTCCACCTTACATAGATGTATAAAATTTGAGTACGAGGGAAGTCCTACACCATAAAAGCTGATCCTCCCCCATTCAAAACCTGCAATATGTTATATCGCCCTAATGACGTGCTTGTACCAATCAAGACACCCATTCATCCAGCCCAACCATCCACTTCAACCGCACCTCAACCATCCACATCAACCGCACCTACGCCCTTCAACCAATGAAACCACCGTTGCAAATACCACTTCCCTCCCCGCGGACAACATCCCAACCACAGACCCCTTAGTAGATGTTTTTCAACGCCTTACGCTGGGGGAGTATCACCTATATAACGTTAGTTCTTTCCATACTCCACAAGAGTACGGACAATTACATGCACATCCTACCTATGACCGTCGTGTGGGGGAAGTAATCTCCTACGGACCACCTCATTGCCGCACCAACCTAACATATGGGGGTGTCGACGCCTCTTCCGTAACTCCTGAACCTCCTCTTGGTGTGGTTCCTTTCCAATCCGATTTCCAATACCTGACAAATCGTCGTTTTTCGCCCTTACCTTCCGACGACACTTATTTGCGTGCACTGGAAGGGCTTGATTCGGTCTTTATGAACAAGGCCGACACACAATCATTCCCGTAACTACACGCAAACACAATGACCGTAGTGGTCTCGGATTTCCAGGTACACTTACACCAAAGGAACCTCGTGTCAGTTGCCTTCTGGAAGAGAACGACGTCACCCCCACCGAACCATCGTCACCCATTTTGCCATCATCACCTACAAAGTCGATAGATCCCGAATCTATCCCTCCTAACTTTTTTTTTTCATAAATGCTATCTTCCTAGGTCCTCTCACTTATCAACGCGATAATGAGGACCCCTCTTCTATCCCCCTTCTATATCCAGACATGATTGAAGAGGACTCGCCTTCAATTAATGTTGTTGAGTGCCAGGATGATGACTCCATCCTCACTTATCTTGGCGCGGATGACTCTTATATTCAACGCGCCTTACCATCTGAAACTCAAACCATGCTGAATGAATCTACTATAGAAATCAACATCCACACGGAGGAGGATCCTCACATTGTGAAGATCGGACAATCCCTTAACGCATCAGAACAAGTCACCTTTACTACCTTTCTCTGTGCTCGCAACCAAGCTTTCGCTTGGTCCTACGCTGACATGCCAGGAATTGATCCTGACATTGCTGTCCATAACATTACCCTGAAACCCGATTCCAAGCCAATTAAATGAAGCCGAGAAAAATGCATCCACACATCGCCCTCTTGGTCAAAGAAGAACTTCAACGACTCCTTTCGTTTCCTTCATCCACGCCTATGACTATCCTCAATGGATTTCTAATATCGTACACATCACTAAAGCGACGGGGGGGACTTCGGATATGCATAGATTTCCAAGATCTTAACCTCGCTTGCCCTAAGGATGACTTCCCCTACCTAGCATTGACCAACTTGTTGATCTCACTTTGCGAGGCCATGAGATGCTCTCTCTCATGGATGGCTTTTCGAGGATCTGACCAAATTTTGGTTGCCCTCGCCGATCAACATAAAAGCGCCTTTATAACTCCATGGGGAACATTTGCATTATCGTGTCATGCCATTTGGCCTTAAGAATGCTTTGGTGCGACCTACCAGCGGCAATGACCTACATCTTTCATGACATCATGCATACTATCCTTGAAGATTACGTCGATGATCTTGGCAAATCTAAACATCGTCGTGAACATCTCGATGTTTTAACCATTATTTTTGATCGCTTGTTACAATACTCTGTCGCCTTCAACCAAAGAAATGTGTCTTTGGTGTCCTTTCGGGAAAGCTTCTTGGTTTTATCGTCTCGTTGCGTGGCATTGAGGTCGACCCATCTAAAGTCAAAGCTATCCTAGAAATGCCCCCACCTACTAACCTCAAACAATTGCGTAGTTTACAAGGTAAGCTACAATCTATTCGACGTTTCATCTCCCAACTCTCGTGATCGATGTCAACCTTTCCATCACCTCCTTAAAAAGGACATTGAATTTCAATGGAGCGAAGAGTGCCACCAAGCCTTTGAGGCTCTCAAAGCTTATCTCTTGCAGCCACCGTGCTTATCCCACCTCAAGACGACCGCCCTTTCTACCTTTACCTTTCCGCCACTGACCACGTTGTAGGGGCCATGCTTGCACATCGTGACTCCGAGAATCGAGAACAAGCCGTTTATTATATAAGTCGTACTTTGGTGGACTATGAGACTAGATATACACATGTAGAAAAGTTATGCCTAGCCCTATCATTCGTGGCTACCAAACTCTGACACTACCTTCTGAATCACAAAACTTTCGTCATCACCAACATGGACCCCATCCATTATATGTATGCCAAACCTCACCTAAACCAACGCATTGCCCGATGGCTCATGCTCCTCGCCGACCTCGACCTTGAGTTTGTCCACCAGAAATCAATCAAAGGACAAACCATCGCAGACCAACTTGCGGAAGCCCCTTTACCTGGGGAACAATTTACCAATTTTACATTCCCGATGAACTCATTGCTACTCTTTCCCTCAGGGAGGAGTCGTATCCAATGACCCTCTTCTTCGATGGATCCAAATGCCAGCGCGGCGGAGGAGCCGGCGTTGTTCTCATTCCTCTCGACGCTGAGCCTATGCCTCTCTCATTCCGACTCGATTTCCCTTGCACTAATAATACAGCGGAATACGAGGCCCTTGTTCTGGGTCTCCAGGTTGCGTTACACTTAGGTGTCAAATCTATCAATATTTTTGGCGACTCTCAATTGGTAGTCAATCAAGTTATGGGCATCTACCAATGTAAAAATGAGGAACTTCAAAAGTACAAACACTACGTGGATTCACTTCTAGCCTTATTTACTCACTATTCTATCCAAACCATTCCTCGCTCCACTAACAAATTTGCGAATACTATGGCTTGCTTAGCCTCGCAAATACCGACTTCATCAGCCCGACTCGACATTTTTGTCTTAGTCAACAATTTTTTTCCCCATCTTATTCAGTCCCGGTTGTTTGTACGATAAATAATGTGTCTTAATTCGCGCAGGATACAGTATCACCAATTCCACGACTACCTTACAACCTCTGTTCTCCCATCGACCTTACTAATCTTTGGAAAATGCGCGTTTCTTAAACGCATTTCTCGTTATGTTGTTATGGGGGACTCCTTTATAAACGTGGCTTTGATGGCATCCTCCTTCGATGTCTCACCGGCGCGGAAGTCACCCATACCATCCAACAGGTCCATGATGGTATTTGTGGTGGACATTTTAGCGGCATGGCCGTGGCCAAACGAATCCTTCGCCTAGGTTATTATTGGCCTACTCTCAATAACGATTGCTACGAATATGTTAAACGTTGTGTCATGTGTCAACAACATGCCAACCTTCAACATACTCCCAGCCATCGCTACAGGTCACCCGAGATCTTTGGCCTTTCTCACAATGGGGTTTAGACCTTATTGGTGAGATTCATCCGTCCTCTTCGCAACGTCACCGATGGATTATCACAGCGACCGAATATTACATAAAATGGGTGGAGGCTATTCCACTCATTTCAACTAAAAAAAAAAATTATAGAGTTCATTAACCACCACATTATCATGCCGTTTTGGTGTTCCTCATCACACGATAATGAGATAATGGAAAATCTTTCAAAAATAAGTTGTTGCAGGACCTTTGCGACAACTTTGGTATCAAACTTAGCTTCTCATCACCCTACTATCCACAAGCGAATGGACAAGCCGAATCCTCTAATAAAACACTAACCAAAATCCTCATGAAAGTTGTCAATGAGTCCGGAAGAAATTGGCACGATCACATTCCCTTTTCCCTTTGGGCTTATCGTACTAGTATTCGTACCTCCACTAATGCCACACCCTTTTCATTGGTATATGGTACCGAGGCTGTCTTGCCTCTCGAAATACAAATACCCTCTCTTAGAATATCCCTTCGGGATATTCTCACCAACGATGATTTCCGCCAAGAGTGGTTAGCCCAATTGGAGCTTAACTTGACGAACGTCGTCTCTGACTCTTGATCACCTTCAAATCTATCAAAAATGCATCAAACATGCTTATGATAAGCGACTTCATGAGCGTACCTTTAAGGTTGGTGATCTTTTCCTCAAAGAGAATCAACATGTAACCAAAATAGAAAAGAGCAAATGTGGAAAATTTGCTTCCAATTGGATTGGGCCTTACATAATCACTCACACTTATGGATCGAGGCACTCATCATTTAGCCAGCTTCATGGTAAACGAACTGAACCCCTTAATGCCTTGCATCTTCGACCATTCTATTGTTGAATTTAGTGTTATTATCACTTCTTATCTACTTCTTGCTCATCCCTTGAGCTCATTCACCTCCACATACACTTCATTTCCTCCACCTCATAATAAAAATCAAGCTCACATAGTTTGATTCTCACCTCGACCTTAAGAATGCCTTCCCTTTTAGTCTAGTCCATGACTTCAAAGTATTAAAATAAGCCGTATTCTTATGGGATTTTCTTGAGTCAAACTTCCTACAAAACTAGATGCTTCACGTCAAAAGGACATCTAGCTATCTAAATTATATGTATTTGCTCCTCCCTTGAAGGACGGCTATATTCCAAAATTTTGCTTTGCTTATTATATATATTTTGCTCCACTGAAGGACAGCTATGCACTAAAACCGCATCTGCTACTATAAATAGATTTGCTCCCTTGAAGGACAGCTATACACAGTCGACCTCCATCGAAGCTTCTCGCATTGATCACCGTGAAGACCTCAAGAATAATACAATCAATATCCCTTATAGACTTCCCGCATCGATCGGTCTATATTGGTAAAATAAAAGTCTCATTCAAAAGAACTTTTGAGTCATGGACTTGTCTATTTAGGGTAGGTTCTCTTTCGTCAGAACACTCACTTTGTAACAAGTTCTCCGTACCTCAGCTATACCATCCACCTCACCTCACCATTTGTTTCAACTCAAGGGACGTGACGTACACCCGATATATTGTGATCATACAACTCTTTTCACCTATTGACTTCTCGTCTATGCACGGTACCTAGGGCTTCAAGCTCGTTCTACGTTGTGTGGTTTTTTTAGCTCTTTTCACCTACGGAGCACTCTTTCCTCTTTGCCTCGCATCTAGGATTGTGTGTTGATCTTAATCAGGACATGGTTCCCTACCACTTGGGTAGGCTAACTTTCGCTTCCCTTATATCTTTTACAACATCACTAATTCGTTACCAACACCATCAACCTTACCTTACCAATATTAATATCAATATTTTTTACCAACCAACCATTTGGCCCGACCCAAGGCCTCAACCAACCATTTGGCCCGACCCGAGGCCTCAACCAACCATCCGGCCCGACCCAAGGCCTCACCCCAACCCTCCGGCCCGACCTAAGGCGCGCAACCAACCTATCTCGGCCCGACCCAAGGCCTCAACCAACCATCGGCCCGACCCAAGGCCTCACCCCAACCATCCGGCCCAACCCAAGGCCTCACCCCCAACCCTCCGGCCCGACCCAAGGCGCGCGCAACCAACCTATCCGGCCCGACCCAGAGGCCTCAACCTACCTATTTGGCCCGACCCAAGGCCTCAACCTACCTATCCGGCTCGACCCAAGGCCGCAACCTACCTATCCGGCCCGACCCAAGGCCTCAACCAACCTATCCGGCCCAACCCAAGGCCGCAACCTACCATCCGGCCCAACCCAAGGCCTCAACCTACCTATCCGGCCCGACCCAAGGCCGCAACCTACCAACCGGCCCGACCCAAGGCGCGCAACCAACCTATCCGGCCCGACCCAAGGCCTCAACTTACCTATCCGGCCCGACCAAGGCCGCCACCCAACAACTTGGCCCGACCCAAGGCCTCGACCTACCTCTCGGCCCGACCCAAGGCCGTACCACTTCGATACCTCGCCCGAACATCGCCCAACATCCACAACATACACTTTTCTCCACCCATCATGTACCTTCATTGTTCAATTGAGCTCACTGTTCATGTTTTAGCATGATTAGGGTCCTTGACTTGATTTGTCGACCAACTTTGCCTAGACCTAGATCGTGATGTTTATCCCAACCAAACCAACCATTTGAGTCTTGCGAACAAGCCTAAACGTTCTGCACCTTACCCGTTATATACCCAGGGCTACTTCCATGCCTTGGATACCGGATTATATCACCCTTGTTTGGATAAACTATCGACCTTTGCCTATACATTGCTGGTTTTCTCATCAAATCATGTACCCTAGTCACCCTATTGCATTTCAACATGCGTCTGCGCTTCCTGGACCTACCCCACCATCTCACCATCCTCTCTACACCATTTACCCTTTATCAACCCTATCCCCGATTTCACGTTCTCTCAATCGGTGATAGTTTTGAGGGGATTACCTATACCCTTAACTAGGGAAACCACTTCATATTATTGTCAGTGCGACTTTACAAAACAAGCTACACGACAATAAGAGGCTAATGTAGACACCAAATTTGTGTCTTACGACCCCTGTGACTCGCATCCTATTTAAACCTAACCTCATCACCTAAACCTTACACAATTATTTATTAATTATCTTATAATTAATAAATCCACATCTCCAACCCTACCACCTCACCTCGCCACCTCATCATGACCTAGTCCTAACCCTAAACCAACCTAATTAAGACCTATGACTTGGTCTAGACTCACACTCATAACTAATGCCTCCTTACTCGCACCCAAAACCGACCTTCTAGTCACTTGACCAAGCCCGCAACCAATCCTTCGGGAGAAAAGCGGGGAAGTGAGCTATTTTACTAAAAATAACTGCTTTTTCCTAAGCGATACCGGTTCTACTCGACCGCCGTCGGTCACGTAACCGCCATCGGTTCCCTGTAAATGGGATCCCCTAACGAGAAACAAGGGTGGGAAGGAAAAGGTCGAAGGATTTTTGGATCAAGCGAGATCATCCGAAGCGATCAAGAGAATCCGGATCTTTACTTGGCGGCAGAGACAAGTGAAGAGACTAGAAGAGTTTGCGCAAAGAAGATCAAGCCAAAGACTCGCAATTGAATAGCAGAGCCCTATGATACTTAGCTGATCATCGGGAGGAGATATCTCATCTGTGTATCGAGGCCATCTTACGAGTTACGCCTTTATCATCGAGTTCCCGGGCCTCGCATCTTCGTCAATAACCGATAAGTTACATCTTGCATGTCCTCTTTAATAACATTTCTTAGACTTTTTGAATCATAGTTCTCACAAATCCATTCCTAGATCCACTACCCACGTGCCATTGCATCTAACTATCATTCATTCACCTCTCATCATCTCATTACCTAATATCACCCATATACCGGCCTTACAAACAACACCGTTACCCTACAACACAACCACCCCACAACACAACCAACCTACGGATCCTAAACCTAACCGATATTGGTTATCGAATGGCAGTATCGGTTATCCTGACTATAACCCAAAAGTCACCTTTTCCCTACTGTTTCAACAAAGCAATTTAATTGATATTTTACGGTCTTTTGTGTTAATTCATATTATTAGAGGGAACTCGACCACCTTGAAAGGAAGTTTTATATTTCTGGGCCCAAGGTAGTTCCTCATTTATTGTCTAATCAAAATCTTGTGGTCTTGTGTTCTTATTTGCGCAGTAGTCCTTCCAAGACAAAAAGGAGTTCTTCATAGTCAACCTGATCTTTCTCTATGTACGCGCACACCATCTCGACATTCAAGGTATTCCTCCTAGCCCTAACCTTATCTCTGTTTCTAAAAGGAATGAAATGATAGAAGCAACTCTATTAAAGTAAAAGCGAAACATTTGAAGCGAAAGCAGTCTTATCACCTCTTCTTTTACCATGAGGGCCACCTTGGGCTTCATGGGTCTCGATTTTTGTTTAACTGGTTTTGCGTCTGATTTAGTGACGAGGTTGTGCACCACAATGTCGGGTGTAACTCCTGTCATTTCTTTATAACTAAATTCAAATTCCTTCTGATGCTCTTTGAGGATCCGAGTGTGTATTTCTACTTCTTCTGGTGTTAACGAAGATCCTAGTTTTAAAATTCTCGGCTCGTCTTCCGTTCCGATGTTGACATCGATCGTTTCTTCGATCAAAGAGGCGTTACCCTCTTCGAACTCAGGCGGTGCTGGAGGTAAATCCAGATCATCCCCATTTTCTCTACTGCGTATATGCTAGGTTCTATTTGTGAGGGAAAACTCATCATGGGATTTCCGAAATAGGAAGACGAATGTGGAATTAAGGACAAATCTAGCATAGGATAGGAAAGATGCAATGCCGCATAAGCGTTTAAGTATTGCAAAATGGCCATATCATTATCAATATGGTTGGGGCAGTAGATTCACTTCCGCTTGAAAGGGGATTTGTCGTTGTTTTTATCAATGGTTCGTCACGAATGGACACTGTGAAGTGAGTATCTTCTAGCTCATTGCTTGGAGTAAAACGTGATGCTGAAGTTGCTATTGAGTCGGCGAGAAGATTTTTCTCTCGCGGGATTGCTTCAATAGATATGAAGTTGAATGCCTTACTTAAATCTAATACGGCATTTTTGTAAAGCTGCAAGTGTTCGGCTTTAGTTTCATATACTTCAGAAACTTGGTTTGCCACTAATTGTGAGTCTCCTAAGACTCTGATATTATCAACACCAATTCTTTTGGCTAAGGTGAGACCAAGGAGGAGGGCTTCGTACTCAGCGCTGTTGTTTGTGCATTCGAAATTTAGTTTGAAGGCAAATGGCATGACTTTCCCCTCGGGCGAAGTAAGAATTATACCTGCCCCCGCTCCATAACGGCACCTAGCCCCATCAAAATGGAGAGTCCAATACTTAGCTGGGAATATAGATGTTGGGGTATTTGTTGTGTTTGCACACTCTACTTCCACCATGCAGAGATCCTCTGCTGGAAGAGAGCCAACCCCTAGGGAATATCCTATGCCTACTGAATCAAAAGGTAAGAACATTGGTAAATCTTGTTCTATTAACTCAACGATTTTTGCAGTAGTCCCTAATGATACTGTTTCAATCGTGTTAGCCTTATCTTTGGGGGTTGGGGTCGTTTTGACTTTGTTGATAGTTTCCAGATCTGTTGTAGGTACCAACTTCTCCTCTGGTTTTGGGTCAGTGGGTTTATTAAGTTGGTTTGTTGGAAGTTCAAATTCTGAGTGTACACCTAGTCTTTTCTTTAAGTCAGCTAGGTGTATATCAAATGGCTTTGGATCACCTTTGGCCACGAATACCTTTCCTAAATGTAAAAACCTTACTTCTTGAAATAGCGTAGAAGGGATTGCCTTCATGCGGTGTATCCACTGATCAAGTAGAGGATCATATTATAATTAGTTTCCCGATCTATAATATAAAACTCAATTAAGATTGTTTTGGGTCCCAAAGTGACCGGTAATATTATGGTTCCTATTGAAGTGGCTTTAAGGCTATCATAGCCTCTTAATGTATTTCGAGTAGTGGAGCAGTTTGTTTCCCCATATCCTAATATTTGGAGGAAAGAGAAGGGGACTATGTTAACCGCAGCCCCATCACAACCATTGCCCATTTTACGTAATTATTATAAACCCATACTTGCAAGTGTAAGGGTGGATTGCCTCAAGCGTGCGATTTCAAAGCATTCGTAGGCATTTTACTTATTTGAATATGAATTCGACATCCCTATCCACTTTGTCTGGAGGATGAACATCAAAGTCTATATGATTTTGTGTTTGGTGGTGGAGTGATGTTAATTAAGTGACCTAAACCTAATGCTTCTAGAAGAGCAGCCCTGTGAGCAGGAGAATTCTTTAGCAAGTCGAGAAACGAAATATGCGAGAAGGTTTTTGTTAGATCATTAATTAAATCGTAAGCACCCACAGGCTTTGCTATGATTTGTTGGATGTTATCTGTTTCCGGAAGGTGATTTGGACTTGTTTGAGAGAAATACTCTCGTGTTCTTTTTACCGCTTCAATGGGTAATTCCGAGTCTAACTCTACTAATCCGACTACTTTAGGTCGTGGTTGACTTCCTAGTTGCGGCGCAACTAATGGATTTAGCGAAGTCGAGGCCTCATGATCATTGTTTCCTGTCATTGCACCCTTGTTTGTTCCAGTTGGTTTCAACCTATTGCTATCATGATTTGGAAGTGGATCGTTAAAGATCTTGAGAGGAGCATTCTGAGGGGAAACTACCCCTGCGAACGTATTGGGTGGTGATGATACAGGATCTGCCAAAAACAAATCTGTGAAGAACTGTCTTTGTTCTTAAACGTTGCATGAACTTGTTGTAGTCACGACACGTTCTAGTGTCATGACCCCGAATTTTGTGGAAACCACAATAAGAATTGGGATTGTAATTCTGTTTTGTTGGTTTGGTATGTATTGTGGCCTAAAATTTTGATCAAACTGTTGCCTATTAGGATTAAAATTCTGCATTTGTTGTTTCTGGCTTTGGTTTTGGTAACCAAATGAGTTTTGGCCTACCCCTTGTATGGGATTACGCCGTTGTTGTTGTTGTTGTGGATGGTTAAAATCCACTGTATTGATTGTCGGGGTAAAGTTGTTGTTTCGTTGGTTGTTTGTTTGTGATGGGGTATTGGCTATATTCACCTTCTTCGGTTGGTCGGTTACTCCATCGGTTGTTACACCCCGATTTTTGTTAAGGATTTTAGGTCCTTGATTGACGTTTGTGGTAGTGGGATAACTTGTAGTGTTCTGACTGGAGATGATTAACTTCCCGTTTGCTCCATATGTTTTACGACCGCTATCTATCGCTGCTTGGTCTATTCGAAGAGCACTCTCAAATACTTCGTCATAAGTTCTTAATGGGAACTTCTAGACTTCTTCTTTCACCTCTCTGCTTTGAGAGAATGAAGGAATAAATCGCATAGTTCCATCGATCCATGTTTGGAGCACTTGCTGAAGAATAAAGAACTGTGCGCCACCTTTGGATGAAATGGGCGACAGATTCGTTATGTTCTTGTTTGATGTGTAAGAACTCCCTGATTCCTGTCCTTAACAGTTTGTTCATGTCGAAGGCCTTGATGAACTCAGACACAAGTTGTTTAAATGAATGTATGGAAGCCTCAGGTATTCTATAATACCAATCGAGAGCGATGCCTTCCAAAGTTTTGGGGAATATTTTAGCAACAACCCCATCCCATGGGAGTAGTTCTCGAATGGCTGTAGCGTAAGCTTTGATATGCGCGTTTGGATCTCCCTCACCTTTGTACTTGGGTAAATCAGGAAGGGGTCTTGGAAGCATGACGCTTCGTATAGTGAAGTCTAAGGGTTCCTTCAGATATTCTGAATAAGTCCCTATCGCATATGTTTCGACCATTGATGGTGCCTGTTGAGGAAGCGGCGGTGGAATGGGTTGTTGATATGGCGTAGCGTACGCGTTGGCAGGGGCGTAAGGAAGCCCTTGTGTTTGAGAAAACATGCCGGGGGAGGAGAACATATCCCCTTGTGGTGATTTAGAATACATGTTTAAGTATGATGGGGTATTGTCCAAGAATGGATTGTTCTGTACTAGACCGGGATGAACAGTACTAGAAATGGTGGGTCTAGTTGGCGTTTGTTGTGAATACTGAGGAGTCATACCCAACGTGCCTACTCCTGTAAGGAGATCTACTTGGCTAGGATGGAGTGGAGGATTAGAACTCCCTGTTTGCATGAGTTGTAATTTTTGACTTGCTTGGACAAGTTCTAACCCTCTAACTTTTTCTATTAGAGTCGAGATGACTTCATTTGGTGAAGTCACAATATTCTGCCTTGATGGCGTTCGTTGTATATTATGATTTTGTATAGGCATGTGATATCCTGCTATGAACTGATCACTATCTTGCCAAGTTTCTCCGAGAGTATTTCCTGCATGTAATGGCGTAGAGGTACTTTCTTGAGGAGAGAACTCGGGCTGTAGTTGTAAACCTCCTACAGGTGGGTACATGCCTTGAGAGCGTCGTTCGTTTCGGGAATAACGTGCTAAGTACTCATCATCTAGAACTGAGTATGGGTCTGATTGTCTACTAATATGTGGTCTAAGTAGTACCTGAGGAGATGAAACAGATTCTCTAGTGAATGTCATATTGTTTGAGCCTGAAGGCTCTGTTTGTGTTTGAGCGAGTTGTTCCAACCCTCTCGTTTGGAAGGACGAGCTATATCTAGTCCTTGGAGTTTGCGTTGACAACTGACTAGTTGAATAGTTGTCGCCCCACATTGAGAGTGAGGGTGATGATTGTCTATTCTGTTGGGCATAGTATGCCTCAAGACCAGGAGGGGTTTGCCATATGCATCGAATCCCGACATATTCGGGGGGTATATGAATACCCGCAGAATAATGGGAATGAACGAAGGTGATTTGTAAAAACGTAGAAGGTGAAACAATGGTTTGTTTCACGTCGGGTTCACCAATTTTGTTGGTGAAGCTGATGTGAACGCTTAACGAGGTTTTTAGTAGGTGAAAGCAGTTGTTCGTTTCACGTTGGGTTCACCAATTTTGTTGGTGAAGCTGATGTGAAGGCTTAACGAGGCTTTTAGCAGTGAAGCAGTTGTTCGTTTCACATCGGGTTCTCAATTTTGTTGGTGGCTGATGTGAAGGCTTAACGAGGTTTTTAGTAGGTGAAACAGCTTGTTCATTTCACGTCCGGTTCACCAATTTTGTTAGTGAAGCTGATGTGAAGGCTTAACGAGGCTTTTAGTAGGTGAAACAGTTGTTCATTTCACGTCGGGTTCACCAATTTTGTTGGTGAAGCTGATGTGAAGGCTTAACGAGGTTTTTAGTAGGTGAAACAGTTGTTCGTTTCACGTCGGGTTCACCAATTTTGTTGGTGAAGCTGATGTGAAGGCTTAACGAGGTTTTTAGTAGGTAAAATAGTTGTTCGTTTCACGTCGGGTTCACCAATTTTGTACGCTTTAGAAAAGTGACAAGCGAGCGTGGGAATCTACAAGTGACTCTTAGTGTACCGACCTCCCGAGATCGTGCGAGACAACCGGTGGGGATGGAATATAGGTGGTATACGGACAGACTAGTTAGGCAATCTAATGTCTTCGATGCGTACTAATGGAATCTACGAATCTAAGGCAAAGAAGGCCGTTTCTAACTGGGATCAGTGTAATAGATCGATCATGAGGATGACTGCTCAAGGCTCCAATCAATATCGAGCTCTGGCGTGATTCGATCTATGGGTTGTGGAATACGTGGAAAATGACCCGGTATAGTTTCGTGTATTTCTCCGGATAGGGTCATATGGTGAATGGTAAATATAGTCAACTCTATGGACGGTTCTCTGGCCTAGTCCAGAATTCTCTAGCTTTGTTATTTGTTATGTCCAAAGAAGGATAATTGTTCGAAGATGATAGGTGGAAGTGGAGTAGACTGAAATACTAGTGTGCGTAGGCCAGTGTCTATATCTAATTCTCTTATGGATTCGTTGGGTTGCGGGATTTGTGGGTCACAACCATAGGTTCGTGTTTGTTGTGGGCCAGCTATGGTCATACGTAGAATCAAGTCCTGATCCCTAGTATCCAATAATCATATGCTTTCTCAGCTTCTATGTTTAGAATCAACAGTTGTGCAATCTTCTCAGAATACCTCACAGGCGTTCTTGCAACTTGGATTCTTAAGCTGGTATCTATATCTATGAGGGTGTCTCCAGCGTCTGGCTGTGGAACTAAAGGATCGCACCCGAATGTTTGTTCTCTTTCAAACCCTTCTACAGTCATGTGGATGTTTTTCTAGGGTAATCTGTAGTTTGGCTGACTTGACCAAAATGCATGTGCCTGGTCGTCTTCTATGTTTAATCCTCTTAACTGAGATCTGACCTGTTGGAAGTCTATTGTTGTTTGGAAGACTCGGATTCTAAGATTCTGGTCAATATCAGTTATGGCTGTTGTGAGATTGGGTTGAGGCATGATTGGCTCGAAAATGTATTCCTTGGGCTCCCTAGGTCCCGTCTTAGTCATGCAAAAGCAACAATATAAACGAATCAGTAATAAAAGGAAAGTTTAACTATTTGTAATATATCTATAGCATATATGATTTCACTATTTTTGTATTTTAAATTTAACTATATGAATTTAAGAAAGCAACTATTTAAAATATCTAGAAATGACAACTAAACTAATAATTAAAACAAACAAAATAACCGAGTGTAGCTATTTTTACGTGTAGTTTGTAGATCTATTCTAAACAATGAAATAACTAATCTATTTGCAAGATTCTCGATCCTTCCTCGAAGTGAGGAGCGAATCATAGTTTCTCGAAACTATCACTCCCCATAGCTTCCCGGCAATATCGAGAATAGAGTTTCTCAAGTAAAGTGATTAACTACTCTATTTGATATAATTCTAACTAGAACTTTGAAAGCTAGAACCTGGATTCACGTAGAACAGTGGCGAATCGATGGTGCGTGTGATTTTGTCCCCTCAGTATGATCTCTTTGTTCTTTGTGCTCACGTAGATCCAGAAAAGCATGTAATGCTTGCATCAACAGGAATAGGTGTTGGAACAAGGGACAACCTTGAATGCGCATGAATAGAACGCGGATAGGAGAGGGATAGCGCAAGAGTACAGAGCTTGGCTTATGCAATTCCTAGCGGGATCTATTGCGAATCATGCAACATAATGCGTCCAGAACCTGAAACTATCCTGTTTGAAGAGCAAAACCTGCAACTTTAATGGCTTCCTAAGCTATTTAACTCCAATGGATTAGATAAAACAGCAACACTGTTTGCACAAGCTGGATATGTGGCTTACCAACAGCTGGACAATGCTAACTAAGCATGTATTGAAAGAAACTAAACATTCTAAGCAAAAGGAAAACTAAATCTTTATTACAAAGAGAAAATCAGAGATAAAACTTCAGAAGCCTTTTGCTTGAGCACAAGCCATGCACTTATAGGAATTCAATCACCCAAAGATCAAAACCAAACTGAACTCCTAAACAATAAACAAAGGAAAAACACTATTCCAGGGGACCAAAAACATAAATGCAAGCTTAAGTCAGCAAGGAAAGCTGGTGAAACATTGATTTTTGCGTGCGTTTCCTCAAAAGAACATTCTGGAAAACACGTAAATGACCGTCGCCCTGCTCAGGGTGGCGGTTACAGACCGCCACCTGCGTCAGGGCGGCGGTCACAAGACCGCCGCCTGCCCGGGCGGTGGTTTCGTTACTAAAGAGAAAAGGGGCAAGAAAAGAGGGGAAAAGGGGAAAACAAAGCACGGGGGCTAAGCGGGGTATGCGGGATGTTAACGCATGTTCGGAGAGCTTTTACGGATCCCGAGCACCTGCGAAGAGACTGTGTCATCATTGGGGCATTTATTACACCGTTGCGCATACGATGACCTTACAATTTTGGGTTCGTACGGTAGCCTTATGCGTTGAGGTAGTTGGAAGCATAAACACTGGGGTGAGCCCATTTTTAGAAGCATAGATCATGATATGGCAAAGCGATTGGATAAACTATCGGGAAATTCAGCACATGAGACGTGCATGGGATTTGGTACACAGATTGTGAAGTAGACGATCACACAAAGGATAGTTTTCCTTGTAGATCGGTGCACTTTTTGTTGTTGGATTGTGAGATATGCCATTTAAACCATGATGTTAGTCATTTCCCTTACTATAACACGTGATAAGGAAGAACGTTTCAAGCTACTATAAAATCTGCAGGTCCACGACTCATGACATAGAAGACTATCAACTAATTGGTCAGATCCATGATGCTATAGATATTGGTGTATGAAAGATAGGAGTCTCAAATAACTCTAAAGGAAAGAATGAGCATCAAGACCGAGATCACAATCAGGCACACTATGATCGAAATGAAGGGCGTTTTGAAGGCGGTCGTGGCAGAGGTCGAGGATACCATGGTGGATTTGGAGGATGAGGTCATGATGGTGGAAGAAGTGAGTTCCCTCATGGAACGTGTTATACTTGCAGATCCCTTGACCACTACAGGTGTGAATGTCCTAGAATATTCCATGTTATTTTTGTGGAAAGAATCATAGCTATGAGGAGTTCCCAGGACTTGTATGAGCATCTTAGTAAGCAACATAAACAAAAAAACAAAGGCGCATGGATGGTTAGGATACAACACACTGGAAAATCAGTGGATGCCTAAGTTGGAAGTAGAGTCCGAGGCGTTGCAGTAAAGATCACGACCCACACTGAGGCGGCATGCACTAGAGAAGCATTGCAACAAAATCCTACCATCACTAAAGAGGAGGTACTACATTCCCGGTATCCCAACCTTTCCCATCAAAAGGAGGTTAATCAGAAACCATGGATGTAATCAGAATCTTGAGGGTGAAATACAGTATTTAAAAGAGAAATCATAGAAGATGGAGCAAAAGAAAGCATCAGAAATGGTCCAAACTGATATAGATGACTTGAGAGAAGTGTGTAAAATATTGTGTAAGGAAAATATCATTCCATTGTTAAGGAATTGAATAAAAGGAAACACTCCATGCGCAAGTGTTGAGACTGGATGATAGATCATGCATGTAAATCTTCCCCTCATATCCTAGATTATGATAAGGAAATTACTTTGAATTCTGTTGTAGATGGGTGGCCATTGAGTAATATATTGATTGATACTGGTGCAGAAGTCAATGCTCTTACTTTGGATGCATGGGTAAAAATGGGAAGACCCTATTGTAGCCATCCTCTAATGTATTTTTCATAGCTAATCGACTAAGGCCACTCCCATCATAGTTTTGATAGATGCATCCATTACCATACAAGGAGCCAAGTTCTTGGAGATTATGAGGTTTTGGTGTTGGCAGAGTCGGATAGCTTCCTAGCTCTATTGGGGTGTCCTTGGTGCTACGTAAATAATATCAATCTTCGGTTCAAAAAGGGTTATATCAGTTTTGAAAACAAGGAGAAAATAGTTATTACCCCTTTAACAGATGGAAAATATGTGCCCTATGTTGAGCCCTTGAGTGAATAAGACCGAATAGAATTTATGTACGTGCCATGCGGGATCCGAGAATTTATTGAGCCATCTAAAGAAGGAATAATTTAGTGGGAGGATGCACGATCTATTATCGATACTACAAGTTTTTCTTGTGATAATTGGGGTCATAGCACTTATGAGTTGGTAGGGCACGAAGTAAAGAGAATATTTCCTAGAGGCAACAAACTACGTTATGTCGGGAGGATAAGTAACAACTCAAAGTACCTTGTTACACCGAGAGAAGGAGATCCTATGGTATTCTGTGCGTCATCGAGAACAGGGAAAAACCCATTGGAAAGAAGAAATATGCTAACATATACGCTACATGGGAAAGTAGCACACTTGGTGGCTAGCCCACAAGGATAATCTTGTAGGTTGGAATGAGATTAGGATTTCTCTTGCTACTAGGTTCTTTAGGATTAATACACCTACTCAAATATGCACATATCATGGTATTCAACCTGTTCATAACCACATTCGAAGTGTGAGAGAATCTCGATAGAGGGATAGGAAGCTTTACCACATTTGCTATGGGTGCACAATTTTTATTCCACTTTACAAGGTTGCACGTGTGCTTGGTATGTATATGGAAAACTCCATAGAGAGACTGAAAATTGGTAGGATTTAATTACAGGAATGGCCCAGACGTTTGACTTCTTCTCTACTAAACCTCCGGTGAAAGAGGCATTAAGATTCATAAATCACTTAACTATGGGGATAGTGCCAAGGCTGAGGAAATCCTTCAGGAGTTATTGGATGAAGGAAACTCAGGAGTACATCTTGTTGAAGAGACAGAGGTCGATGACACACTACTTCAATGCAATTTCCTTGAGAAAGAAAAAGTAAAAATGGTCTACTTAGTGGATGATAAAGAAGTAGAAAATTTGGATGTAAACCATTCAACAGGTAGGTGTGAGGTGTTGGACAGTGCAGATAAGACAACAAGTGCCTATAATAAACCTATGAAGACAAATAAGGTGAATATTGAATCGGATGTTGAACCTAAGGAAGCCATAATTGGAGACTATTGGTCAAAATCTGAAGTGGCGAAAATCATAGAGTTACTAAGGGATTATCAGGAATTATTCCCTAGGGGTACCATGAACTTAAAGGCGTGCATGAATCATTAGGGGAGATGAAGATAAAGCTTAAAGAGGGTGCATGCCCAGTTAGAAAGAGACCCTACAAGATGAACCCCAACTTGCGTGAAAAGGTCAAAGAAGAGATTGACAAAATGTTGAAGTCTAGGATTATCAAGCCCTCGACGAGTCAGAATGGGTTAGTCCAATGGTGATCAGTATCAAGTAGGATGGATGGATTAGGATTTGTGTGGACTACTGAGGAGTTGAATGTTTCATGTGTGGTCGATCCCTTTCTATGCCATTCACCGAGGGAATACTTGAAGGCATTGCGGGCGCGAAATCTATTCATTTACGTATGGGTTCTTTGGGTATCATCAGTTCGAATTGTCCGAGAGGATCGGGAAAAGACTACTTGGATGATTGGATGCTATATGGGTTAGTTTAAGGATCATTGTGACAATCCACATTTAATGTTTGAAATATGTAGATAGTTGAGTATTTATTTGAACATCAAGAATTACATATTTGCTACACCATTTGGAATACTGTTAGGACACATAATCTGCAAGGAAGGTTTGTTGGTTGATCTAGCCAAGGTTGCAGTTATTATAGGCCTAAGAGAGCCTACCTAGTTAGAGTGAGGTGCATAGATTTTTGGGTCATACAAGATATTACAGAAATTTTATCAAAGGATATGCCAAAGTTGTCACACTGTTGGAGGAGTTACTGAAAAGGAAAGGTATGTTCTCTTGGGAGAAGCTGCATTAGCGCGCATTCGATACATTGAAGGAGAAACTTACTACCACGCCTATTATGCATTTTCCTTTGTGGGACCAACCATTTCATGTACATGTGGACACCTCTAGCATGGCCATTGGCATGGTATTGGCTCAACTTGGAGAAGGTATTATAGATCATCCCATATGTTTTGCTAGTAGAAAGATGACTCCTGCATAACATAGTTACACAACTACAGAGCACGAAGCTTTGTCAATGATCTATGCACTACATAAATTCTGACAGTACCTGATAGCTACGCCATTCGTATTTTATATAGATCACATGGCATTGAAGTATTTGGTAAAAAATCTCATTCTACAAGGGTGCATATGCAGGTGGGTACTATTATTTCAAGAATTTGATTTCATAGTTGTGGTAAAACTAGGGAAAAGTAATCTGGACCAGATAATTTATCCGAATACGGTCGGGAGAAGAAGTATAGTAAATTGAAGATACCATGCCAGATGTATAGTTATACAAGTTATAACGAGTGCCATCAGAACTGGAGGACATTGTTGTCTTTCTATGAACAGGTATGACACCGTGATGGAATGAAATCCTTGGAGAAGAAACAGTTGCTTATATGCGCGGCACCCTATATGCTAATTAGTGGCGACACTGTACAAATTAGGCTAGGATTAAGTATTACGTCGTTGTGTATTAGAACATGAGCATACACATATTATAGATGGTATTACAGTGGCCACTATGCAGTGATGCCACTGCGTGCATGATTCTACTCAAAGTGGATTATGGTGGGAGACCTTGTATAAATATTGCAAGGAATTTTGTAAGGCTTGTGATAATTTTCAATGTCTTGGGAAACTAGGTCAACGAGATGAAATGCCTCTAAGACCTATTACTAGTGCAAAACAGTTTGAGAAATGGGCTATAGATTTTTTGGGTCCTATTTCACCAGTGCGCGTAGGAATGGATCACACTATATCATAACTGCACAAATTATCGACACGATGGGAAGAAGCAACACCTACAAAGTATTATACAAATGTACTCTACAATAGCCGAGGTTTCTATGGGAACATATGCTTACAAGGTATGGATGTCCTTTAAGTTTGACCAGTGATAAGGGCACACATTTTCTTAATGAGACAATCAGAATTTTATTGGATGAATTCATGATTACACACCATAAGACTACACCCTATCATCCTCAGGAAAATGGAACTATTGAGGCTTTCAACAAAATTTTGAGCCAGACATTGACAAAAAATTGTGATGTTGGAAGAAAGGATTGGGATGATAAAGTATCTATAGTACTTTGGGCATATCGAACAACATATAAAAGGTTGAACAAAGCCACACCATTTCAATTAGTGTTTGGCATAGAAGCAGTTCTTCCTATGGAATTTATGTTACCTTCTTTGCATATTGTGCACGCTAGAGGTCTAGTTGATGAGAAAGCATTAGAAGAACAGATTGAAAATTTACTTAAGCTAGATGAGCGATGAGCCATAGCACGTTGGAGTCAAAAACAAGAGAAAGCATGGCGAAAGCATGGCATGACAAGCACATCAGGGATAACATATTGAGATAGGACAGATGGTGCTCCTTTATGATTCTAAATTTTTGCGCCATCTAGGCAAACTCAAGGTACATTGGTTGGGGCCATATGTTATCACTCACATACTCAAATTAGGCACTTGTCAATTAGAGGCACTTGATGGAATACGGTTACCCGGTTACTTCAATGGGAGTAGGCTGAAGCCCTACTATAAATAAGTCTTCTTGGTGTTTGTAATAAGGCAGTGTTGCCATTTAGATTAGGTTTTCAATTCTACATTTCCTTAATGTGTTTCCTTCTTTGTCACTATGCTTTGTCAATTTAGTTTGTATTTTTGTAATAAGCACGTTTACACGCCAGAAGCTAATTACTATTTGAAGAATTTTTATGCACAGAGGACTGCACATACCCTTAGTGTGGGGTAGGTTGTTGATATCCAGGTACATGACTAATGGAAATAAGTACACATGAAAGGAACTATCTACGCGTGTTATTCAAGGTTGGAGAATTGAAAAAAAAATAGGTTGCTTCTAGACACAAGGACTATAGATAGAGAGGAATGAAGAAACAAGTATACCGCGAGGTAAGAAAAGGCCGTGAATACTACCGGTGGAAGGCGTGGTGACAAGGTACTCGGGCACATGGAAGCATGTTGAAGATAATTCTACAACTAAAAGGTAAGAGGGAGTGCTAGAATGTTATAGCTTGGGCGCGAAGATGTACCACAGCGGAAAGAACAAAAATGGTTAATTAATGAAAGGATATTTGGTAGGTAGAGGAGCAATAAATGCACTAACTTTTAAAATTCTATATAAGGATGGGATGCGAGTTCATTTTTACCGTTTCAATTGAGAGAATTTGAAAAGGGTTAAGTGTGAACGAGCCGAGAAATTGTGTTGAGGTGCGAAAGAGTGTGAAACCAAATGTGGAGAGAAGGGTTGTGCACAGGAGAAGCTTGCATTCCCATAGGTGAAGGGTTTGAGCAAAGCAGACACGTTACAAATGAGCTAGGGCATGCAATTTCCACTAGGGCATGGAGATTTAAACTAGAGTTTCGATTTTCTCAGTTACAAAGGGAAGAAAAATGATTATTTTTTTAGATGGCATCGAAGAAAGCACCGTAATAGGAGAAAAAGGGAAGAAGGTTGAAGTGGAAGAAGAAATGGATCCTGAGAGTAATTTCTTAGAAATACAGTATCTAGAGGGTGTGATTGTGGGACAAGAATGGGATTCCCATGTTCGTAAATTTAAAGTCAACGATTACAACTATCGAACATCATATAATAAGAAGGAGCTCGATGCGTTGCTGAGCACAAAAATGAACAAGCACACAATGGAAGATATGCCAATGTATGATGACATTGGTGAGAAATTACTAGAGAAGAATGGAGTCTACCAGTTGTACGAGCTTCCATACTTTGGAAAGTATGAACCATTATACTTGTGGTTGATGAGAAGAGTCCATGAGGACTTCTTCTACTTCGCAAGATGGAGGGTTAGAATCACAACAAATTTGATTTCAATTGTGACAGGACTAAGGGCCTTAGTAGTGGATCTAGATAGAAATTTCAGCGATAAGGCTGCAATCCACGGAGACCGGGGAAGGAGTGAGGGTATACAAAGTTCCACTTGTGTGGAAATTAACAAATTAAAGAAGTACCAAGTAATGCAGAAACAGTGCTCATATTCCCTCTTGTTGTCATTAATTAATTACAATAAGCTAATTGATTAAGTCGCCTATCAACTAACAACCTAATTAACGACCTTCGTTAATTATTCACCTTTCTATCTAGACTAATTAATTATTATTAATTAATTAGCCTTTCACTTCATTTAACTAATAAATCAATATTTAATTGATTTAATCCCCTCTAATAGCCTAAATCGTACTAATATTCCTCTAATTAGCTTCTATAAGCTTACATCTACCTATTAGTTAATCACCTTTGATTAATTAAAACACCCCCAACTCCCATGACTTGCTAAGCATAAATTAAACCCTTCTAAAGTAAGGTTACCTTTTATAAAGCAACCTTATCCATTCCTAATCATGTTTTACCTTTATCCCACATGCAAAGGGATGAAGTGTTTCCTTTATCCATTGGGCTATATAAGGAGCCCTCCTTCTACCTTTATACCTACACCTAAACTTCTTAAGAGAGCAAATGCAAAGCATATAACAAAGAGACTAAGAGCTTGCATTTTGTCTTCTTGAGAGGTCACCATTGTTAAGAGCTAAGCTTCCTATTCTTGCATTCTTTAAGGATCAAACAAGCAATTTTTGATTGCCATTGGAGCTAAATAGGTCCATGCATTTTTGTTGGTAATCTAGGAGAGTAGAGATGTTAAAATAGCATGCATAGTTTTGATCTTATGTTTTCAAAGTTATAATGTTAGTTTAGATCTTGTTTAGCTCTTTATCTTGATGGTGCTTATGCTTTGTTTTAGCTAGATTGTAGAACTATTTTAGGTGGTAGTTCTTGCTCCATTTGATTTAGCATTAAGTAAAGTACACATGCACACATTTGGCATGCCGGTGGGACACTTAGTCCCATGGCATTTTAGTTTAAGTTTCATTGTTTTGGCTAACTTTTGATATGCACATGTAGTAATTAATGTCCATTTTCTTGGAATTTTTGCTAATTTGATATGTGTAACTTCTTGTTCATAGCCATCATTTTAATGGGTTATTTCCATTCTTAAACTAACTTGTCAAAATTTGAGATATTGTGAGTTTTCTTGTGTTTTTTGCCATATTTTGGTTGCAGGTGTGTGCACAGCACATTTTTAGGAGCACAGGCATGGTTTTGTGGCGCACACGCCTCTCTCAGTGGGCGCAGCACTGTCAAAACCTAGTTCTCTGTTTATCGACCCTGGTGCATGCGCACTAACCCCGGCACACACACCCTAACCAGCGCGCAAATGCACTAACCTAGTGCAGACGTACGTATTTGTACTGTACCTTCATCAATTTTCAAACACCTATCAGATCGGCGCGTATACACCCTAACCAAGAGCACACATGCATTTTTTAGTGGCGCAGACATATTTTTGGTGGTGCATGATGTTTTGTCGAATAGAATCGGGACTATTTTAAAAGTGGCGCACACATGTTTTTTCCAAAGTAGCGCACACGCTTTTCCGGTGCAAGCAGTTAGCGTACACACTTTTTCGGTGGCGCAGGCATTTTCGTCTAAGTTTTCATCTTTTAATCACATCAGAGTGGCACACACATCTTTTTGGTGGCACATGCCTCTGGTGGCATGTGCAAATAAATGAAATTGGAAATAGTGGCACACAGTGGTGCACATGCCTTTTTGTGGTGGCACAGTGTTTGTAAGTGGGCACACACATAAAAGGGGGTGCATGTATATCTGTTTAATCCGGTTTTGGTACAACTTTTAAGTGTTCCTTGTTTTGATCATAACTTTTGACTCGTTAACCCATTTTGGAGTTTGAAAAGTGTTGATTTTGAGTGTACTTTCATGAGGGAACTTCCAAAAGTTATACCTCTATACTATCTTCTATCACAAAACTCCCAAAATTAAAAAGACCTCCAAAATGCAAATTACTAAAAACTTTAAAAAAGTGCAAAAAATTGGATTTCTAGAATTTTTGATTTTCTTGGTTTTCTAATTCTTGCAGGTTTTATCTAATCACATACTTGTTTTGCAGGATTTTTTTACATGCTTTTACTTGATTAAATAAATTTTCATGTTTACTTATAGGAATAAGATCACGTATGCTCTTCCCTCGCGTCCCTTGGGGTGATCTTGGGAATTAGAAATGATTCTTAGTCCTTTTGATGCTTTGAGGTGTTAGGAATATTTGAGTTGGAATTGGTTAACTTGGCATAGTTGAATTAAAGTGTTTTTCCATTTGATATCTTTTTAGATTTTGAAGACATCACGTATGCTCTTCTCTTGCGTCCTTGGATGATCTGGAGAATCGAAATGGTGCCTTCTCTTTTGATGGAAAACTACTAAAAATCATCATACATGACCAAAATGCCATCACTTGTCAAAGAATGGAGGAATCAAAACAAAGTCAAAAACTACTAATACAGTTGTTATATAGGTTGCCAAATGGTGTTTGAGCAAACCACACCTAATTAAAAAGATAAAATGAACAACATATTCAAAACATTGTATTGCAGGTTTTGGAAAAGGGTACGTCCCTCTCCACTCAACTGGAACATAACCCCTTTGGCATAACGCCTTAAGCTACAATAATGGGGGTGGTTCCAGGAACCCCAAAGTAGTCCACACAAGAGGGAACCTTGTGGATGAAATGGGAAGTGCTCCGCACTACCTACCGACTAGTGATTCCTTTGTGAGATAGCATTACAAGTTGTCCCTACGTGACCCTTTTAAGTACATGATGGATGCATTTATTGCCCACTTGTGCTTGAAGGGGGAAAAGTCGAGATACTCCCAAATAGTCGGTGACTTTTGGGTAAATCACCCCGCTCGTGGATAGCTTTGTAACACCTAGGATGAGAGAACCACCTAGGAAAATATACTTTGGCCAGGAGCCCACTTTGACCATTCTAAAATAGTGTTGAGTTGTGAACCATCTTTCATCACGAAACATGTGACGTGTTACTTTCGCTTAGTTTTTCACTTGCCTTAAGGTGAGGTGAAACTCTACTGAAGTGAAGCCAACATTTTTCATCCCCATTTTGATCTACTTCCTTCACATTCTTTTGACACTTTGTTGATCAAAAGAAGGGTGACTACCTTTGTGTTACCAATCGATTGTTTCTGCCACTTTTTTTGTCCATTTACGCCCATCCATGTTTGTGGTTGGGTAAGTTAAACATCTAAAGTGTGTGGAGGCATATTTATATCATTGGTAGCCTTTGTGATCTTGATACCCATGTCAAGATCATCATCATAGTTAGGATTGATTCATCATTTTATCTCCCTTTGACATGTTACCTCGTTTGCATTGTCTCGACATAATTAAGATACTTATGTCATGTTTCTCGTAAACATGATCTAAGTGTCCATATTGTGGCATTACGTTGCCCACATTTTAACACATCCTTAGTATACTTTGACTTAGTTTGATTTCAAACATTGTCCCAAATCTTGAAAGGTGTCACTTACTTTGTTTTGCATCATTTGATACCACTTTGACACTAATATCTCACTTCTCTCGTGAAGCTTGATAGACGTGTCCAATTGGTGTGGTTACGTGGCTTACATTTGTAAACCTCACCCTTTAACATTTAGGCCTTGTTGGTTGTTAAACTTGTCGTGGTATCCTTTGATTGGGATTCACATCTACCCTTTGTTAATATTTATGCCTTGTTCATTTTGAGCTTGACGTAAATATTGACATTGTGTTGATCATCTTTGCATCAAACATCACATTTTCATATGGTGTATTTCCTTGTTGATTGGATTTGTGTTTCACACTTGCATGATTGTTCCTTGTGATTATTCATTTAGAAAACTTATTTTCTAGGACAATCCCTTTCGATCTCATCGAGATTATTGTCATCATGATGTCTATTTTCCTTAGACCTTCTTTGGAAAATCACGCACGCATCTCCATACTTACACAATGTCTAGTTGGTTGTCCTTATGCTACCAAATCGACATGTCACTTCCTTCCCTTTGAAGGAGTTCCATCACACTATCTAGATCTAGACATTTGTGCTTAAAAAATACGCCAAAAATGACTGACTATCACATGGTTCCCCATACTTACAAAAATATGGAACCTAGGTTTAGCAATTCAAATCAAAAGATTCCCATTACAACTAAACCTCATTTGGTTCTTCGTGCTAGAGAGCCCATATGGGTAACTCATTCCCCACCTTCATCTCATAGTCATGGTGGTATGATTTGGATGCTTCTGATCCAAATTATTATTTGAGTTCCCCCACTCTTCTTCTAATTCTAATCCAAACATTTCCTCTTCTTCTGAGGATTCCAATCCAAATATTTCTCGACTCTTCTGATGATTCAGATCCAAACTACTATTCGATCCAAACTACTATTCAGATTCATCTAATTCGACTCCTAAGTCATCTAATGCGACTCCTATGTCATGGTCCTCCCTATCTTTACAGAACCTCTTCATCATACATTTAATATGACTCCTACATCGTGGTCCTCCCTTTCTTCGTAGGACCCCTTTTATCAGTCACCTCAACGATGTCTTCTTCCTTTGAAGATACACGTGACTCCAAATCCCTCCAATCAAACATCTAATACAATTCTTGAATCGCGGTCCTCTCTTTCTTCGTAGGACCCTTGTTATTATTCATCCGATGTGATTCTTGAATCATGGTCCTCCCCTTCTTCGTAGGACCTTCTTCATCAATCACCCCCAATAAGTCTTCCTTCTTTGAAGATTTGTGTGACTCAAAGTCCTTCGAGTCAAACATCTAAATCGACCCATGCGTCACAATCTACAGACTTTGGACTTAATCCTACTAGTTTACAGATGATATACCATGTATAGGTAGGTCCACACCACCTTCTTCTACTCCTGAGACATCTAGCTACACATCTTCTTCATCCCCCATGTCATCATTTCTTCTATCAATCATCATCAAACATCTTCTAAGTCTTCCACACCAAGTGAACCTCTTTCTTCCAATCACCCCTGGTGGTTCGATCAACAACTCATACCGATTGATCTCTTTTAGAATGAAGAAACAATCAGGGCATTTATAGGGGCATATGAAGATATTCCTTTAGCAGATTATGAGAAAGGATTCTCTTTAGACTTTGATGATGTCTGCATATTGTGAGGAAAAGGTTGATTCCTTTTATCAAGAAATGGAGGAAGAGCCTCAAATCATGCAACTTGATCCTCCTCTTATTCTTCCATCTTCACATTCTTCATTATGTGATGAAACTCCTTGGTCTTGCATTGATCCATGGCCTATCTTCTCATCACCCAATAACTCTTTGTCTATCATAATTCCTCAATCACAATCTCTTATGGGGTCAATGCCAAGTAGCCCTTCATCTTCATCTAGGTGTGGGTCACCTTCTAGTATCCCTCCCTCTGCTATTTGTGGGACATTTTTGAGTAGTCCACTATCTTCTATTCTTGGGGCACATCCAACTAGCCCCTTATCTTCTGTATGGATCACCCTAGTAGTCCATCATCTTCTATTCTTGGGCCACATCCTAGTAGCCCATCATCTTACATCTATGGGTCATGTCCTAGTAGCCCTTCTTCTTCTATTCTTGGGCCACATCCTAGTAGCCCTTCATCTTCTATCTATGGGTCACATCCTAGTAGCCCTTCTTCTTCTATTCTTGGGCCACATCCTAAGTATCCCTTCATCTTCTATCTATGGCTCACCCCCTAGTAGCCCATATTCTTCAATCCTTGGACCGTATCCTTTTCATCCATCACATCATTCTTCTATCAATGGACGTGGGCAAGCCCATGTCATTTCTCTCCATCATCAAGTTCTAAACGTCCACGTTCACTTTCTTCTCCTTCTCGAGATTAGACAAGTCACACATAGCTTATAAGAAACCCAAATAGTTTCTTAATCAAGCTCAGATCAAAACTTAAAGAGCTCTATAATCCCAACAAATCAAACAATCTCAAAATTATAAATCGTGATTCAAGAATGCACATCAACGTAACCATCAAGTATGGCGCAAAGTGCATAAACCTCTGGATAGGGAACTCAATCTCCCACATACAAAATCCATGTTTCAGGATAAATCACAGTCATTTGTTGAGTGTGAACTCACCACGATCATCGAGATCGGGAAAACATATCACTCTTGATAAACAAACACGCCTAGTCTCCCTTATCAAGGAAGTCGCAAACATTGTTGTTGGATCTTACCACACATAGTGACTTTGTTAGTCCCAACCTCTTAAAACTGTCAAAAATCTAAAAATAAAAACAATTCAAAAATACAAAAACATTGAGAAAACACAACAAAAATCAAAGGTACAAAGATCAAACATTGCAATCAGGTATTATGTACACATGGATGTTTCTTTCTTCCCTTCCTTTCTTTCTTTTGCAAGTCTTCCTACCATTTTCATCCCTTCGGTGATATTTTGGTTAGCTTATTCACATGCATTTTGTGACATTTATCTCTATGGTATCCGTTTGACCCTGGTCTTTTATCACCTTGGTAAATTAAAGAACGACTAACCTCTTAGAGATCCTATCACATTCAACATCTAATAAACTTGTTGCAAGAAGAACTTTTGGACATATTTGTTGACACTAGCCAATGTCATCATCACAATCACTTCCACCTCCTTCCATCAAGCCATCAGTGGTTCTTAACCCCTTGTCAAACAAGAGAGCTGAAATAAGTTTTTAAAGCAAAAGAATCAAAAAATCAATCAAAAATCAAAAGCTAAAAGCTAAAAGCAAAAGCAAATTGATATATTACTCTCTCTTGGGGTATTTCAAATCTCTATGGGGCTATGGATGCCTGATCTAGTAAGTAGAGAAATGTTGTGATTAGAATCAAATACATCTCTCCATGGGGCTATGGACGACTCATGGCAAATGGAGAAATGTATGCTATCCTTTCACCATCCATTCACAAAATCACCTTTCACAATAAATCATTCCTACACATTGGCTAGGGTCTCTTCACTTGTTGTCTATTAAATCTTCACTTCAAGAGGTAATAAACTCCACGTGCACACACTGGATCTCTATGAGTAGGTAGGATTAGTATGTTACCAAGTGTCTTTTTGGACCTTGTTCAGACTCTTACTCTAGTCCATATCTCGTCTCACGATTTGTGCCTTTGGCTAATCACTTCTTCATCGTGAGGCTTCTAAGCTACATTCATATCATTCACATCATTCTTCTACTTCATTCAGAACATCCATGTGTATAAGATTACTTTTTTCCATGTTTGTGGACATGTTTGTCACCTTTCAAAAAACAATCTTCTCCTTCCTTTCTATCATGTGCTTTTAGGCCAACTTACGCTGGGGGCATCCTTGCTTCTTCCCAACATTTCATTGGTTTATGTTCATCATCATGTTGAACCTATCCATAATGGCCTTGGGTCCCGCTTCTACTTGTGAAGAGTTTACCTTTGAATACTCCCACCTAATCGTTGGGGCATTTTTGCATCTTCACCTTTCTCGTACGCACGTGGCCTTATGCCCTTATACATCCCATCTATCGCTAGGGGCATCCACGCTTCCTTGTCTTCCTGTACATAGTTTCATAAAACTTTCAAAATCAACAAAAACATTCAAATATGTTAGAAAAATCATCAAAAACATTCAAATATGTTTAAGAAAACTTCTAAAAATTGAAAATCATCCTACAAAACATCACTCTTTGGTTCTCACTTGTTCATGTGTGTGACTTCATGGATCATCTTGATCTACCTCCATCAACAAAAGCTAGGTTGCTTACTTCATCTGTACTCTGGGGCACAATGAGTTTCCTAGTATCTGTTTCAGTAGTGCACATTACTTTTCCATCGGACCCAAGTGTCCTCCGTTATTCCCCTTACATGTATCCTTGCTTGGGGCACCATCATCAACCCTTGTCATTAATTTTCACATAGGTCATAACTGAAGCTTGATAATAAAAACATTATATTATGTTTCTCTGTTAGTTTAGCTTGTTTACTTTCTCGTATTGCATTGCATTTTGTATGTTGCATGGAGTTAGGCATCTTTCACTTTCTCGTATTGCATTGCATTTTGTATGTTGCATGGAGTTGGTGTTTTCAAAGCAATGGACAATTGTTTCAGTAGTATGGCTTTTCATGTCATTCTACTTTTGTCGTATGCTTATATTTTTCATAAGGACCGATGACGTAGCTCTTGTGGTAATATGATGACATCAAAATTGTTCCAATACACAATGGCTAGAGGCTAAGCTCTTCTCTCCTCCTCCATATTTCTTCTACATCACTTTTCTCTCACCCCTAATCTTTTCTTCACCGGGGCATCTTGCCCCTTCCCATTCTTCTATCTATCTCTCACCTTTTTTCGATCATCGATCATCTTCCTTCATCACCCCATCGACACTCGAGGGGGCATCTCCCTCCTACTAATTTTTCTTCTATCCCTTCAAAATTTTCTTCCATCTACTATCTTTGAAGTGGCGTCACTTACGCCACCCCAAAGAGGGGCAAATGTAGACACCCATAATTACGCCCAAGCAATTTAAATACTTAAATTGTGCTAATTATCCCCTTTCTCGCAAATTGATGACATATCATCAAAAGCGCTCATATTCCCTCTTATTTTCATTAATTAATTACAATACGCTAATTGATTAAGTCACCTATCCAACTAACAACCTAATTAACGACCTTTCGTTAATTATTTACCCTTCTATCTAGACTAATTAATTATTATTAATTAATTAGCCTTTCACTTCATTTAACTAATAAATCAATATTTAATTGATTTAATCCCTTCTAATAGCCTAAATCGTACTAATATTCCTCTAATTAGCTTCTATAAGCTTACATCTACCTATTAGTTAATCACCTTTGATTAATTAAAACACCCCCAACTCCCATGACTTGCTAAGCATAAATTAAACCCTTCTAAAGTAAGGTTACCTTTTATAAAGCAACCTTATCCATTCCTAATCATGTTTTACCTTTATCCCACATGCAAAGGGATGAAGTGTTTCCTTTATCCATTGGGCTATATAAGGATCCCTCCTTCTACCTTTATACCTACACCTAAACTCTTTTGAGAGAGAAAATGCAAAGCATATAGCAAAAGAGACTAAGAGCTTGCATTTTGTTTTCTTGAGAGTTCATCATCTTGAAGAGTTAAGCCTCTTTCCTAAGTGCTTAGGTCATATGGGAGGTGTCAAAAGGGTCTTGTAGCCCAACTTTGACAAGCCCTCATTCCTAGGTTCTTGGAACACTAAGGACAACCATTTTTGATAGCCATGGAGCCTACCTAGGTTCCTTCATTTATATGTTATTAGAGAATAGAGGATTTTTAGATGTTTAAACATTGTTAGGTTCAAAGTTTTGTATTAATGAATTTTTAGCATCTAACCCTTGTTTAATTCTTATCATGATGGTGCTTAATATGTTGTTTGATTCTTGCTAATTAAGACTATTTAGGTGTTAGTATTTTACTCACATTTAGCATTAGTTTAAAAACAACACATATTTTCCTTAGACCTTCTTCAAAAAATCATGCACGCATCTCCATACTTACACAATGTCTAGCTGGTTGTCCTTATGCTACCCAAATCGACATGTCACTTCCTTCCCTTTGAAGGAGTTCCATCACACTATCTAGATCTAGACATTTGTGCTTAAAACAATGCAAAAATGATTGACTATCGCGCGGTTCCCCATACTTACAAAAATATGGAACCTAGGTTTAGCAATTCAAATCAAAATATTCCCATTACAACTAAACCTTGTTTGGTTCTTCGTGCTAGAGAGCCCATACGGGTAACTCGTTCCCCACCTTCATCTCATAGTCGGTGTTATGATTTAGATGCTTCTGATCCAAATTATTATTCGATTTCCCCCCACTCTTCTTCTAATTCTAATCCAAACATATCCTCTTCTTCTGAGGATTCCAATCTAAATATTTCCTCTGACTCTTCTGATGATTCAAATCCAAACTACTATTCGGATTCATCTAATTTGACTCCTAAGTCATCTAATGCGACTCCTCTGTCATGGTCCTCCCTATTTTCACAGGACCCTCTTCATCATACATTTAGTATGACTCCTACATCGCGGTCCTCCCTTTCTTCATAGGAACCCCATTATCAGTCACCTCAAAAACATCTTCTTCCTTTGAAGATTCACGTGAGTCCAAATCCCTCCAATCAAACATCTAATACAATTCTTGAATTTCGTTCCTCTCTTTCTTCGTAGGACCCTTGTTATTATTCATCCAATGTGATTCTTGAATCACGGTCCTCCCTTCTTCGTAGGACCTTCTTCATCAATCACCCCCAATAAGTCTTCCTTCTTTGAAGATTCATGTGACTCAAAGTCCTTCGAGTCAAATGTTTGAATCGACCCTTGCATCGCAATATACATACTTTGGACTTAATCCTACTATTTTACGGATGATATACATTTGTATAGGTAGGTCCACACCACCTTCTTCTACTCCTGAGACATCTAGCTACACATATTATTCATCCCCCCCATCATCTTCTTCTATCAATAATCATCAAACATCTTCTAAGTATTCCACACCAAGTGAACCTCTTTCTTCCAATCAACCCTTGGTGATCGATCAATAAATCATACCGATTGACCTCTTTCAGAATGAAGAAACAATCAGGGCATTTATAGGGGCACATGAAGATATTCCTTTAGAAGATTATGAGAAAGGATTCTCTTTAGACTTCGATGTGCCCGCATATTGTGAGGAAAAGGTTGATTCCTTTTATCAAGAAATGAAGGAAGAGCCTCATATCATGCAACTTGACCCTCCTCTTATTCTTCCATCTTCACATTCTTCATTATGTGATGAAACTCCTTGGTCTTGCATTGATCCATGGCCTATCTTCTCATCACCCAATAAATCCTTGTCTATCATAATTCCTCAATCACAATCTCTTATGGGGTTAACGCCAAGTATCCCTTCATCTTCATCTAGGTGTGGGTCATCTTCTAGTAGCCCTCCCTCTGCTATTTGTGAGACATTTTTGAGTAGCCCACTATCTTCTATTCTTGGGGCACGTCCAACTAGCCCCTTGTCTTCTAGGTATGAATCACCCCCGGGTAGTCCATCATCTTCTATTCTTGGGCCACATCCTAGTAGCCCATTATCTTACATCTATGGGTCACGTCCTAGTAGCCTTTCTTCTTATTTTCTTGGGCCACATCCTAGTATCCCTTCATCTTCTATCTATGGGTCATGTCCCTAGTAACCCTTATTTTTCTATTCTTGGGCCACATCCAGAAGCCCTTCATCATCTTCTATCGCAGCTCGCCTCTGGTAGCCCCTCCTCTTTAATTCTTGGACCATATCCATTTCATCCATCACATATTTCTTCTATCAATGGTTGTGGCAAGCCCATGGTCATTTATCACATCAATTCTAAATGTCCACATTCACTTTCTTCTCCTTCTCGGATCAGACAAGTCATGCGTTAGCTTATAAGAAACCCAAACAGTTTCTTAATCAAGCTTAGATCAAAACTACAAAGAGCTCTATAGCTCCCAACAAATCAAACAATCTCAAAATTCTAAATCAAGCATGATTCAAGAACGCACATCAATGTAACCATCAAGTATGGCGCAAAGTGAATAAACCTCTAGATGGGGAATTAAATCTCCCACATACGAAATCCATGTTTTAAGATAAATCATGGTCATTTATTGAGTGTGAACTCACCTCGATCATCGAGATCAGGGACAATATCACTCTCGATAAAAAAATGTGCCTAGTATCCCTTATCAAGGAAGTCGCAAACATTGTTGTTGGATATTACCACATAGAGTGACTTTGTTAGTCCTAACCTCTTAAAACTGTCAAAAATCTAAAATAAAAAACAATTCAAAAATATAAAAACACAAAAAAACACAAAAAAATCAAAGGTACAAAGATCAAACATTACAATCAGGTATTATGTACACATGGATGTTTCTTCCTTCCCTTCCTTACTATTTTTCTGCAAGTCTCCTACCATTTTCATCCCTTCGGTGATGTTTTGGTTAGCTTATTCGCACGCATTTTGTGACATTTATCTCTATGGTATCTGTTTGACCCTGGTCTTTCATCACCTTGGTAAATTAAAGAATGACTGACCTCTTAGAGATCCTATCACATTCAACATCTAATAAACTTGTTGCGAAGAACTTTTGGACATATTTTTTAACACTAGCCAATGTCATCATCACAATCACTTCCACCTCCTTCCATCAAGCCATCAGTGGTTCTTAACCCCTTATCAAACAAGAGAGCTGAAATAAGTTTTCAGAAAGAAAAAGAATCAAAATCAATCAAAAATTAAAATCAAAAGCTAAAAGCAAAAGCAAATTGATATATTACTCTCTCTTGGGGTATTTCCAATAATATCTATCAAGGCTATGGATGCCTGATCGGGCAAGAGAGCAATGTTGCGATTAAAATCAAATACATCTCTTGTCAAGGCTATGGACACTGGTAAATGAAGCAGAGCAATGTACGGCTATCCTTTCACCATCCATTCACAAAATCACCTTTCAAAATCAATCATCCCTTCACATTAGCTAGGGTGTGTCACTTGTTGTCTATCAAATCTTCACTTCAAGAGGTAATAAATTCCACGTGCACACTTTGATCTCTATGAGTGAACAGATTAGTATGTTACCAAGTGTCTTTTTTGGACCTTGTTCAGACTCTTACTCTAGTCCATATCTTGTCTCACGATTTGTGCCTTTGGTTAATCACTTCTTCGTCATGAGGCTTCTAAGCTACATTCATATCATTCACATCATTATTCTACTTCATTCAGAACATCCATGTGTATAAGATTACTTGTTTTCCATGTTTGCGGACATGTTTGTCACCTTTCACAAAAACAATCTTCTCCTTCCTTTCTATCATGTGCTTTTAGGCCAACTTACATTGGGGAATCCTTACATCTTCCTAGCATTTCATTGGTTTATGTTCATCATCATGTTGAACCTATCCATAATGGCCTTGGGTCCCACTTCTACCTGTGAAGAGTTTACCTTTGAATACTCCCACCTAAACATTAGGGCATTTTTGCATCTTCACCTATCTCTGATACGCACGTGACCTTATGCCCTTGTACATCTTATCTATCACTAGGGGCATCCATGCTTCCTTGTCTTCCTATACATAGTTTCATAAAACTTTCAAAATCAACCAAAAACATTCAAATATGTTTCAGAAAACTTCTAAAAATTGAAAATCATCCTACAAAATGTCGCTCTTTGGTTCTCACTTGTTCATGTGTGCAACTTGTGGATCATCTTGATCTACCTCCATCAACAAAAGCTAGGCTTCTTACTTCGTCTATACTCTGGGGCACAATGAGTTTCTTGGTACTGTTTCATAGTGCACATTGCTTTTCCATCAGACCCAAGTGTCCTCTATTATTCCCCTCGCATGTATCCTTGCTTGAGACACCATCATCAACCCTTGTCGCTAATTTACACAGGTTGTAACTGAAGCTCGATAATAAAAACATTATATTATGTTTCTCTGTTAGTTTAGATTTTTACTTTATTGTATTGCATTTTGTATGTTGCATGGAGTTGGTGTTTTCAGCAATGGACAATTGTTCGTAGTATGGCTTTTCATGTCATTCTACTTTTGTAAATACGCTTATATTTTCATAAGGACCGATGACATAGCTCTTGTGGTAATATGATGACATCAAAATTGTTCCAATACACAAAGTGGCTAGAGGCTAATCTCTTCTCTTCCCCCTCCATATTTCTTTCGCATCACTTTCTTTGTCTCAATGGGACATCTTACCTCTTCCCATTCTTCTATCTATTTCTCACCTTTTTGATCGTCGATCATCTTCTTTCATCACCCCATCAACACTTGAGGGGCATCTCTCCCTCCTACTAATTTTTCTTCTATCCCTTCAAAAATTTCTTGATCTACTATCTTTAAGTGGCATCACTTACGCCACCCCAAAGAGGGGTAAATGTAGACACCCATAATTACACCCAAGCAATTTAAATACTTAAATTGTGCTAATTATCCTCTTTCTCACAAATCGATGACATATCGTCAAAAGCGCTCATATTCCCTCTTGTTGTCATTAATTAATTACAATACACTAATTGATTAAGTCACCTATCCAGCTAACAACCTAATTAACAACCTTCGTTAATTATTTACCCCTTCTATCTAGAATAATTAATTATTATTAATTAATTAGCCTTTCACTTCATTTAACTAATAAATCAATATTTAATTGATTTAATCCCCTCCTAATAGCCTAAATCATACTAATATTCCTCTAACTAGCTTCTATAAGCTTACATCTACCTATTAGTTAATCACCTTTGATTAATTAAAACACCCCCAACTCCCATGACTTGCTAAGCATAAATTAAACCCTTCTAAAGTAAGGTTACCTTTTATAAAGCAACCTTATCCATTCCTAATCATGTTTTACCTTTATCCCACATACAAAGGGATGAAGTGTTTCCTTTATCCATTGGGCTATATAAAGAGCCCTCCTTCTACCTTTATACCTACACCTAAACTCTTTGAGAGAGAAAATGTAAAGCATATAGCAAAGAGACTAAGAGCTTGCATTTTTTCTTCTTGAGAGTTCATGATCTTGAAGAGTTAAGCCTCTTTCCTAAGTACTTAGGTCATATGAGAGGTGTCAAAAGGGTCTTGTAGCCTAACTTTGACAAGCCCTCATTCCTAGGTTCTTGGAACACTAAGGACAACCATTTTTGATAGCCATGGAGCCTACCTAGGTTCCTTCATTTATATGTTGTTAGAGAATAGAGGATTTTTAGATGTTTAAACATTGTTAGGTTCAAAGTTTTGTATTAATGAATGTTTAACATCTAACCCTTATTTAATTCTTATCATGATGGTGCTTAATATGTTGTTTGATTCTTGTTAATTAAGACTATTTAGGTGTTAGTATTTTACTCACATTTAACATTAGTTTAAAAACAACACATGCACACATTTGGGCCTTGTTGGTTGTTTGAATTTTCATGGTATCCTTTGATTGGGATTCACATCTACCCTTTGTTAATATTTACGCCTTGTTCATTTCGAGCTTGACGTAAATATTGACATTGTGTTGATCATCTTTGCATCGCATTTTCATATGGTGTATTTCCTTGTTGATTGGCTTTGTGTTTCACACTTGCATGATTATTCCTTATGATTATTCATTTAAAAAACTTATTTTCTAGGACAATCCCTCTCGGTCTCATCAAGATTGTGTCGTCACGATATCTATTTTCCTTAGACCTTCTTCAAAAATCACGCACACATCTCCATACTTACACAATGTCCGGCTTGTTGTCCTTATGCTACCCAAATCGACATGTCACTTCTTTCCCTTTGAAGGAGTTCCATCACACTATCTAGATCTAGACATTTGTGCTTAAAACACCACAAAAATGATCGACTATCGCGTGGTTCCCATACTTACAAAAAATATGGAACCTAGGTTTAGCAATTCAAATCAAAAGATCCCCATTCAAATCAAAGAGACTAAGAGCTTGCAATTTGTCTTCTTGAGAGGTCAACATTTTTAAGTGTTGATGGCGAATCATAGCACCCCTAAAAGTCTACAACTCGATGTGTTGATACTCTCAGTGCGATTGCATAACATGGAGCTTTTCCCAAGTGTGGGACCTTGTGAAATCGGAAAAGCTCTCCGGATGAAGGCTGGTTCCTATTCCTCTGTTCAGATGCACACATAAAAATGCAGAGGGTCTACTCAAAACCTAATCTAATTTTCCAAGGAGACAGGGGTAAGAAGATGCATAAAATAAAACCTAAACTAACAGAGGTGATGCACCGAGGAATGAAGAAACAACCGTCCCGCCAATAAACACAAGCCATTAAAATGCAATGCAAGATCATGCACGAGATAAACAGATTTGCGCAAAGTGAAAGATCGGGAGGATACTGATGAACATAGAGAGGGTTGAGAATCATCCACAGACATGCATTATTTTCTCCAAAGATTGATACAATACACTACAAAATGCCAAGAGGCAAAGTTGCATTACAGTTTTAAATGGGAGGTTTGAACTCCACAAATTCACCTGCCAAAGAGAAGAAGGGAGGGGCAAAACAAGAATTTCCAACCTTTAGAAAGAAGCCCCTCCTTACAATTTATAGGAAGAATGAGAGAGGGAAGAGAGAGGAAATCCAAATCTACCCCAACCACCCCCAAGTTGTATTTAATTCATCTCATTATGGTGGTAGGTGAGGACCATAGCAAACCCAAAAAGTGGCGAACTGTATTTTGCATTTTTAAGAACTTTTTCCCACCCAATTAAAGATATCCAGTCGTAGTTGGATAGAGGACCTCGTAAGCTTTCCAGAAAGTCCAACCTTGCATGAATCCGAGCTCCCATGTCAAAAGTTATGGCCATCTGAATATCTCGGTCGTGGTCCGCTTCTCGTCGGCGCTCGTAATGTTGCGCCTCTGAAGGTGCGCCATGGGCGTAATCTTTGTTTGTGTCGACACTCCTTTACATGCGCTAAGGAAAAAATTTAGTCATGTCGACACTCCATGTCGTGCGCCCTTTCGTGCGCCATGGCGCATCCATTTTGATGTCGACACTCGTGTCGTGCACTTCCTTACGTGCGCCATGGGCGCATCCATTTTGATGTCGACACTTCGTGTCGTGCGCCTTCACGTGCACCATGGGCGCATCCATTTTGATGTCGACACTCTGTGTCATGTACCTTTCCCTATGAACCATGGGCGCATCCATTTTGATGTCGACACTCTGTGTCGTGCGCCTTGCGTGCACCATGGGCGCATCCATTTTGATGTCGACACTCCGTGTCGTGCACACCCTTCTCGTGCGCCATGGGCGCATCCATTTTGATGTCGACACTCCGTGTCGTGCGCCTTCTATCATCGCCCATGGGCATCCATTTTGATGTCGACACTCCGTGTCGTCGCGCTTCTTTCGTGCGCCATGCTTCAAGGCGCATCTTTTTCCGTGTTAACACCTTCGAATTTCTTTGATTTCCATATTCTTTTGCTTGTCTATATCTACCCTGGGGGAAAGATATATACAAAAATTTGGCGACTCAACGGGATCACCTGCCTGCTAGGTAGAAGATCGGTGGCCTTTTAGCAATCCATTGGGCATGGAGTCATAAGCAATACCCAAAACCAACTTGATCTCTGATCCCGAGCTTGATACCGCAACTCCTTCTCCCAAAGACTTCTTTGAATCAGTAGAAATTCAACCTCGAGAGCAACAAAACTGTGCTAAAGCACTTAGGGAAATTGAAACCTAACTACAACAAGACAATGTGCATACGCACTTAGAGGAATTGAAATCTAGGCTAATATTTACAAGGGTAACCTTTTCCTTTTAGTAGCAATGTTTAAGATAGATTCCGTTAACCGGAATCGGGAGTTCTTCTCCATCCAATGTATACAATTGGAAGGCATTACTACTTTTACATCCCGTGACCATGTAGGGGCTACTCCAAATGGCATCAAACTTTGAATGCCTTCCGGTTTTGCCCGATCTACATCCCATTTTAGAACTAGGTCCCCTCCGGAAGGTCCTTGCTCTTGCCTTCTTATCAAACCATCTTTTTACTAAGGCCGATCCTTTTCAATCATCGAACCGCATGTTCTCTCGATTTCTTCTAATTCCATCAACTCTCGCATACCCGGCCTCCATTGGTTCGATCTCGATAACTCCAATCGCTTCATGAGCTCCAATGCTTTGGCAATTCTAATGATATAGGCATCGCCTCTTTCCCATAGACCAACTTATAAGGAGAATTACCGGTAGACCTCTTTAGCGTTATTCGTCAGCCCATAATGCTGATTTTAGCTTGGTATGCCATGTTCTTTGATTTTCATCCAGAGTCCTCTCGATGATTCTTAGCAAATTTTGTTTGTGGACTCTCGCCCATTACCCCATGGGTAATAATTTGAAGAGGTGCTCAAATAGATTCCATTCTTGACAGCCCATTCTGTAATCTTGGAACCTATGAATGCCAATGCATTGTCTGATATGATAGTGGCCAGCACACCGAACCTGGTCACTATTCCTTCATAAAAGTCTAGTATGTTAGACTCATTTGCTTCTTTGAGCGCTACTGCTTGATCCACTTGGTGAAATAGTCCGTTGCCGTGAGAATCCACTTGTGGCCTTGGCTTGAGTTTGGATTGATGACCCCGACGAAGTCCAATCCCCATTGCATAAATGGTTGGTCAACCAAAATTGGGTGCAATGGAAGCGCTGCTAGTCTTTCTTTTCCCATGAAGAGTGCACATTTCTTACACTTTCTTATCCATGTATAGCAGTCACTGAACACTGTGGGCCAATAATACCCTGCCTTCATTATCTTGAGAGTTGTTACTCGTGGGGTGAAATGTCCTCCAGAATCTCCATCGTGAAAATCTCGTAACACCCTCTCAATTTGACTTGTCCCAATGCACCTCAATAGAACCCCATTGATGTCTTTCTTGAACAGAACACCATCAACAAGCACATATGGGATGGCTTGTAATCTAAAGTATCTCCTCTTTGCTTTGCTCATTTCTGGAGGGCATAGGCCTGCTTGTAGGAAGTGTATCATCTTCTGAGTCCAACAAGGAGCAGCCACATCATCATTTTCTTGTTCTTGACCATCCAGTAGTACCAAGGTAGTCTCTTTTTCATCACCTGCTTCAACTTTCTGAGTCAAAGCTAGTTGCTCACATAGTCCTTTTCCATGTACTAGTTTAGTGACCTTAATTTTGATGTCATATTCCATGACATGAGTGATCCATCCTGCATGTTTCTCATTCAAATCCTTGTTTAGAAGGAATTCCTTGACTCCGCATGAGAGATCAATAATTAGATCTTATTGTTTGAGACTAGGTGCTTGAATTTCTTTAAGCTCCTGATCACTGTGAGGACATGCTTTTCAATGAAAGAGTATCTATTTTCATATTCCTCCAAGCCTTGACTGAAGAAAGCAACTGGTTGTTCTAATCCTTCCTTGTTTTGTTGTACCAGGATTGCAGAAATTGTGTCTCCACCACCAAAGGCATATAACATGAAACCCTTGGAGAAGTCTGGATTGACGAGAGTCGGAGCTTGAGATATAGCCTCTTTTATTGCCTCAAAACTTGCCTTGCCTTCAGATGTCCACTTAAATGTCATGCTCTTCTTCAACATCAGTGTTATTGGCTTTACGAGAGCTACAAAGTTTGGAACAAACCTGCGGACAAAATTGATCCTTCCTAAGAAGCTTTGAAGAGCCTTCTTATGACTTGGCAATGGCAACGCTCAAATTGCTTCAACTCTTTCATGGTCAATCGTCAACCCCTCTTTTGAAACAATATGGCCTAGAAGTTTTCCTTCATGAGCCAAGAATATACATTTTTTGGGATTCAATGATACCCCAAATCTTCTACATCTCTGGAACACCTGCCTTAGATGAAAGAGGTGATCCACTGCATTTTTGGAGAATACAGTGATGTCATCAAGATATATCAGAACTATTTTATTGATCAACCCCTTGAACGCCATATCCATTGCCCTTTGGAAGGTGGCTCCAGCATTTGATAGCCCAAATGGCATCTTCTTGTAGGCATAGGTGCCCCATTTGGTGGTGAAAGCCGTCTTGAACTGGTCATCTTCTTTCACCATTATCTGATTATACCCGGAGTAGCCATCTAGAGAGAGAATCTCTCCGAACCGGATACTACTTGCAATATTTGTTCCATTCAAGGAAGCGGGTAATGATCTTTGAGAGATGCCCTATTGAGGTCTCGAAGTCCACACACAACCTGATTTCTCCACTCTTCTTTCCCGATTGGAACCAAGTTTGCAACCCACTTGAGTGCTTGATCGGGAATATAATGCTTGCCTCTATTAGCTTGTTTAGCTCTTTCTTCATTAGAGGCTCAATGTGAGGGTTGACTGGTCTCTCTCGCCCGATGGGCTTAGCATCTCGGATCCAATTCTATGGTATGTGTGCCAACTTTGGATCGAATCCTCTCAAGTCTTCATAGCTCCAAGCGAAGACATCTGGAAATTCTTGGCAAAGTTGTATGAAATCTGATTTCTCCTGCTTAGTGGCCACTTTGCCAATTTGAAGTGTTTTGCCTTCCCCAACCGGAATTGGCTCTGAATCTTCTCTCTTGACCTGTATGTTAGCCTTTTCCTTACGGAACTGGTTGTTAGGGTTGAAGATAGACTCCAATGTTACTAAACCCTTGGGAAGCTTGTTTGTCCGCAGCTGCACTACTTGATCCCCATACCGTTGTTCTAATCTCTCCGATTTCTAATGAGAATTCAGCCTCTTCTTGCAAAAAAATTGACGATCTGTTGATCATTCTCAAACACCGCCACTTGTGTTATTATCTCGGAATCGCTGGCCTCACAATCACATGCATATTTGGTTTTTTTTCCCTTTTGATGTTGTCAACCACATCAAATGTTGCTCCAATAGCTGCGAGTCTATCCGTGGCTTCATTTTTCTTCCTGGGTATGGACACGATGTTGAAAGCTTCAAATCCTCAATGAGGTCCCACACCCTCGTTCTTGTAGTTCCTTCAAAGTAGGTCATTTTTTGTAGCATGTTGTCCCCTGACTTGATTAATAATTAGCTCGCTATCCCCGAAAACTTGTAAGTTCTTTATGCCCTTTCTCCTGGCCCAATGAAGTCCATGAACCAAGGCCTCATATTCAGCTGTGTTATTTGAATAGGAAAACTGGAAACGGAAAGCTGAATAATATTTGATGCCTTGAGGTGAAACAAGCATAGCTCCTCCTCCTGCACCTTGCCTACTCCTTGATCCATCGAAAAATAATTGCCATACCTCATTGTCATCCTTATGGTCTATTTTGGTGATGCTAGGAATAGGCTGGTTTTCTTCATGTATGCAATAGACTCCTAGCTCGGATTCTTCTACTTCTTGGTAGGGATCAAAAGCATCTACCTTACTTGCCCATTCATCAAGAGTCAAGTTTGGGATGCTTCCAACCTTGGTGTCAGCTTCATCTGTGCTTGGATAGTCTTCTTGATCAAATGCTGAACAGTTGGCATTGATTTGGCTTGGAGTATGAGGCTCAATGTGAAAGTTTGCAATTGGTCGAATCTGATTGTGACCTTAGTACCATATCGTGTTCTCGAATAACATGTGTGACCAATCAAGCAGATAAGTAGCCTCCAATTTTAGCTGTGAAATCCCTTGATAAGCATAGGGCAAAGAGTGGTGGCAAATCTATCACTGACACATCTTGCAAAACGGTAACATTGGGGCATGCATGCAAGATAAGATTCAAACCTTTAATCACTCCCACCATTGCTACTGCTGTCCCATCCGATCGCACTACCCCTTTGATATGCTTAGAGCCACATGAAGCTATTTGCTTGGGCATGACAGTAACTACTTGCCCTTAATCAATCATGCAATTGTGTACTAGTTTATCCCCAATGATTAATGAAACATAGAATGGAGGGGGTTTCAAAACTTTACCTTGTTGTCCTCCATGATTCCCTTCAGGTTGAGCATCATTTGTGAGGACATTCTCTTGCATATGGACTTGCTGGTTTGAAGTTGACCAATCCTTCATGGCAGCTTGTAGAAGATCTCTTTGGCCTGGGATGGATAAAGATTCCCACATTGATATATTCACGTTTGTCTTCTTCATTTGATCAATGATGCTAAATGGGGATGAAACATCTCTTTGTTGTCCTTTAGGCTGCACATTCCTTTCTTGTGCATGGGCAGCAACAACTGGCATTTGAGTTGGTTTAGAAGGTGGTTTGGGCTGTCCTTGCATGTTTGGAGTGGCATTTTGCTTACCAACACCTTGTGGAGTGATGGAAGGTGTAGATCACTAGGAGCCAATGACCGCCCTTCACCAATATTCCTCTTCTTTGATCTTGTGTTAGCTGCTACACTCGAGAAATTGTTTGATTCATGCCACAAAATCCTCGCCTTGCCAATTCACAAGTGCGGTATCATTTGGAGCCTGTGTTTTTTGAGATGTCCCTTGTTGCTGATTTGTTTCTTGACTCACTTCACCCTCAATGTCGTAGATGTCACCATCAAGGCTTGGTTCAAAGCACCATTAAAGCACATAGATTGGTTGTGAGGTTCATTGCATGGGAAACACCAATCATACTCTTGAGCTATGTTGTTTTGCACTAGCACTAATGCTTTAGAAGCAGATGCAACATTGGGGCTATAGGGCTGAAATGGTCTATTGGCGGGAGGCCTTACTTGGCTTTGATTTTGATTTGCAGCCTGAGCTGGTGGCCTATTTTGTTGGTATGGGGGCCTAGCCTGGTACTGCGCTTGAGGTTGATACGGTCTAGCACTTTGAGCTTGTTGTCTTTTGATAGTCACCAGCTCATTTCCAAGGTTCTGTAATTGTTTCATAACCTCTTGGAGTTCATTTGAAGCACTAGAGGATGAAGTAGAAGTTTCATTTGAACTTTGATTTCTAGGAGTGGGAATAGGAGCCAAAGTGGGTGCTTGACTAGTGCTTGGATTTTCTAAGTTTGGATACAAGGGCATGGGAGGCCTAGGAGCCAACTTACCAGCTTGAATAAGACAGTTTTCAGCCCTAATGGCAATGCTATAAGCAGCAGGTAAGGTTGTGCCTCCCATAGATTGAATTAACATAGAAATATCAGAATTCAAAGCTTTAAGATAGTATAGAAAAGCACCTTCAACCATTGGCCTAACGGCCACTGGAATTCTGTCCCAAGACCTTTGAAATCTGAAGTTGAAGTCACCACCGCTCATTAGGAGCTCTCTTGATAGTTGTCAACTGTTCAAGTAGAGACAAATTGTCTCCCTTTTCTCCAAACCGATCATGGAGAACTATGCATAATCGATTCCAATTTGTGATAGAAACCGGATCAAGGCTCCTAAACCATTGTAATGCCTTCCCTTTGAATGAAGATGCCAGCAATTTGACAAAGAACATCCGTTTCATTTATCTCATGGATTGCACAAATGTTGGCGATGTCTTTGACATGATCACCAGGAGTGGTAGATTTTCTCCAGTGAAAAATGGAATGTTCTTCAAGGCTGCAATTGGAACTGGATTCTGTGCATTGAGGGCAAGTGGGCTGCTGCCAGTGAAATTGACAAAAGGATTTTTTGGTTGCGCCATTATGATTGGCCTGAGAACTCTGGTTGATGCGAGAAAAGGTCTACCAGGTGGAGGCGTAGACAAAGTCCTGTTAGGTGGAGATGGTGATCTTTGTGGTCTTCTTCCTCTCCTTCCTCTGCCTGGTGATAGTTGCAAGTGAACAAATATCCCCTCTTCTCGAGTATCAGACCTGGTTCGAATTCTTCTCATATGCCTGGGAAACCTGTGTTGCTATACCGCTGAATTCTATCCCTTCGGAGTCGCCAGATGTGTTATATAATGAGCCTCAAAAGGCTGGATTTTGCCAAGTTACACACCAAACCTGACAATATTTAAACTCAAAATTTTAAAAGACCTGTATATTTGAGATTTTAGGGTTTGGAATTTGATTTGGAATGACAGTCCCGAAAACCCAAAAATGCCAGATTTCAAAACCCAAATCCGAAATTCAAAAAACCATGAAATTTTGAAAGTCAAAATCTCAAAAATATAAGAATACCCTTTTGAAGAATATCCCCGATCTATCTACTGGTGAAATTTTGACTTGTTTCGATAAAGTTAAGTCCTTGAAAATTGATTTCAAAGTTCACTGAAGGTGGAAAAAACCGAAATTGTAAAACCTGCAATTTTTGGTCCAAATTTCTTGAAAATTCCTTCAAATCCTGTGGAATGACCTCTTGGTCCCACCGGGCGTGCCAAAACTATTGATGGCGAATCACAGCACCCCTGAAAGTCTGCGTAACTCGATGGGTTGAGACTCTCAGTGCGATTGCATAACATGGAGCTTTTCCCAAGTGTGGGACCTTGCGAAATCGGAAAAGCTCTCCGGATGAAGGCTGGTTCCTATTCCTCTGTTCAGATGCACACGTAAAAATGCAGAGGGTCTACTCAAAACCTAATCTAATTTTCCAAGGAGACAGGGTAAGAAGATGCATAAAATAAAACCTAAACTAATAGAGGTGATGCACCGAGGAATGAAGAACAACTGTCCTGCCAATAAACACAAGCCATTAAAATGCAATGCAAGATCATGCACAGATAAACAGATTTGCAGTGAAAGATCAGGAGGATGCAAATGAACACAGAGAGGGTTGAGAATCATCCACAGACATGCATTATTTGCTCCAAAGATTGATACAATACACTACAAAATGCCAAGAGGCAAAGTTGCATTACAGTTTTAAATGGGAGGTTTGAACTCCACAAATCCGCCTGCCAAAGAGAAGAAGGGAGGGGAAAACAAGAATTTCCAACCTTTAGAAAGAAGCCCCTCCTTACAATTTATAGGAAGAATGAGAGAGGGAAGAGAGAGGAAATCCAAATCTACCCCAACCACCCCAGGTTGTATTTAATTCATCTCATTATGGTGGTAGGTGAGGACCATAGCAAACCCAAAAAGTGGCGAACTGTATTTTGTATTTTTAAGAACTTTTTCCCACCCAATTAAAGATATCCAATCGTAGTTGGATAGAGGACCTCGTAAGCTTTCCGAAAAGTCCAACCTTGCATGAATCCGAGCTCCCACCAAAAGTTATGGCCATCTCGAATATCGGGTCAGGTCGCTTCTGTCGGCGCTCGAATGTTGCGCCTCTTGAAGGTGCGCCATGGGCGCAAATTTGTTTGTGTCGACACTCCTTTACATGCGCCAAGGCACAAATTTGGTCATGTCGACACTCTGTGTCGTGCGCCCCTTCTGTGTGCCATGGGCACATCCATTTTGATGTCGACACTCCGTGTCGCGGCGCCCCTTCATGCGCCATGGGCGCATCCATTTTGATGTCAACACTCCGTGTCGTGGCGCCCTTACATGCACCATGGGTGCATCCATTTTGATGTCGACACTCGTGTCGTGCACTTCTTCTCATCCATGGGCGCATCCATTTTGATGTCGACACTTGGTGTCGTGGCGCCTTCATGCGCCATGGGCGCATCCATTTTGATGTCGACACTCCATGTCGTGCGCCCCTTTTGTGCGCCATGGGCACATCCATTTTGATGTCGACACTCTGTGTCATGCACCCCTTCTATGCGCCATGGGCGCATCCATTTTGATGTCGACACTCCGTGTCGTGCGCCCCTTCTGTGCACCATGGACGCATCCATTTTGATGTCGACACTTCGTGTCGTGTGCCCTTCTTTCATGCGCCATGGCGCATCCATTTGATGTCGACACTTCGTGTCGTGCACCCTTCATGCGCCATGGGCGCATCCATTTAGATGTCGACACTCGTGTCGTGGCGCCCTTCTCGTGCACCATGGGCGCATCTTTTTCCGTGTTAACACCTTCTCGAATTTCTTTGATTTCCATACTCTTTTCGCTTGTCTATATCTACCCGGGGAAAGATATATACAACATTAAGATCTAAGCTTCCTATTCTTGCATTCTTTAAGGATCAAACAAGCAATTTTTGATTACCATTGGAGCTAAATAGGTCCATGCATTTTGTAGGTAATCTAGGAGAGTAGAGATTTTTAAATAGTATGCTAGTTTTGATCTTATGTTTTCAAATTTATAATGTTAGTTTAGATCTTGTTTAGCTCTTTATCTTGATGGTGCTTATGCTTTGTTTTAGCTTGATTGTAGAACTATTTGAGGTGGTAGTTCTTGCTCCATTTGATTTAGCATTAAGCAAAGTACACATGCACATAACCTACGATAATATTTGGTAAGTACTTGTGCGATAGATCAATGGGAGGACCATTCAAGTAGAGGGCGGAGATGTGATATGATAAACTCCGCACGGCATTCGAAGAAGAGCGGCACATACCCAAGGAGTAGCCTTCAGTGGTGGGTAAGGTAAGTTCAGTTTGCAGTCTACCAACATTTTTGCATTGCACGATTTGTGATGAAGGACAAAGCTTGGAGCCCATGGTGCAAACTTCCATAGGCCTTCATAGAAATATATTTCTAGGCATCAATTCATCGGTTTCAGATGCGCGTTGCCTAACCTTCAATGTAGACAAGGTAGATTGCGACTACCACACTCTAAGAAATAAATATGTATATCCATGGTGGAATGCCTACATTGAAAATCTTATCTTAGATATTATAAGAATGAAGCCTGTAATCTTGGTAGTTGGGGACACCACGAAGCACTTGTGTACCTGTAACTCAAACCCAAGCTAGAGAACACTAAGTATGTGGAGAATGAGTTTGCACCCAGGGCCACCAAAAGGTAAGCATACAATGGAAAATGTTCCAGCGACTAAGCCCACATAAACAATTCAAGTAGATGATGAAGAAGAAGAGCATGAAGATAGTGGTGGTTTGGAGCACTGAGCAGAAGACAACCTCCAAATAAGGAAGGAGTTGAGCGTGTGACTACAACACCTTAGCTACAAGAGGGAGATGATGAGGACTTGGATTTAGTCCAAGGAGAGTGTTATTTCAAAATATTATTCAGGAGAATAAGGACCCAAGGTGCTACTCTATAATCAATGCACGAGATCACCTCAACTCTCTCCACTGAAGACAACTGAAAAAGAAGGAAATTAAAGTTGAATGAGGAATCTAAAGAGTCTGAGGATAGCATGCCCAATTCCCCTACATCTCTAGAGAACAAGGATGAACCAAAAGATGAAGATATGAAGGATGGTGAGGAAGGAGGAAAGGAGGCAGATGAGATAGCAACCAAGAATTCTCAAGACAAAGTAGCACAAGATCCAAATCTTGAATCCCAAGTTCCTAAGCAGCCTAGATCAAAAATAAAAAGTGGAGAATATCTTCCACCAGTCATGGGCTACACTGAGGACATAAGTAAAATTGTTTGCGCCTGTTTCCAAAGCACAATGACACAAAAGGAGTTATATGGATGGGAGTTGATGGATAAGGATATGGCAACCATGTGCATAAGGAAGAAACTTTCATGGTCGATGAACATGCACATGATTGAACTAGATTTTGATGTATGTGAAGATACGTGTGTTTCAAGGAGGTTGAAGAATACACCTTAGGTAAAGAACATAAAAATAAAGCCTACTATTATGTCAGATGAACAAGTGAGCAATGCATTAGTGAAAGTATCGAAAAAAGTGGCATGGGGGAATATGGATAAAGTTGCAACAATTAGGGTGCTTTGAGAGAGGATATAAAGACTAAGGATAAGGAAATAGTGTGCCTAAAGCGGGAAAAATACTTGGCACGAGAAGAAGAACTTTTTTTTTATCAGCATGGCATAGGAGATTGGGGACAATGTCATGAAGGCTAGGACACACTTAGAGCCAAAGGTACCCAAAATGTTTCCTTCAGCAATATATTATGTAAGTACATTGGTGGAATTAGTACTTGAAGATGAACCTCTTATCATTCCAGCACAAAGGATCCAAAGACGCTAGCTGGGCATGTGAAGATGAGTTACTCAGAGAACACCTCAGTCCACCATTGATGAACCTTGAACTAGCTCAACCACAGAAACCACGTCATTAAAAACATAAAAACACATAGGTATCTCATTTATATTTATTAGGAGAACTCAAGGATCAAAGAATGGAAAGAGAGAAATGGAGAAATCATATGAAAATCCTCAGTGCCGTAAAACAAAGATTTGAAGATATCTTACAAACCGGTACATGAAATGAAGAACCATTTGTTGTTGAGTTCTTCACTCTCAAAGGCCATTAAAAATCCCCTTCAAACCTCCCATTTGTAGAAATAAATTCTCATAGAAAATAAATTTCATTTCCATCTCCATGAAGAACAAAGTTCAAATTCCGTCAAATCGGCAACCAGATTGAAGAGAAATTTCACTAGTGATACAAGAAGCAAAAACCTATCGCAATGGAATTTGTTTCATCACAAACAGATAAAAAAAACCAGACCTGTAAATTTCAAGCTCCATTAATGGACGCCATGACATAGTAATGGAAAGAATCAGCAAGCTACCTCTCCACTTCTTAGGGTTCCAGTGGATGAAATCACACGAAAATTGGAGGGAATGATCATTGAAAAATCTAGTTTCGCATGAACTAGTTTTTGCGGCATGAAGCCCCTATTTTTAGGGATATGGAGGGTTTTATTTTTGTTCAGTATTCTTCCCACACCATGAAAATATCATTTTACCACTTTTTCAGATTAAGGAGTTACTCAAATGCAAAGCATGGAACCAGAAATAAAACCCAAAGTTTCAAGACTTTTTTTGTTACGTGGCCCGACATCATGGCGCACTTACTAAAAATAGCATGCCTTCCTGCATAAGGTTCTTTTACTTTAGGTAATCCACCATTTGAAGAGGATACGAAAATGGAAGTGAACATGGATGTAGTATCATAGACAAAGTCACCGAAAAAGTCATCTCGGCTCACAATTGACACTTACTAAAAATAGTAAGTGGTTCCACAAGCCCCTACTATAAATAGCTAGTTGGTCCGAAAGGTGAGATGAACACAATAAGAAGAAATAATTCAAGCTACCATAGCCAACAGAGGTTGGGAAAAGCTAACTATGACACTTACTAAAAATAGTAAGTTTCCCGAGGTGTACTTACTAAAAATAGCAGGTTGTTCTCAAAGGGAAAGTTTGGCACAACAAGACATTGAGGGAGTTTCATCGCATTAGAGCTTTCCATCATCATTCGAGGATCATCAAACTTTATCAGGGGCAACATATTCTCCTCTTCTCTCTCTTTTCCTCCCTCTCTTTTCTCTCTCCTTTCTAATTCTTCATTGAGCTTAATCATTGTATTTCATCCTATTCACTTAAGTGATCTATTTTAAATTTGTAAAAAGTATTTTCTCAAAATTATAAGAGAAATACTAAATTTATGGAAAATGAAAGGTCATGAGTGGAATATGGAAATGAAGAGTCATGTGAGGGAGGTGAAAGGACAATTAATATTTCTATAATTTGTAAAGTCATTCTCTTTTCAAAGGGTTGGCAATTGATCTTGTAAACTCAAGAGTGCATTGTACTTAGAGAAAGCAAAGGAGAGCCATTTTCTTCTACTTTACTCCACTCTCAAATTTCTTCCATTCCCACACTGTACAAATTTTGTGTAAGTAATCAATACAAGAAGAAAAAGTTTCTAGATTTCTTTGACTAAGGGGTTTCTTGATACTTTGTGATCAATAAATTTTATTTGGTTTTGTTGTTATTTGCAAAGTTATTTCTTCTCATGAATGCATGTGTTGAAATTTCTAACTAGTGTGTGCAGGAATTTGATTTTCTACCTGCAACATTAGTTCTCCTACCTCATATTCTCACTCCCCTTTCCCACTCTTTAGACAAAGTATTACCTAGAAAGAGATTGTTATCTTTTCCACAAGGTCAGTGGAATGCCCCCTGTTAGATCCCTGGCCACAAGGCCACCAGGAAAATCCACCTTTACTCGTGCATGTATATATGGCAACAGGTTAAGTAGAGGGACTTAGATTCCCGAGTGTTGGAAAGAAAACCACAAGTTTTCCACCGAAAAATTTTCTCGCCAAAATTATTTTAAAGTCTAATTTGGAGGATGCCTAGTTCAGTAGGGTCTTGAGTAGCTTCATGAAGTAGGTGATTGTTTTGAGTTTATTCATGACATTTGAAGGTTTAAGAAAATTATAATGGTTTTACATGCTTTGGTTAAGCTTGGAAATTATTTTTTATGTGATGGAGCAAGTTGAGCTCAAGCTTAGTTCTTGAATCTTAGAACCATAAATGATTAGTTACAAAGAGGAACTGGTTGAAGGCCTTCCACTTATATTTGGAAGGAAACATAAGAGGTTATAAAAATAGGGTTCATATATATTTCTAATGGTGTAAGTTTTTGTCATAATGGGGAGATTTGATGGGTCATCCAGCTCAAATATCTTTCTAGTGGTATATCAAACTTTTTTTTGATATGGTATGAGCAAGTTATGACATGATCTTTGAAGGTTAAATTTGGAGGATGCCTAATTCAACAGGGTCTTGAGTAGCTTCATGAAGTAGGTTATTATTTTGAGTTTCTTCATGATGGTTGAAGACTATGAGCTCTTAGAAAACATTTATAAGGGTTTTACATGCTTTGGTTAAGCTTGGAAATGATTTTAAGGTGATTGAGAAAGTTGAGCTCAAGCTTAGTTCTTGACTCCTAGAATCATAAATGAGCAGATTCAGAGATGGACTTGGTTGAAGGCCTTCCACTTGGATTTGGAAGGAAATGTAAGATGTTATAAAAATAGGGTTAATATATATTTCCAATAGTGTGTGGTGTGTGTCATGATGAGGAGATTTTATGGGTCGCCCAGCTCGAGATATATTTCTAGTGGTATATCAAACTTGTGTTTTTGATATGGTATGAGCAATCTATGACATGATCTTTGAAGGTCAAATTTGGAGGATGCCTAGTTCAGCAGGGTATTGAGTAGCTTCATGAAGTAGGTGATTATTTTGAGTTTCTTCATTATGGTTTAAGGTTTATGAGTGCTTATAAAACATTTATAAGGGTTTTACATGCTTTGGTTAATCTTGGAAATGATTTTTAGGTGATGGAGCAAGTTGAGCTCAAGCTTAGTTCTTGACTCCTAGAAGCATAAATGAGTAGTTATAGAGATGGAATTGGTTGAAGGCCTTGAATTGGAAGTGGAAGGAAATGTAAGATGTTATAAAAATAGGGTTCATATATATTTCCAATAATGTATGGTTTACGTTAGGATATTTGATGGGTCATCCAACTCAGTTTGTGAGAAATAAGGTTGTTGATTTTTCAAGATGAGATTGTTCAAAGCTAGAAGATTGAGTTAAATGAGGAATTATATGAATTTTTTTACACTTTATATTAATTTTATAGTGAATAGGGATTAATTATTTCCCTATTGAAGTCATTTAGATGTCTTGAAAGTGGTATAAGTGGTGAAAACTAGTTGAGTTCCTTAAACTACTTTTCGGCAACTCAGTTTAGTGAAGAGGAAAGTTGGTGTGGTTTGCATGTATGGATGTTTCATGAGATCTATCAATCATGTATGTGATATAAAGGTCATGATAGTTCCAATTAATGGATACATTCTATATTTGATATTCTCTTGGGTGATCTTGAGGTCTAAAGGTGAAGACAGGGTCCTAGAAACAATTGTTTTGTGAAGGATATGAGCCTTCTTGAGTGAGTTATGATAATTTTTAATCATGAAATTTAATTAAAAACCATGGATGTTGTTCTTATTTCATATTTTACACGAGTTTTGAATTTGGGATCTTGAATAATCATGGTTATGGTGTTTTTGGTTTTAGCTCATGTAGGTGATGGGGTTTTGAGCTACTTTTATACTTGTTTGGTGCATTTGGGCATAGATGACCTACATGGGTCCACTTGATGAATGTTTATGAGTTTGGTATTATATTTGTTTGTTTATTTGGTCGAAATAGTGATGAAGGATTGACCTATGAGGTTTTTGAAAGAAGATAAGGGTATAAAAGTGAAATTTTAGTACAAATTTGAACTAGTTGGACAAGAGGGAAAAATGTGACTTACATGAGAGAGTAAAGGTTAGTCAAGGGTAGGAATTCAGTGCTGAGGATTATTTTGAAAATATTAATATTTATGATGAGTGTTTATGCAAGGGTTTTAGGCCAATTGTTTCCATGAGAGGAGAAGAAAGAAAGAGCTAGGTGAATGAGGGTTTAAAGAAGTATTGTGAGCTAAATTTGTGATCTCCATCAATCGTAGTAGTAAAACAAAGATCTTCATTTACAAGTGGTTGAGTTGGTTATTTATCATCTTAGGGTATTTTATCCTCCTTGTTGAGTGTGTGTTTCACTAAAATAGAGATTGGTGCACCTTGTAGGGTTGGTGATCTACAAAGCTAGGAGTTGGTGCGTTGTTGGGTTGAAGAAATTACCTAAGTATTTGAAGAGTGCATGGAGTGTTGGGACACACAAGAGGGATGAAAAATCATGCACAAGTTTTAGGTAAGAAGAGTGTGCAAAGGAAGGAAACATTCATGATTTATCTATTTTTCATAGCACTAGCTAAAGATAGGAAAAGTAAATGGTGTGCAGATCATGAAAAGATAAGAGTATGGAGACTTCATAGCTAAGTGAGAGTTATTTTTGGAAAAAAGGGGAAGAGAAAAATTCATGCATATTTTGTGCTAATAATAAGATTAAGATATAGTTTAATTATAGATTAATCTGTTATTATCCTTCTTATAAAAGAATGCAGCTATTGGAGGATGGCTATTTTGAGCATGCAGTCTATTTTTGAGATGCAAGGGCGGTGAAGTAAAATTCTCCATCCCTATATATGTCTGGTTATTAATGGAGTATTGTGGATGGATTATGGTAATTTATGTATCTAATCATGGTGGTTGTATGGGTAATCTAATCTTAGTTCTAGTTTTATTTCGTATTCTCTATGGTTGTGATCTAATTTATTTCATGCCTTGTACCTAGTTACTTGATCTGTTAATGGTTCATATGATTATGCATGCTAACATCTTGACAAGATTTCATAAATAAGAGACACAGTAGGCTTTGCGTGCTTCGGGTGAGCATTCAAATCTATCTAAATGAAGTGTCGAGTTCTTATGCATTTGAGTGGGAAAATAAAACTACATTTTGGTTCCATTTTCGGGACTTATTTTCAAACTGTTTGCCATGATGTTTTATGATATTGGTGTATCAATAGACTCTTGCAGAAATTTAAATTTGGGTAGATGAAGGAAACAAGTAGTTTGCATGAATATATGGTTCTGGACCTGATTCAATGCACACAAGAGGGTGGAAGATAACATGTATCATGAGCTCTATGAGATATGTTTCAGCTATTTTCCTATAGAATTGTACAAGTGGTTATCAATATACACATTGAAGAAAATATGGAGTTACAAACCAAGGGTTTAGACACATGAAGATTACCAGATGCTTTGATGTAGATGAACCTTAGATGTGTGTTATAGATCATCGGTGGGCTGGTGTTGTGTGCGATTATACTACGGAGTATGTTGTTTCTACGTATTATTTCCTAAAGGTTGCTGATTTTAATTCTTGTGTGAGCCCATAGGATCTTACATTCGCGCTATTCCTTTAGCGATTAAGATCTTGATGGTGGTGATGAGTTCAGATTGCTTACCTATAGGTAGATAAACATTCCACAAAACATAGGGCAGGAGCAAGTGTGGTGAAAGATGGTGGACATAGCAGAGTAGTAAGGCTAAGAGAAGTAAGGTGGCTTAAGTATAATGCGCGGGAGAGGGAATTGAAGTAGCGAGATATTGAGGATTCTGTAGAGTTACAGAGGATGATGTCTCATGAAGGATTTGAAGCTCACGTGGAAGACATGGAGTTGTAGCAACTAGCTCTCCCCAATTAGGAAAGTGAGGTAGAGAATCCCTTTGGCTTCGATGAGAGCATATCAAATGATGAAATATTGAGGATCGTAGGCATGCATCTTATCCCACCTGGTGACCTATACATTCCATTTGGTGTTCCAATTCTAGAAGTAATCATTTATAAGCAGGTGTAGCTAATCTGGTAGCTTTAGGTAGATATAATTTTCCTTTGAATACAGAAGTACATCAGATAACACATATACCTATGGTAGCACAGATGATATCATCTTTTCTAGGGGACCGATTGGAGGAATATTTTCTGGTGTGTCATGAGGATAGAGTGTGAGTGCAAGGAACATTGGGAATATGTATGGAATTACTATAACTTCACAAATTATGGGAGTTTGTTTTAGCACTACTTTGTTGGGACAAAAGGAAGTACATCCCTTGGTGTGTTTCCCACTACAAGAAGTGGATCGACAGGATCGGGAGGATTGGGATCAATTGGATTAGGTGGTTTTGGTGGTGGAGGAAATACTGGTGAGGGTTCTGGTTCTAGATTTGGTGGAAAAGGTCCACACCCTCATTAGCTACATCAAGTATATTACAAAATATCTCTTCACTTTCCATAATATAGGGGTATTAAAGATGTTATAGAGCATGTGCATAAGTGTGAGCTAATTTGGGGTGCTAAAGGAATCACCACTTCTGATAGGAAGGAATTCAATTTTATACTACTCCTCAGGTGCGTGCATAGTTAGTACAGAAAGTATTACCCACATCGATGCGGTAAATTATAATTCTTTGAGTTCTATGTTTATAGAAGAGTTCCATAGTCCAAAATTTGATCGAGAAAAGTATCACTCACTTAAGGACATAAAGCGGGGGTTTTTAAAGCATTTGGGAATATGACTCATGTTTTAGAACTTTTTATCAATGTTATCTTATGTCATACACCCTAGTCAGTGTGCACAGTGGTTTTTTGGTGGATTTTTGACTCCGTTCAAAAGGGTGCTATCTCGAAGACCTTTGTATATCCACACGATATGCTTTGGAAGAATATCTATGCATTCGGGTAGTTGGGAGTGTGGATACTGGAGTTTACCTATTTTTAGAGGCATAGATTGCAACCATGGAGAAACATTTTGATAATTTGTCTCGTTAATTCATCTCATAAGATGCATAGTGGTATATGGTGTAAAAATGTGAGTTTGAAGGACATACCAAGGATATTTTTCCTCACAAGTCAAAGTGCACGCTATCCTGTTGGATTGTGATATTTTTCATTTAGACCATGATGTAAGTAGATGTCCCTGTTAGGATAAATTATATTATCCTATTATTTAATTATGCATAGGATTATTATTTAATTAATTTTAAATGGTTATATAGTTAATCAACCATATTTGTCAGTATTCACATTGTTATATTGTTATAAACAATATATTTGTTTTTTATTTAATTGTTGCTTCCCGGGTGATTTGGAAGCTTGTTTATTCTGGTTTTTGGTTGCACCTGTGCAACTCATTCTTCTGGATGTATATGGCTATGCAATATCTATAAATATTGCAGCCTATTCAATGTACTTTTTACTGATTGAGATTAATAAAATATCACAGGCTTCCGTCCCTGTTTCTCAATCGACATTTGGTACCAGAGCGAATTGAAGCTCCTGGCAAGGTTGGAGAAGGTTGCAGAAGAAGGAGAATTCATGGAGAAGTAATCTGCACCAGAAGGAGAGCCAGTGCTGCCTCCTGCAGCTTCCCAGAACCCCCTGCAAACCAACAACCTCCTGTTCAGTTCCAGGTGTTTGGAACGTAAATTTTTTTGCACTGGTGCACTCAGACTGTGCAATGCTACAGTATTGAATTTAAAAAAAAAAAAATTTCCCCAATCAGGGTTTTGATTTTACTGCATTTAGAGGTATATTTTGTTTTGGAGGATTGCTTTCTTTGTGTATATGCACTGCGCAAAGTGAACAAACAGAGAGCAAAAAAAAAAAAAGAAGAAAGAGGCGCCCAAGCTGGAAAATATACAGTGGGAGGTGAAAAAAAGAGTTTTTTTAGCATATGCGCCCATACTCAGTCCCTGCGCGGCCTGCATTAGGAAAAATGTGTTTTTGGAGCTAAAAAAACGTCATTCTCCTCAAGCCCGCGCCCTTCTCCATCTGCCACGCCCTGCACATGCAAACAACAAGCAAATGAAGCTTAGATTGTAAAAAATACGGCCTGTACAATCAAAAACGCCTCCAGCATCAAAAAAATGTGCCCAGCATTAAAAAAACGCCTCCAGCATCAAAAAAATGCGCCCAGCATTAAAAAAAACGGCCCAGCAATAAAAAAAACAGCCCAAGAATCAAAAAACGCAGCCAAAGCAAAAAAGGCGCCATTTTTAGTCTCCCACGGCCTGTACAAAGGCAAACAACGCAAAAAACGCGCCCAACATTAAAAAAGCGCTGTCTGCAAGAAAAACGCGGCTGTCTACGATGAAAAACGTGGCCAGGTAGTGAAAAACGTGGCCAAGGGAATAAAAAACAGCGGCCAAGGAAGAAACGCAGCCAAGGAAGGAAGATCTGCGTCCAAAAAAAAAAAAAACGCGGCCTGTACATGAATCAGTGCGTGAAAAGAAGAAAAATGCGGCCATAGAAGAATACAAAGGCATGGAGGTTAAAAGAAACACTTCAGATCCGTATTTGGAGCAATAAAATAACCCTAAACCGCCTCTCACCAGCTGCTGCCACGTGGATCCCTCATCTAGGGCGCATTTTCTAAGGTAAGCCATTTTTTCACATACTTTAAATACAAGTTTGCTCATCTCTACATCAAGCGCCCTTAAGTGGCCAAGTTGGATAGAGGGAAAGCCTTAGAAGTGGGAGGTGCATGGTTCAAATCCCACCCCCAACTTCACATTTTGCATTTGGCGGAATTTTTAGCGGAACTGCTAAATTTAGCAGATTTTTTGAATTTAGTTATAACTAACTAAATTTAGCGGAGAATCCCTAATTTAGGGTAAAAAAATTTCTCCCATTTGGTCTGTTTTCTCATTCCAGACATTTTTTGCAAAAGGAGACCCACCTAAAAATTGCATTTTCAGCTATTTTTTTGCAATTTTTAGCATTTAGGGCTCAGGAGGCCACCAGGACCCCGAAACTGAAATTTTTTGCCTGTCATTCAAATTGCACAATTTTTTGAATGTAAATTGTATACTGCTGCATATTGTACTAATTTGCAGGTTGCCATAGTCAACTGCAAAACTTTGTAACTGCTCAGAAACTGGCAGAATTGTAATCAAAAATAGTAAATTTGGTTCTGTAACACTCACGAGATCCTAGATCTCATTCGCAGCATTCGGTATATACAGTGCCTCTGGGAAGCGCTTACGGGTAAAGCCGTCACGACTACTACTGCACTTAATGCCTAATATAGCTGCAACAATGTCGTCTGGGCATCGTCCCTATAAATCGACGGGGAGTAATAAGGTCACAGTGCACACACTATGAGCCATCCCATCCGTCTGTGAACGATTGCAAGACATAAATCCAGACTGAGAAATTATCCGAGTATATAGCAAAGTTACGCGCGCGTATGAGGATATTTCTTTGAGCCGGTGTCAATAATCACACAGACCCCATCAGTATTGTCTTGGTACCACGTATCGAATTCTTTCACGTACGTTAACGCCTCTTTCACGTACTGTCGGGTATATAGAAAGGGCGAGCTTCTTCCACGTACCGACGGGTATATCGGAAGGGCGCGTATATAGAAAGGTTCGGTATATCGGACTGACGGTATATAGATTGGGAGACCTTATACCTGGAGTGATAAGAGCCAAACCCTGTCAGTGATCTCTGCAAAATGGGCACCAATGCCCCCAAATTTTTCTTCCGGATTCACAATTGCTCAGAGGAAGCAACTATGCTGCTTGGAAGACAAAAATCAAAACACAACTTGAGTTTGAAGAAATCTGGCCTGTTGTGACTGGTACTCTAACCAGATCACCAACGGATGCAACACAACAACGACAATTTGATAGAGCAGATCAGAAAGCAAAACTCATCATCTTGTTTGGAGTATCCGACGATGTGCAAGTCCACATTCGAGATGCTACATCAGCTTGGGAAATAAGCTATGGGGCCAAGAACAAGAATGTCATACTCAATTTGCAGAGTCAGTTACATACGTTGAAATTCAAACAGAATGAGAAAATTGAAGCCTTCCTAAGAAGAGTTGCAGAGTTGAGGGCTTCACTTCTAGCCCTAGGAGAAGAGGTCAAAGATGAGTCTCTCGTTCCCATTGTTCTGAGAGCTCTCCCTTCTTCTTACCGAATTTTTGTCACAACTCTAAACTTGTCAGATACGACAATTAGTTTTGACAAGTTAGTAAACCTACTGCAACAAGAGGAAGCAATGTACAACAAGGATGATGAAGAGGAGCAGGCACTGTCTTCACATCAAAAATGGAAAGGAAAAGGTAAAAGTAAACCTAAATCCTATCAGAAGTCCCCACATCAGAATCAGTATCATGGGGACAATCAACAGAAGAAGCGATGTCCCATTTGCAAAAGAGGACATGACTTGCAAGAATGTTGGTTTAACACATATAAGAAAGGTTCATCAAGCAATTCTAGACCTCAACAACAACAAACTTACAAGGGACATTCAAACAATTATCACGGGCAGAAAAAGGGGAACTGGAAAAGAAGACCCCACCAGCAAGGTAATATTGCTGAGCAACAAGATCAGTCAGACAATGAAGACTTCTTGTTCACTGCTCGATCAAGTGAACCATCCACGTCATCTAGTGAAGTCTGGTATGTTGATTCGGGAGCCACTCGACACATGACCGGCCACAGACTGGTTTATTTCAATGAGGGACACGCCATCGAAAAATCATGTTTCGTTCGGAGATGATTCTTCATATACAAAGACTGAGGGATTGGAAACATTTCTCTACCCTTGGTTCACGCAAATGCAAACTATCGATGTTCTATATGTCCTGGGTTGTGACAAAGAACCTTCTTTCGGTCAGTCAACTCCTAGATCACAATTTGAAAATTGACTTTGATAGTCAATCCGGCAAGAAAATGTGTTTGATTCGAGATAAATCCAGAGGCTCGAAAATAATTGCAAAAGCCTCAAATGTGGGACGAATGTTTCAACTTGATTTCATTCACAAAAATGATCAAGCACTCGTGGCTAAAAACTCCACCTCAGCTCAGTTGTGGCATCGGAGATTTGGTCATGTAAGTTTCAAATATCTCGACACACTTCGCCGGTGTAATATGGTACATGGGCTACCATCTCTTCAGAAGGATACAGACAAGTGTCCTCACTGCTTAGCAGGAAAACAACTGAGTTTCATTCCAAACGAGTACTTTTCGAGCTCATGGTAAACTTGACTGGTTCATACCCGATCTGTGCGGTCCAATGCAGCCAAGTCATTGTGGTTCCAGATTTTCATGCTCTGTGTTGACGACTATTCACGAAAAATGTGGATTTTTGTCTTGCAAGAAAAGTGAGACCTTTGAAGCGTTCAAAAAGTTCAAAGTGCAGTTGAGAAAGAAACTGGTCGTCACATCAGAACTCTCCGCTCAGATCGAGGGGGGGAATTCACCAGTGATGAGTTCAGAGACTATCTACAAACTCACGGGATTCGTCGACAAATGCCTCCTCCACACACACCGCAGCAAAATGGTGTTGTCGAGAGAAGAAATTGTACTATCATGGAAATGGTGCGATGCATGATCGATGATTCGAACTTGCAAAGACATTTTGGGCAGAAGCAGCAAAAACAAGCAGTGTATTTGTTAAACAGAGCACCCACAACTGCTCTTGATGGAATTACACCACAAGAAGCATGGTCAAAGAGGAAACCATCCATTGCACACCTCAGAGTATTCGGGTGCAAAGCCAAGCATGCACATACCCAAAGTAATGAAAGAAATTGGACATGAAGTCACAAAATCTCATCTTCATTGGATACAGTGAAGAGACTCTTGGGTACAGACTGATGGATCCTAAGACCAGAAAAGTCTACACAAGCAGAGATGTTGAGTTTTTCGAGAAGAAGGAAGCAGAGACTCCTCCTCCGGACTCGCAAGATGTAGATTTTTCACCAGTTGTAAAAACTGAAGCAAATGTTCCCTCAGAAGATGAAAGTGATGATGGGGATGATGGTGTTGATCAGATAGGACCACAACCCATGGGAACAGCTCAACGTATGCCTAAATGGTGTACAAGTACATTACGAGATGCAAGATTGGATGCTCCACCGGATACATCCACCCCTGGACCACGGACTCGCAGTAAAGCAAGAGAAGAAGTTAACTTTGCTTTGATGAGTAGAGTTATTGAAACAGACGAGCCATCTACAGTCCAGGAAGCCCTACAGTCAAAAGCTTGGAAAGATGCCATGGATTCTGAATATCAATCAGTGATGAAGAATAACACTTGGCAGCTTGTCGATCTTCCACCAGGGAAGAAACCCATTGGATGTAGATGGATATTCAAAACTAAGTACAAAGCAGATGGGACAGTGGACAAGTGTAAAGCAAGACTTGTAGCAAAGGGGTATGCACAGAAAGAAGGCATTGACTATGAGGAGACATTTGCTCCCACAGCTAAGATCAAAACGATCAGGATGATCTTTGCTCTATTGCTTTCACTTTGGATGGAAAGTTCACCAGATGGACGTAAAAAGTGCCTTCTGAATGGAGATTTGCAAGAAGAAGTCTACATGACTCAACCCGAGGGATATGTAGTACACAAGTCAAGAAGAAAAGGGTATGCGGACTCGGGAAATCTCTGTATGGCCTAAAAGCAGGCACCCGGGCATGGTACATCAAGATTGATGAGCATCTCATACAACATGGATTTGTGAAATCCATACGATCCCAATCTCTACCTCAAAAAGCAAGGGGGGGAGATGGTGATTGTTCGTAGTTTATGTCGATGATCTAGTCATCACTGGCAGTTCGGTGAAGATGATTGATGAAACAAAGAAAGATCTTAAGCGATCATTCGACATGACAGATCTCGGGCTTATGCACTCTTTGTCTTGGGTGGAAGTATGGCGAAAGAGAATCACATCTTTGTTTCTCGAGATGAAATATACCAAGACAACGCTCGAGAAGTTTAGGATGATGGATTGCACACCAATTGCTACACCTATGGAGAACAGTTACAGCTTATCTCGTTCGAGATCCATCTCCGAGGTAAGTGCCACTCTCGGCACTGATTGGGAGTCTCATTTACCCGACCTACACTAGACCAGGATATCAGCTTTGCAGTGAGCTATCTATCCAGGTTCATGCAAGAACCCAAAGTTTGTCATTGGAAAGCAGCAAAGCGCATTTTGAGATATCTCAAAGGATCAGTGGATCTTGGTCTAGAATACAAGAAGAACGAAAACTTCTTCTTGACTGGATATTCAGATTCAGATCATGCAGGTAACATTGATGATAGAAAATCCACTTCTGGATTTGTATTCTTTATGGGATCTGGACCAATATCATGGGGAAGTAAGAAACAACACTTTATTTCTCGCTCTTCCACAGAAGCGAGTATCGTTCTGCAGGAGAAGTTGTCTGTGAAGCGATTTGGCTACGTCGCATACTGGAAGGACTTGGAATACCACAGGACAAACCGACTACCATGTATGTTGACAATGAAGGTGTTCTCAAACTTGTTCGCAATCCAGTTTTTCATGAGAGAACAAAGCACATTGAAGTTCAGGTTCATTTCATACGCGAACATGTATTGAAGCACAACATCCAGCTTCAATTTTGTCCAACAGCTGAACAACGAGCAGATATTTTCACAAAGTCACTTGCACGTGACAAGTTCGAGTTGTTCAGAGCATTTCTCTCCTCATCTCTCAGACAATGCACAATTAAGGGGGGGAATGTTAGGATAAATTATATTATCCTATTATTTAATTATGCATAGGATTATTATTTAATTAATTTTAAATGGTTATATGGTTAATCAACCATATTTGTCAGTATTCACATTGTTATATTGTTATAAACAATATATTTGTTTTTTATTTAATTGTTGCTTCCCGGGTGATTTGGAAGCTTGTTTAGTTCGGTTTTGGTTGCACTGTGCAACTCATTCTTCGGATGTATATGGTGTGCAATATCTATAAATATTGCAGCCTATTCAAATGTATTTTTGCTGATAGATTAATAAAATATCACAAAGCTTCCGTCCTGTTTCTCAATCGACACCCCTCTTACACTTGTGTGTGATCGGAAGAATGTGTCTATGTATTGTAAGATTTGAAAAACACATACGGGACACCGTTGACTCTGATTGATTAATCTTATCCATGAAGCCATTAAGATCAGTGCGCACCAAAATAGTGTAGCAGATGGATCTAAGGAACAAGGAAAGAATCATAATGAAGGGCACAATAATGGGGATAACAAGAATATAAGCTTTTGTGGAGGATATAGATGTCGAAGTCATAGTAGTGACAGAGGAGGATTTCCTAAGAGAACTTGTTATAATTATGGATCATTTGATCATTATCGGCGTGAGCTCCCTCGAATGTGTTTTTCTCATGGTGTGGAAAATAACACAAGTTTGAATAATGCCTTGACTTATATGAGCACATGAGAAAGCATCACAAGCAAGAAAAGGGTGTGGGAATGATTAAGGTACAATGCAGTTGAAGATAATGGATTTCGAAGGTAGCACCTACCCCTAAGTTACAAAAATTTTTGGTTACTCCACCACTTGAGGCTATGCACGCACGTGAACCTCCAAATTATAAGCCAACTATAACAAAGAAAGAAGTGATAAATGATAAGTACCTTGATGCTACACATCATAAATAGGTTTACCAAGAAACTATGGATGTTATCAGGGATTTGAAAGGAGAATTTTAGATTTTTAAGGAGCAGACATGCGTGATGGATTGAGAAAATAAGGTTGAACTCCCATAGAAGGATGTAGATTAATTGAAGTAGGTATGTCATATGTTACACCGGAGAACATAATTCCTTTGTTAGGAGAGTGGTTGAGAGAAAAAGTACCGCATGCATGTAATGAGCACGAAAGGCAGATACTTCATGTAAATATACCTCCCCATAATCATGAGTATGATAAGGAGATTACACTGAATGCAGTCATAGATGGATGACTTATGAGAAATATTCTGATAGATATAGGTGTGGAAGTTAATGTACTCACGTTGGATGCATGGAATCATATGGGAAGACCACCATTGTATCCTTCTTCGAATGTGTTATATATGGCAAACAAAACTAGGATAATACAATTGGAGTGCTTAAGGATGTGACTATTATGATTCAGGGAGCCAAGTTTATTAAGGACTTTGAAGTATTGGAGTTAGCTAAAGCAAACAACTTCCCAACATTACTTTGGCACTCCTAGTGTTATGCGAATAATATAGATTTATGCTTCAACAAGGGCTACATTATCTTTGAGAACAAATAAGAGCACATCATTATACCTTTGAAAAATTCAAAGGCTACTCTATATGTTGAGCCTTTGAAAGAATAATATTTGAACATGATATATGCATGCACAATCAAAGACCTTGAGGTAACTGATCCATCTAAAGAAAGAATGATAAAGTGGGATGATGCTCATTCGGTTAGTGGTACCACAAGTATTTCTTGTGATAACCGGTCACATGGAATGGATGAATTATTTTGGTGAGAGATAAAAAAACATCACATACTTGTATGATCGGTGACACGCATGGTTAGGCGCTTGATTTATAACCATGTACCTTGGTATATTGGTGAAGGTAACCCTAGTGTTTTTTTTCTCGTGTGCTATGGAAGCCCAATGGAAATATGAGGGTGACATAAGAAATATGCTAGTATATACTCTACATAGGATAGTAGCACATTGGTGGAATACACACAAAGATAACCTATTAGAATGGTGAGAGGTGAGAATCACCTTTTCTACTAGGTTCCTAAGGAGAAATGTACCTTCTCATATATGTGAATTCCATGGGAAGTCCCCTGCTTTGTACCATGTTCAGAATTGTGAGAGACTTTGGATGGAGGGGCAAGAGGCCTTCCTACCATCACTTTGTGGGTGCATAAGTTTTATTCCACTTTAGGTGGTTGCATGTGCACATTAAATGTTCATGAAAATTTGGCAAGAGAAATAGTTAATTGGCCTCGGTATGATTCATAATTTTTATTACATTTCTATTAATCCATCGGCCAATGAAGCATTACAGATTATGAAGTGCCTTACTTTGGGAGATAACGTGAATGTAGAGGAATCCATGTTAGATATGTTTAGAGAGTTGGATTTAGAGGCGCACCTTGACCTTGGAGAGACTGAATAAGAATAAATGTTTTATGCCTAGGAAGTGAAGGAAAAGGGTAAACTAGTATGCATGATAAATGATGAGGATAATAATCTAGATGTTAACCACACTAAAGGTACACACGAGGTGATGGACACAACATATGAAAATGCATGCATGTATCATGAGCCTATGAAAACAAAGAAGGTTAACATTGGAATAGATGTAGAGCCTAAAGAGGCCATTATTGGTGATTATTGGTAAGATCAAGAAGTGGCTAAGGTTATTGGTCTCCTACGCAACTTTCAAGACTTATTTTTGTGGGGCTATCATGAGTTAAAAATATTACAACCTTCTTTAGGAGAGATGAGAATAAAACTTAAAGAAGGCATGTGCCCTATTAGGAAGAGGCATTATAGGATGAAACCTAGTTTACACGTCAAGGTAAAGGAACAAATTGATAAAATTCTCAAGTCTGGTATAATTGAGCCCATTAAAGAATCTGAATGGGTTAGTCCCATGGCCATCATAATTAAAAAGAATGGGAGGATAAGGATCTATGTGTACTACATAGAATTAAATGCTTTATGTTTTATTAATCCTTCCACCCCATTTATAGAGGAGATATTTGAAGGTGTTGCGGGGCTCGTTTCTACTCTTATACATTTGGTTTTTCCGGATATCATCAAGTGTGCATAGCAAAGGAAGATCATAAAAATACAACTTTCATCACCGAGTGAGGAAGTCTTGCATACACAATAATTCCCTTTGAATTGAAGAATGCACCAGTTGTGTTCTCGTGCATTGTTGTACATGCTTTTTAGGATTTCCTTCATAAGTTTTTACGGGTATATCTAGATGATTAGAAAGTGTATGGTTTGGTTAAGGATCATTGTGAAAATTTGAAATGTATCTTTACAACACCTTTTGGCACTTTACTTGGGCATATTATTTGTAAGGAGGGGTTGTTGGTAGACCCAACTAAGGTCGCTGTGATCTTGGGTTTGGAAGAACCTAACAATTAGAGTGAAGTGCGTGGATTTTCGGCACATATTAAATATTACAAGAAATTTATTAAGGTTTATGAAAATATTTCCATGCCCCTGGAAGAACTGCTGAAATCTAAAGGAAAATTTTATTGGGGTGAGGCACAACAATAGGCATTTGAAACACTGAAGGAAAGGTTGACTATTGCACCTATTTTATGCTTTCCTTTGTGGGAAAACCATTTCATGTTCATGTTGATGCTTCTAGCATGAAAATTGGCATAGTGTTGGCACAACTAAGAGAAGGAATTGTGGACCACCCTATTTGATTTGATGGCGGGAAGTTGACACCATCCGAACAAAATTATACAACTATCGAGTATGATGTTTTTTCCATGATTTATGTGTTGCATAATCTTAGAAAATACTTATTGGTAACACCATTTATCTTATTTATAGATCATATGACACTTAAGTATTGATTCAACAAGCCTGTTTTGTAAGGGCACATTCATGGGTGGATACTACTATTTTAGGATTTTGAGTTTACCATTATTGCAAACCCAGGAAAAGTAACTCAGAATTAACCATCTATCAAGGATCAATTCTCGTGAGGATGCACAGAGAATTGAGGACACAACGGCAGAGTCACAACTCTTTATATTGAATTGCGTGCCCACTTAACTAGAGTAAATTCAAATATTCTTGTGCACTAGCAGTGCATGAAGGGATGAATTATTTGGAGAGGAAGTAGCTTGCAATACATGCAGCACCCTACCAATTGATAGGAGGAAATTTATACAATTTAGGTCATGATGAAGTTTTAAGTTAGCGTGTTCTAGAGCATGAGCATGAGGCTATTATGGAAGAGGCTCATAGTGGAATTGCAGGTGTTTATTATGTAGGTGGTGCTACCATGCACAAGATTTTGATGTCTGAATTTGGTGGGAAAATTTCACAATTATACTAAAGAATATTTCAAGGCATGTGACCATTTTCAGCTCCTTGGGAATCCTGGAACCAGAGATGAGATTATTTTGAGGCCTATTGTAAGTGTTGAACCTTTTGAGAAATGGGCTATTGACTTTGTAGGTCCTATTTCCCCACCCTCACATAGGACTAACATGTGCTATATTATCACTTGTACTGAGACTTCTGAAATAGTGGAAAGAAGCGACACCTACCAAGGATTAATGTACCACTACAACAACAAGATTCTTATGGGAAAACATTATCAGTGGTATGGATTTCCATTGAGTCTAAAAAGTGATAGAGGGACTCATTTTCTTAATGATATAATCATGATTTTATTGGCAGCATTTATGGTGGCACACCATAAGATAACACCCTATCACCCATAGGCCAATTGTACTATTGAATCTTTCAACAAGATTCTGGGACAAACATTGATAAAGATATGTGATGTTGGAAGGAAATATTGGGATGATAAAGTCTTTGTTGTACTTTGGGCATATAGAGCTACCTACAAGAGGTTGATTAACTCTACACCTTTTTAGTTGGTGTTTGGTGCAGAAGTTGTATTTCCTATAGAATTTATGTTTCCATCCCTGTGTATTACACGCATATGAGGAATCGATGATGAACAAGATGTTGAGGATTACATAGAAAAAATGATGCAATTAGATGAGTAGCATGTTATTGCTTAGTGGACCTAGAAGACATAAAAGGCAAGACAGAAGGCCCGACATGATATGAAAATTAGGAATAATATGTTTGAGGTGGGAAAGATGGTTCTTCTATATGATTAAAAGTTTAAGCGCCACCCAAGGAAATTGAAATTTCATTGGTTGGGACCTTTTGTTGTAATAAAGATATTGGAATCAGACGCTTGTCATTTATAAGCGTTGGATGACACTTTATTACCCCGTTACTTCAATGGTAGTAGGCTAAATCCCTACTATAAATAATTCTTCTTGGTTTTTATAATAATGCAGTATTTCCACTTAGATGAGATTTCCCTTTCATGAAATTATCCTTTGATGTGTTTTCTTTCATTATTGCTATGATTTGTCAATTTAGTTCAATGTTTTGTTGTAATAAGCACACTTGTGCACCAAGAGATGATTACTATCTATTGGGTTCATGCGGAGAGGACCATACATACTTTTAGTGCGGGATGGATCAGAAAGAATTGATTGATGTTATGATTCATATGTAGATTGGTACACACAAGGAAAAGGTTACGAGTGTTCTTGGATTGAAGGTGTTTAAGAAAATATACTTAGAATGAAGACCACATGAAAAAGGATGAACGCGTGGGATAACATGAGGTAGGCAGAAACATGGGAAACTACTACGTATAAGGCATAGTGGATAGGTACTTCGTGCAGGGAAGTGTGCGAAAGGAGGTCTATGGCCAAGAAGTAGTAGACGGGCTAGAAGGTTACGAATGGGGTGCCTGTGGTTTGGAAGCGTACAACACAAAGCATGGATGAATGGAATTAATGAGACATATGGTGGTAGGTGAGGAGTAGGTAATGCAGAGAAAATGGGTTAATCTATAAAAGAGTTGTTGGTGATGTTATTTTTACTTTGTATAGTTTAAGTTATCAAGTCGATAAGTGCATTCAATGGTGTGACAAAGTGCAAAGCGTGAGAGCAAGTGATTGAAGCAGTTAAATAGGTTCTATTGGCACACGGATGGACCAAAGCTCCTTTGGAAAAGTGTTTGAGATAGTGGGGGTATGTGGAAGGAAAGTTCACGGAGTTAGGGTTTGGAGAAGATAAATTTGTAGCTAGGGCACAAAGTGTTTGAAGTAACGAAGGAGACCGAGGTTTGCAAGGGTAAGAGGTGGTAAGATATTTGAAGTTTGTGAAGCACATTGTCAGTCAAGAAAGAACAATGGCATCAAGGAGAGAAGTAGATGTAGATAGGGAAAATTTGACAGAGGAGGCACCACACAAATGGTTCACATAAATGTAGTTTTCGAGAGGAGGTAATTAAAGGAAGGTCATGGACATCTCAAAGCTAGCGAAGTGCAAGATCAATGACATCAATCACCACGCCGAGAAGACCCTCAATGATATAAAGGATGAAACCATCTTGAAGACTAACATGATGAGTGCATATGGGAAAAGGTTATATGATAACATGATTTACGAGCTACTAGAGAGTGTAGGATTGATGCAATTGTACGAGTTGCCCTTATTTGGAAAGCTAGAGCAACTATACCAATGGATTATGTTGTTATTCCATGAGTAATGATTCTTATTTGTAGGTATAAGGATGAGGATTACAACTAAGTTTATTGAGAAGGTGACCAGATTATGTGACTCTATATTAGAAATTTTTAGTGACCTTACTGATGACGATGGATTAAAGGAAATGGTCGTAGCGTTTAAGTATCACAAGGAAGTATAAGATTTAAATGTCATAAACGCATAGAATACCAAGCTATAAGGGTAGTTGCACACATTCGGTTGTAAAATAGGCACCTCATAGAGGTGAAAGGAAGTGAACAAGCGCTAGATGTATATCACATATAAGATGCAAAACAAAACCTACTACAATATCGCAAGATACATTGCATAGATCATCGTGGAGGAAGCATGCATTTAGACAGACAAAGGTGAGAAGATTAATTTGGCGATATATTACTCTTTACTACAAGTATTTTTATAAATAGGTGTGCCTGATAGGCCAAAGGACAAGATGTGGGTCTACCCAATGGAGAACAAGTCACCGGTGAAGAAATTTGTGAAGTTCACTTGTCAAGGCACAATTTTTGGCACTTACGAACAAATCTTAGATAAATAGTACGTAAGGTTACACAATGGGTTTGAAGGAGAATGGCACATCCCATGGGAGTTTCCTAGTATCTTGGAGGGACAAGCCGATTTTGCAGCTTACCAACACTTCTATTTGGGTAGGTTCTGTATGAATACTAGGAGAAAATACCTTGGTGTAAGTTTCCTTTTACCTTTACAACATAGTATTTTAAGGACTCAGTGAATAGGTTTCATAATGCACGTAAGTTATATTTTGATGTGGATAAGGTAGACACAAATATTCACATTCTGCACAAAACTTATGTCTACCCTAATAAGGAGGCATATGTGGAAATAATGGAGTCTGATAATATTGATATCACTCTTAAAGTTCTGGTTGTAGGGAAGATAGAGCACGCGCACATGTATGTCTACCTAAGGTTGAGGTCTAAGGAAGGCAAGTATATTGTTGGTGAGGAATTATCACCGCTGTGTCCTCCTAAGGGAAAACAAATTGTGGGTATGAATAGGAAGATTGAAGATACACCCCAAGGGAAGTAAAGGGGACTTGGATAATTTCCTTGAGGTAGAAGAGGGAGAAGAAAGAATTGATCTTGAGGTGGAGGAACCATAGAAGCAAGATAATGGTGCAATCTTTGGACTAGGGTAGGATAAAACTATGAAGGTGGTGTAAGGATCTAAATGAGGGCAGTAGGACTTCACATCCCATGAGAAGGTCACCGAGAATGATGCCCGTGAAGCCAAGTGCAAAGAAGAATAAGAGGCGTAAGCTCATCACTCCACATGACAATTATGAATAAGAGTCTTGAGATAAGGATGTGGGTGAAAATGTCTCCATGTCTAACATCAAGATACTAGAAAATGAAGGGATCGATGATGAATAACTACAACATGACATAGAAAACCCCAAAGATACATGAAGAAGTGAGTTAGGATGGGGGGATACAGAAATGGAGGATAGTGTTAAGCAGCCGACCGGTAGACTTGAAGGTGGAATGGGAAAGGATAATATATTATGCGTAGGAACATAAAAAACATCTATGTGCGCACTAAAATACATAAAGAGGAGGACCTGGTGCAAACACCGATTTAGGTATATTAATGACTAAACAAAGATAATACACACTAGGTTCCAGAGAAATCTTGCGACAAAAATCATTTATGGGTAGTAGTTGATGGACCTCGAGGGTGCAAACACATGCACAAGGAAATAATTGTCATGGAGTATGCATACCCACATGGAATATCCCGATTTTGATGTATGTGAGGAATCTTGTGCAAAGCGCAGAATGAAGAGGGCTCCACATGAGAGACATGTGACAATAAATACCATGGAGTTCATTGACAAGAAAGAAAGTAATTCCTTAAAAAATATAGTTGTAGAGGTCATGTGTCGGAATGTTGATAAAGTGGTTAGCATGAGAAATTTTCTTGAGGATAAGAAATATAAGGAAGAGGAAGTCCAACACTTGAAGGAAGCAAAGGAGAAAGCATAGAATAGAGCAGAGACTTACCTTGAGATGTCCAAGGATATTGGAGAGGAAATTTTAAAGGCATGACCATAGTACGAAGAAAAGGTAAAAGGAACCTTTCCATCAACACCGCATTATTTACTGAGACCTTAGCTTATTTTCTCTTAGGTGAGGGGACTAGCATGCATACCCAAGTGTAGAATAGATAGTTACTCGAAGGAAAGGAAGTCATGAGAATGAGAAGGAGATAACTTATAAAAAAATTGTGTGAAATATTGTAGAGTATGATGCCATACTCCAGTCATTAAAGGAAGAGCTGCAGAAGGAAAATTTGCATCAAGATATGTAAGGATCTTGAAATGATCTTGAGAACACACACTTCACAGAGGAGAAAGATGTTCTTGTAACCAAGAAGGATGAAACACTAGGTCGGGAGAATAGATTAACTGCAATAGTAAAGAAGCATGACACTTTTAAAGCATCCAAGGATTCCCGTGAGGAGAAAATAAAGGATTTAGGGATGTTAGTCACTCGGGAATGGATTTTATGGATGACATGATTTTAGCGCTAGCTGGAGTAATAAGGAACCTGAAGCACAGAGGGTAGGATATGACCATGGAAGAGATGGACAAGGTACTTGGTGATTGTTGGGCCCTGAAATATTGGTTAAGTACCAAAGGGCACTGCGCAGATCGTAAGAAGAAGGGTGCTCAGGGGAAAGTGCATAGCAAAAAGAGGTTTAATAAGGGTTTAAGTGAAACCAGGGCGCACGCGAAAGGTAGAACATGGGTTCAAAAGACTTAGCCATATTTGGCATTCTAGAGGAACTTGAGGGAAAATGTGAGGACCCGAATAGGCGTGATGAGTGAAGTTTGGAGGTCAAGAAAAGGATATTCCACGTAGGGAATATTCCCAAAAGACATCATTACAGAGAATGGAGGGTTTGCAAAGGGATAAGTATTCACCATTGGAGGACCACATAAACACTTGACATGTGATCTATTTAGGAGAAAAGGCATAGTGGTGTGTGTTGATCCTATAAAAAGAGATGCTCATATGAGAGAAATAGAGAGCCGATGAGAGGATGAAGAGATGGACAGAGAGAATGCATAGAGATTAAGAGACAGAGTAACAAAGTGTGTAGTAATGCTAGGTTTAAAGAAAGTAGTGCTAAGAAGGGTTGTGTAGGATGTCATAAGCTTATGTATGGTACTAGGATCTGTAATAAGGATTAAAATGGGAAAATTGTAATTAAGATCTCATATGGGGGAGGATTTGCAGGAATTAAGTCCCTTTCATTTACTGTATATGGTCTGAGATGAGCCTTTTTTGTAATGTGGCTACTTGGACTATATTAAATCAATATATCTTCAGGTTCATTCTACATATTTTTCTTAAGGGTGTAAACCCTTGTGTCACTTGACTTATCATGGATCAGATTCACTTATTATGCTTATTACTATGTTATTTAGTTTCTGTAATGCATTAAGATGTGGATCTGTTAGTTTCTCATTCTACCTTTCTAACTAAGTGTATGTACTTCTAATTCTACAAATCATTCTCCATTAATGACGAAACCTTCTCATAAATCTCACATAAAGCAGGGGATCGGTGCCCGCGTGTGCCTCGGGTGAGCATCCAGTGCCCGCTGAGTGATACGATGGCATGCTTGGGGTTAGAAAATAGTATTAAGGGTAAATAAATTACTATATCTTGGTTCCATTATCGGGACCTCTTTTTGAAACTGTCGTGAGAATGGTACGTGATGATAGAACACTTGAGATTGGATAGTGTCAAAGCATGGCTTAAAAGCATGGAGGATGAATTTTCTCAGATATTTAGTACTAGATCTGAGTTTGATGCACATAAATGGGTAGAAGAACACCTATATCATGAGCTATATGAGACCTTCATTTGTTGATTTTCAATAGAGTTATATGAATGGCTTTTAGCATATGAATATAGATCAAGATGGTACTATAGACCTCGCGTATGGACCCAAGATGAGTATCAGAGGCTGCATGATGTTGATCTAACTTGGACACATGTTGTTGATCATTGGTGGAGTAGAGTGTTTGCAAGTTACTGTAGATCAAGAATTTTGCGCTTGTTACCTGTCCAAGTTAATGCACCAAACTAAACACAAAAACCCTGAAAAACTCCAATGAAATCGATACCTGATGAAGATGTAGACGGATGAGGAAGCCGATGTAGACAAGACGGGCGCACACGAGCAATTTGCACAATAGATCCGAGTAACCTGCAAAACACGGTGCTTGCTTGATGTAAAAGATGGCGTTAGAAGATATTTGGGTGGACTGCCCGAGAAGCGGGTCCGGGAAGCGATGAGCTTCCTTGGCGGATGTCAGTCCACGTTTTCAATAAAGAAAAGAAGCATACATGATAAAAGATGTAAATAAAGACTAGATTTTCTGATTGCAGTAATAAAACGTAAACTAAACAAAGTACGAAGAAAGTACGTAAAACAGGAACCGCGAAATAATGCTTGGATTTGTGTTACTTGTGACCTTTACCTTTGAAATACGCGTCATCGGGTATAATCGGGGCCCGAAATCGGGCGCCGATCAAGGATCGGGCCGATCGATAAGATCAGTGAATCAAGGTGATCGACCAATCGTGGACCGTGTGCGATGAGATTCGGGGATTGGAATATGAATGTGGTCTGCTGGATGTGCCGAAGATGGAGAGACACTGGAACAGAGTCACCAGATGATAGACGGTGGTGTGTGATGTTGATATGATACGGGCAGAGTAACGGTGCTCCTCTCAGGGATTGATTTGGACAGGATCTGCCCTAATTTGATACAATTGATGCTAAAAAGATCCTCTTCGCAACCCGAATCTTTCTCGCTCTGTTCGTGCGTAAGTGCTTTCTTTCGCTCGTTAGTCTCTTTTTCGGTCTCTTCGCTCTCTTCCGTCCCTAGGCGAGTTCTGGGCTTGCTTTTATAATCGGCGCCGCTCCTAGAAAATCGGCGCCGACCATATGGGTCGGCGCCGATCGCGGAGAAGACTCCCGAGATGGCTAAAAATGATCGATTCGAGAAAGACAAGACCTATCCCGACCACGGAAAATATCCCGCTTAGGGAAGATTAAAAATAGATGTGATACATGGGTAGAATAAATTTGGGGTGGATAAGTGATTAAGATGCATGGGAAGAAGCGTAATTAAATATTTAATATTTAATTACTCATGGGTAAGATGTGATGTGATGAATTAAATTTAGAGTAAGTGATTAAATCACAAATTGGAAAACTATCCCAAGGGGATAGTTGGTGACGTAAACGTGCCCCAGGTTACCTAGGCAAGTAAACGGATGAGAAGGGACACTAAATTGGGTAACCAATTTTAAGTGTCTACATTTTGCCCCTTTTTGTCAAGTAACTTGCGATAATCAAGGTTATGAGACAAAAACAAAGGGATGGAAGAAGAGAAGAATTTGTGGTGATGTGATCCCCCTCAAACTAGGGATGGGATGGATAATAGAACAGACGATCCCGAGGTTGAAAAAGGTAGATGAAGAATGCAGGATGCCCCAGTCGGATGTCTGGAGTAGAACTGATCATTGAGGACGCATAAAAAATAAACACAAGGGCAGCAACCTAAGGAACTCACATTGGTAGGGAAAACTAGCCGGTCTCCTCGTGAGACGACGTTAGTGCCTACAGACCCATGAGTGCAAGGAGAACTGCAAAAAAAAGCCAGCATCTAAAGAGAGACACATTGGTAGGGACAACTAGACGGTCTCCTCATGAGACGACGTTAGTGCCTACAGACCCGTTTAACTCTAAGCTGCCGAAAGATACGAGTGTCCCACGCAAAGGGAACAAACCCGAAAGAGACGATGACATCTAAAAGATGTGCCAAAAGGCAAGATTCAGCACACAACAATGATCAGATAGATGAGAAAGCCAAGTATCAACACTATGGCAAACAGACATGAAAAATCGGCGGCGATCAAAATAATCGGCGCCGACCAAGACAATCGGCGTCGACCCAAAAAATCGGCCACCAATCGATCAGAGCATATAAATATGCGAACGGAAAACGTAAACGATTTATTTGCAACGTGACGATTGATTCAGAGAGAGATAGATTTGAGATTTGAACACAATGGAAGCCTCTGGGAGCGAGACGGAAGGCGGCGCAAGAGGACAGTGGGTGCAGAGGAGGGTGGAGGAGATAGTGTCCTCCACGCTTCCGATTTTACCATATAGAGACTTGATAGATTGTGTATTTGTATAGTGATATAGCCTCGATTGGAAGGCATTGTATAGATGGCTTGATTGGAAGCCACCCATTTTTGTACAAACACACATGTATATATATATAGATTTATTGGTCATATGATTGTACTTCATGCCTTTAATTTTGATATACATGGATAGATGGATATAGAAAAATAGATGTGATTAGAGAGATATAGACTGATGGATGATGGAAATAGATGTGATTAGATAGATTGAAATGTGGATAAAATAGATGTGATTGGATAGATATAGACGGATAGATGATAGATGGATGTGATTAGATAGATTGATTTAATTTTGATAGATAGATGTGATGTATCTTGGATGGACATAGCTTTTAAATATTTTGATGGATAGATATACAGATGTACTTAATGTATGGATTAGATATAAATAGATGTCATGTACCTGAGATGTACGTATTTTTCGATATTTTGATGGATAGATAGATAAATGTGTTGGATATATGGATGTAATTATAAGGAGAAATGAATACAGATAGGAGTTTTGATAGATAAGATGAATTTTGATAGAAGATAAATTTTGATTGAATTAACATGTGAAATGCCAATTTAACAGGATGCAAGACAAAGAAATGGGGAATACTCCTTACAAGAGCCAAAGATGAAAGCGGAAACAACCGTGACTTAGAAGAGAAGATACTCGGAGAAGAAGAAAAATGATAAGTTGGACTTCCAACCGACCATAGATAAAATCCAGAAAGGGAACCAAAAGACCAAGCATACAAGGCCCTATATAAGATTAAAATAAATCTGACACTAACTAGTCGCAAACCAGATCTAGGATAGAAACGGAAAGAAAAGTAAGTAAGTATCTTGTCGGAACCTACAAGGGACAGAATACATGTCCATAGTGGGGAAATAGGATTCTCCATATGATCGACAAAAGGTCCTAAATCTCAGCTTCATGATTTTGACAGAAAAGCAAACTGATCAATGCGGGAAGTTTGCTTGATATGGAAAGACTGATCGATGCGGGAAGTCTTTCAGTGATGCTAAAAAGTGTATAAACTGACTGGAAGGCTGATTGATTACAAGAAGCCTTGAATATTTCTTTGAGAAACAGCCGTCCTTCAAGGGAGCGGTCTGTATTCTGTATTTTAATGATAGCCATCCTTCGAGGGTATGGTCTATTTTCTTTTTTGATTCACTTGATAATGTATGGATAGCTGTCCTTCGAGGGATCAGTCTATCTTTTGGATAGCATCTTTTTCTTTTTTTTTTTTTTTTTTTTTTTTGAAACTTTTTGGAAGAAGCTGAGTTTAGACCTAGATAGATCAGATGGAGGGGAAGAGAACATAGAAGAACATGCACTCATGACCCGAGTAGATCCGATGAAGATAAGTACTTGGGACAGATGAAGTGGTGATTAAGGTATTCCTACCATGAGGAGGAACATATCCAAAAGAAACGTGCAATGAGTAGAGCCGCGATACTCATATTTAAGGTAGACGAGGCAATAGGCGGAGAACCACACAATTTCAAATCACCACGAAAGTAGATGACTGGTTATTAGGACGGATGGAAGATCTGAGTTGCGACTAGATTTGTATAAGATAGATTTTAACAGTAGAAGGGCCGTAAATGCAAAGCATTAAGAGGTTCCGCTTCAGGGATACCATCCATGGAAGATAAACGATAAGCCCCAGACCCATATTTATGAGTGATAATGTAGGGGCCCATCCAGTTGGGAGCAAACTTACCACGTTGACTTCTTTCGAGTGTAGTGACATTTTGATTTTCCTTAAGAACAAGATCACCAATTTTGAAGTCACGATGTTGCAAGTGCTTGTTATAAGCACGTTTGACACGCTCGAGATAGACTTGATGATGCTCAAGAGCGTTAAGACGCCGCTCATCTAATAATTCAAGTTGTGCTAGACGATTTTGACGATAATCCTCATCGGAGACAAATTCTCTGAGAGAAACACGGAGAGATGGGATTTGGACTTCCAAAGGAAGGACAGCCTCAGACCCATAGACGAGAGAGAAGGGAGTAGCACCAGTAGGAGTACGAATGCTAGTCCGATAAGCCCAGAGAGCAAAAGGGATATGTAAATGCCAATCCCTACCAGCTTGACTAGTTACCTTTGCGAGGATATTACGCAAAGTTTTATTGGAAGCTTCGGCTTGACCATTAGCTTGAGGATAGTATGGAGAAGAAAAACTGAGCTTGATATTGAAAGCATTGCAGAGATTCTGCAAATCAGCGTTTTGAAAGACTTACCATTATCTGTGATTAGCTTGTGTGGAACGCCAAAGCGACAAATGATGTGTTGATAGACAAAATCAACTATGGGTTTAGCCTTTGTTGAAGAAAGAGGGATAGCTTCTACCCACTTAGTAAAGTACTCAGTGGCGGTAATGATAGAATGATGACGTTGTGAAGAACGAGGATTGATGAGACCAATAAGATCGAGACCCCACTGCGAAAAAGGCCACAAATCCGCCGCAGGTTGCAAAGCCTGACTAGGGATGTGCGTGAGATTGGAATGTTGCTGACACTTGACGCACTTCTTAGTGTATTCACAACAATCTTGATTAAGAGAAGGCCAATAATATCCCAAACGTAAGATGCGCTTGGCTACAGCTAAACCACTAAAATGTCCACCACAGATACCGTCATGGACCTCCTGAATAGCTTTAGATGATTCATGGGTTTTGAGGCATCGAAGCAAAATACCATCAAAGCCGCGTTTGTAAAGAAGGCCACCTAGAATAGTATAGCGGTTGGCGCGTTGGACAAAAGACCTTCTACCATTGGGAGTCAGATCTGGAGGAAGGACCGAATAAGATAGATAATCAACTATCTGTTGATACCACTCATCCTGAGTATGGGTTGTGACAGCATTGATTGACGTTAGTTGCCCAAGATGAGATGGTTGATCCAATCGTTGCACAGCCACATAAAGACGCGAGTCTTCGGTAAAAGGCGGGATAAGAGAGGCTAAAGAAGCCATGGTATCCGCGAATCGATTTGCAGTACGAGGAATGGCTTGGATAGTGAAGTTATCGAAAGATTGGAGTTGGGCAAGAACGATGTCGCGATATTTCTGAAGGATATCATTCTTGCATTGATAGACACCCGTGACCTGGTTAACGATGAGTTCAGAATCACCAAAGATGTCAATATGACGAGCGCCGAGATTAATGGCATTTTGAAGACCTAAGACAAGAGCTTCGTACTCAGCCATATTATTGGTGCACTCAAAGTTTAATTTGTGTGCGACTGGGATGGGCGTACCCCAAGGAGGAATCATCACAAAACCCGCACCTCCCCCTTGCTGGCATTTGGATCCATCAAAGAAGAGCTTTACTTTAAATGGAGATAGACCAAAATCAATTTGTTGGATGTATTCATCGGGGAATTGAGCAAGGGGGTCACGAGTGTCCGGAAGAGGAGCATCAGCTAATTGATCTGCAATAACCTGACCCTTGATAGCCTTTTGCGGGATAAACTCGAGGTCAAATTCAGTCATAAGCATAAGCCAACGAGTGATGCGATCATTGTGATAAGGTTTTGCATGGATTGTCTTGAGGGGATTGACACTTGTGACAATGTAAGTTTTGTGATTAAGGAGATAATGACGAAGCTTAGAAGTTGCGAAGAAGAGAGCACAACATAGTTTTTCAGCTTCGGAGTAACGTGTTTCATACTCATGGAGGGTGCGACTGATGTAATAGACAGCTTGTTCTTTACCACAAGTGTCCCGATGCGAGATCATGGCTCCCAGAGCATGGTCAGTCACAGAGATATAAAGATAGAAAGGCTCCCCCTCGCGTGGAGGTGTAAGCACAGGTGGAGAAAGAAGATAAGCTTTGAGATCATCAAAGGCCTTTTGGCAATGCTCATCCCATCCAAAATGAACATTCTTACGGAGAAGATGGTGAAAAGGTTGACAACGGTCTGACAATTGGGAGATAAAACGACGCACCGATCAAGACGTCCTTGAGAGGCTGGAGTTGCTTTAAGTTAGACAGGGAGGCATCTCAAGAATAGCTTTTATTTTTGCGGGGTCGACTTCAATGCCCCTGATGGAAATGATAAAACCTAAAAGTTTACCAGTGAGAACGCCAAACACGCACTTAGCTGGATTTAGACGAAGACAGAAGCGGACAAGCCTCTCAAAGAGAGGTGCAAGGATGAAAAGATGATCCTGACGGCGTTTGGACTTGCCGAGGAGGTCGTCAACATAATCCTCTACAGTTTTGTGTAAGAGGTCATGGAAGATGTATGTCATTGCTCGTTGATAGGTTGCCCCTGCGTTCTTAAGGCCAAAAGGCATGACACGATAGCAAAAGGTCCCCCAAGGGGTTATGAAGGAGGTCTTATGTTGGTCTTCTGGTGCGATGAGGATTTGATTATATCCAGAGAAACCATCCATAAGAGAAAGCATCTCATGACCCGCAGTTAAATCTACGAGTTGGTCGATATTAGGAAGAGGAAAATCATCCTTTGGACAGGCAAGATTAAGATCCCGGAAGTCGGTACAAATTCGAATCTTCCCAGTAGCCTTAGTTACTGGTACTACATTAGACACCCATTGCGGATAATCGATGGGTTGGATGAAGCCAGCCGAGAGCAAGCGTTGTAATTCTTCTTTAACAAGAAGGGCTACTCTAGGGTGCATTTTTCGCAATTTTTGCTTGACTGGTTTGATGTTGGGAAGGGTAACGATATTGTGGACCACAATATCGGGATCGAGTCCTGGCATATCTTCATATGACCAAGCAAAGGCTTGACGATGTTTGGAAAGAAAAGCGGTAAAGTCCCCTAATTCCTGTGGATTAAGGGATTGGCCGACCTTGATGATGCGAGGGTCTTCAGAAGTCCCTATATTAAGGTCGATAGTGGCTTCGTTGAGAAGGGTAGACGTGTCAGAAGGAATAGTCTTGGGAAGATATGAATCCTCTGCCCCTAGATAGGTGAGGACAGAATCATCATCCGCACAGTGGATAGTATTGATAGTAGGAGAGTCGTCTCCAACTATTTCAGGGAAGGTTAATGGTATAGAAGCGGACCGATTGTTAGTCTCATAGACCAACGGCCCTAAGGAAATGGTATTGATCAAAAAAAAAAAAGTTAGGTGGGATGGAAATGTCATCGTCCACATCAAGTGATGCTTCTGACTTGGTGGGGGAAGATGGTTCTTCAGTAGGAAGAGACTCATCAAGAATAGTGACAGTGGCCTTTGAAAGAGGTTTAAATCCTAACCCAAATTTTTGATGTGGCATGAGAGTAGGAATGGATTTGAGGTCATGTATACCTTGTTCATATTTTCCAAGGCCAAAACCTTTCCACGCGCATCGATGTAGATAAGTCTTTGCAAACGTGGGATTCTGTAGGTGATCAAACCCTGTTAGGTAAGGTTTGGCTCTAGGAGGAGAATCCGGGTGATGATGAGGCGTATCAAGACCACCGTAGATGAAATTGGTCTGTTGATTGGGCAGACCAATGGTGACGATGCGACCGAGACCTGGTTGATATTCAGGTTGCTTGTCTGGTCTACCATACTCATTAGGTTTGAGATGGGCATCGAAAGAAAAGAGAGGAAGCTCTCCTAGTGAGAAACGCTGCAATGTCTCTTCCAGATTTTGTAAATCCGGTAGTTTGGTTGCAGGTATGGAAGAAGATGAGGCCCCATCTGGAGAAGATGTATTTTCTTTTAAAGGGGCAGACCTAGTGGTCATGTCGCATTGTGCGGAAGGGAAAGGATCTCCTGGATGAGTATATATTTTGCCCTCATATTGATATTTTAGGCATCGATGGAGGGTGGATGGGACACAATGCATTGCGCGAATCCAGGAGCGTCCGAGGATCATGTTATAGTGGAATTTTCCTTCGACAATATAGAAGAGTTCATGGAGCAGCTTCTTACCTACTCGGATGGGTAAGACCACAGTTCCTAGAGTGACTGCTAGCTGATCGTTAAATGATCGAAGGGCGAAGGGTGGAGGTGACACCACATTCTTTGGTAACTTAAGTTGTTCGAATGTGTGCGAGGAGATGACGTTGAGTGCAGCTCCACTATCGATCATAACACGTTTTAAGGTAGTGTTATTGATTTGGACTGTGATGAAGAGGGGAGCCTCCAAATCTTCGGAAGAAAGAGAAGGAATTTCCGAATCTTCAAAAGAAATGGTAGTTGATGGTCCATTCAGTCCAACAACCAACTCGAAGGGCTGGGGCTCATCGGAATTTACTGCGATGCGACGCAGATTATCAATCAAAGCTTGGCGATGTTGTGGAGAGGATTGGATGAGGTCAAAAAGAGACATTTTGACCGGAGCCTGGGTGAGTTGTTTCATAACACTCTCCTCAACAGACACGGGAACTTGAGCCCGAGGTGCAGCACGAATAGAGACCCTGGGTCGTGGGGCTGATGAGGAAGGAGAAATGTCTTTAGGGGCTGCAGAAATGACAACCCGTGGTCGAGATGCTGAAGATGAAGATGGGTTATCATAGTGTTGGGTTCTAGTGGCGATATGGATTGTGTCAATTTGGGAAGGTGGAAGATCAAGTGGGATGGAACCACTAGAGGTCTGAGTGGATGGTTGAGGTTTGGATGGGGCTAAGATGACAGGAGGTAATTGTTCCTCCTCCAGCAAAAGGTCACTTTCTTCCAGAAGGTTCTTGATAACGGCTTGGAGAGCTTTACATCCCTCAGTATCATGACCCGGAGTACGGTGGTAAGCACAAATCAGATCAGAGTTAAACCAAGTAGGTTTCACTCCTTTAGGATTATAAGGTTTAATCGGAGGAAGGGTTATGGATGAAGATTGGATGAGTTGATGAAGGATTTCAGTATAGAATCCGGTAGACGAAGAGGAGGATAGAGATGATGAAGATGGTTCTTTTACCTTAATCGACTGCCGAGGTAAGAGAACTTGCATGTTAGGTTTAACGGTCTCTTTAGGGATCCTCTTGTTTGTTTGGACATTTGGAGGAGCAGTCTTGGGTGCTTGGGATGGGAGTAAATGAGACATGATTGACTTTGGTGGGGGAGCCCCTAAGATAGATTTTGAGGATGATGGAGATGTGACAAATTTTGCGGTCTTTGGAGACAAAGGGGGTTGCTTAGTCGGATTTACGGATGATTTAGATAATGTTGATTTAGATGAGGAAGAAGTCCTCAAGGTAGGTGTAATAGGAGGAATATAGGGTGCTTTGGTTTTTGGTAATGAAGATGATGATCCTGATAGAAGAGGTGGCATCTTTTTGGTAGGTAAGTCTATTTTTAGGGGTATTGATGAAGAATGTGTTGTGGAAGAAGATGATGGCTTTGATGGATGTGTAGAAGAAGACGCCTTCTCCGCGGGCAAATCCAATCGTTTATGAGGCGTGGAGAGAGATTTTTGTGGAAGAGCACCAAGGGTTTTGATGGTCCGAAATATGGGCTTTCCTTTTTCAGGGATGGTGACGACTTCAACGGCATAAGGTGATTGTAACCTTTTTGGGGGAAGCAAGTGGGGAGGTACTGATGGTATAATGTTAGATTTTAGTTGTCTCGGTTTAGGTTCAGGAACCGAGCGTATAGATGTTGGTGCTACTTCTTTTGATTTTTCCTGAATAGGTGAAGTAACATTGGTGATGGAAGAAGGGGGTGATGACGAAGCAGTTCCTAGCGAAGGGACTACTTCTGATGCAGTAATCATGGGTGAAACTACTGTAGGAAAAGAGATAGGAAGGGTCAAAATTGAAGACGCTTCCGTTGAAGTTGGCACAATGATAGGTACGTTCACCAAGGGCATAGTTGCAGCGGGAATGGGAGCAACAGAAGTGGATGTGTCCGTAGTGGAAACTCGGAGGGATGTGATTGCTTGAGCATTGAAAGAATGTCTGATGATGAGACAGATGAGGATGACACTGTCTCGGGTATAGATGGAAGGTCAGACAAAGGAGCGGAGAGAGATAACTCCGTGCTTGATAATGTAGGGATATTCAAAGATGGACTATCTGAAGATATTGGAACTCCCGTGATTGATGAAGAGGAAGGAGGATCTGATTCGATTGATGTGTTTGCAGATGGATTGGTTTCAGAAGAAGAGTCCTCGGTAGAGATGAAATTAATAGTGTGGGTGTTTGGTTTTTGAGATTCCGAAGAATTATGATTTGGGGCATGATTGGGGAAAGGTTGTTTAAAAACGTCCAGTGCTTGATTTGGGGGAGCATTTGGGTTATCCAGAATGAGCTCGCCTTTATCAATGAATTTTTGGACAAGATTTTTGAAAGTCTGACATCGTTCGATGTCATGACCTTTGGTTCTGTGATAATGACAGAAATCGTTTTCCCTATACCAGAATGGGCGTTCTCGGCTTTCATCAATATCCCTAATGGGTGGAAGTTCGATCATGCGAACTTCCAACATTTTTTCTAAGATAGAGGAATATGATTCCCCCAATGGAGCGAAGGATCGAGAAGATGAAGGCCCTTTTCGAGTAGATGAAGGGTCTCTTCGTGATGGTTGATTAGGAGTACTATCGGTTCTTGGTGTTTTTAATACGATAGCATTTGTGGACCCTTGATTCTTATCTTTAGGAGGGAAAGAATTTGGTTTGGTGAACCGAGAGAAATCTGGTTTAGATTTGGAGCGAAGTTTTAGTTTTCCTTGTTCAATGGCACGAGATTCAAGTTTGCGTGCCATCGTAAAGGCCTCTTCAAAGGTATGAAAAGTTTGGATCCTTAGAGTGGAAGAAATGTGATTAGCACAAGATCGGGTGAACAACTCGATTTGTTGGGATTGGGGAAGGGAGAAAGACAATTGGTTGATTATCCCTCTCCAACGAGCGACAAAGTCTGCTATAGACTCATCGTCGAATTGGCGAATGTTATAAAGATCTGTGATTGAGATCTTATGCGCAATATTTATTGAAAAGTTTTCAACAAACATCTGGGCCAATTGAGAGAAAGAAAATAAGGAATGTTGAGGAATATTATTGTACCAGTCCAAAGCGGGACCCGCTAGAGACATAGGAAAGGTACGGAGCATGAGTTCCTGATCCTGGACGATAAGGTAGCAAGCATGTTTGAATGCTCGCAGATGTTGTTGGGGGTCTTCCCGGCTATGAAATTTTGAGAATTTGGGAAGTTCCCATTGGGGAGGATAAGGCTTAAAAGCCACCGAAGGATGAATGGGTTCATTGCACACTTCTTCAAAGGAGTATGAAGGACGGGTTCCTTTTGTGGAGGCTTCCAAGTCTGCAATTTTCTTGAAGAGAATTTGAACTACGTCGGATTGGGGAGGAGGTGCATTGGTATGTCCTACATAAGAAGCAAGTGGTGGATGTTGTTGAGGTGTCAATGGGGGATTGATCTGTTGATTGGTGGGATGGTAAGAGGAATAACCAGGTGTTTTGGGTGACACCGGGTGAGGTATTTGTTGTGAGGCAGCTTGCGTATAGGCAGGCTGTGAGATAATAAGTGGTTGAGAAAATATAGGTTGGGTGACGGATGGAACCTGTGATTGGTGGACTCCTATGTTTGTTGATTGAATAGGGACAGATTGAGGAACATGGGTGTTGGTTAGATTGGACATGTTGGGGAACAAGACCTGAAAGGGACCTTCTACCGCCGGATTTGGTACCAAGGGTGCCGATACTAGGGGATGGGCGAAGGTCGCAGTTGCTGGAATATTGGAAGAAAGATTCACTGGAGGACGAGAAGTAGGAACCAACTGACTAGCCGGAGGGGGTTGGCTCATGAAGAGGTACTGACCTTGAGACACAATGGAGGGCATAGACGAATTGACGGCAATGTGCGGGTGTGCAGACGCATTCATTATAGCCAGGGCAGAAGACCTCTCAGAGATGGGTTGTGGAATATTCGAGGTAACTGCAGTGTTAGGGATAGGTAAGACTAATTGAGAACTAGTCGACATGGTAGGTGGAAGAAAAAGGAGGCACAAGGGCCTCCCTTCTCCGTGGCTCGAGGAGAGAGAGATGGTGGCTTGCTCTAAAAGGCCTGGGATGATCCACGAGGATAATCGTACACTTGTTGGATTGGTGGTCCTTGATCAGATATTCGAATGGACTTGTGTACTAGGTAGTCCATGAGGGCTACCGGATTGCGATCAAGGAGAGCCTGAAATTCAGGATCCCCGCGAGGAATAGACTCCGAGTCAGAAGATATTTCTGATGGACTAGGAGAAGCTGGACGTGATGGGATTGTTTTGGCTTGATGGAAAGGATTATACGACCATGAGGGGGAACCAACTAACAGCGGTCCCGAGGAAGATTGGAGGGGTGCCGAAACATCCACGCTGGTGGTGATTTCGGAGGAAGAAGGAACCTGTTGGGCCATTTTCCTAGATTGTGACCGGGTGATAACCGTCATAAACAAGCAAGAAAGAAGATTGTCCTAACTAATGCACAAACAATTCAAGCAGCGCAAGTGATTATCTCCTTTAAATTTTGATGCTTTTAAGAAAAGAAAATGTTAGGGAAGGCTTTTTAGAACAGGAACTACTCAGATAGCCAAACTAGGGATGGTTTGGGTAATGTTTGGTGAGGAGTCCCGAAGGCACTTCAGTAAAAGACCGGTACGTGGCTTGATATAGGGGCCTACCCCCGCACTTCACACACCGCTGCGATAAGGGAGTCGGGTGCTTTGCCAATATATACCAAAATCTTCCGTGAATTTATAGCATGCCCGAGTACCGCGTAGGCTCTTCCTCTTGGATATCACTTCCAAGTAGGCGAGGCCAGGGAAGGAGTTTTGTTTAAATGCTTTATACCTAGTGATTTTGGCTTTGTGTGCAAGGGTGAAAAATAAAAATCAAATAGTGTCACTACCGATTTTGATCAATTCTCCAACCTAATTAAAACTAGATGAAAAAGCATGCAGCAATGACAAAGAAAAGGTTCTTTTTAAGCACTTAAAACGAAATGTTTGATTTCGATGAAGACAAATCAAACAAGTTCTTTCCCAAATGCGATTAAGTTCCTTTTAAGCACCAAAAATTGAAGTGTTTGGATGTGATAGACAACCAACAAAGAAATCCTAAAAAGGAGAAAACACCGAAAAAGAGGAATACCTGTAGATTTAGCTCTCCAAGGTGTGTGGACTTCAAAAAGCGCGTTGTTGAGCTCTTCCCCTCGAACAATCCCACGATCAAGCAAAGTGCTCCGCAAGAAAAGATCAAGCAAACAACAAACAAGATCCGGAAAGATATATCCAGATAATGGTGAAACGAAAAATTTCTATTTTAAGAAAATAGAAAAATTTCCAGATAGTGATTTCACCTAAAAAGCAAGATTGAAATGATGAACAGAAATGCTCAAATAGGACTGATAGAAATCAGTGAAGAAAAGGAACAAAGTTCAAAACTAGAAAAGAAATGAACTTACCAATAAGGGACTTTGGTTAGGTCCCACCGGGCGTGCCAGAATGTAGATCAAGAATTTTGCGCTTGTTACCTGTCCAAGTTAATGCACCAAACTAAACACAAAAACCCTGAAAAACTCCAATGAAATCGATACCTGATGAAGATGTAGACGGATGAGGAAGCCGATGTAGACAAGACGGGCGCACACGAGCAATTTGCACAATAGATCCGAGTAACCTGCAAAACACCGGTGCTTGACAGAAAAAGATGGCGTTAGAAGATATTTGGGTGGACTGCCCGAGAAGCGGGTCCGGGAAGCGATGAGCTTCCTTGGCGGATGTCAGTCCACGTTTTCAATAAAGAAAAGAAGCATACATGATAAAAGATGTAAATAAAGACTAGATTTTCTGATTGCAGTAATAAAACAGAAAAGCGAATAGCGATGTAAAGTACGTAAAACAGGAACCGCGAAATAATGCTTTGGATTTGTGTTACCTGTGACCTTTTACTGTCTCGCAAAGTGAAATCGGCGTCGCCGACCGGGTATAATCGGCGGCGGCCATCGATGTGATCGGGCGCCGACCAGAACTGATCGGCGTCGCCGATCGGATAAGATCGAGTGTCAATCAAGGCGGATCGACCAATCGGGAAGCGTGCGATGAGATTCGGGGATTGGAAGGTGAATGTAGTCTGCAAGATGTGCCGAAGATGGAGAGACGCTGGAACAGAGTCACCAGATGATAGATGGTGGTGTATGATGTTGATATGATACGAGCAGAGTAACGGTGCTCCTCTCAGGGATTGATTAGGACAGGATCTGCCCTAACTGAGACAATTGATGCTAAAAAGATCTCTCTTTCTTGCAACCTGAATCTTTCTCGCTCTCTGTTCGTGCGTAAGTGCTTTCTTTCGCTCGTTAGTCTCTTTTCGGTCTCTTCGCTCTCTTCCGTCCCTAGAACTGAGTTCTGGGCTTGCTTTTATAATCGGCGCCGCTCCTAGAAAATCGGCGCCGACCATATGGGTCGGCGCCGATCGCGGAGAAGACTCCCGAGATGGCTAAAAATGATCGATTCGAGAAAGACAAGACCTATCCCGACCACGGGAAATATCCCGCTTAGGGAAGATTAAAAATAGATGTGATACATGGGTAGAATAAATTTGGGGTGGATAAGTGATTAAGATGCATGGGAAGAAGCGTAATTAAATATTTAATATTTAATCACTCATGGGCAAGATGTGATGTGATGAATTAAATTTAGAGTAAGTGATTAAATCACAAATTGGAAAACTATCCCAAGGGGATAGTTGGTGACGTAAACGTGCCCCAGGTTACCTAGGCAAGTAAACGGATGAGAAGGGACACTAAATTGGGTAACCAATTTTAAGTGTGCTATACATTATGGGAAGGAGTTGAGGTTCACATTGAGGACATGGAGCCCGAGCATTCTATGTTACCCCATCTTGGAAAGCGTGGGAGAGATACCCCTTCAGCTCCGATGAGATCTCATCACTTGGGAAAAGAAAATCCATCGGCATGCATCTGAATCCGCTGGGTGAACAACCCCTAGCACTTAGTTTTCCAAATCTAGAGATAAGTATTGCTAAGTTAGTTGGTATTTATGGGAGTGACGGATCAATTCCTAAGAGATATAAATTTTCATTTGGCACATCTATGGTTGCACAATCATTTCCTGTGTTTCGAGGTATATTTTCTAAAGAGGCATTTGGGAAAATTATGTGTAAACAAATCTTAGGTATCACATCTAGAAGCGATGTGGGACACACATCTGGTAGTGGTGCAATATCACATATTGTTGGCACATAGTTCAGCGCGATAGTGGGGACACAAGGCACAACCACTTCAGGGGACTTTATCAACTACGTGAGGTGGATCTAGTAGAATAGGAACTAGTGGACCTAGAGGATCTGGTGGATCAGAAGGGATAGGTACTAGTGGATCTAGTGGATTTGGTGGTGGAGGCAACACCAGAGGGAATCAAGGTTATAGATCAGGCAGACATGGGCCTCAACCACCTTAGCAAGTATTTTTCAAAATGTCTTTACATCTACCAGACTGCAAAGGTGTTGAGGATGTTGCAAAGAATGTACACAAATGTGATATGTTATGGCGTGCGAAGGGGATCACTACCTCAGAATGTAAGGCAATTCAGTTTACAATAACTTTACAGGGACACGTGTGTAGTTTCTACCAAAATTATGACCCCCACCAGACAATGGTAGATTACACTGCACTATGGAATGCCTTCTTGGATGAATTTCATATTACGAGTTTGAACATAAGAGCATTAACACACTAAAGGAGATCCAACAAGGTAAGTCGAGAGTGTGTGGGAATATGACATGTTTTAAGACTCTTTTATCAAAACTATCTTATGATATTCATCCTTCTCAGCATGCTCAGTGGTTTGTTGGAGGGTTGATAACACCTTTTAGGAGAGTGCTTTCACACAAGACTTTCACAGACCCGCATGAGGCCTTGGAGGCTTCCTTGCATGTTGAGGCTATTGCAAGTTTGGATACCAAGGTTATCCCTTTTCTTGAAGCTCATATTACGTGATGGAAAATAATATGGAGAAGCTATCCAGTAAAATCAGTGCATGAGACTCACAAAGTGGCCTATACTACATGAATTTTTAGGTAGAGGGTCATACAAAGGACAGCTTATCCTTGGAGATCAATACTCACTATGACAATAGACTCTAAAATTTTCCACTACTACAAAGTAAGGTCATCCATAAAAATGTGTTTTGCAATTGCAAGATTTGCACCTCTACTACTCATGACACTAAGGATTGTAGATTGATTAACTGTGATGCATGATGTCATTGATATTGGTGTGTGCAAGACTAGCATCACAAACAATTCCAAGGAAAATGGTCATCACTATGAAAGAAACGCAGATGGAGGGGCTCACGGAAGAGGTTTCGAGGAGGATTTCAAGGTTGTGGCGCTGCAGAGGAGGAAGAAGTGAGTTCCCACATGGGACTTGTTACAACTGTGGATCTACGGAGAAATATAAGCGTGAAAGCCCTGATCTGTTACAATGTTCTTGGTGTGGAAAGAAGAACAAGTATGAGGAGTGCCCAGAGTTGTTTGAACACATGAAGGAAAATTACACCGAAATGGTAAGCATAAATAAGGCCAACTCACAATGCATGCCAAGGGTGGTGTTCAAATTAGAACCTATACTAGTGACGATGAGAGCCGAGGCTACGCACGACATGGAGGTACTAAGGTAGAAACCATTGATTACAAGAGAAGAGGTGGTGTATGGGAAGTATCTGGGCCCTACCCATCAGAAGGAAGTCTATCAAGATACTATGGACGTAATTAGGAGTCTTCAAGGGGAAATTCAATGTCTAAAGGAGAAATCTAGGAAGTTGGGGTAGAAGAAAAGCGCTGAGGTTCCTCAGTCAGATATAGATGATGTTAGAGAGGTGTGTAATATGCTGCACCAAGAGAATATTATTCCTCTATTAGGATAATGGTTGAGGAATAAGACACCAAGTATTGAAACAGAGTGCGAGAGGAAGATTTTACATACTAACCTTCCTCCCCATAGCCTCGACTATGATAAGGAGATTACCTTGAATTCGGTTATTGATGGATGGCTCCTAAGAAATATTCTTATTAACATGGGCACATAAGTCAATGTTCTCACCCTGGATTCCTAGAATCAAATGGGAAGGACCCCATTACAACCATCTTCAAATGTGTTGTATATGGCCAATAAGATGAAGGAAATGCCCATTGGTGTTTTAAAGGATGTTTTTATCACTATCCAAGGGTGAAATTCATTAAAGACTTCAATTTTTTAGCACTTGGTGAAGCAGAAAACTTTCTAGCATTACTTGGGTGCCCCTAGTGCTATAAGAACAATGTTGACTTACGTTTCAATAAGGGGTATATAATTTTTGAGAACAAAGAGGAATGGGTTATCATTCCTTTAACAGATGGGAAGTCAGCACCCTATATTAAACATTTAGGAGAAGAAGACCTAGACAGGATTTACATATGCACTATTCGGGACCCTAAAGTTGTGCAACCAACAAAGGAAGGCGTTACTCAGTGGGAATATGTTCAATCTATAAGTGATACAACCAGTGTGGTATGTGACAATTGGGCGCATGGGACATATGAGTTATTTGGAAGGTAGTTAAGAGTCTCCGTGACAAGAGTAAAAAAGGCACACTTAGTTAAGCACCTAGGAGGGAAGAATTTGCCAAGTTTTTACGGGAGGGGAAAACCCCGATTTTTTCTTATGAGAAATGGAAACCTAATGGAGAAGTGAGATCGAAAGGAGGAGTATGCTCATCTATACCTTAGTTGGGACCACAACACTTTGGTGGGTGACACATCATGATAGCCTTCTAGAGTTGGGCGAAGTGATAATCACGTTCTTTGTTAGGTTTTCTCAAAGAAATTCACCCACTATCATACAAGACTATCATGGGAAGGTACCGCCTGTTTCACGTCTAACCATGTGAGAAGGCCTAGATGGAAGGTGCGGAAGCTTTAACACCTTCTTTATGGGTGTATAAGTTGTATTCCACCTTATAATGTTGTGCGCACGCATGGTACATTCACTCAGAGATGTGACATCGACAGAAAGGCGACAAGAGTCGACAACCGACCTCCTTCAAGCTTTTGAATATCGAAGTACCAAACCATCAATGGATGGGGCATTGCAAGTTGTTAAGTGCTTAACGATGGGATATAGTGCCATGGTAGAGGATAGAATACTTGAATTATTAAGTGAACCTGGTTTTGAAGCTAGCTTTGATGAGGAAGAATCAGAGGAGATACAACTTGAGTGCACATGCATGGAGAAAGAAAAAGGAAAATTGGTCTATGTGGTCGATGGAAAAGAAATTGAAAATTTGGGTGTTAACCATACTAAAGGTATGCATGAATTTATGGATAGTGGTAATGAGCAAGCGCGCACCTACCATAAACCTCCGAAAACCAAGAAGGTTAACATTGGTTCAGAGGCCGAACCCAAGGAGGCTACCATTGGAGACTATTGGTCCGAAAAGGATATTTTGAATATCATTGATCTATTGCATGGGTTTTAGGACTTATTTCCATGTGGGTATCATGATCTTAAAGGCACTCACCACTCCTTGTGGGAAATGAAAATAAAGTTAAAGGAAGGTGCATTCCCAATTCAGAAGAGACCTTATCAAATGAATTTGAATCTTCGCATCAAAGTCAAGGAGGAAATTGAAAAGATGATTACATCAGACATCATTGAGGCCATTGAGGAATCAGAATGGATAAGTTTGATGGTCATTAGAATTAAGAAGGATGGAAATAAGGATTTTGCTGATTACAGGATTTAAATGTGGTATGTGTTATTGACTCTTTTCCAACCCCCTTCACCGAGGAAATCCCGGAAGGAGTATCCCGGTGCATGATCTATTCTTTCATAGATGGATTCTTGAGGTATCATAAAGTTAGAATTACAAAGGAAGACCAAGAAAAGACAAATTTTTCCACTGAGTGGGGAATCTTTTCCTAAAAAGTCATGCCTTTTGGACTGAAGAATGTGCGTGTTGTTTTCTCGCACATTGTGGGTGCAGCATTTCAATACTTCATCCATAAGTTTCCTCAAGTCTACCTTCATGATTGGATGGTATATGGGCTAGTAAGGGATCATTGTGACAATGAGGCTGATGTCTAAAAGATTTCAGAAATTGAGGATATCCCTCAATATTAATAAATGTGTTTTAGCTTCCGTTTGGAACCCTTTTGGCGCATATCATATGTAAGGAAGGCTTATGGAGGATCCCGCCAATTTTCTGTTATTGTGGGATTTAGGGAACCTACCAGCTAGAGCGCAAAGGCATGATTCCTTGGGCATCAGTGGTACTACCGAAATTTATCAAGGGTGTGCAAGATCGCTGCATGTTTTCATGCAAATGTGTAAGCAAGGAAATTAAAAATTTTGAGCATGACAACTATACCCTGTGTTAATTTTTTTCAAGTCCTATCATTCCATGACACTACAAGTCTATCCAATCAATCGAAATGACCTCCTAATTAATGTTATCTCATCCCCCTATGTGATTTAGGAAACTCCATTCGTTCCCCCTAGGTTATTTTAGGAGTTCATTAAAAGTCATAAAGCTACAACCAGTTATGGGAAGGGCTATCACTGGCCTTCCTAGGGTTGAAGCAACCCCATGGAGTGGAGAAGAAGAGCCTAAGTAGATGTGGAGGTGATTCAAAGGTCTTGGGACATCATGGAAATGATTCAAGAAGATTATGGAAGGGATCGAGAGAAGTCAAAGGGTTCGCCAACTTTAGGGTTCACATGCCTAATCGGTACATAGGCCAAAATAAAGCAGCTAAGCTTTGGAAGGTGACTCGGGAGCTTCGAATGGATTTAGGAGAAAAACAAAAATCTCTAGAAATATAATTACAATATCTAAAATATGGTGAAATCATATTTTTCACAACACTTTGGAGCATTAGGTCTACAGGAAGTTTATATTAGGCATAAGTGGAATACCACATCAAAACTCCAATTTTATAGGTATCAAATGAATAATCAAGACATGAAACCCCCACCATTAAATTAAAAAGTCCATTTACAGTCATTATGATATAATTTTTTTCCAAAATGTCCATTGGGAGCTCAAGTTATCATTGTTGCAAGTTGTCCTCTTGAACGAGTTTGGGACCAGCCGAATTTTGGGAGGACACGTGTAAGCTCCATGAGCCTAGTGGGATTTTGTGTCCTTGACGCCCCCGAGGTTCGTGGACATCAACCTTGGAAAAATGCATCCAGCCCTCATGTGACCTCTAGAACACCATGCAACCATCAAGATTGCTAGTTCATCCCACGGGTGCAATTTGGAGCTCAAATCCCTTGCCATTGGATCTTTGCCACGTGTCATTTCCAAGACTACCATGGAATTTGATGTCCCTCGTGTCCCTCATAGGAAAAGGACATCAAACCTTGAAAAATGCACCCATCCCTCTCGGAGATATTTTTGTTCACCCATGTGACCCGCTTCTAGCCCCTCAGTGCTTTAAAGCTGATTTTGGAGCACTCGCTCCCTGCCGTCGGAGCGATGCCACATGTTGTCATCTTGCTTACCATGGAAATTTATGTCCCTCATGTCCATTTGAGGTGAGAGATGTATGGGACAATAAAATTATCCCATCCCTCTCTGTGCATGATTTTAATTTTTTAAATATCTACATGTTTCTCGCTTCTAACTTCTAACACTCTCATGCACAACCATATCTCCATACTTTCTCTCGCAACTCCTTGTCATCAATCCACCATTACTGAAACTGAAACCAAACCTATCACATCAATATTCTCCTCTAATCTATGAAAAATAAAGGTCTCATAAGGAAATTTGAGCACACAAGGAAGAGGAAGCGAAGAACAAGGAGAAGAAAACAACTAAAATACTCATTGCCGTAAAATCAAAATCTATAGAAATATTACAAAGGAGTGCACGAAGAAATGAACCATTTTTTTCTGTTTGTTCCTCTATCTAAGACCATCAAAAACATACTTTCAAACTCTCCTCTTGTGCAACAGATCATTCACAGTGAAGAAATCTCCTTTCTGTCTCAATGAAGAAAAATTGAATTTCCGTCAAACCGATTATCAGATTGAAACAAAATTTCACGTGAAGCACCAGAAGAAAAAACCCATATCAGAAATATAATTTTTTTACAAACAGAGGAGAAAACCAGACCTGCAATTTTGAGGTCCATTAATGGTTGCCACATCCATAAGCACTGCCAGGTCCAAAATTTGAAAGTTTAAAATCTCCTGGACTATTAAGCGGGTAGGTTTAAAATTTCAGAGGGGTGATATAGGTCAAAACCCATATCAAAAAAAATCATCTCACATCAATCTGACCTCAAGAAGCCCATTCTCTAAAAATAATGGTCTTTTACATATGGACTACTATTTTGGGAAAGTCGGCAACAAAAGAACTTGCGAAGGAGACAAAGACATTGAAGGTGCACTGCAATTGAGAACTCATGGAATGGGCATTTTTGGCACTTACTAAAAATAGTAAGTGGTCCCACGAGCACCTACTAAAAATAGAAATTTGATCCAGAAGGTGGGAGGAATACAAGGAGAAGGAAAATATTTGATTAAAACATCCAGTTGAGGTTCAAGGAAGTTTCTTTTTCATACTTACTAAAAATAGTAAGTTGTTATTCTAGGGAAAACATGAAGCAGAAGTGGACGGGATAGAAGACAAAAATGTCTTGTACATAGACCTAAATGACCTGAGAACTCACATAATAGCCAGAGACCGAAAGAAGATTGAAGATCACGTATTCACAAGTGGCTTGTTTGCTGTTGTAGGACATTCAGTGTCAGTGCAAAGTCATGAGTTGGTCCTAGCCTACTCCCACCACTATGAGCCCAAAACACGAACCATTCAATCTTACAATGGTAGAGTAATGGTGGTCATTATCCCTAGAACCATCTCACTTTCTCTGCAGATACCGACATCACCTAACATGGTCATCATCTCAAAAGACAGGGCCTTACACGATTGGGAAATGATGGATGCATACGTGTAAGGGGTTGCACTTGGGTCATGGTTGAAAACAGGGAGAAATCCCTCAAGGATTCCCAAGAACCTTCCAAGGTGTGAGTTCCGAGAAGGATATTTAGATGTCATCACTCTCCTCAAGTAGAGTAATGGGAAAAATAAGCACAAGAGACTTCTAAGACTAGATGGGCCTTTTCATCTTGATGTTGACAAAAGGAAAACAAAGAATTGATTGGGGGTAGATCATCAGCGACAACCTCCATCTACAACTGCTCCAAGTACCCATGACAAAGAAGTTCCACATGACTTCTTACTTGGTCTACCTCCTCGCTAGCTCAAGATCATTCAAGGGATTGGCTCTCATGCAAAAATTTCCACCAAGGTGCCTGCGTTCGAGAAACTTCCACAGGTGGTGATGGAGGAAATCCATAGAATTTTGCTCATGTGAATTATGCATTCACAATGTACATATTTCAAAATTTGGAAGGATATCTAGAAGATAGGATGTTGTCACAAATGGCTTCCTTGTTTAAGAAGTATGGCTCATATTTTATACAATTCTCGACATTCTCCTACCTGTGAGTTGTTGGCTTCGACCAAGCACCGCTAAGGCTACCCAAGTACCTTAGTGACCAAATTATATTGTTCGAGATCTGCAGAAAGATCATTCAGGTGAATAACAAGATTAGAATTAGGAGGAATAATTTTATTCCATTTCCTATCTCTCTCGGGGTATTCACGTGTAAGAGCTCAAATGACACATCTCATCTTGGGGCTGTTTTCACTCATTCAACTATACATTCCTACATTTTTAGGCCTAACTTTTACACCTAAGAAGTTCTCAACTCTTTCCATGTCCCGTAATTACAACATGAGCCACAAGTTGAGGATTACTAGGCCAATTACATGAATGAATTTGAAGTGCGTAAAAAGGATCATATGAGGATGACAATCAATGAAATGAAGAAATTCAAGTTCTCCTGGTATGAAGATATTTTGCAAGATGATGGGACAGATATGTATGATTCTAATTATGCGGCAGTCAAGATGTCCCCTGTACCTCCAATCAACTGGTATGTTTGTGAATCAGGGGATATATTAGAGTGTACTGAGAATGTGGTGAGGAGAATGAGAAATTGGTTTTAAGAAGAGAACCATGACCATCCATTCATGAGGAATTCCTCCGAGTCAGAAGCAAGCCTCAAATCAATCATCTTCAAAAGTCATAGAGGTAACTTCCAGTTCTAAACACTCTAAAACAAGTTCAAAAAGGAAAGCTGCATAATTAGAAGCTTCTCCTCACGAGAAGATGCCAAAGAAACTACGAGTAGAATAAGGCTCATTTGCATCACTACTAGAAGAAGATTTGATCGCATAAATGTAGGAAGAACACCCCATGACAAAGGAATAAGTGGATGAAGAATACATGGTTCAAGATTGATATTCAAGCCACCATAAGAGGTTTCCCCTCTTGATGACACCCATACCTCTCTCATTAAGGATTTTCCTCCTCCTTCAAAATAGGGTACCATTGGCACACCTATCATTGAGCCCGAGTCCGAGGATATGTTTCCTTAGATGTAAAAAGCAATTTTCCACGACACCCGAACTATGTAGCAAGTGGCAACCCATGATCTATCAACGATCGTATCCTTGGCCAAAGAAAAATATTAATAAATCTCACACATATAGCCTCGCATTTCTACGGGGGAAATGAGTAATCAATACATCAAAGTAGCTCGAACCAAAGTAATCAAGCCAAGTAGATGAGATGACACTAGATGAATATGAAATGAGGACAATTCAACCTGGGACCATAAACTCATGAAATGGATTTTCACATGTATTAACAATCTACCACTCGCATGGTGGCAAGGAATAAAGAGTATAATAAGAATATCGATGAACTAAAAGAGCAGGTGTGAACTTTTTCATTCTATGTGCAACATCTATTTGATCCTAATGTCATGAAAATTCCCACTGAGGAAGTTACACCCATCAGTAGCTTCAATCCAGAATCCATCAAGAAGACACATGAGTTCATAATACAGGGGCGAGTGAATAATGAATGGATTAACTCAATTTCTTAAAAGGGAAGTCAGTGCTCCAAGAAGCAGTCAAACTCTTCACCTATATGTGTGTAACAACAAATAGGACATGTACACACAGGAGGACTTAGAGAAAGAAAGGGACTATTGGAAACATTTGGGTCTAGTAGTAGATGAAATGAGAAACACTCATCGTCAAGAGTTGATCAACAGGAAGATCTTTGAAACTCCCTCATAAGACTTGTCATGTGTTTGGGTGAGGGATTTGGAAATCATGTTTGAGGCAATCAATCGATCCGTCACAGAGCTAGAGGAGAAAGAGGACAAAACATACAAATTTTAGGATAGTATAAATCAGAAAACTCAAAATCTTGGAGTGCCTGCAATGGGTGAAGATACAATTGTCAATGAGTTGATTGGTCCATTTGAAGAATACATCAAGAAAGAGGTAGGTAACCCATCATCCTTCATCAAGGATACCCTTGACTTCCTCTCAGATATTTGGGCCTCCATTGCACTTATCGTAGAGAAACATTCATCATGGTTCAGGAAGTGCAAATACATCAACAGTGTGGTCGATGGATGGACAGATACCTTGCGTTGCATTCGCATTCCTTGTGCCAACAAAGTGGAACCTACAACAGCTCGTTTCAGTAAATAGCTTGGAGGAACAGAGGCCTTCTCAGGAGCTCGAAGTGGAAGCTAGTCAAGGTGCAATATTAAATGCACTACATCGGATCACCTTTTGCATAATTCTTCTTCTTTCTTCTTCTTCCTCTTCTTTCTCTCTCTTCTCTTCTCACCCAACGGTCTCACTCATAAATGTTATATTTTTACGTTGAGGTTCACACTTTTTAATATAACTTTAAGTGACTTTAGAAACATAATGTAAACTTTAATTCACCTTGTTTTTATAAAAGGTACTTAAATATTTAAGTGGAATATGAATAGTCTAAAGTCACATTAAAGTATTTGAAAAGTCACCGAGAAGATGAAGAGTTTCCTCTTCTTCTATAAATTGTAACAAGCTCCTCATTTGAGCTTCTTCTTAAATTTCTTAATCTTCTTAGAAAACTTCAAACTTCTTAGATGTTGGAGATATTTTTTGTGAATTCATGAGAGAGATATCCTTGTGAAGAGAGAAAAGAGATAGAAAATTTCTTCCATTTTTTCCTACTAAAAATGTCTTCTAATTCTATGTTATGTATAATTTTTTCCTAAGCTTTAATAAAGGAAGAAGGAATTTTAGCCTTTTTTGACTTAGGAGTTTAGTGGTACTTTGTGCTCACTAAATGCTATTTGTTCTTGTTGCTATTACACATATTTATTTTCTTCTAAATTCAATTTCATGTAATGAAAACTTCTCGGTTGATGTATGCAAGTCTTTGATTTTCTACTTGCAAAGCATTAGTTTCTCTTTTCTAAATTTCTCACTCCCTTTCTCGCTTTCCTAGAAAATTCCTCTTTTATAGATATATGCAAGATTTTACCGTAGGGTCAGTGGAGTGCCCTTATTGGATCCTCGACTGAAAGGACACTAGGATAAAAATAAATTTTTACTCGCGCATGCACGTATGGAAGTTGTATCGGTTAAGTAGAGGAACATAGACTCTCAGAGCATTAGAAATATAACCACCAATTTTTCCGTGACATATTTTCTTGCCAACAGTTTTTAGCGCCCACGGTGGGGAAAATTTAGTAGCATCTACACCTAAATATGACCAAAGAGTCGAAAAATACAAAAAAATCAGAAAATTTAAAATTCAAAAAAAAAAAAAAAAATTCTGAAATTTGAATAGCTATATGAGCCTCATGTCTACAAACCATGGCTATTCTAGGAAATCCTCCTATTGAAAGACCTAAATTTATCTTCCACATCCAAGAGGATATTGCTTCATATTTAAGAGAAGCTATCTAGCATAACAGTGAAGTGTCAACCACTACTTCATTGCCACAAGAATTCTTGACCTTGAAGAGGAACACACTGCTAAATTGGAAAGGAAAAGACAAATTCCAGCACCACAAAGAAGAGCATAGATTTCCAAGATGGCGGATAGAAGATACACCCGACAATAGAGACAAGGAGGACAAACCGACCCCACTTTTGAAGAGCTTCAAAGAAGACAAGAGCTTCTCATAATTCATAGGTATCCCTTTCACAAGCAATCGGTCACGTTAGGAACCTGAGTGTTGTCAATCCTTTAGATGATAAATTTCCATACATCAACGAGAACCTTGAATATTTCACCGACGTGGAGACCGAAGAAGAAGCTAGAGAAAGAGAAGCAAGATGGAAGAAGAAATAAGAGCTCAACTTGAATAAATTGAAATACTTCAAGCCGAGGCAGATGAAAGAGCAAAGAGCAAAAGTCACGGCCTTTAAGAAGGGCGCGAAGCTAGAAACAGAAACATAAAGGGGGATCATGATCGTGAGGTCTGTAGGCCTAATGTACCATGGGGGAGAAACACTAGCCCACTTCATGAGCTACCAAAATGATCAAGAAAAAAACTTTCCAAAATTCAAAGGGGATGGTTCTCTACTTCCCAAAGAACATGTAGCGGTGTTTATCACCGCTTACATTATATTGGGTGTTGAGGATGAAGATGTGTCATCCGGCTCTTTGTGGAGTCACTCCAAGAAAAATCTATCAAATGGTTCTAAATGCTACCCCCAAGTTCGTCACTTGTTGGGAATATATAAGAAGTGCATTCAAACACGGGTTCAGACCATGAAATACTTCCAAGCTCTCTTGGTCCAATTAGTAAAAATGAAGGAAAAAAACTTCGAATCAATGAGAGACTTCGTAGTAGAGATATAACAGAGTGATAAGAAGAATCCCTAAAGATGTGGTGCCTCCTAAAAATAATTTAAAGAGACGCTTCATCAGTGCCTTGCCATCAGAAGTAGGTTTCTTCCTTAGAAGAACCCAACCAAGAAAATTAAGGGAAGCTCAGGACCACGCGATAGAAACCGATGATGATCTAATCCTATCGAAAGGCCCAAATGGAAAGCAAAAAGGACAAAATTCAAACTCATTCACCACGGACCCAATGTTCCAAAAATGGCAAATGACTTGGTTGCCTTGAAGAAACAGCTCTCCTAGATCACAATACGGAACACTCCAAGGAATTCAAATCCTCCCAAGAGACCAAGGATTACTCCACCTCCTTGTTGGCTCACTCTTAAATCACCACCAGTCAATGTTTCCTGTGACACCAAAGAACCAGAGGAGGAAGTGGAAATGAAGAACTTGAAGATGAAGATGCAGGTGACGATGAAAACTATCTTGAGGTTGAGGAAGTTGATGGTGATACACACAATGGCCTAATTGAGTATGTTGATAATGAAGAAGATCCAAGTTTCTCATGAGAAATTTTCACTCGCGCACATCCCAAGAAAGTTGCTCCATCCTCAATGGTTACAGTAAAGGAAAAGAATAAGAAAGAAGATTCTCCTACGGAGATTCCACAAAATAAAATCATCAATAGAGGATCACTGCTACCACCTTTGATGGAGTTTACTAAAGAAAAATCAGACCCACTAGTTAACAAGGATCATCTTTGCCATACCAAGTAAGTCTTCTAGTCCTTCTCCCAGCTCAAAATTTACTAAGAATAATTCTACTTCAAATGTTGTGTCCACAAAAACATCTAAGGCTCTACCCAAACCTACATCCCCACCTCCTTCTAAGCCGGTGATCGCACCTATGAAGGAAAATTCAATGCCCAAAGTAGCAAAACCTTCATCATGTAAATATTTTTTTCATTCCCGAACCTCTACCTTGCCCACCATAACCTCGTTTGACTTTGTGGAAAAACCAAGAAAAACTAAAGCCTAACTCTTAGAAATAGAATACCTACAAACTTACCTTGTTCAATTTGATAGGCTCATTGAAGTAGTCCATGGGGGTAATCCTATAACCTCGGGTCTGAATTCCAAAGGCTTACTCCCACACCATCCACACCACCTTCTTAAAACATGTTATCCCTCAATGCCTCCAAAACCAACAAGGTTGAACCTTTCTACCTGTCACTCCTCATTAAAGGCTTCCAGCTAAATAATTGCATCATAGATTCCAAAGCCTCAGATAATGTGATGCCCATCAAATTTATAAATGCTCTAGGCCTCACCTTGACCTGGGAAAATGGCACCTATTATTCAATAGAATCCAAACAAGTTTCATTGGTAGGAAGAATCAAAGATGCATAGGTAGCATTAGCTGATTTTCCAGATAAGAAGGTGCTTCTAACCATCCTGGTGGTGAACATCCCAACATCCTTTGGCATTCTATTGCGAAGTTTCTACAGAGACTTGGGTGAAGAAATAAAAATGGATTGGTCATCTGCAATTATTCTAGTGAAAGGTGAGATGAAGAAGTTGTTGCAGTGAGAAAGATGAAGTTCACAATACAAAATTCTAATGATCCAAAGGAAAACATTCTTTTTCAAGATAGCGGGCTAGGAAACTACTTCCTCACATCATAAAAATATGATAACTTTCCACTTCTTATGGAAGAGGAATAAGATCAAGTTTGGATGAAATAATTTTATGGTGGTCATTCCATCAGAGGTTCGGGAGTGGGCGTGGTGTTGTACTCTCCTTCCGATGAATTATACCCATTTACTTACAAGCTGAAATTTGATAATATAAATAACACAATGGAATATAAGGCTCTCCTCTTAGGCATGGGCATGACATAAGACATGGGAATCAAGAAACTGATATGCTTTGAGGTGATAGTAAAGTAATTTTGACAACAATATCAGGTAAAAACTCCAAGACTTTGGCATTATAAACCGAGTATGGGAGTGCATTGAATATTTCGATGCATTTTCCATTGAAGATATTCTAAGAGAAAATAATGAAAAGGTTGATTCTCTTGCAAAGTGTCGCCTTCCTAGTGACACCTCATCCTTCTCTCGTAAACACAAGGTGACCATTGAAATGGTATTTAGGCCTAGTACACCGGATAATGCAAATCATTGTGTGTCTTTATTGATGATAACCATATTCTAGCATTTTTAGAAAAAAGAGATAATTTCAATAATATTTTCTTTGAAGGAAGCCGAAGAAGAGAAAGAAGGAATTGAAGGGATTGATGAAGGAGTGATCAAATTGAAAGGAAACAAGATTCCCAAAGGCTTAGTTTTTTTGGATAAAGCAAAACAAACAATATTCTTGGTGCCCAATTGATTTTGATAAGGAAAACATCGGCACCCCGGAGGAGCCAAGGATGGTCAATATTGGAAAATGTTGCTCGCCTAAGGAGAAGAGAAGGTTTGTTGTGTTACTCAAGAAATATTCAGATGTTTTGGCCTACTCTTATGATGAACTCAAATCCTTCCAACCAAAGGAAATGCATCACTCAATCCCCTTGAAGCAGGATGCCAAGCCATTCAGAAAAACAAAGGCCATATAACCCAAAGATTGTTGATACCATCAAAGAGGAGGTAATGAATATGATCAATGCAAGGATTATCTTTCCCATCCATCATTCAACATGGGTGGCCAACATTGTTTCAAATCTGAGAAGAAGAATGGCGAAATAAGAATATGTGTAGATTTCCGCAACTTGAACCAAGCATCACTAAAAGACAATTATCCTCTCCCTATCATGGATCACATTTTGCAAGAAGTCACTAGATCTGAAATTATTTCATTACTTAATGGATTCTTAGGGTATAATCAAATCAAAGTGGCAAAGGAGGATCGCACCAAGACATCCTTCACAACACCTTGGGGCACTTTTTCCTACAGAGAATTCCTTTTGGCCTAATCAATGCGGGAGATACATTTCAAAGGGCGATGGATTTGGCATTAAAATATTTAAAACATTGCATTGTCATATATCTTGATGATCTCATGGTGTTTTCAAAGAAGAGGGGAGATCATATCCATCACTTAGAGTAGGTAATTGCAAGGTGTAGAAAACATGGCATATCACTAAGCCCGAAGAAGTGCATTTTTGGAGTTATAGAAGGAAATTTATTGGGGCACATTGTGAACAAACATGGAGTACACATTGATCCTGAGAGATTACAAGATATTCAAGCACTATCTCTACCCACAATCAAGAAAGGAGTTTATTCCTTCTTCGGAAAGGTGAATTTTCTTCGTCGCTTTGTTACGGGGTTTTTGAATTGACAAAGCACATCACCACCATGATGAAACCACATGAAAAATTCAAATGGAACAATGAAGGGAAGGAAGAATTTGAAGAGATCAAAAAATCCATTTCTAAGGCTCTGACTCTTGTGTCTCTATATTTTAACAAATATTTCATCATGTATTGTTATACATCAGAACATACCCTCTCTGTCATTCTTGTTCAAAAGAATGATGAAGGCGTGGAATTACCTATTACTTTCATGAGTTTTTCGTTGAAAAATAATGAAATAAATTACATCCAATTGGAGAAGCATGCCTGTGTAGTGGTCAAGGCTATAAATTTTTCATGTTTTACATCCTCAACTCTCATACGATGGTGATGGTCCCCCAAAGCTGCAATCAACTCCATCTTGACACAAAGAAGATCCTAGAGCCAAAAGAGGAAATTAAATTAAAAAGAATAAAGAATATGACTTGGAGATTATACCCTCTAATCTGGTAAGGGGAAATGGCTTGTGTAGGTTTATTTTTGAAGATGAAACACTCAAAGCTTAACACAATGAAGAAAATTGTGCTTTCTCAACTTGTTCCAAAAACAATCCACATGTTCTCTTTGTAACCACTACTGATGAGTGGTATGTTGATATTTCCTATTACTTAACTTATGGATAATTCCCTTCTCATCTTGATTACAAACAAAGGAGAACACTCAAGCTGAAGGAAACAAATTTTTTAATCTATAATCATGCACTTTACAAGAGAGGTCTTGATGGATGCTTCCTAGGTGTGTAGATAAAGAGAAGCAATAAAAATTTCTTAAAGCATACCATGACCAAGCATGTGGTAGAAATTTCTCAATGATGGTCAATGCACATAATATTCTCTGAGGAAGGTATTATTGGCCCACCCTCTTTGCAGACACTCAGAATGGGTTTCCAAATGTGAAGCATGCCAAAAATTCATTGGGAGACCAAAACTTCACTCATCGCTCAAAGCTAGTTATTATCAAGAGCTTTCAATTGTGGGGACTATATTTCATCAGTGTTATGAATCCTCACTCAAGCGTGGGGCACACCTATGTGCTCACAATGACATACTACTTCACAAAATGGGTGGAAGCCATTTTGGCCAAACAAGCCAACACTGAAACAATATGCAACTTCATCAAGGAAAATATCATAGTACATTTCAGAGTGCCACAGAAGATTGTAGTAGACAATGCTACCTATTTCTCTTCAAGGGAGTTTGATGCTAAATATCTAGATTTGCATAGATAAATTCAACAAAAATAAATCAAATTAACTCATGAAATGGAAAGTACATAAAATAGAGACAAAGTGAAAGTAGAATGGAGCAATTTCTATTGAATATGAGACGGTATTATATACAATTTCTTGCTCCTAAAATCATGGAGTCAAGTCTTATCATTTTATCCCCATATCTCTCCTTTATTCCCTAGTCTTACTCCTAATCCCAAGATATTCTCACACATTCCTATCTCTATGAGTTGTGCATGACAAATAATTGTGCACACTCACATATTATTTAAATATTAAATAATACTAATATTCAAACCATATGTTCACACTATGAACACTAATTTCCTAACATTCACCCCCTTAGTGTGAACATGGGTGAGTTATGTATAGTACCTGTTCATGTTCTACAATACGATGGTTTTCAAAGAGTACCATCAATTCTAACAGTTTTAGTGGAACCATTAACCACTTTGTATGTAATTTTCTAAGAGATTCACAAACTCTCAAATTGGTTTTCTAGTGGACCACCAACCACTTCATAGCAGTGTACACGTTTCCCCATCCACATTTTACAAAAGAGAACAAAATATAGGAAAATATGTTCCTAACTATGAACAAGAATTATCCATCTGTTCTTATTTACTCTCACACATGTTGAAAGCAAACACACAAAAATAGAAAATAAATGATCACCAATATAATGAAGCAATCTCTTTGTTGGTGACTAACAAGAGATGCTTATTTTTCCTCCATCCTCCTTTGCCTCCAACCTCCATGAGTCACTACTCAGTATAAGTAGTCATCTTCATCCTCCTTTTGTTCAGGTTCATCTTCTTCTTCAGTGCTTTCTTCATCAGTTGCATAGGCCTCATCCATCTTTAGCTTACCGAGATAAAATATCTTTGGCACGAACAATACAGAAAGAAGACTTGTGTCCCTTTTTCTTGCAAGAAAAACATTCTAATTATTTTTGTTTCTTGAAGAACTAGGATAATTTTTCTTTGTATAAAGGGCAGTTTCTTCCTCAATATCTTCTTTTGTTCTTTTTCTTCAGCTAGTAATGCATAAATCATACCTTCAAGTGAATGAGAAGGCATTTGACCAAGAGTAAAAACTACATTACTATATTTTGGAGGTAAGCTATTTAACAAAATAGCTTTTGCATCTTCATCATCTACTTGAGCACTTACTTCTATCAATTGTCTTAGAAGAGATCTAAGATCATTAATATGACTTGACATAGTTGCACCCTCATTCATTTTCAATTTGAATAACTGCAACTTAAGTGTAAATTTAGCATTCACAACTTTTGCACCAAATGTCGACTAAGCAACTCAAAGGTCGAGATAAAGAAAGCCCAATAATGGATTCTACTTTATCATCCCTGATTTTCCACTCCAGTAATTTTGTTGCATCAGTTGGTTCAGTTTCTTTTCCATTTACAATTCCCCATAGATTTTTGTTCATTAGTTGCATTTGTATTTTCACCTTCCATGTGTGAAAATTTAATCCATTAAATTTATCTAGAGGTATTTCCATGATGGGTGTCGAACACAGTAAAAAATTCACCCTTACAATAATAATCAACTTTATATTTAACCAAAATAATAAAGCTTATCAGAGTTTAATTGCTAGAAATCATTGACTATTTTTTTACAGAATAATTAGAAATGTCATAATTTTTTCCATGATTTCTCTTAAAATATGAAATGGGTTTCTGTAATTTTTGAATTTTTTTCCATAATACAAATAAACAAACCCAATAAATTTTAGAAAATTCGAATCTGGGTTTTTGAGAAAACACAAATTACCAGTCATTTTTTTGGAAGATCAGAATCAAGAAAATGGCAACGGAAGCTTTAAAACTCTCATATCTGCATCCTTGAGGCTGTGGTTTTTTCCTACAATCACTCTCATAAATCTTCCTAACCTTCTCTGATACCAGATGATGTTAAATCTCTAGATTTGCATAAATAAATTCAACAAAAATAAATCAAATTAACTCATGAAATGGAAAGTACATAAAATATAGACAAAATGAAAGTAGAATGGAGAAATTTCTATTGAATATGAGAGGGCATTTTATATAATTGCTTGCTCCTAAAATCATGGATTCAAGTCTTATCATTTTATCCCCATATTTATCCTTTATTCCCTAGTCTTACTCCCAATCCCAAGATATTCTCACACATTCCTATCTCTATGAGTTGTGCATGACAACTAATTGTGCACACTCACATATTATTTAAATATTAAATAATTCTAATATTCAAACCATATGCTCACACTACGAACACTAATTTCCTAACAGAGTTGATTGGGTTTTGCTACGGCTATGGAATCTCTTTATCTCATTCATCGGAATACTATCCAAAGGAAAATGGGTAGGCCAAATCAAGCAACAAGAACATTATAACCATCGTCTGCAAACCCATAGATGAAAACTAAAGGAATTGGCAAAAAAAGTTATATGATGAATTGTGGGTAGACAAGATCACTCACAAGAAGGCAATATGTATGTTATCATTCCAACTATTATATGGGGTCGAATCATAAATTCTAATCATGATTGAGATGCCGGATCTCAACTTGCTACAAGGAATAGAAGATGGAAAGTACAAGGATTCCATTGACAATAGGATCCTATTTCTTAAGAAGCTAGAAGAAAATAGACTCCGAGTGGTGGACCGTATTAGAGAGCACCAGTTAAAAGTAAAGAATATTTTTGACAAGAAAGCCAAAGCAAGAGAATTCAAACTGGGATACTTCATCCTACTATGAGACAAGAGAAGGGAGCCAAAAGGTAGCCATGGAAATTTTGATTCATTATGGCTCGACCCATTTCAGATTCGTGAAGCTTGAGGTGATAATTTTTTTCTACTCTCATATTTAGATGAAACGCCGTTGGATTTTCCTCGCAATGGGCAATACCTAAAATTATATCATCAGTGAAAGTGAGTTTTCCCCTGCCTTGTACCATAGGTAATTTCTAGGTGTGTTTCCCTTTATGTTGTTTATTGTGTGTCTCCTTCTTCGTTATCCTTCTCTCTAGTAATTGTACATGACTCGAAAGGGCCTAATGGATAAGGCACTGGTCAATGGATCATATGGTATAAAATTGAGATTATTGATTCCACATGTCATTTCTTCGTTGTGTTCAGTCCATTTCATGTCCCCAAGCTAAACCCAGTTGTTTTCATGCAAATGTGCAGCAAGGAAATTAACAATTTCTGAGTATGAAAACTATACCCATGTGTTAATTTTTTCAATTCCTATCATTCCAGGACACCCATGGTCTATCTAATCAGTCCAAGTGACCTCCAGATTAATGTTATCTCATCCCCCTAGGTGATTCAGGAAATTCCATTCATTCCCCCTAAGTGATTTTAAAAGTTCATTAAAATTTTCAAGCTACCAGGTGGTTGTGGGAAGGGCTATCACTAGCCTTCATAGGGCTAGAGCAACCCCATGGAAGTAGTAGAAGAGATTAAGTGTATGTGGAGGTGATTCAAAGGTCTAAGGACATAATGGAAATGATTCAGGAAGATTCTGGAAGGGCTCGGAGAATTTGGGGCAGTTTCACAAACTTTAGGGTTCATAGGCCTAGTAATACATAGGCCAAAACCTCGCCTTGAGCTTTGGAAGGTGATTAGGGAGCTCCAAATGGAGTTAGGAGAAAAACAAAACATCTCCAGAAATATAATTCCAAGCCCGACAAGATAGTGAAATTATATTTTTCACAACTATTTTGGCACATTAGGTTTGCGGGTAGTTTTTTTAGGCATCGTGAAGTACCAAATCAAAAATCCACTTTTCTAAATGCCATTTCAGTCAGGATCATATAATTTTTTTCCAAAAAATTCCATCAGGAGCTTAAGTTATCATCGTCGCAACTTTTCCTATTGGAGCAAGTTCGGGACTTAGCCAAATTTTGGGTGGACACCTGTCGGCCCGGGAGCCTGGTGGGATTTTATGTCCCCAATGTCCCTAAGGGTCAAGGAAATCAACCTTAGAAAAATGTGCCCAACCCCCATGTGACCTCTGGAACCCCATGCGACCATCGAATTGTCATTTCAACCCTCGAGTGCAATTTGGAGCTCAAATCCCCTATCGTCGGATCTCTGCCATGTGTTAGCTTCAGACCACCATGGAATTTTATGTCCCTCATGTCCCTCACAGGTCAGGGACATAAAACCTTGAAAAAAATTCCATCCCTCTAGGAGATATTTTTGGTCACCCATGTGACCCACTTCCAGCCCCTCAGTGCTTTAAAGCTTATTTTGGAGCACTCACTCCCTGCCGTCGATCGATGCCACGTGTTATCTTATTTCTTACCATGGAAACTGATGTCCCTCATGTCCATTTGAGGTGAGGGACATCAGGGAAAATAAAATTCACCCAACCCTCTTTGTGCATGATTTTAAATTTTTAAATATCTTCCTACTTCTTGTTTTAACTTCTAACACTCCCGTGCACAACCATATCTCCATACTTTCTCTGCAACTCCTTGTCATCACTCCACCATTTCTGAAACTCAAACTAGACCTCTCACAATAATAGTATCCTCTAATCCATGAAAACATACAAGTCTCAGAATGAAATTTGAGAAAACAAGGAAGAGGAAGCGAAGAATGAAGAGAAGAAAACAACTAAAATTCTCATTGTCATAAAATCAAAATCTAAAGAAATCTTACAAACGAGAGTAAAAAGAAACGGACCATTTTTTGTTGTTTTTTCCTTTGTCCAAGACCATAAAAAACATACTTTGAAACTCTTCTCTCATGCAACAGACCATTCACGGTGAAGAAATCTCCTTTCCATCTCAATGAAGAAAAAGTTGAATTTCTGTCAAACCGGTTGTCGGATTGAAGCAAAATTGCACATGAAGCACCAGAAGAAAAAAATCATATCATAAACATATTTTTTTGCAAATGGAGGAGAAAACTAGACCTGCAATTTTGAGTTCCATTAATGGTTGTCGTGTCAGAAGAACTGCCAAGTCCAAAATTTAAAAGTTCAAAATCCCTAGACTAGTAAGCGGGTAGGTCTAAAATTTTAGAGTGGTGATATTAGAAAAAACACATATCGAAAAATTCATTCCACATCAATCTAACCTCCATAAGCCCACTCTCTAAAAATATCAAGTCTTCGAATAGGGGACTATTGTTTTGGGAAAGTCAAGAAGAAGAACTTGTGAAGGAGATGCGGACATAGCGAGTGCATTTCAACCGAGAACTCATCAGAACGGGAATTTTTGGCACTTACTAAAAATAGTAAGTGGTCCCATGAGAACCTACTAAAAATAGAAAGTTGATACAGAAATAGGGATGAGCACAATGAGAAGGAGAATATTCGATCGTAACATCTAGTTGAGGTTCGAGGAAGTTACTTTTTAATACTTACTAAAAATAGTAAGTTGTTATTCTAGGGAAAACATGAAGAAGAAGTAGATGGGACATAAGCTAGCATAGCCCTTCACATGCGAGTATGAGATATAAGACAACGATGTCTTTTACATGGACTGAATGACCTGAGAACTCACATGACAGCCAGAGACCAAAAGAAGATTGAAGATTATATATTCATAAGTGGCTTGTTCGTTGTCGCAAGACATCCAGTGTCTATCTAAAGTCATGAGTTGGTCCTAGCCTACTCTCACCACTATGAGCTGAAACATGAACCATTTGAGCTGAAAATGGTACAAAAATGGTGGTCATCATCCCTATAACCATCTCACTTTCTCTGTAGATACCGACATCACCCAACATGGTCGTCATCTCAAAGACAGGGCCTTGCACGATTGGGAAATGATGGATGCATACGTGCAAGGGGTTGTGCTTGGGTCGTGGTTGAAAATAGGAGAAATCCCTCAAGGATTCCCAAGAACCTTCCAAGGTGTGAGTTCCAAGAAGGATATTTAGATGCCATCACTCTCCTCAATAGAGTAATGGGTGAAGCAAGCACAAGAGACTTCTAAGATTGGATGGGCCTTTTCATCTTGACGTTGACAAAAGGAAAATAGAGAATTGACTGGGGGAAGATCATTAGCGACAACCTCCATCTGCAACTACTCCAAGTACCCATGACAAAGAAGTTCCACATGACTTCTTACTTGGTCTATCTCCTCGCTAGCTCAAGATCATTCAAGGGATTGGCTCTCATGCAAAACATTTCTGCCAAGGTGTCTGCGTTCGAGAAACTTCCATAGGTGGTGATGGAGGAAATCCATAGGCATTTTTCTTACGTGAATGATGCATTCATGATGTACGTAGTATGAAACTTGGAAGGATATCTAGAAGCTAGGATTTCGTCACAAGTGGCATCCTTGATCAAGAAGTATGGCTCCTATTTCATACAATTTTCAACATTCTCTTACTTGTCCTTTGTTGGCTTCAACCAAGCACCACTAAGGCTACCCAAGTACCTTAGTGACCAAATTGTATTGTTCGAGCTCTACAGATAGATCATTTAGGTGAATAACAGGCTTAGAAGCAGGGGAATAAGTTGATTCCATTTCCTATCTCTCTCTGGGGTATTCACGTGCAAGAGCTCAAATGATGCATCTCATCTGGAGGCTACTTTCACTCATTTGACTCTACATTCCTACATTGCTAGGCCTAAATTTGACATCTGAGAAGATCCCGACTCTTTCCATGTCCCGGAATTACAACATGAGCCACAAGTTGAGGATTATTGGGCCAATTGCACAAATTAATTTGAAGTGTGTAAAAAGGATCATATGAGGATGAAAATCAATGAAATGAAGAAATTCAAGTTCTCCTGGTATGAATATATTTTGCAAGATGATGGGACGGAGATGTATGATTTTGAGTATGTGGCAGTCAAGATGTCCCCTGTACCTCCAATCAACTGGTATGTTTGTGAATCAGGGGATATATTGGAGCAGATTGAGAAGGTGGTGAGGAGAACGAGAAATTGGTTTCAGAAGAAGAGAACCATGACCATCCAGTCAGGAGGAATTCCTCGAGTTAGAGGTAAACCTCACATCAATCATCTTCAAAATTCAAAGAGGTGACTTCCAGTTCTAAACACTCCGAGCAAGTTCGGAAAGGAAGGTCACAGAATGGAAGGTTCTGTATGAAAGAAAATCAACATGTGACCTTCTTCGCACCCGGCCTCCCGAGGTCATGCCGAGATAGCCAGTGTGGAATTGAAATAGGATTGAAAGTGATGGTGATGATCAAGATAATTGGGCAACCTTATGTCTTCAACACGTAATACTGGAATCTGTGAATCTAAGGAAAAGAATGCTCTCCTAACCTAAAGGGGTGTGATGGTACGGTCTAATATGATAGCTACTCGGAGACTCCAATCGATGTCTAGTTTTGCCAAGATTCTATTGATTGGTTACGGAATACGTGGAAAGTAACTGCAGGTGCCTCGTATGGGTTTCCAGACAAGGTCATGGAAATTGAGACAAGAGGTGTAGTGGAGCTGCAGGAACTAAGGGTGATTTTCTAGTCTCGTCCAGAAAGTCTTAGCTTGATCGGCTACTATATTCAACAATGAAAGTTGTGTAATAATATCGGGTGGAAGCGGTGAAGATATGAATACCAATGTGTGTAAGCTAGTGTCAATATCTAACTAACTAGCAGGCCCGTTGGGTTACGGGACTTGTGGGTCACAACCAAAGACTCGTTGAGGTTGAGGCCCTTGTATGGTCATGCATGCAATCAAATCCTATTTCCAGGAGTAGTCCAAAAGTCATAGGCTTGATTAGCAGCTATGTTCAATGTATCTAACTATCTTATTTTCTCAATGTATGTGGCAGGTGTACGTAAGATTGTTAAGTGCAAACTTGTGTCAATGTCAGTTATTAGCTCTAGCCCGTTGGGTTGTGGGACCAGGGGATCACAACTATAAGTCTTTTTCTTGTTATGGACCGTTAATGGTCATGCAAGATGAATTGATTTGTTTTCAGTAAATAAACTATCTATCAAAGGAAATATAACCTATGTTTTTGGTGTTTTCTCAATATATCAGAACAAAGCAAGTAAAACAAGCTAATCTATGGAAAATAAATGTTTTTGTTCTTTTCTAACTTTTCAGACAATGCATCTAATCTAATAAACTAGTTTAAAACAAATAATTAGCCGAATGTAGCTAATTATCCGTGCAAGATGTGTGAATCTAAATCTAAGACATATTCTAACTCAAGAAAAACCTTTCCAACCCTACCTCAGAAGTGAAGAACAAATCATGGCTCTAACAGAGCTATTGTTCCCCCACAACCTCCCTATAATGTTGAAGAGAAAACTTCCTATTGATTTGATCTACTTGTAATTATCTAGCTACTTGAAATGAATTGTTTCTCTACACTATTTGATATGCAATTGATAATTTGTGAGAAACAAAGCAAACAAATACACAACTCCAACCTGGAAGAGAAAGAGCTTTGGAAAATCCAGTAGTATCAATATTTGTTCCCTCAGTTCTTTCCTTTCTTTCTCTGAGTGTTCATGTGAGTCTAAAGGATTGGGAATGCAAAGAACAATAACAAGAGGATGGCACTTGAGTAATGACATCTTGGAAGCAATTTGGACACAATGCAAGTAGAAGAGAGATAGCACAAGAGATATGAGCTTGGCTATGCAATTCCTAACAAGATTATGGTAGCAAAACAATGCAAGATACACAAAATTCTCAAGCATTTTTCTTGAATAAAAGTAGGGAATATATAGGAATGGAGGATAGGAGGTTACTTCATGCACAAGACAAGAAGAGGTAGTTCCAACTAATCAAATCTTATTAAAAATAGAAGGAGCTGGGGGGGGAGAACCAATCGACAAAGCTATTTTTAGCCAATTCGGCTCATGGATGCATGCAAAAAGAAAACTTAAGTGAACCATCACATGTTTAAAACATGCGTGAAGATTCTAGAAAAATGGGCATGACCGCTACCCTACACAGGGTGGTAGTTTTAGGACTTCCGCCCAAGCGGGCGGTGGTCCTGGCACTGAAGGCCAAAACAAGCACAGAAAGAAACAAGGAGATGGAAAAATGCATGGAAAAGTTAAGTAAGGCTATCTAGGCTACAAATATATACTACGAATGGGTTTTGGAGCTCGAACACCTTCTTGAAAGGATTTTGAATCATCACTGGGGACTTTTATAACCATTTTCCCAACAATGTAGCACGTGTAATTTTGGGTGCGTATATATTTCCCCCTCAAAGAAGCATCTTAGCCATGAAAGAGGCATAAAACATAGAGTCCGAGTATGGCATTCCCAAAATGGGGAGTTAGAAGCTATACCTGACATGCCCGTGTGTTGAAGTCGCCATCCAAATTCCCGTTACCTACAAAAGAGGGAAAAGACTCAAGTGCAGATAGATAAAATATCGACAAATAAACACTAAATCAAAATGACAAGAAGACATACCATTTGTGTGAGGATGTAGAAATATACTTGTGCCAATGCTCCAGCCCTATAAACAAACACACTCAAAACAAAGTTAGAAATAACATATATATATCAAAACAAACTCATTTTTCAATTCATTTGTGCATTGTTGATTTGGTTATTTTGATTGATTTGGAGCTCTGGATTTACGGTGACCATTCTTGACAAGAGTACAGCCGATACATTCATGTCGAGATCGTGATCATGCCTTCGCGAGCGGGAGATCGACCAATGCGCTCTCAAGTTAGTTATTTCCTCCTTTGTCTTTTTGTACCCTAAAAGTTAAAATGTTGAAAAGTTCACCTAGGGGGATATTTTCAAAATTTCTTGTCTTGAATGGGTCTTTAGGGGGCACCCATAGGGCATGCTTTTATTTTGTTAAAAATGGTCAATTTTGTCATTTTAAAGCATTTTTGGGGTTAAGGGCACATTTTGGGAAATTGGGTCAGGACTGCCGCCCAAGACAGGGTGGCGATCACAGACCACCCACCGCTTTGGGGTGATTCAGAAGAATATCTAAAATGCTCCTTAACTTGATTTTTTTGTGTTTTCAATGTTTTGCTATGTTTTTGATGAGCTTATCATGTGATGCACATTACTAACTTGCTCTTTTTTCATGTTTTGGTGGATGCAGAAGAAGGTGGAGTACATATGTTGGACCGAGAGAGAGTGTGTGATTGGCTCCCTGGGATTTTAGATCAGTTGACCTCAGGCTGAGATAGATCTTTTACGGTGGGTAGGAATCTGGTAGATAGCACGGGTGCCCCATGTTGCTCCTACCAGTCACATTTTGTGTGACTTATTCTCTTATTGGGATGCAGACCAGAACACCTTCCGGTTTCCAAGTGTCGGGGAGTGGACTATTACTCTGGAGGATGTATACCACATCCTTGGACTCCCGTACTTCATAGGAAACTAACACCGGAGTCGGTGGGGTCTAGGGTTGTGATGACATAGTGGGCCACGTACATGGGAGACGCCATTATCTCATCTGGCTTGAAGAAGGGAATGAAGGTTTGGTCTATTGCTACTGCTCCCATTCCTATCCTTCGGAGAGCCATCATGGGTATCTTGTCCTCGAGACTAGTTGGGGACAAGGGAGGAGATACACTTTTATACTGTTGGGCCCCCATCATTGCACAGATCAAGGATCATGGCCATAAGTATGCCTGGGGAGCATATATTATGGGGACCACATACCATGACTTGTACAGAGTTGTCAAATTACAGGGACAATCCTTGAGCCACCCTACTTTGGTTATGAGTTGGGTCTATGAGTGTTTCATCCTATGTGGAAAGAGGTACAGGTATCAGATCCAGAGGCTATCCAGGTAGCTAGATGGACAAGCATATCAGTGCTTTAGACACCACATCAGCCAATGGCCTCTCTAACCACAATGGACATGAATACCGCACCCTATCAGGACATGGCAGGGGTATGGGGTGAGGAGGCTATGATGATGGTAGCTTGCTCTTCCATGAGCTAGCTAGTTGACAAACTGGGAGACTAGAGATTCACCCCTTTGACCGGGTACCCCAACAGTTTGGTCTTCCATACCCTGTCATGCTTCCTCCAGTGGCACCTGTTTACAGGATTATTCAGGAGCCATGGAGGGGTCCTAGAGGGGATCCTGGTTGGATAGTTTTTACTCTTGGTGTGCCTATTACAGCTAAGCGTTTAGTCTAGGCTTGACGGGAAGCTGGTGCTACTCAAGTACCCTTACTTCATATTGGGGTGGTTCCTACTCACAGTGAGGAGGAGGATGAGCCAATCAATTTAGACTTCGACTCTAAGGAGGATGCGAGAGATGATACAGAGGGGGAGTCGGTTGAAGGGGAGGATGAGGGGGCAAGACCTTTCGGAGGAGTTGACAGTGACCCTGAGTGGCATGATACTCAAGAGATCCTCATATCATCGCACGAGGAGGTGAGCACGGAGAGAGAGACTCTGGTCTCAGAGGAGGCACTTGGAGGGGATGATGAGTCTGTGATTGGACAACACCATGCCTCTAGATTCGGTGAGGCTCCACGCCCACCAAGAACACTCGTCAGAGCGGCCGCCGATCCCACATGGATGCGAGAGAGATCCGAGTATGTTCAATACTCCTTTCTCAATTTTATCTATTGTTTTTTTGTATGTTTAGCTTAGCATTATCCTTTTGATTTGCATTTTGTGATTTTCTAGCTCACTATCTCTCTTTTTTTTACAAAGACATCCGCACATGAGTGGTAAGAGCTCATTCATTGAGTATGTGTTGATACCCTATTGATCCTCTCGGGGAAGACTTGGGCTGAGTTGACTACCTATTCAGTCAGCCCTTAGTCACCGGCCGACATACCGACGTGTTCACTCCCATCTGGAAGGTTGCGGAGATAGTGACCTCCCTTCATACCCAATTAGTTGGATACAAGAAGCTGCTCGGCTCTCCCGATGAGGTGGAGCCATTCTCATAATGAAACTACAAATAGTGGGTGCCACCATGAGCACTCACACCCTTCGCCTATTCCCACCTTCACCACAGCCATAATAGGAGCCCTAGATGTGGTCGTGCGCCATTTAGAGGGATCCCATAGGATTAACAGCCATTGAGCCTTTATTACTTCAATTGTTTTTGACACTATGCGATCCCTTTTATTTTTTGTATATTTTGGGCTCATTGTGAGCATTTTGACCATGCCTAGCGCATGATGACTTTGTACACAAACTTGATCCACTATGATATATACAGACTCTATTTTTGGTTTGGCATTCCATTATATCCGAGTTGACTCTCTTTGGCTTATCTCTCATGTGTACTCTAGATATTTAGAATTTCCATTTTTAATGCTTTTCAGAATGTATGTAATGGATGTGGAATGATAACAAAATGATTTCTTTTTGTATTTCATAATGTTGATATATGACGATGCAAACACAATGTGATCTTAAACTTAGTTTCTTTTGCAATCTTCGATACTTCATATTGTCTTGATAAAACATGATGATATAATGATACGATAAATAGATGTGCTTGCCCCACTCCTAACCCCACACAACTAGTAAGATGCGAGGGCTCAACACCAAGAGTTAGAAAGGGCACAAGCTATGAAATTTGTTGAATGGTAGTGATGAGAGAAAGACAGAGGTTTGACAGAACCAAATTGGGATGCTACAACCTTACCCTACTCAAGCTACTTCATAGTTTAGAATGTGAATTGCTTTGTAGTTTATCTAGACTTGGATCCGTAGATGGCCACTTGGTTGACAAAATCTGGTTTTCGGGTTTTAAACTCTCTTGGAATTTTGGACATCTAACTCACTTTGTTTTTTATTTATGATTTCACAATGTTTGACTAGTTTGTAACTTTCAATTTTATCAAAGAGACCCTCTACGCCTTGCCCCATGCTACCAGTAGGAAGCATGGGCTCATCACCATGGACAAGGCACATATGAGTAAGGGCATCTCCCTCCTTTCCCAACCCTACATCACTAGTAAGAGACACAGGCTCAACACCAAAGGTTGGTAGGGCAGAGAAATGTGTAAAAATAAAATTTTCTATGAATTTGCATTTGACTTACCTATTTGGGAAAAATGATTAGAATACCTTTACTTCCAAGGAGGTTTATGCAGGATAGATGTGACACCATGAAGCTTCTAGAACAAACCATGAAAAAAAGACACCTATCCTACAAAGAGACCAAAAGTAGAACCAAGTATGCAGGTCTTGGTATGGTTCTTGTCAAAATTTTGTCTTATCTTCTTTGGATTGATAAATGATCTAAAAGCTTGATTGATGATACTATGAAGGTTTGAAGAAACATTATTTGAATATTTTTCCAATATTTTCAAAAGTTTTTAGTAATTGCTATGAGAATAATCTCCTTGATCACACTTTTTACAAAATGAACGAACAAATGAAAATGAAATGCAGATGCAATAAGGTACATATGATAGTTTTGATGGATCATGCATAATACCTCTTTAGGTGAAGAGAGGTTATGGATTAGCTAAACTCCTCACCTTCTAGTGTGCACAATTGAAATGCACCATTTTTGTAGTCTTTGACTACTCGATATGGACCTAACATCTTGGTCTGAACTTTCTTCCCTCACCGGTCTTCTTATCTATTCGGCTATCGAGTCTTAATACCAAATCTCCTTCGTAGATCTCACATTCGTACACCTTCTTATTATATTACCAAGCCATACCGTCAAGCGGTATAAACATTGTGTTGTTATTTTGCGTTCGAGTCTAGCTTTGTCGAGACTTTCTAATTAGGAGATTCACGCTTCTCGATAACCCTCCTCTCCCTGTGATTCCATGTAGTGAAATGCGGAGACTAGGTATTTCAACTTCAAGTGGTAGAACTGCCTTAGCACCAAATACTAAGGAAAAGGGGGTTTCCCCCATTGGTGTTCTAACCAACGTTCGGTAGGCCCATAAGGCCGGAAAAATCTTTAGGTGCCAATCTCATTTATTCTCCTTAATATTTTTAGGAAAATGGACTTTACTGATCTTATTAGTAGTCTCGGCTTGTCCATTAGCCCGAGGGTAGTAGAGAGAAGTTGTGTGATGACTTATTTTGAACTTTTTACACAACTCATGCACCTTGTCATTTTGTGAGACGTGCCATTATCGAAATAATGACATGTGGCACCCCGTACCTACAAATGATCTCGGTTCGGGATGAACTAAGCGATTATAGAGCCGGGAACACTAGTAAGGGCATGGCCTCTACCCACTTGGTAAAGTATTTTGTGGCCATGATTATGAAATTATGGCCATCTGTCAGGTGGTTCATTTTAAGACACTTGTAGAAAATTAGAGGTGGAAAATACCTAGCGAATATCCCCGGAACCGGTTTCAGCGAAAGGCAAATTTACCATTTTTTCATAACTGAATTTTCACCCATTTTTTGAGCAGAGAAACTGCAGATGTTCAGAAAATGATGTCTCATTGACACACATCAACAAGCCTTGTTGACATGCTTCAACGACCCTTTGTTGACCCGCGTCAACGACCCTTTGTTGACATGTGTCAATGACCCTTGTTGATGCACGTCAATGACCCTTGTTGACGCACGTCAATGACTATTTGTTGACACACGTCGAGGACCATTGTTGACGCGTGTCGCGACCATTTGTTGACGCGCGTCAACAAAGGGTCATTGACGCACATCAACAAAGGTTCATTAACACGCGTCAACAAAGGGTCATTGACACACATCAACAAATGGTCGTTGATGTGCATTTTTTCCTATAAATACCTTCCCACTGGTCATTTACATGTTTACACTTTTCGGATCTCGATTTTTTTGGTATATAGGAATCCATTGTTCAGGTCAGGTATTCAATCAAGCTCAAGGACAACTACAATGGTGACTACAAGTGCATCCCAACTCCAAGCTCAAGACAAAAATCAAGAGGAAACTCCAGTCCTATCCATGGGTAAGATACTCTACAGGAATCCTTTGTGCCCCCACATCTAGACTATTTTATAGATGACTCCCAAATACAAGGATTTGATCGATGCATGTGAGTTTAGTGGGCTCGTTAAGATGCCCCATTTCGAAACAGACCAAGATATTTTGAACTACCTTCTCTCCTCTTACAATACAGAGGATGGCCTGTTTAATGTTACTATGGATGACGGTGATTGTTTCAATTCGGTATCAACCCAACTGATATTCATCGGTTTACAGGCCTCCCATTCAGAAATTTACCCTTTGTTACAATAAAGGAAACACTCATCGAAGACGATAAGAAATATCTCGAATCGAATTTTGGTTTCCATGTTGATTGTAAGTGTCATTTTTTATTCATTTTTTTATTTTGATATAATTTAAATTTATATTAATTCCAACTATTTTTTGGCATTTGTAGCTCATGTCAATAAATCTAGGTGTGGTGTGGATATGCAAGCAATTGCACACCACTTTCTTGCTGCAATGATTTCCTTTTTCCAATCTAGAATAGTTTTGCAGGGTCGGCAAATAGATATACTAAACTGGGCCATTGCATACATTTTTGCAACTATCGCAAAACAAAAATTTGATTGGTGCACCTTTTTATCTAAAAAATAAGAACTGACATTACAAATGCAAAGCTTTCAGAAAAACCTATCATTTACTCCACAAACTATATCCTTGGCCTTTATTACGAGGCTCTTTTAAATTTAAAAGACAAACCAATTCCCACTTGCACGGACAAGGCGTTGATGAAGTTGTCCATTCCATTTTAATAACAATATGTATAAACTATTAATTTTGTATTTCGACATTACATTGTGCACATGTATTAACTATTTACTGTTTGCAAAGAATATTTATGGAGGCCCTTCCCGAAAAAGGAGGCATCAAGAGGAAGAGGCCAACAACACACTGAGGCATCGGGAGATTCCCAATCTGAAATGGAAGCTCACTCATCTCCGAACCCCCAACAGTTTGAATTCGTTAAATGTTAGAGAATTAATACCCTTTCATGTATTATTTACAAATTCCAAATTAGTATTTTCATTTTCCCATTTAAATTTTACTCAATTGAATTGACATATAATTCAATGTTGATGACATTGCAGGGACTTTGGACCAAACGCGTGTTTCGCAAAGTCAACCATCTTCCCCAACTCACTCAGTTCAGTCACATGCATTTGTATCTTCTCAACAACCACCTCAGCAATCTCAGCAATAGATAGCTCAAAAACCACCAATTACTACTCCAACATGGCCTCCTCAACCACCGCGACAAGCTACCCCTCAACAACAAGGTACAAGTTTTGAATAGTACTTCGTTTAATTTCATAGTTTTAACATTGTTTTCTAGTTTTTCATATGTTTTTTCTTGAACTTTTTAACACATTGCAGTCCTTCTGTATAAATAGTGGCACTACTTCCCCTCCACCAATAATATTCAAAATGCCAACCAGAGGATCAGGAAAAAAGAACATTGGTAAACGCATGCCAATTGCTTCGGCCCCTAGTGGGACACTAAACATTTCCTCCTCCTTTTGAATTCCAACCCTCTCACTTGGTGGCTTGCCCAGCGCAACGGGCATATCGGTTTTAAATAATATAAATTTAGATGAAGATTACTTGGGCATTGATAGCAATGACCCAACTGGATTTTTCAATACACGTGAGATGATTCAAGGCCAACAGGTATACTTCTATTTCAACATTATTTACCATATTGAATTACATTTCACTTTAGATTTATTTGTCTGAATCTTGATTTATTTTATCACAAACAGGATCAAGCCACCCAAAGGCATAAACAAGTTGCAGTTGATCAACCCGAAAGCCCCCATACCTCTCCAGCGAGATCATCTTCATCAGATACAAATGGTGAACAGTTGTTACCTTTTCCTTTAGAGAACTTAATTGGTTATGATTGTCAATCCCATGTCGATGAGTTTATTCTACCTCATATCAGTTAGCTCATAGAATGGGAGAGAAGGGCTAAAGTACTTATCAATGAGATAATAAGTCATTATGAAAATTATTGGCAAAGGGATAGTTTATACGCTGCATTCTAGAATCAACCTGCGAAGATGGATTCCTTACTTACCCAAGTAAGAAGTGGGACTGTCACATATAACAACAACTATAAAGATGACATTTTGGATAAGACATTAAACAAATTGGAAAATATTAGTGCTGAGGCCCAGACATATTTTAACAAATGGTCTAAGGACAAGGATCTGGTAGTAGTTGCAAATGCGAGAGAGATAGAGCAGTCGTAAGTATTATCACTTTCAAACAATATTTTTTGTTAATTTAAAGTTTTCTTATTTTAGTAATATGTTGAATTGACATCACTTTTTTTGTGCAGTTGAAATATGAAAATTTGAAGAGTCAAGCAAAGGTTTTCCAAGTTCACTTGGAAACCGCGAAGAATAGTTTATCCTTGAAGAAAGAATTTGAAGGAAAATATTGTTTTGGTTAACAAACAAAATAATACACTGAAGCGAGATAATTAAAGAGCATGGATTTGACCCTGAAATATTATTCAAAACTAAGGCAGCTACTGATCCAAATTTGTTGTCCCATGGAGATGCGACAAAGCAAGAAGAAAGAATTTTAAAAAATCTAGACAGTGCTGCGGAAGATCTCATAAGTTCTGGGATTATTTCTATCGTTGGGGAAAGGGGTACAGGTGAAGAAACCATTGGGGAAAGGAGCATAGGAGTGGAAAGGGGTACAAAAAATTGAGGATTGAAATTTTTATTATTGATTGTGGAAACTTGAAAAATTGAATCTATATTTGAAAATTTGAAACATTGAATGTTGTGGTCATGGCACTTTAACCCCTTGTCACGTGTTTGCAATACCTCCTGTCGTGCATCAACAACTAACCCCCTTGTCGCGCATCAGCAAATATCATCTATCACCCGACTCTAAACTACTAACAGGCTAACAACAATCTCTAGTGCTTAAGAGTATGCGAGTTCACGGTATTGGTAATTTGGTAAGCTACTTGTGGTAGTACCGTAGTATACTACCCTGGCGAATCACCTAGGTTTTTATAGGAGATGTTTTCAAATGTAGGTGAAGCTGACCCCAAAAAATATATATATTGTAAATTTTAGGTGAACAGGACACCGACCCGCTTTGAAAAAATCACCTTTTCAAATTTTCCTAAAATGAATTTTTTTCCATATTACGAATATTCGCCACTAAAATTATCCCTATCATCTGTTGATGAGGGAGATAATTTCCTATCATATATAGGCCCCATGTGGAGAAGGTCCATGGAGTTGTGATTGGTTGTAAAGCTTGTGTCGGTATGTGGATCTTGTGGGAGAACTCTTGGCATTTGTGACATCTGCACACAAACTCTACCGCGTCATGTTCGAGGGTGGGCTAGAAATATCCCATTCAATGTATCTTCTAGGTAGTGGCATGGCCGCCAAAGTGACCTCCACATACCCCACTATGTGACTCATAAATAATATTTTTAGATTCTTTAGTGTCAACGCATCTCAACAACATTCTGTCAAAGGCTCTGCGATAAAGCACCTATTCAAGGATAACATACTTAGCAGCAATGACGTGTAACCGCTTTCTTTGTTGTGATGCTACCCCTTCTGGGTACGTGTGGTCCAGATGAAATCAATAATGTCAGTGTACCAAGGGCATACTAAGATAGGGAGTCCGGTTTCAATGAAATATACGTACTCATTGAGAAATTCCAGTCTACCAAATCACCCCCATCCAATGGATTATCAGCCAACGATCAGAATGATTTGACCCTTAACGGATTTTTTATTTACAAACGTTAACTCGAACTCACCCATTAATGTAATGAAACTCCCAACCTTTTTAGACAAGGATCCATGCATGAGGAATGTTCGTAAGTGGTCTAACTTGATAATGACCCTTGTTTCTTGATTGAGCATATAATGTCTTAAACATTTGGTTGCAAAAACTATGGCAAGGCATTCTTTTTCTACTTGCGTGTAGCATGTTTCATAATCAAGTAATGTCTGACTGATAAAGTAAACTTCCTGTTCTCACTTATTGTCATCCTCTTGAGCCAACATGTAGGCAAGCAAAAAAATTTGTAGTCCCGTGAATACAAAATCAAAGGGAGATCGATCTAGGTGGCATTAGCATGGGAGGGGATAACAAGAACCATTTAACTTCTTTGAAGGCCTCATTGCATTCTTCTATCCAATCAATGCTATAATCCTTTTCAACAAATTGTTGATTAGATGAACGGCGAAGGTCAAGTCAAGGATAAACCTTCAGATTACACCAATTTTCCCAAGAAAAGATCTAATACTAGACTCATCTGATGGTGGAACCATTTCTAACACAACCTAGATTTTGGTTGGGTCAACATCAATCCCTCGTGAAGATATAATGTAACCCAGAATCTTATCACCTGTTACACCAAATACACATTTCTATGTGTTCAACATGACACCATACTCAATCAAGCACGAGAGAATGATACGAAGCACCTATGGGTGATCGCAGCGCTTCTGGCCTTGGCCAATAGGTCATCTATGTAGGATTCCAAAATCTTATGAATAAGATCATGGAATATGTAGGTCATTGCTCATTGGTATGTAAAGACTTTGGCATTCTTAAGACCAAACGACATGACAACATAAAAATAAGTTCCCAAGGAGTTATAAACATAGTTTTAGCTTTATCCTCGGTAGATATTTTGATTTGATTATATCCTAAAACCCATCCATGAGAGATAACAACTCAAATCTAGTTGTTGCATCAACGATAACATTAATGGATGGTAGCAGGAAATCATCCTTGGGACAAGCCTTGTTAATGTCTCGAGAAGTCTATGCAAATATGGATCTTTCCATTCTTTTTGAGAATGGGGACAATGTTAGATACCCATTGTGAATAATCGACCGGCTTGATAAATCCTACCTAGAGAAGCTTCATTACTTCTTTTACCATAAGGGCCACCTTTGGCTTCATAGGTCTTGACTTGTTTAATTGGTTTGGCATCCAACTTGGTGACAAGATTGTGAATTGCGATGTGTGGTGCAATTCCGTCATTTCCTTGTAACTAAATGCAAAGGCTTTCTGATGTTCCTTGAGGATTTGGGTATGAATTTCTACTTCCTCTGGAGTTAAAGAGGACCCTAGTTTTAAGATTTTTGGTTCCTCCTCCATTCCGATGTTTATATCAATCATTCCCTCAATTAAGGAGGCATTACCCTCCTCAAACTCAGGCGGGGCTGGAGGCAACTCCAAGTCCCCTTCTTCTTCTACCTCATAAATCTCAAGATCTTTTCCCAGAGAGGACTCAATCATTGGATTCCCAAAATAAGAAGAGGAACGTGGAATTAGGGAAAGGTCTACCTCGTGACAAGTAAGATGCAGCTCTGCCAAAGCATTTAAATAACTTAAAGTTGACTCATCCCCATCAATAGGGTCTAAAGAGTCAAGCTGGTCCTCAGCTTCCACATATGTCAACATTGACACTACTGGCACTTTACAAATCAAGGATTCAATGCGGAGTGAAACCGTGAATTTGGTGTCCTCTAAGTCACTACTTGGGGTGAAGCGTGAGGCAGAAGTTTCTATAGAGTCTTCCATAAGGTTTGTTCTATTCACGTGGAACGCCTCGATTGATATAAAGTAAAACCCCTTAGTTAGGCCCAACACACGGTTGTTTTGTAGAGTTGTAAGTGTTCATCCCTAGTCTCATATACGTCGGATATCTGATTTTCCACTAGCTATGAGTCACCCAACACCCTAATATTGAGGATGCCCATTCTCTTAGCTATAATGAGACCTAATAGGAGAACGTCATATTCAGCCCCATTGTTTTTACATTCGAAATTCAATTTGAAAGAAAAAGGTAAAACCCTTCCTTCGGGTGAAGTAAGGATTGTGCTTGCCCAAAGACCAAAGCGACACTTGGCTCCATCAAAATGGATAATCTAGAAACTAATGAAGTGAAACTTGGCTCCATCCAAGGATGGCCAAGGATCATATTATAGCTGGTTTCTAATCTATAATAGAAAACTCAGTAAACATCGTCTTGGGCCCAAGAGTGACCGGTAATACTATGGTTCGATCGAGGTTTCTGGAAACTATCATAGCCACTCAACATGTTTCGTGTCTAAGAGAAATTAGTCTCCTCATATCTTAACTTCTAAAGAAAAGAATGGTACTATATTAGCTTGCTGCCCCATCATCAATCATTGTGCATTTCACATAGTTGTTGTAGATCCAAACTTGTAAAAACAAGGTTGGATCACCTCTACTGAGCTATTTCAAAGCATCTGTTGGAATCTTTCTTATGTCAAATACAAACCTAATATCCCTTTCAGGTTTCCCTAGAGGGAAAATTTCAAATTCTATATGGTTTATTTGTGCCTCTAGAGGAGGGGTAACGTTAATCAAATGGTGAGACTAAGCACTTCAAAGAGAGTAGCTCGATGAGCGGGGATACTTCCGTAGATCCAAAAGGAAATGTGTGAAAAGGTCTTGGTTAGATCACTGATCAAATCATAAGCCCCTATTGGCTTACTTAGCGTGTCATGAGCATTATCTAGACACAACCGGATAAATCAGGATTGGATGTGAAGAATAGTCTTTGGCTCTTGTTTTAGCGTTAATTTGGGGTTTAGCGTCTAACTCAACCAAACCTATGATCTTTGTTTGCTAACGACCAACCAAAGGAGGTGCCACCTATCCATTTGATGAAGTTGAAGCTTCATAATCATGAATCCCTATTACAATACTCTTATTCGAACCGTTAGAATCTATTTTATCATCCTTTGGAAATGTGGGGAGAGGATCATTGAAGATTCCTAATGGTGTGTTTTGTGGAGACACTCATCCCATATAGGCGTTTTGACTGGGTACAGTTGGGTTGGCCAAAAACATGTTAACAAATAATTGTCTTTGGTCTTCGGAAAATCTTTGTAAAAACTTATTACAATCACAAAAATTTCTTGCGTCATTCCCATGGACCTATGGAAACCATAATACAAGTCGGATCGTAATCCACGAGGCCTTTGGTTTGTTCCTTGTTATGACCCAAAACCACGGTTATTGTTTGGTTGTTGGTATCGCTACAATTAACATTTTGGAACTCTTTTCCCGATTCGGAATTGGTTGGGGTATTGACTATGGTTTGGGGTTGGAATTTGTCTTTGTGGTGAGGTTGTTGTTGTTGTGGATGATTAAAATCCACAGTTTTTATCGAGGGTGAGAAATTATTATTTCTCTGATTGTTGCCATTGTTGTTATTTTTAGCACATGTACCAGTGGGATTAACAACATTAGGCTTTTTGGGCTGGTCAGTTACACCATCGGTCGTGACTCCATGATTCTTATTAAGGATTTTTGGTCCTTGATTGTTATTCGTGTTATTAGAGTAATCGGGAGTGCTTTGAGCAGGAGTGACTAACTTCCCATTTACTCCATAAGTCTTATGACCACTGTCAATGGCCACTTGGTCGATCCGAAGAGCACCCTCTAACACCTCTTCATAGCTCCTTAGCAAGAATTTTTGAACTTCTTCCTTCGTCTCTCTATTGAGGGAGTGAAGGAACAAATCACAAAGTTCTATTTGATCCATGTTTAGAGAACTTACGAAAGAGTAGAGAACATGTCACCACCTCTTAATGAAGTGAGCTATAGATTCGTTATGCTCTTTTTTGACGTGAAGGAATTCCCCGATTCCCATTCGTTAAAGCTTGTTCATATCAAAAGCTTTGATAAACTCTAATACGATTTGTTTGAACAAGTGTATTGAAGCCTCTGGTATCCTATAATACTAGTCAAGAGCAATACCTTCTAGTGTCTTAGGGAAAATATTTGCAACAATTGCATCCCATGGGAGCAGCTCTCGAATGGCCATTGCATAAGCCTTGATGTGGGCATTAGGATCGCCCTCCCCTTTGAACTTTGGGAGATCAGGCAAGGGTCTCGGGAGCATGACTGCCCGAATGGAGAAATCTAGGGGTTCCTTGAGATATTCAGAATAAGTCCCCATTGCATATGTTTCCACCATTGAAGACCCTTGTTGGGAGGTGGGGGCTGTAGTGGTTACTAAAATGGGACAACATAGACATTTGGTGGGGTGTATGACATCCCTTGTGGTTTTCCATATGGACCTAGGTAGGTGTACATGTCCCCCTGTGGAGATTTAGAATACATGTGTATATAAGGGGGTTGATTACCTTGATATGGAGCTGAAGGTGCGAAGCTAGGGAACGTCACATTTCCGGTTGGTATAGCATTTGAGAATGCACTTCAGATGACACTGTTGTAGGTATCCATATGTGGCTTGAGGAGGCATACCCAAGGTACCCATCCCAGTTAACAAATCCCCATGGTTGAAGTATTCATGTAGACTGGAGGATTCTATGCGAGTTGGTATTTTCCCATAGTTCTATGGGTAGGAAGGAGCCCATGCTTGCCTTGCATATGAATTTTGTGTATTCTGGGCAAGCTCTAACTCCTTGACTTTATCAACCAAATCTGAAATGACATCGCTCGTTGATGGGGCGGTACCTTGCTTAGATACCTTTGGTTGAACCCTTGGAGGTTGTTGAGGAGTATGATATCCTACTATGAATTATTCACGATGTTACCACCCCTCATTGGTTGTATTGTCAATTGGTGGTGAGGTAGCATTATTGTTTTGAAGTAGGAAATCACCTTGTCCTTGCAACCTATCGAAATATTGGTTCATTTTTGGAATTGCTTCTCACTCCTAGCATATCATGCTAAATACTCCTCATCAAGATGGGGGATTTGATCGGATTGCATGGTAATGGGTTGTTGAAACAATACCCGAGGAGATGAACTCGCTTCACCAATGAATGTCATGTTATTTGAACTTGATTGTTCGAGGGGATAATTTTGAGTGACCTAATCCAATTCTTCAATGCATACTGAAGAACCAACATTGGTTCCCTAAAGCAAAGGGTTTTGAGTGGATGAACGGTTGTCTGCCCATGTTGAAAGTGAAGGTGATTGTTGTGGTATATTTGATTGGTAATGGTACATGTCGAAACCCGGGATGGGTTGACCGTACTCGTCATATCCCAACATATTCGGGGGTATAAGAATACCCACAGAATAAAGGATGGATGAAAGTGGAAACGCTTAGAGACTAGCTCTTCACATTGGGTTCACCAATTTATACGATAGAAAATCAACACATGACCTTCTTCACACCCACCCTCCCGAGGTCGTACCAAGAAAGTCGGTGTGGAATTGAAATGGGATTGAAATTAATGGAAATGATCAAGATAATTGGGCAACCTTATGTCTTTGACACACAATACTAGAATCTGCAAATCTAAGGCAAAGAATTCTCTCCTAACTTGAAGGGGTGTGATGGTACGATCTGATATGATAGCTACTTGGAGACTCCAATCGATGTCTAGTTCTACCGAGATTATATTGATTGGTTACAGAATACGTGGAAAGTAACCTACAAGTGCCTTGTATGGGTTTCCAAACAAGGTCATGGAAATTGAGACAAGAGGTGTAGTGGAGCTGCATGAACTAAGGACGATTTTCTAGTCTCATCCAGAAAGTCTTAGCCTGATATTCTTCTATATTCACTAATAAAAGTTGTGTAATAATACCCGGTGGAAGCGGTGAAGATATAAATACCAATGTGCATAAGCTAGTGTTGATATCTAACTGACTAGTAGGCCCGTTGGGTTGTGGGACCTGTGGGTCACAACCAAAGACTCATTGAGGTTGAGGCCCTTGTATGGTCATGCATGCAATCAAATCCTATTTCTAGGAGTAGTCCAAAATTCATAGGATTGATTAATAGCTATGTTCAATGTCTATAACTGTCTTATTTTCTCAATGTATGTGACAGGTGTACGTAAAACTGCTAAGTGCAAACTTGTGTCAATCTCAGTTATTAGCTTTGGCCCGTTGGGTTGTGGGACCATGGGATCAGAACTGTAATTATTTTCCTGTTGCGGACCATTGATGGTCATGCAAGATGAATTGATTTGTTTTCAGTAAATAAACTATTTATCAAAGGAAATATAACCTATGTTTTTGGTGTTTTCTTAATATATCAGAACAAAGTAGTAAAACAAGATAATCTATGGAAAATAAATGTTTTTGTTCTTTTCTAACTTTTCAGACAATGCATCTAATCTAATAAAATAGTTTAAAATAAATAATTATCCGGATGTAGCTAATTATACGTGTCGATGTGTGAATCTAAATCTAAGATCTATTCTAACTCAAGCAAAACCTTTCCAACCCTACCTCGAAGTGAATAACATATCATGGCTCTACATGAGCTATTGTTCCCCCATGACCTCCCTAGAAATGTTGAAGACAAAACTTCCTATTGATTCGATCTACTTGCAATTATCTAGATACTTGAAATGAATTGTTTCTCTACTCTATGTTATATGCAATTGACAATTTGAGAACAAAGAAAACAAATACACAACTCCAACACGGAAGAGCAAGAGATTTGGAAAATCCGGAGAGTATCGGGATCCATCCCTCGGTTCTTTCATATCTTTCTCGAGTGTTCATGTGAGTCCAAAGGGTTGGGAATGCAAAGAACAACAACAAGAGGATGACGTTTGAGTGATGGCAGCTTGGAAGCAATCTGGAAGTAATGCAAGTAGAAGAGACATAGCACAAGAGATCGGAGCTTGGCTATGCAATTCCTAGCAAGATTATGGCAGCACAACAATGCAAGATACACAAAATTCTCAAGCCTTTTGCTTGAATAAAATCATGGAATATATAGGAATGGAGGATAGGAGGTTACTTCATGCACAAGACAAGAAGAGGAAGTTCCAACTAATTAAATCTTATTAAAAATAGAAGGAGCAAGGAGAACCAGAAAAACAAAGTTATTTTTAGCCAATTCGGCTCACAGATGCATGCAAAAAGAAAACTTAAGTGAACCGTTGCATGTTTAAAACACGCGTGAAGATTTTGGAAAAAGTGGGTAGGACCTCCGCCTGTGTAAGGTGGCGATTTGGGACCGCCACCTAGGCGTGGCAGCGGTTTGCAAACCGCCACCTAGGTAGGGCGTTGGTCGTGCCACTAAAGGCGAAAACAAAAGAAAGAAACGGGGAGATGGAAAAATGCATGGAAAAGTTACATAATACTATCTAGGTAAAAATATATATTGCGAATGGGTTTTGGATCTGAACACCTTCTTGAAAGGATTGAGAATCATCACTAGGGACTTTTATAGCCATTTTCCCAACAATGTTGCACATGTAATTTTTGGCACGTATAGTTCCCCTCATGAGAAGATCTTGAAGAAAATCAAAGTAGAAGAAGGCTCATTTGAATCATCTGCTAGAAGAATATTTGATCACAGAAATATAGGAAGAACACCCCATGACAAAGGCATAAGTGGATAAAGAACACATGGTTCAAGATTCAGTCTTCAAGCCACCATAGGAGGTTTCCCCTCTTGATGACACCCATGCCTCTCTCATTTAGGATTTTCCTCCTCCTTTAGAACAAGGTACCATTGGTGCACCTATCATTGAGCCCGAGTCGAGGAGATGTTTCTTTGGATACAAGAAATAATTGTCACGACACCCGTACTATACGCAAAGCAAGTGGCATCCCCTTATATATCGGTGATTGTCTTCTTGGCCAAAGAAAAAAAAGATCAAGAAAGCTCGCACATACAACTCACGGTTCTATAGTGGGGAAATGGGTAATCAATACATAAAATTGGCTTGGCCCAAAGTAATCAATCCTATGGATGAGATGACACCAGCTGACTATGAAATGAGCACAATTCAACTAGGACCAGCAACTCATGAAGGGGATTTTCACATGTATCAACAATCTTCCACTTGCATGATGGCAAGGAATAAAGAGTATAAGAAGAATATTGATGAACTAAAAGAGAAGGTGCAAACTTTTTCATTCTATGTGCAACATCTATTTGATCTTAATGCCACGAAAATTCCCACTGAGGAATTTTCTCCCATCAGTAGCTTCAATTCATAATCCATCAGGAAGACACATGATTTCATAATACAGGGGCGAGAAAATAATGAATGGATTAACTCAATTTCTGAAAAAGGGAAGTCAGTTCTCCAAGAAGCGGTCAAAATCTTTACCTATATGTGTGCAACAAAAAATAGGACACAAACACTCAAGGAGGACTTAGAGAAAGAAAGGGACTATTGGGAACCTTTGGGCCCTAGTAGTAGATGAAATGAGCAACACTCATTGCCAAGAGTTGATCGATAGGAAGATATTTGAAACTCCCTTAGAAGACTTGTCATGTGTATGGGCGAGGGCCTTGGAAATCAGGTTTGAGGAAATCAATCGAGCCATCATAGAGTGGAGGAGAAAGAGGAACAAGCGTACAAATTACATGATAGTATAAATTGGAAAACTCAGAAGCTTGGAGTGTCTGCAATGGGTGAAGATAAAATTGTCGATGAGTTGATTGGTCCATTTGAATAATACATCAAGAAAGAGGTAGGCAAACCCATCATCCTTCACTAAGGATACCCTTGAATTCCTCTCAGATATTTAGGCCTCCATTGCACTTATCACAGAGAAACATTCATCATGGTTCGGAAGTGCAAATACATTAACAAAGTGTGGTCAATGGATGGATAGATACCTTGAGCTATGATCGCATCCCTCATGCCAAAATGTGGAACATGTAGCAAATCATTTCAGGAAATATCTTAGAGGAACAAAGGCCTTCTTAGGAGCGCAAAGTGGAAGCTAGTAAGGGAGCAAGATCAAATCCATTGCATCGGCTCACCCTTCTGCATAATTCTTCTTCTTTCTTCTTCTTCCTCTTCTTTCTCTCTCTTCTCTTCTCACCCAATGCTCTCTCTCATCAATGTTATATTTTGCGTTGAGGTTTGCACTTTTAATATAACTTTAAGTGACTTTAGAAACATAATGTAAAATTTAAGTCACCTTGTTTTTATAAAAGGGACTTAAATATTTAAGTGGAATATGAATAGTCTAAAGTCACATTAAAGTATTTGAAAAGTCACAGGAAGATGAAGAGTTGCCTCTTCTTCTATAAATTGTAACAAGATCCTCATTTGAGCTTCTTCTTAAATTTCTTAAGCTGCTTAGACAACTTCTGAAACTTCTTAGATGTTGGAGATTTTTTTGTGAATTCATGAGAGATATATCCTTGTGAAGAGAGCAAAGAGATATTAAACTTCTTCTATTTCCCCTACTCAAAAATTTATTCTACTTCATGTTATGTACAATTTTGCCTAAGCTTCAATAAAGGAAGAAGGAATTTTAGCCGTTTTTTACATGAGAATTTTAGTGCTAATTTGTTCTCATTAAACGATATTTAGTCTATTTGTTATTACGTAGATTTATTTTCTTTTGAATTCAAGTGCATATAATGAAACTTATGGCTAGTGTATGCAAGTCTCTAATTTTCTACTTACAGCATTAGATTTTCTTTTCTAACTTTCTCGCTCGCTTTCCCGCTTTCCTAGAAAATTCCTCTCTTGCGAGATATATGCAAAAAAATTCTGCAGGGTCATTGGAGTGCCCCCCTGTTGGATCCCCATCCAAAATTCCACTAGGATAAAACTCACTTTTATTCACACGTGCACGCACTGACAGGTTGCACTAGTTAAGTAGAGGACATATACTCCCGAGCCTTGACAAGATAACCACCAATTTTTCCCGACAAATTTTCTCTCCCACACCGCGCCATTGGAAGAGTTCTTGAAACACAAAATTCCATTTCTTTGGGGAGTGATAAGGCCAAAATATACATCATCAATGTGCAATGAATGATCTCATTTTACTCTCCTTTTAATCAAGTTTGACTACATTTTGTGGCTTTTGTTTAATCTAGTATAAGTTAGGATGTAATTGTTCATCTTTTGTTTGATTTGGTTCTCGTGTCTAAAAAAATTGTAATTCCTTACAAAATGTGTGGAAATTCAATTTTTAGAATAAAACAGGTCACATCCGCTCAGATAAGCAAACTATGAAGCAACCAACACCTTTTTGAGGACATTGGCTGCAATGTGGCTTAGCTCTGGAACCTTTAGGCTTAGTTCTAGAACTCCATCACTCAGCTAAGGAACTCTATCACTTAGCTCTGGAACCTTCAGACTTAGTTCGAAACTCCAACACTTAGTTCCGAAATTCGTGCTTAGCTTCAAAACTTTCAGATTAGTTAGGAACTTATCCAAAGTTCTGGAATCAATGGGAATCTATTTATTTTGACAAAATCTAGTGATAGAGAAATTAATGGGCCCTCCAATCAGGAACAGATCAATGAATTTTTGATTCTTCACACTCCAGAAATACTTATGTAAGACAAATAGTTGTATGTCCAACAAGGTTTCTAAATTTCACATCTACTTTGAGCACTATTTTGTTTCACTAGAACCTATAGGTGGATAGACAACTATTGAACACTTATGATTATAAATGCATCTTCGAGATGATGAAATATATATAAATACCTAAAGATAGATATATATGATATAGATATACATACATATACAAGTTTTGTAAGACAGAACAATTCAATAATAAGATAGCCATTTCATTTTGAGAGTATCATACTTTGTCAACTCCTAATTCAAGGTGGAGAAAGGGTCCACTCCTCCAAGAAACATGATCCTTTATTTTATTGGTATTTATATCTTTAAGAAATTTGTATAAATCTATTCTCTAGTAGTTCTATAAGTAATTTTGGTTCTTCAGTTGAGTTACGTAATTGTTCATACAGGTATTGTAGATTAAAGTCTTATTTCTTTGCAAGAATTTTTAACAAAATTTTCAAATGTGTGTTTAATTCTGCAACGAGTTTTTATTTCCAAGCAACATGTTTCATTCTACAACGTGTGTTTATTTCCAAAAAGTGTATTTATTTCTACAACATCTATTTATTTCAGTGAAGACGTCAATTCGAAAGATTTATTCATTTCAGCAATGTGTGTTTATTTCAGCAATTTTCTTATAGTTTATCTTTAATAAGGCTTGACCAAGAAATCTTAAAGACACTTTAAAAACCCCCCAGAAAATAAAAATAATAAATATCTACAATCAATTACTAGTTCACTAAGATTCTTCTTGTTGCATATAGCTTTAGACACACCCTTGGTTTAAATATGACATCAACCATGAGTTGATTAAATGAAGAAAAACAACACCCATCAAGGAGAGCACAACAGATGGCGTTTGATACATTGAAGGATTATATTATCACTACGCCCATATTACGCTTTCCATCTTGTGATAATCCATTCCATGTACATGTTGATGCTTGAGGATCGTGATTGGGAAATCTTGGCACAACCTAGAGAAGGAATTGTTGACCACCCCTTTTGTTTTGCTAGTAGGAAGTTGACACTAGCAGAGTAGAACTATACTATCACTAAGCGTGAATAATTATCAATGATCTACATGCTAAAAAAATTTAGGAAATATTTGTTGGCAACACTCTTCATATTCTACATGGACCATATGACATTGAAATACTTGGTGAACAAGCCCGTCTTAAAAGGGCGCATATGTCGATGGATCTTGTTGTTTCAAGAGTTTGAGTTTATAGTTGTTGTGAAACTAGGAAAGAGTAACTTAGGACCTAGCCATTTATCAAGGATTGACTCGGGGAAGGACGTACTGAGCATTGAGGATAAAATTTCAGACACGTAATTGTTTAAATTATGGCGTGCACCCTCTGACTTGGAAGATATTGTTGTGTTTCTCAAAACACGTGTGGCACCATAGGGAATGAATACCTTGGAAAGGAATCAATTGTCCATATGCATTGCACCCTACATGTTAATTAGTGGAGATATATACAAGCTAGAAAGCGATGATGTTTTACGTTGGTGTATGTTAGAACATGAGCATGTTGCAATCATGGAGGAAGCGCATGGTGGGATTATAGGAGGACACTATACGGGAATGCCACCTTTGCACGGAAGATTCTATTCATAGAGATTTAGTGGGAAAGCATCTACTATGATTGTATTGAGTTTTGTAAGGCATGTGACCATTTCCAGTGCCTTGGAAAACTAAGAAGAAGAGATGAGATTCCCTCGAGACTAATAGCTAGCGCAAAACCATTTGAGAAGTGGGCGATTGATTTTTAGGACCGATTTCACCTATCGCTTGAAGGACCGGTTCATACTATATCATTACTTGTATTGACTACTTAACAAGTTTGGTGGAGGAAGCACCTCCAAAGGATTTTATGGCAACATCAGTTAGGTTCTTATGGGAAAATATAATTAGCAGATATGGATGTCCACTAAGTTTAACAAGTGATAGGGTACTCATTTCTTGAATGAGATAATCGAATATTTTTGGCGAGAATTCATTGTAGCCCACCACAAAAATACCCCTTATCACCCCCAAGAAAATGGAACCATTGAAGCATTTAACAAGATATTGAATCACACGTTAACCAAGATTTGTGATGTGCTAAGAAAGGATTGGGATGATAAATTTTCTGTTGTGTTATGGTCATACCGGACTACTTATAAAATCTTGCGAACAAGGCCAAACCTTTTCAATTGGTGTTGCACAGTATGGTGTGACTGTTGAATTCATGTTACCAACACTTGGGTATAGCATGCACAGGAGGGTTAGATGATAAACAAGTGCTTGAGGAGAGGATCGATAAGTTAATGCAATTAGATGAGAGGTGTGCTATTATGCATTAGAGTCAGAAAATAGAAAAATATAGGTATAAGGCATGGCATGATAGACACATCAAGAACAAAATGTTTTAAGGTGGGCAAATGGTTCTTTTATATGACTCAAAGTTTCTATGCCATCCTGGAAAATTCAAAGTCCATTGGATGGGCCCATACATTGTATCCTATATACTTGATTTAGGTGCTTTTTAGTTACAAGTGTTGGATGGAACACGGTTACTAGGCCATTTCAATGGGAGTAGGTTGAAGCCCTACTATAAATAAGTCTTCCTTGTGTTTGTAAATAAGGTAGTATTGCCATTTAGCCTAGGATTTCCCTTAATGCATTTCCTTTCTTTGTGTTTCCCCTTCTCGTTTCTTGTTCCCTTTTTGTTTGTTGTATGTGCATTGTGCACTGGTAGCCACTTAATATTTTCAAAAAAATATATACGCAGAGCACCGTGCGTATATATTTTTTTGGGGTGGAGTGATGTGATAAGTAATGGAAGCTGGTAGTAGAAGTTGTGTTTTGAGGGCCTAGATTGAAGGATCAAAAGCATGCATTTTCGAAGAGTGTTCATAGAAAATGTGAACATAAGCGATTTAGTACAGGAAGACTTTACAAAAACCACGTACAAGGGTAATAATCACAGAACAACATGAGATAGGAGATTTCAAAATCAAGGTAATGACGAGAAGAAGTTCCTTTGGCATTGCAAGTGTGCACGTAAGGATCTTGGTCGATAAGGGTTTTGTGCACCAAAAGGTTATATAGGTTTTTGTGCGGGATTGGGCATAGGGATAAAAGCATTGAAGGTTGGATTTAGAAGAGAAATCCGCCTTTATTTCATAGGTTTGATGGTAGGTGGCATGGCATTTATTACAGAAAAGAAGCAAAAATATATAAGTAAAAGGTCGAGGTACATTATTGTTTACCTTGTATTGGTGATATTGAAGAGCTCTTGCGAACTAGGGCATCCTTGAGGAAAAGTTATACAGAAAAAGGTTTGTGAAGATTTAAGTGCATAGCTAGTTTGTTCAGTGAACTAGAGTGGAAAAACAATACACGGGCGTGAGGGAGAGGGTTATAGGAGTTTTCAAATCCCATAAGTAAATACGTCGTCTTATGGAAGGAAGGGGTTTCCAGGTTAGGGTTCCATAGTTAGGGCATAATATTGTAGGGATTTTCATGAAAGGGTAAATCTGCATAATTGAGTAGAGCCAAGATCAGAAGGAAGAAAGAACTTTTAGTGACCCAACAGAGAAATGGCACTAAGGAAAACAACAACCGTTTCACCAAAGAAGGGTAAGGGAAAAGGGAAACAAGTTGTTTCCACTAGTTTCAATGAGGAATGGTACATGGAGATGTAATACCCAGATGACGTATTGCTTGGAAAAGAATGGGTGTCTCACATTAGAAAGATGGCCGTGAGTGACTACAACCATCGAATGAGCACCACAGAGAACGAGATGGCATTGGAACTAGTTTTGCCCTATAGAAAAAAGGACACTAGATGGAATGTTGATATATGATGATAAGGTGAAGCTAAAGATGGAGAAGGTCGGTTTATTGTAACTCTATGAGTTTTCTTATTTCGTAAATCTAGAGCAATTGTATGCAATGGTTATGTCACATGTACATGAAGATCATTTCTACTTCACAGACACAGGATGCGAGATATCCCGACTAATATCTAAATTTACGGGTCTTACCTGTGAGGTAGAATCATTTGATGATGACTTAGACAATAAGGAGGTCATCAAGAAGACTTTTGAATCCTATGACTATAATAAGTGGTCGCGATACTTCAACATCTCTTAAATTTTTGACCCTGTAATGAGTATGGCCGCACGCTTGGCACATAACTAAATGGGTAGGAGAGATGGACACAAATCAACAAGGCTTGGTTGAACGTTTGTCATAAGATCTCAGAGGGGACCATATATAACCTCTCAGCATTCATAATAGGTGAAATCATAAGTATTGCGCGTGATGGAGAAAAGATCATGTTTGGTAATGTCCTCCTTACCATCATCTTTTTAGACATTGGAGTTCCCAATAGGTAAGATAAATTTGTGTGGGGATACCTATATGAGAACCCCTCCCCTTCCAAAATATTTTAGAAATACACTTGTGGCACCATAAAGGTCACCCATAAGGCGCGCCTAGAAAAATGGTATAAGAGGATGTGTGACACATTTGGCGTAGAATGGAGAATACCTTAGCAATTACCTATTTTACTACAAGGAAAGGTTGAATTCACCATGTACCAACATTTTTGTATCATTAGGTTTACTCTAGAAGATGGTGCCAAGGGTTCTGGTGTAAGTTTTCATTCTCCTTCATTGCACACAATAATTCCAGGTCGGAGTCAATAGATTCAAAGAGGCAAAGAAGTTAAGGTTTGACCTCATCATGGTAGACCAAGACTACCGTGAGCTGCACAGGACTTTGGTATATCTAAATAAGTATGCCTATGTCGAGAAGTATGTCTCCCATGATGTGCATATGATGAAGCTAGTGACATTTCCTATTGTTTCGAGAACCACAACAAGGGTATACCTACACATAAGCCGAATTATGAGAAGGGTGCTTACATGGAAAATGATGTCTCTATCCCAGAAGACCCCATTGTAAGAAATAAGGTTGCACCGAGAAAAAGGGATAGAGAGGAGGCCCCGAGAAAAAGGTACCAAGTATATAGGCAGTGTAAACTACAGGTGCACGTGAGTCGGGCATAAAACCAAGTACCTATGCATGGAGGAAGAAGTCCCCCGTAGAAGAGAAAGATAAGACACACGAGGAAAAACTACCGAGCAAGAGGAGCCCCTGCGAAAGAAAATTCATCGGTAAGGAAGGAGCCATATATTAAAAAATAAAAAGAATAATCTCCTATATTGGAATCACCAGTTAGGAAGAAGCAGAAAGTAATAGAAAAGGCAGACTCAGAAGAAATAGAGAGCATGAAGGCGATAAGGGCAAAAAGATGATGAAGAGCACGGTGAGGCCTAGGAGCATCTTATGTATGATGTACATGATTCAAAGGAGGAGGGAAATTAAGAGAAGGATGAGGACTAAGGAGGCACTCATGACAAGGGGGAAGTGAGGAAGTCAACACAAAGGATCAAAGGACTCCAATCCTGACCAAGGAGTAGATAGAAGATGTCATGAGAAAGGGAGGTAGCAAGCATAATAAAAGACTTGGTGGAACAAGAGGTGGAGCATAACGTTGAATAAGTACTCAAGGAGATGGAGGGAAGTGAAAGTGTAGAAAAGGAGTATGGAAGCATGGGAAGAGATCCCATCTTGGCGGTAAGCTTCCCAAAGGCGGTGCACACGAGATGGAAAGGGTGTGGTAGTGGTGCAGGAGAAAGGAATGACTTACATCAATGATCCAAATAAGGTACTATGCGCATATTTCCAAAGTATCGTGCCTTCAAACCAAATCCTTACATGGTCTTCTTTTGATGAAGAGGGTGCGTACCCATGCACAAGGAAGATGTTATCTTGGGATTTTGAGTCCCATGTTGATGAGCCCAAATTCAAGGTCAACTGTGAGGTGTTGATGAAGATACCAGATACCAAGGGAGTAAACCCTCTAGTGAATTCTCAACAACTATCAGATGAGCAATTTTGTAACGCACTCAACAAAGTGTTGGTGGAGGTTGAGGCAAGGCTCTTTGGAAGAAATGACAGAGTAAGGGTCTTGGAGGAAGAACTTGAAAATAAAAATGAAGAAATCATTGAAAAGGACAAGGATCTAAAGTAGGAGAAGCTAATCGGTGCATAATTAAGGAAAAATTAAGGGAGGAGAAGGAAAAGGTCTGAGAGATTCATAAGAAGATAGAAACTATTTCAGACGTCAAAATCTTAAAACACTCGAGATGTGGCCCCTCCCGAGAAAAAAATAGGATTCGACCATGTAATACTTGGAAGACCTGACCCACATCCTCGCCATGAAAAGGTGGCCGCTCACATTAGAATCAACGAAGAGGCATTATCAAGCCGAATGACGAAGAAAGACTAAATATCGGGAGATGGTTAATTGGTATTCTCGAGCTCATTTCCACTATAAATACCACCACGCAAATGGTTGAGGCTGTATATGATAACTCACAATGACCGAGATAGGGTAGAAATAATACCATTCTATGCATGAGGCAGATCTCGAAGGAGTTTCAATAGAAGGCCAAAGGAAATAAGAAAAAGCATGATAAGATCCTAGCCGAGGTTGAGAAAAAAATGGAAGAAATCGAAGCCTTGTAAGGTTTTATTAAGAATTGGATTAATGAGCTATATCCCTAGCCACTTGCACAATCGACACGTTGGAAGATCTTAACAAGTAGTTAGAAGGAATTGTAGATGCCTCGAATGCTAAGAGCGAGGAAGTGAGTTTTGATGAGGTGAGTGCTCTAGTGGGTGACCTAATTGAGTAGGCTCATGGCTCATGGTGAGTCGATTCTAGGAAAATATTGAAGCAACAAGAAAGAAGTAATTCCCACTCCTCGAAAAACAATAACATCCATTCTTTCATTCTTTATTCAGTTGCATTTGTCCCACTATTCTATATTCTTTGAAGGAATAGGATGTTCCTGAGGACAGAGAACATGCTTAGTGTGGGGTGATGTTGGGCCCTGAAATGTTGGCTAAGTACCAAATGGTGCACTCGCGTAGGATCAATAAGAAGAAGGGAACTCAGGGAAAGCATGCGGGACAAATGGGTTTAAGTGAAACCAAGGCGCACGCGGAAGGTAGAACATGGGTTTAAAATACTTAGCCATATTTGGCATTCTAGAGGCACTTGAGGAAAAATGTGAGGACTGACTAGGCATGATGAGTGGATAAGGTGCCACCCTAGAACCTTGGAGGTCAAGAAAAGGATATTCCACGTAGGGAATATTCCCAGAAGACATCATTATAGAGAATGGAGGCTTTTGCGCAAAGGGATAAGCATTCACCATTGGAGCACCACATCAAAGGCATGAAAATGGGTGTTGATCCTATAAAAATATATGCTCGAGATGAGAGAAAGAGAGAGCCGATGAGAGGACAAAGAGATGGACAGAGAGAATGCATAAAGAGTAAGAGGCAGAGTAACAAAGTGCTACAAGAATGCTAGGGTTTAGAGCACTTAGTGCTAAGGTTTGTGTAGGATGTCATAAGCCTCTATATGGCACTAGGATTTGTAATAAGGATTAAAATGGGAGAATTGTAGTTAGGATATCATATGGGGAGGATTTTTGCGAACTAAGTCCTTGCCATTTCTTGTATATGGTCTGAGATGACCCTTTTGACTGTAATGTGGCTACTTGGACTATATTAAATCAATATATCTTCAGGTTCATTCTGTATATTTCTCTTAAGGGTGTAAACCCTCATGTCACTTGACTTATAATGGCTTAGATTCATCTTATTATGCTTATTAAAATGTTATTTAGTTTATGTAATGCATTAAGATGTGGATCTGTTAGTTTCTCTTTCTACCTTTTTAACTAAGTGAATGTACTTCTAATTCTACAAATCATCCTCTATTAATGGTAGAACCTTCTCACAAAGCTCACATAAAGGAGGGTATCGATGCTGTGTGTGCCTTGAGTGAGCGCCTAACACCCATTGGGTGATAGGCCAGCATGTTTGGGGTTAGAAAATATTATTAAGGGTAAATAAATGACTACGGTGATGTTCAAAGGCGAAGAAAGGACTAGGATATTGGAATGAGTTAGAGGCTGACATTAAATAGGATTCCCTTAAACTCATTTTTCTAGCAGAGGAGTAAGACATGGTTTTCACCCTTCTATTATTTTCATTGGTCATCATTTCATCCTTTCGTACTTCATTCTTTATTCTTTGATTCTTTGGAGAGACAAGTAGAGAAACCCTATTACCGAGGGCAGCAATGACATTAGTGTGGGGTAATGTTGGACTGATGAAAAAGTGACTATGTATCATAGGTGCATTGGATATTAATGCATAAGAAATAGGTGCATGAATAGGTGAAAGTGGTTGGAAGAATTTCACCCAGAAGTCTTGCGCCCGAGCACTCGGGACTTAGCCATTTTTGCATAGCACAGGATAAAAATACGAAAATTAGTTGAAGTGTAGATCAAGAAAATATAATGACATGAAGACTTCATGGACAAGGAAGAGCTATTTTGGGAACAAGTGGAAGACCAAGATACATGCATAGTTTGTGCTAATAATAGGATTAAGATAAAGTTCAATTATAGATTAATCTATTATTAGCCACCATGTATAAGCATGTAGTTATTGACGCATGGCTATTTTGAGCATGTAGCCTATTTTGAGAATGTATGAGTGGTGAAGGGAAAGTCCCCACCCCTATAAGTATGTATTATTCTTCCTATTTTGAGAGAAAACAAATTTTTAATAGAGTTATTCTGCTGGTATTAATTCACGTGAATGATTCTATGAGAGTATTGTGATGTATTCAGATATTGTTTTATGATGAGTTAATATAATGGTTCATTATGGATGGATATTGGTTGTAAATGTCTTTGTTCATGATACTTAAATGGTAAAACCAATATTAATTGTGGTCTGATCTAATATTCTTTCTTATTACGTGTGTTTTCAATTTGAGCCCATGTATCTTATTATTATAATAGAATATACACTTTGATCATGGTTAATAGGATTATGCATGCTAACATCTTGACAAGACAATACAAAAGAGGGATGTGGTAGCTTTGTGCACTTCGGTGAGTGTATAGATATTTACGGATGAAATGCCAAAGTGCACCTAGCCAATTGAGTGGGAAAACAAGACTACAACTAACCATGTTATATTACCAACATGTTGAACAATTTCAATACATTAGTCTTGTAAAATATATATTATATGCAATCAATGTTGGATGTCTCAAATAAAAACACAAATGTGTCCCCAAGTGTCATTTGATAGGCATATAATACTCTTTTTAGTAATTACATACTAATATACTCAACTATATCTTGATTTCAAATCCATTAACTAGTCATTAACAAGACTTACTTTCGATAATTAGTTAAAATTACTTAAAATAAGTAAGTAATTTAAAAAATATTTGAGAATACTCAAATTGATGATGATCTTTCCATCTTTATCAAGGATATTAACTGCAACTTCAGGTTCATGACCAAGGCTTACTAGTATTAAGTGGGCCACATATGTTAAATACTAACTGAATCTATTTATCAAATCGCATATGATGATGTTTTATCAAGGAAAGTAAATAATATAAAGGTATAAAGTGATTTAATAGGGTGGACACGTGTCACAGATCCAAGAGATAAAAGATGGATGCATGGTGTAATTCCGTAAGATTTTCAACCAACTGTATTCTATGGACCTCAAGTCCACAAAATAAACAGAGTTCCAAATAATAGATTTTAGGTCTAAAGGATACACGCAAAAGGTAGAAGGTATACATGAGGAAAATAAGGAAATAATCACAAATTCACACACACAAAAATCTCAAACAAATCGAAGCTACCACATGTCGAATTGTTGTCCCTCTCAAGATGAACAAATTTAAATGGCCATAAATTTCTCTCCACAACTTCAAATTAGGAAAAATTGGTCTCATTGGAAAGGTATCTATGAGATATTTAATGTAGCATCATCATATTTAATAATTTATGGCATTTTTGTGAGAGAAAGAGGAGAAATATTTCAAGTATTAAAAACATAGTTCCAAACTCCTAACACCAAATTAAATTTATTTATTTATTTGAAACCTTTTGAACCTACTCTGATCCCATGTCAGATCCGAGGGGTTAAACACATTCACCATTAACTAATATTTTTATTAATTGAATTAATATAACAAATACAATAACAACATTGTAACTTGAAATAAATAAAATAACACAGACACATATATTTAACATGGAAAACCCCCGAGGGGGAAAAACCATGAAAAGAGATAATTCTATTAACAAATAACATAATTTACAGTCCATATCTCCCTTCTCACTTCTCTCCACTAATCCACCATGAGAATTATATTATCATTCCACATGATCATATTTATTTAAGCCCACACGTCATGAACACGTTGTCATGCAAATGTGCAACAAGGGAATTAACAATTTCCGAGCATGACAATTATACCCATGTGTTAATTTTTTCAAGTCCTATCATTCCAAGACACCCTGGGTATTTCCAATTAGTCTAATTTACCTCCAAATCAATGTTATCTCTTCCCCCTAGGTGATTTTAGGAGTTCATTGAAAGTTGCAAGCTACAAGTAGTCATGGGAAGGGTTATGGCGGCCTTCGTAGGGTGGAGAAAACCCTTGGAGTAGAGCAGAAGGACCTAAGTAGATGTGGAGATGATTCAAAGGTCTTAGGACATCATGTAAATGATTCAGGAAGATTCTGCAAGGGCTCGAGAGAAGCTAGGCGGTTTGCCAAAATTAGGGTTCACATGCCTAGTTAGTACACATGCCAAAAACAACTCACCGAGCTTGAAGGTGATTCCAAGAGCTCAGATGGAGTAAGGAGAAAAAAACATCTCCAAAAAGAGAATTCAAATCCCTACAATATGGTGAAATCATATTTTTCACAACACTTTGGTGCATTAGGTCTGCAGGCATGTTTTCTCGTGCACAAATGGAGTACCAAATAAAAACTACAATTTTAAGGATAAAATGGAATTATCAAGACATAAGACCCCAACTATTGGATTTAAAAGGACTTTTACAATCATGTTCATATAAACATTTTCTGAAAAAGTCCATCGGGAGCTCAAGTTATCATCATCACAAGTTATCCTCTTAGAGCGAGTTTGAGACTTAGCCAAATTTTGGGAGGACATGTGTCATCTCCAGGATCCTGGAAGGATTTTTGTCCCTAAAATCCCACGAGGGTCGGGGACATCATCCTTGGAAAAATGTTCCCAGCCCCATGTGACCTCTGGAACCCCATGCAACCATCAGGATTGCCAGTTCAGCCCCAGGTGTAATTTGGAGCTCAAATTCCTGTCGTCGGATCTCCGCCACGTGTCAACTCAAAGACCACCATGGAATTTTATGTCCCTCACGTACCTCATAGGTAAAGGACATAAAACCTTGAAAAATTCACCCATCCCTCTAAGGGATATTTTTGGTCACCCATGTGACCCGCTTCTAGCCCCTTAGTGCTGATTTTCTAGCTCTCACTCTTTGTCGTTGGATCGATGCCACGTGTCATCTTCTTTCTCACCATGGAAATTGATGTCCCTCACGTCCCTTTGAGGTGAGGGATGTCAGGGACATAAAAATGTTCCCAGAGACCCTTCTATTAATTTTGTAAATATTTTAAATCCGGCACTTATCTGTTACTCCCCCCCATTTCTTCTTCATAGCTTCATACCTTGCCACGGCTTTGTTCATGATTATCAGATACCCGGTACACCATTGTTGCTCTAAACCAGCTCCACCATGGCACAAAAAACCACCCAAATCCATGAAAATACATAGGTTTTGGGGAAGGATTGATCAAAAGTGTTGAAGAAACAAAGAACGGGGAGAAAATGAAGATTTTTTGCGAGATAACCATGAAGTCACTTAATTGAAAAATCTTCATATCTAGCAAGATACAATTTGGATTGAGTTTTCATATTTTACAAATTTCCACATTTTTCAATACGATCAATATGTAATAAATGAGAGGTCAAATTGTGCCCTGAAACATTTGTTCCAACAAAATCCCCACTTCGTGTACCGGCTCACATTTGTCAGATTTCCCATCAATCTAGAAATGGAAATGAGCTAAAAACTTGCACACGAACTCCAAATGAAAAACCTATCATGATGGAGTTTTTTTCATTGAAGATAGAAACAAAGAAACAGAGACCTGCAAATTTTGAGCTCCATTAATGCCTGCCATGGTAGCTCCGTGCCCAAAGAAAGCCACTGCTTAGGCAAGAATTGTAAATTTTATTTCCAAGCATTCTAGTAGGTGAAATCCAGTGAAATTCAGAGGAAATGACCACGAGGATGAGCCAATTATAAAAAAATATGTTTCATCGTAAACCAAGTTGTGGAAGTCCACTTTCTAAAAATAGTAAGTTTTCCTATACATACTTGCTATGTTTGGAAAGTCATCATCAAAAGTGGATATGGAAAAGTTAGTGTGCATTGAAGATCACCAGGAATCCAAAATGATTATCTAGAGAAGAAAACAATGAAAATGACCACTTACTAAAAATAGTAAGTCAACCACATAAGTGGCTAAGGCAAAGGTAGTGTGCACATGACGAGAGAGGGATGATCATTCAATTCAACATCATCATGGGCATTGCTCATGAGGAATCCTAGACTCATCTTAGGGAATTCAACAATGTCTTTCAACACTCACTAGATGGTTTGGGTCATAAGTGTATCATACGCAGATTCGGAATTGCAGTCATTGACAGAACAGTTCATTCAACTCGACAAGTGTCTGTGAGAAAAGATGAAGTAATTTCTCAGGGTATAAAGAGTTTAGAGATGTAGAGTCCACTACAGTGGAACACCTCATCGGATCATCTAGAAGGAGATGTGGGCTTCATCGAAGGCAGATTATTCATCATCAATGTTTCTTCCCCCTTCTTCTTCCTTCTTTCTCTCCTCTCTTCTCTCCCCCTACTTTCTCTCTCCTCCATGTTCTAATTATTCTTTGGGGTGTAATTTTTAGATTTCCTTTAATGAAATTAAAAAATAAAATTTATGCTTCTAATGTAAAAGTCACATTTATGTCATAAAAAGGGACTTAATATCTTCCTAGGAAGGTGAAAAATTTTAAGTTGCACGAGGACATATGAAAATCCATTGGAGGGTAGATGATGAGTCATCTCTCATTCTATAAATTGTAAATCCATTCTCTTTTCAAAGGGTTGGCAATTGATCTTGTAAACTCAAGAGTGCATTGTACTTAGAGAAAGCAAAGGAGATAGCCATTTTCTTCTACTTTCCTCCACTCTCAAATTTACTTCCATTCCCACACTATGTACAACTTTTGTTTAAGAAATCAATACAAGAAGAATGAGTTTCTAGATTTCTTTGACTAAGGGGTTTCTTGATACTTTTTGATCAATAAATTCTATTTGGTCTTGTTGTTATTTATAGAGTTGTTTCTTTTCATAAATGCATGTGTTGAAATTTCTAACTAGTGTGTGTAGGAATTTGATTTTCTACCTGCAATGTTAGTTCTCCCATATCATTTCTCACTCCTCTTTCCTGCTCTTTAGACAAATTCTTCCCTAACAAGATATTTCTAGCTTTTCCGCAGGGTCAATGGAGTGCCCTTGTTGGATCCCGACCATAAGGCCACCCGGAGAAAACTCACTTTCACTCGCGCATGCATATACGGAAGTTGCACCGGTTTAGTAGAGGGACTTAGACTCTTAGAGCGTTGGCAAGAAATCCACAAGTTTTTCCACCCAACAAATTTTCTTACCAACAGTTTTTAGCACCCACCGTGGGGCAGACTTGGCAACATCTGCACCCAAAATACAACCGCAAGGTCCAAAATTCAAAAAAATCAAATATTGAAAAAACAAAAAAAAGTTCATGAAAATCCATTGTTGAAGGCTACACTATCAATTTCTTACAAGTGACCTTTTGTATTCCACAATGCCTTTTCATATTCCTATTATATATTTTTTCAGTGCTAGAATTTGAAGAACAATTTGTTGAAGTAAAAGCTTGTTATCTCGTTTTTAGTAATTTCAGCTAAAATTGAGATAACTAGAGAAAAAAATTGACAAAATCCCTAAAAATTCCCTTTGAAGGAGATTTTTAGGTTTTCAGGTTTCCATCGCATGGAAACATGTCTTTTACATGCTTCATGTCAAGTGTCTTCTGAAACCCGAAACCCAATTACATTCCCATGTATCGGGTTTTGAACTTAGGAGCATCGGAACATACCTTTCAAAAACATGCTTCATGTTGCTTGTTTCCCAAAACCCGAAACCTGAAATGATCCTTTGTTTTGGGTTTTCAGAACTTGATAACACCCAAGCATGTCTTTTGCATGCTTCATGTCAGTTGGTTCCGAAACCCGATTTGATAAGAAAACCTTTGTTTCAGGTTTTCAGACATGCTAAGCATGATGACATGGCATTAATGTCGAGTTGTCGGTTAGTTGGCACACATGTCGGAGGAGGTGTAATAAATTCTAGGGTTTTATAAATAGTCCAATTTTACACGTCATTTTTACCTGACATATTTTCGTTGCGTGGATTTTTCGTACATGCTCCTTCGACCTCCAAACCCAACTAAACCTCTTGATCAATTTTGTGATCCATCTTCAACCATTTTTCAAATTTATTGAAGGTATTTTTCTCTTCTTATCATTTTGTGTCCTTTGGGGTTGTTTTTGAAGTATTCATTCGGCGTGTTTCCTCTTTCCTTTTTCTTTCCTCCAGGTTTAGGATTGTTTTCTTCATTTTTTGTTGTATTCCCATAAAACCTCTTATTAAAAAATTCATCCCTGAGCATATTCTTATTTTCTTCCATGGATATACTCTTGTGGTTTTAGAGAATAATCTATAAAACCTAACTTACAAGCCTAGTGGATATTTTACCTATTCTGACCTCCCAAAAACCCAACACCTTTGATTCGGGTTTTACAGGGTCTCCGAGATCTTTCAACTCCCACTTGTGTCCAGTTTACAGAGTGCATAACGCCATACTTTCTCTACTTATATCGGGTTTCTCCAAGTGCTCGGTGTTGTTCGTCAAAAGAGGATCTCAATGAGAACAACAGTCAAGGGACAAGAAGTCCCTCCTCTTTGATGGGAGAGGTTCCCTTATTTAAAAGCAAAACCTATTTACATATGTACAACGCATAGCTTCGATGTGGAACTTGGATATCATGAAAGCGTTTTGAAATAAAATAGATCATCAATATGAAGGTACAAGAGGAATGAAGACGTGAAGATGAGTAGAAAGGAATTCTCCAGAATTATAGATGGAAAAATCATTCCTTATATGTGCTAGAACATAATGAATTGGAATAAGACCATTTGTATTTGAATTAAATAAGATGTAATTGAAAAGACACACAATTCTAGCAATAACATCTACAAGAATACAAAGCTTCTTGACGTAATGCGGACAAATGATCTAATGATACTCAATAGATAGCCATGAATAAAGGAATCAGATAGACAAAGAAAGAAGATCCTTTATATTGATTGCTTTACTATTTCTTACACTTTCAAAAATAAGCCAAGTTCCCCCTTCAAAATGGTGTAGGGAGACCATTATATAGTTTTACAAATCAGTTACCCTTGGTAACTACTTCTTTTAATTAATGTTTAGTTAAAGGGTTGTTTAACGCGAAACCCCAACTAATTACAATAAATCGAGATGAGGAAAGAAAGAAGGAGAAAATTCGGGAGGAGAAGACAAGTGTTCATGATTGAGAAGGACCCATTGATTTGAGGATCATTTTGTCTAAACCTTTTAATGCCTCGATATGTCTCTACCACATGGAATGGATGTGTTGGCGAGAGGACTAGGTCCAAAATCTGAGACACTTCTCCATCTCTTTGTCAAATTCGACGTGTGTATGGTAATCCTTACTTGCTTCTTCAATAGCAGACTGGAGAGAGAAGATTTCCTTCATCTTTTCCTTGGTGATAGAATCCTCTTTGAATAGATTTTCTTTGACAAAAGCTCTGAATTGAGCTTTAATTTCTGCAGGGAGAGAGGCACACCTGAGGTCTCATCATGGAGGTGGCAATGGATATCCTTAAAAGCAGATACCACCAAAGTCTTGAAGGCCTCACCCTTCTGCCAGCTATTTCTCAATTCTCCCAAAGCCTCCTCCAGCACCTTGATTTTCCATTCCACACTGTATACCCATGATTTTGACAAATTATCTTTTACATCATCAAAGACCTTGCTTGCCATTAAAATATTTTCATCAGTCTGCCCCATAAGGTGAAGGTCTACTATGACACTGCTCCAGAGTTTGAGCTCTTTATCTATATTTCCAATGGTGGAGGAGAGTTTCTATTGTAGATTATTTACCTTCTCATTGAGTTTGAAGGATTCACCAATGAAATTCAACCCTGCAACAAGCATATCATCCACCATGGCCTCCATAGCCCTTCCATAGATGGAATATTTGTGTATATCTTTGATACTCTGGACTTCGTCTTGGCTGAGGGTCACAGGTGGTGGAAGAGTAGTCAGTGGGGTGGGGTCTAAAACTTTATCTTTGGACAACAATGACTTGATGAAACTTGCAAGAACTTGAGCCTGCTCTTCCAGCTGCTCTATAGTTTGTTGCCCTTTTTCCACTCTCCCAATGACCCTGGTGACTGTTTCTTGAAGATTGTGAATCTCACCTTCAGGGGTGGACTCTCCCATGGGGATCCTCGAGAGCTCTAGATCAAATGCTTGAAAATCTTGTTCTGGCTTGTCAACCTTGGTCTTGGCTATCTCTAGGAATTGTTGACCCCGAGCATCGAGATACGATTCTGGAGGTGGTCTGGCTTTCTTGGCGGGGAGAGCAGGAGGGTAGTTCCCAATAAGGCCACCACAACATCAAAATTGGATCCCGAAACTCAAGAAGAAGACTTCCTCTTCCTACTATCGACAAAAGGCTGCACCCATGTGAAAGAGGAGGAGGAAGAAGAAGGGGGGGCAAGAGGACCGAGAGAAAGGGAACTCATGGCACTCAAAGTGTGCACTACTGTTTCCTCTAGTTGAGATATGAGTGGGGCATTTGAGGCTTCTGGTATAGAGGAATCAAGGGTGCTCGGAAGCTCAGTGCTTTGAATTTCTTTCTCCATATCAATTGGGGATTCTAAAGCACCTACAGAGACTAGCACTTCACTCTCTTCACTTTCACTGAGAACAATAATGTTCTCTGGTCCCGAGGGCAACTCCGAATGCTTTATCATGGGATCCTCTTCAATAGGATCCCTCTTGACCCCCTTTATTTTCTTGATACACTTGAGTGGATGAGGAAGGAGTGGAGGATGTAGGCCCTTTAGTTGATGAGGTAGGAGGAGTCTGTACAGGTACTTCATAACTGGGTGTATGTGCCTCCTTCCTTGGTGTTGAGGTGTCCTTTGAGGAGGACTCTCTTGAATGCTTTCTAAGCTCATGCACTCTTCTGTCAAGCCAGATTTTGGTTCTTACTAGGACAGGGGCTAGGATTTCAGCCGGATCATAAATCTCTTTTTTGAACCAATCCAAATCCTCTAAGGGGGTGTGTTTGATCAAAGTATCATATTCATATGATAACAAATCAGAGTTGTCATCCTGAAGCCCTTCAGAATTTGGTACAAGTTAAGCTCCTGAATCTAGTTGAAGAGAAAACTGCCATAATGTCTCCTCCTTGCCTCAAAATCATCAAAGACAACAGTCCCAATAGTCTTACGTATGCGCCTTTCTATGATAGTAATTGATTATGAGGTTCTGTTTAATAAATTTCTTCAAGTCAAAACAATTTCTTGGCCTAAAGAAATGGACAATGATGGGAGCTAGGGCTCTCTCTATGTTTTGTGCATCTAGAGCCGTCTTGTAGGTGTAGTTTCCCAAAGATATGGGGAAGTGCAGACTAGTGATTTTCTTATCCCTGTAGGTTCTATGTAACTTGTCCAATTTCTGCATATCTCGATCAAGGCCATTTTATCATTACAGAACATAGGGAGCTTGAGAGGGGTGCTCTCATAGCCTGCTAGCTTGATATAGGAGAATTTTCTGAACTAGATGAAGTAGGCCCGTACTTCGCTATTAGGTTCATGGATTCATCAAAGAACCTCCTTGCAGTGTCATTCTCCAGAAGTCTTACAATGTACATGGTGAAAGCATCATTCACCCTCTTGAAGTTGCGATTACTAGTGTCCATGGTGAATTTAGGGCAGTAAGCATATATAGGATCACCTTTATGAGCATCAATATATGTGAAGCCAAACCATTGCCTTGATGATGCTAGGGTATACATCAAATAAGAAGTCAAGTAAAAATTTTTGGTTTTTATACATTGGATAGCTGTTCTTCCAAGTTCATCTTTGATGATTTACGCCGAGTTGATGTTTGGAGTACCCTCGCACACCATGTTGATAAGTGGGCACATCCAGAAATGGAACTTGTTGGTAGAGGGTAAGCCCATGACCGAGCTAATAAGATTATAAAATCTGATAGCTCCTCATTGAAATCGGCATGAAACAGAGCTTTTGATAGATGGGATTCCCCCTTTTTAGGGTTTTTAAGATAAGACTTCGCCACCCTTACCTTGTATTTTCACATCTGGTTGCGCAGAGTGCATGTGCACAGTTACGAGACATGACTATAGAATTATCCATTTCAGGAATCCTTAGGGCAGTGCTAATGGTGACAGCAACATCGAGCTTGGCGATGAGCTCCCCATGCACATTTGTTAGCTCACTCGAGTCGGGATTGAAGTGAGCACCACATGTGAGTACCGTGTGCACATTGTCACTGAAATCGGGAAACTAGCGGCATACGCCAAGCCACTATCGTTAATCATTTGCGCCATAGGAGAGGGATTCGGGTCTATCAACCTAGTCCAGAAATCTCCAAAGTCCAGGTGACGAACTTCACTATCCCGATATCGGGAATGGTAGACTCGAGTGGTGAAACCTACTCCTGACCTTGGAACTTAATCTTCATGTTGATAGAAATTGGAAAAAACAAATTCAGCCTGAACTCTTGATGAAATTGCAGGGGGAATGGGTACGCGCACAGAAATTTCAATTGTGAGGGTATGAGAAATTGATAATGAGAAAGTAGTGTGCAAAAATGCGTAGGGGGAAGCTTATTAAATAGTCGTTTAGGAGAGAGAAAGGTAATAAATGTGCATTAAATACACATCTACCAACTTAAAAAGCAATATATTCGGGAAGAGCGAGAAAAATTAGCCGGATGGCCTTTGGTTCATTTGGGACATGCGGGACGCGAAAGAGTGACTCGGCCGACGCGAGTGACGCGGGGACAGAATGCACAAATGTTTTCAAGGACATGAGGGACAAAAGTATGTGAAGTGCACGATGTGGTGACACGGGTGAAAGGTGAACAGTGAGCCTGAGTGAACTTGAGACATTTGGAACAAAAAGTTCGATGGGCCCGCAAGAGAAAACAGATTTTCGGGTAAAGCGGTCGATCGGCGAACAGGGAGCCCGAATGAACTTGGGACACATGGGCAAAAATGTCCGACAGACCCACAAATCACATAGAATGACTCAAAAACGTAGATTTTTCCAACTTCTTGATTTTTTCCTTTACCAGAACAACAGAAAAGGCATTAACTCAAAAAAATTCAATTTTGAACTTCTCAAAAGAGGGAAATTTTGAGAGGACAACAGCTGGCTCCTTCTAGGGATGACTTGGCTAAATTCCAAAGGAATGAGACAAGGCAAGAATTCTCAAAAAATCTAGGGGAAGTAGATCCAGTGCCTTATCCATTGGGCCACAGAGTCAAAAGCAAACCAATACAGAAGACAACACCCCAAACGAACAACACACCAAAACAAGAAAAAGGAAGGGGAAACACACACGCTATACATAATATACAAAGGACTTCCTAATCACCTATGACTTAAACAATTTTAGGTACTGCCCACTATAAGGAAGTGGGAGGAAGAACCATCCATATAATCAAGGTAAAAATAATTCTCACCAGCAAAGTGCCTGATCTTGAAAGGTTCGAGCCAAAGAGAATCAAACTTGCCATGGCTGCCACGAGGTTCATGCCTTTTATCCCACAAAGCAAAACAATGTCCCTAACTTTGAAATCCCTGGACCTAGCCTTTACTTTCTGTTGGTGAGAAGATATTCTATCGGCGACCCTCAACTCCTGTCCTCATTCAATTTATGAAGGTACATCCAAAGAATCATTCAAACCGGTGTCTTGATGGCCTTCATTAAATGCAAGGCTGGTAGTTCCACTGTTACTGGAAATTGAGCTTCCACTCCATATACTACCTAAAAAGGAGACATCCCAATGGCTCTTTTAGGTGTGATCCTATCTTCCCAAAGAGCATCATAGAGTTTCTTGTGCCAGTTCCTCTGAGATTCGTTAACTAATTTCCTTATTATAGCCACCAAATTTTTGTTGTCGATTACGCTTGTCCATTCCCCCGAGGATAATAATCCGAGGAGTGAGCCAAGGAGATGTCATATACATAACAAAAATCCATCATCTCAGTTGAAGAAAAATTTGAAGCATTATCCATCACGATCTTATTTGGCACACCATACCTCACCAAGATGTTTTCTTTGATAAAATTGCATACTACTTCCAAAGTAGTACTCTTTACTAGAATGGCTTCTACCCACTTAGTAAAATAGTCTGTAGTAGTTAATACGTGGGTATGAGTGGCACTAGAATAAGGATTAAGTGTTCCAATGAAATCTAAACCCCATTGTTGAAAAGGCTCTTCGATCACAACTGATTTAAGGGGCAAAGAAGCCAACTTGGGTCTACCCACAAAAGTCTGACAAGCTTCGCATTTATCAATCCACTTTGATGCGTTTTTGAACAAGGTTGGCCAATAATATCCTACATGAAGAATATTATAAGTAGTGACACTTGATAAGTAATGCCCTCCACACGCTTGATTATGGAAATCCGAAAGCAACTTCCTCTGTTGTTCCTTGTCCACACATTTTAGAAATCTTCCATCCAACCCACACGTGAACAAGGCATTCTCCCACAACACATATTGGGCTGATCTTAACTTAACATCTCTCCTCTCTTTGGCAATCAAATGAGAGGGCATTCTCCATATGTGAGAAAGTGTGTGATATCAGCATACCATTCATCAATTGAGCCAAGAAACAGAACGGTAGGAAGATCAACTTTATCCTTGGGTAACTCATGTCTAGCTCCCTCAGTGATGAGTTCACACAGGCCTTTTCCATGGACAAGCTTGGTTGGTTTGATGTCAATGTCATATTCTTGAACCTTGGCCACCCAGTTCCCTCTCTTGGATCCAAACTCTGTTGTGTGAGAATGGACTTGATGGTTGTATCAGGTACAAATATTGTGGAGTGAGAGTTAAGAATGTAAAAATGAAACTGCTTGACAACTTTAACCACTGCGAAAGCATGTTTCTCCATTATGGTGTATTTTAACTCATGATTTTTTAGAATGTAGCTCATAAATGTAATTGGGAGTTCATGATCATTAGAATATTCTTGATTAAAAACAGCACCATGGGTGTTATACGTGGCATAGCAATAGATAATAAAGTCTTTGCTGAAATCTGGATATGCTAAGATGGGAGTTTTAGCAATAGCCTTTTTAATACCTTCAAAGGCTTTTTTCCCTTCAGGAGACCAACCAAACATCTGTTTTCCCTTCATCATCTGAGAGATATTCAAGGTTAGTTCTATGAAATCAGGGATGAATCTTCTCAGAAAGTTAATCTTACCAAAGAAATAATGCACTCTCTTCTTGCTGGTTGGAATGGGAATGTGCTTTGAATAGCTTGAACTCACTCAGGATCAATTTTTATACCATCTTTAGAGACAACATGCCCTAAAAACTTTCCCTCTGTGACACAAAAAACAGATTTCTTAGGATTCAAAGAGATCCCATGTTCCCTGCACTTCAAAAGAACTGTTTCCAGATGCTGAAAATGATCTGCCCTTGCTTTGGAAAATACAGTCAAGTCATCAAGGTATACCACAATACATTTCCCTTTTAAACTTCCAAAAGCCAAGTCCATAGCTCTCTGGAAAGTGGCACTGGCATTAATGAGCCCAAAAGGCATCCTTTTGTAGGCAAAGGTACCCCAAGGGGTAGTGAAGGCCGTCTTGTGTTGATCTGTGGTATTAACTTCTACCTGATTATATCCTGAGAAGCCATCAAGCATAGACAACATTTCAGACCCCGTCACAGCTTGTAAGACTTGATCCATCATGGGAAAAGGATAGTTGTCCTTTAAAGAAGCTTGATTCAGATTTTTGAAGTCAACACAGATACGAATCTCACCATTTTTCTTTCTAACAGGCACAATATTGGCAATCCATGTTGAATGGTGGATAGGAAAAATGATTTTGGCTTTTAATAACTTCTGTATTTCCTGAAAGATGGTGTCAGCTATCTTAGGATTGTATTGCCTTTGTTTCTATCTGAAAGGCTTAATCCCAAGTTTGAGAGGGATGAAATGTTGCATCTCCTTTGGTTGAAAAGCTTTTAAATCCTCATAGGAATAAGCAAGAACATATTTATACTTCCTTAAAAGATTAATTACTTTCTTCTTTTCTTCTGGCGTGCAACATTTTCCAATGTTCACGAGTTTAGGGTCAACAGAACTCCCAATATTAGTTTTGTCATACTCAGCTGATTGTTGTGATCCAGTAGAAGCTTTAGACTTCACATACCTGTCATGCTTATCAAACAATTCTTCTAAACTCACTAGTCCCTTTGGAATCTTGTTCCCTTTGAGTTTGATACATCCATCTTGATCTATTTCTTTATTGGAAGGCACACTTTCACAAGGAAAATTTTCACTTCCTTCAAAGTACAACTGTTCAAAGTTATCCCTGAGTTCTAAGAAAGAAAGTAAATGTTGATCATCATTGAAAACTTGCCAATTACTTGCATTATCAGGTACACTGGGCCTATGGATCATCTCGATGGTAAACCTATCTTGAGAGAAGTCAGGATGAGGTATCAAGCAATAACCCGAGATTGCTAGTGAATCAACCCTGGTGTTCTCCTCCCTAGGCACTACTTCGATGGAGAAGGCGTCAAGAAATTTGATAGAGTCCCAAACCTGATTCCTATAATGTTTCAACCTTCTATTCTTTACCTGGAAAAGGTTTCTAACTTGCTTGACAATTAGCTCCGCGTCTCCATGAGCTAGAAGATTCTTCACACCCTTTTATTTTGCCACATGAAGCCCAAGAATGAGAGCTTCATACTCTGTTGTATTATTAGTATTTTCAAATTGTAACTTGAATGAGAAAGGACAAACCTTTCCCTCAGGAGACACCAATACTACACCAGCTCCAGAACCAGCTGAGGAACAACTTCCATCAAACTCTAATATCCAAACACCATTAGGATCCTTAAGTGATTTTTTGGGGAGTTGGATCTCCTCTGGAGACATAATCATATACTTTTCATGCCCCATATCTTCATAAAGTATTTGCACTTTGGGATCATCTGTTTTTTGTACAATATACTCAGACTGTTTCTCGGGCAACAACTTCTTCATTTGTCCATTAACTGGTATGAGGGCATGTGACCAATCCATTTGGATTTCTCCTCCCACATCCTTACATAAGTTCCTACTTAGTAGCATTCCATATGAAGGGGGAATGTTTGCTACTAGGATAGTGGTCAAAACCTTCTTCTTTGGCAAAGTAGCAAAATCTACTTGTGCATCTTTAATTCTTCCGACTAGGGGCACTTCCTTACTCTCCATAGAATAACAAGACCCATAAGTGCACATGAGAGTTAGGCCTAAGGCATGAGATACTTTGGCGAGACATTACATTGTCGATGCTCCCGAGTATATGGCGCAGTTGCTGAGTTTATGACCTACTATAAGGAGGGTCACATAGAATGGTTTGATCTTCTCATTGGGTGAGGTGACGGAAGCTACCAGATTGGGTTGTGGTGCGGAGGATGGAGTGGGTAAAAGGCCTTTAGAGGTAATTTTGGAATGGGAATTGACAAAGTGAACCATTTTAGCAAAAGCCTTGGGATGGGTTTGATAATACTCAGCCTCTGAGATTTGAACCTTGGTCTTTTTCAGGTGATCAATGATATCGAAAGACCCAGAGGTGGACGGGCTATCATCACTTGGGACCTTAGGCTTATCGGTTTTAGGAGTTGAAGAAGAAGTAACTTTAGTAGCAGAATTGGCAGGACTCACCTTTGGTGTGGACGTAATGGGGATAGGAGATCCTCTTTTTGCAATCACAAGGATAGTCGTCAGATGCTCCTTGGATCTTTTGGCAGGCTACCTCACTTTCTCCTTGTTGTTTGTCTACTCTCGAGTCATGATAGTGTATGATTTTCTATTCATGTCCACTACTACTTCATCATAATCATCTTCTTCATCAACACCTTCAGTAGTGAAGAAATTAACTCGAGATCCCTCAAGTTCCTCTGCTTCTTCATCGGCCTCTTCAACAAGTTCTTCACAATCTTCACTAACCTCTTCATCCTCCGGCTCTTCAACTTCATAGGTTGCATTAACAGGGACCTTAATAGGTGGTCCTTCAAGTGCTAGCCTTGTCTGAGAAGCAGGAAAATGATTTCTGGGCTGAAAATTCCTCCTTGGAACATCTGCATAGGGGGCATGCTGAGCCAATTGTTTCTTAATGGTGATGAGGTCATTTGTAAGTTTTTGTACTAATGGATCAGTATTAGGCCCAGGAGTGGAAGAGGAGGAAGAAGAAGACCTAGATTTAGAAGGATCTCTTCTCAACTTCCTAGACATGATTAAATCATCTTCGACACTAACAGAAAGAGTTTGATCCTCGCCAATGTTGCAAGATTAGCTCTTCTCAATGCATAACTAACTTCAGGCAATTGGGCGTTCAAGAAGAAGAATTTTTGATTTGATCTACGAGTTGAGTGTACGGTGGGATTTTGTTAATCAACTTATTGAATCGAGCAATGAATTCTCTCATAGGTTCTTGTGACTCCTTTATTTGAGAAATTTGGGCCAGCAAATCATGCACGTCTTACGCCGGTTTGAAATGATTCTCAAACCTCATTCTCATTGTGTTCCAACTATTGATAGCTTGATCCAAAACCGAGGGGTTTCAGACTTAAGGAACATATTAACAAATGTGCCAAATGAATTGCAAAACAACTATCTCTGAAAAGAGATGTAAATTACTCAAAGACTTCAAATACATCAATTATCTCTGCCAAGAGATGTCTATCTCTTCTTCCGGTTACATATGTATTTATAATAATTTTATAAATACGAAAGGACACCTAGAAAGATGTGGAAGGTCACCAGTCTCGAGGGAGATGAGGTGTTTCATCTTCCAAGACTTACATGTGCACTAATTTTGTGAAACATACTATTTTTAGAATTTACTATTTTTAGACAGCACTACAAAAATCACAATTTGGGCCCCTTAAACGTGGATTTCGGGGGTCAAACATTGCCGAACAAAGTTTCACACCTTCTCATCACATTCTACACATTCCAAGCTTTCCGTTGCCTTTTGAACGGAGTCAATCGGAGCTACGGTGCAAAAGTTATGGTCTCTGGAAGTTGCGCCACTAGAATTGCTGCCTGGATCATTCCTCCCTCCTTCAGAAGCAATGGTCCCCATTGCATTAAGATGCCCCATCAGCTGTGGAAATTGCTTCTTTACCTAGTATGCAGTGAGCCATTCACCTTGGTGACTGAGATTTCCTTTCTTTATCACACGATAGAGTTGAATAGGTTGTCCTCTGGTGGTCTTAGTCAAATTGTCCACAATCTGATCTTCTTCAGCTGGGGAAAGACTTGCTGGATTGAGCTCAGAGATGTCCAATTGTTCTGCTGTGACTGAAGTATCCAACAAAGGTGGATGGTATGGCTTGAGGAGGTCCACATTGAAGATGGGGTGCAGACCAAGGTAGGGTGGAAGATTCAACTCGAAAGCATTTTCCCCTACTTGCTTAGTGAGAGTGTAAGGACCATACCAGAGAGGTCGAATCTTTCTGTGTGGACCTGCAAGCCGTTCCTTCTGAAGCCGCAACCAAACCTTATCACCAACCTGGAAATGATGCGGAATCCTGTGTTTATCATGGCGATTCTTATATTTTTTATTCATTTTCTGTAAAATGTCATGGACTTGGTGCTGAATGTGCTGGATCTGCTCAACAAACCTTGTCGCCTTTTCTGCTTCACTTTTTCCATGAAGTGTGAATTCCATGGCAGGAATTGGGATGCATACATCAATGGGAGCCATAGGTTGGAATCCATAACAAGCTTGAAAAGGACTGTGTTTAGTGGAGCTGTGCAGGGCTCGATTGTATCCATGTTGTATGTATGGCAGGGCCTCGTCCCATGTGCGGGAGTGCTTGGAGTGGTACATACGAAGCATGTGAACAATTAGGCGATTCACCACTTCTGTTTGCCCATCAGTCTGTGGGTGAAAGGATGTGGACTTCATCAACTTTGTATCTAGCATTCCCCATAAGGTGGACCAGAAGATGCTCAGGAACCTGCTATCCCTATCAGAAACAATAGACTTGGGGAGCCCAAAGTTGATCCATACATGACTGAAATAAATTTTAGCAGTATCTTCAGCAGAAATATTTTTCTTACAGGAAACCATTACAGCCATTTTAGAAAATCGATCAACTACAACAAAAACACCATCATTCCCATGTTTCGAAGTTGGCAAACCTGAGAGGAAGTCCATCGAGACAGATTCCCAAGGCTTGGTTGGTTCTGGCAATGGTGTGTACAATCCCTGTTTCTTGTTAGTTGGCTTAGAACCGCACAAGGAGTGCAGGACTTAATATACTTCACCACATCAGTCCTTAGATTAGGCCAAGAGAAATGCTTCAAGTACCGCCAATGTCTTGTCCACGCCAAAAGTGCCCCGCGGTCTGCTGAAGTGTGCTTCCTAGATCATCTTTGTTGTTCACTTCCGGAACACGATGTGTCCTATATGGCAGAGGAGATTATCCTGTAGATAGAAATCGAGACATGTTTTCCTTCTGAGAGGGCCCGATATGTGTCTCAAAACTCGTGATCCTTCTCATACAAACCGCACCAACTTGAAGTCTCATGTCCACAGAGATCAAGAATAGTTGTGAGGGCTGCAATGGAGGGCGGCTTAGGCAATCTGCGCTGAATTGGCACTTCCCTTCTTATGTTTTATTATCAGGTGGAACTGTTGTAGGTATGTGGCCCATTTCTCGGTGTCTCTCATTCTCAACTTGCTTTGTGTCCGAAGGAACTCCAAAGGCCTATGGTGGGCGTGGATTACCGTATCCTTCCCTGAATGTAGTGTTTCCACCGCTTACATGCCCGGACAATGGCATAAAGCTCCTTATCATATATTGGGTACTTCCGACCGTGTCATTGAATGTTTCACTATGGTATGTAACAGGTGGCCATGTTGCATGATAACATCTCCCAAGGCATACTCGATGATGCTGTCATCATCAGCTCGAATGGATGATGTAGATCAGAAGGGAAAGGACAAATGAGCATAAACTTTCTTTCAGCCCTTCAAATGCTTTTCATTGCGCTTCCCCCATTGAAATTTAGCCTTGTTCCCTCCTTTAGTCACCCGATTGAGTGCCTGTGAAATATGTGAGAAACCCAAGACAAACCGGTGATAGAAATTGGCAAGACCAGAAGCTACGAAGCTCGTAAGATTCTTTGGGGTAGGCCACCCTCGAATAACTTGAATTTTCTCTCGGGTCGACATGGACTCCTTCCTCATCCACGACGTAACCCAAGTACTGGACCTTTGTCATCCCAAATGTGCACTTATCCAGATTTGCATACAGTCTGTGCTTCCTGAGGGTCTGAAGTACTTCTTGAACATGTTGCAGATGCCTCTCCCAGGTCAGGCTATAAATGAGTATATCATCTAGGTAGACCACTACGAAGGAATTGGTGTAGGGCCGCAAGATGTTGTCCATCATCCGCATGAATGTTGCAGGTGCATTAGTTAGTCCGAAAGGCATGACCAACCATTCGAATAGGCCTTCACGAGACTTAAATGTAGTTTTCCAAACATCAGTGGGCTCGACAGGATCCGTGATAGCAGATTTGAGATCAATTTTGGTGAAAATTTTGCACGCGCATGAGCTGGTCCAAAGAAATCATCAATCCTTGGGAGGGGGTAGCGATTCTTCACAGTGATTTTGTTCAAAGCCCGATAGTCTATGCAAAGTCTCCATGTTCCATCCTTCTTTGGCGCCAAGATAATTGGACTTCCACAAGGTGAAGAGCTTGGCCTAATATGTCCCTTTTGAATCACCCCTGGAGCCGCCTTTATCTCCTCATTTTCAAGGACCGACTGCGGACACATGTGGCTATTGGGTAAAGGAGACCCGGGACCAAATCAATCAATAACATGTTTTACCTGACACTGAAATGGCACTCCTTTAGGTGTCTGGAATAGATCATCATACTCAGTTATGATTTGGTTGAGCTGCTTCTGTTGCTGTATTGAGTGCATGTTCATGGAGGCTGCAACAATTTTGTTTGTAGGTTTTGGCCTGATCATCAAGACGACAAACTGTTTGGTTTTCTCCACTAACTTCTTACATTGTTTGGCACTGATGAGGGAGACAGATTTTGGGGGAATGACCTCAGGTATCCGATAACGTCGACTCCCAATGGTAATGGTGACCCTTCTAGGTCGTGACTCATAGATGCCATGTCTATCCCACATAAATGGCTGGCCTAGGAGCACATCACAAACATCTAATGGAGCAACATCACACATGACTTCATCATGGAAGGGCTTGATGGCATATGGAAGGAGGCATTGTTGTGTGACTTGGAGGTCTCTTCCTGGGTTTAACCACCCGATACTATATGGCTGGGGATGTGGCTTTACAGGGAGGTTTAGGCTTTTTACAACATCAACAGAAATTAAATTCTTCTGACTTCCACTATCAAGGATAAAATGCAGTGGCTTACCTTTTACCCAGAGCTTGGAGTGGAAGAGCCTTTCCTTCTCATCCATATTCTTGACTTTTGAGGTGGCAATGATCACATCTGGATCAGCATCTATAATTTCATCATCTTCATCCTTGACCTCGTGGTCTCAGAATCGCGGTGCAGAGAGTGTTGAAGAAGATGATTCGGTGAGTAAGGACTTGATGGCTCGACATTCTTCCTTGGAGTGGTGATTTGTTTTGTGGAGGTCGCACCACTTCCCTGTCTTCTCCTTCTGCATCTTATTTCCTTGCGACTCCTTCTGTTTCCAACCTTGACCTCGGTCGGCCTTCTTTATCATTCCCCCTCACGGGTTGGTTCCTAGCAGTCCTCCTTTTGTGCTTTTGTTCAATCTTGACTGAAAACTTGTATGCCTCGCCGAGGGTTTGAAACTGAAAGAATTCCAAGTCCTCTCGGATGCTCCATTGTAGGCCACTGCGATATTTTAGAATCCTATGTTGTTCTGTGTCTTGAATGCCCAATCTTGCAGATAAAGAATGAAATTTGTCAGTATAATCTTGAACCGACTGGTCCTTACCTTGACGAAGTTGCTGCCACTGTATGTACAGATCATCATAGGCCCCAACAGGGTAATATTCTTCCTTTATGGCATCCACGAAATCATTCCATGTGGGTTCCTCTGTGATTCCTAGCTCATCCCTTTCGAGCCCATTCTTATACACACCCCACCAATTTTTGACAGCAAGAGATGATTTCAATAGAGAAAATGTTATCTTTTCCTTATCAGTAAATTGATTGACAGAAAAATATGAGGTCAATTGGTCCAACCAGTTCTCTACTGCATCAGAATTGATCTTACCTTCAAAAATAGGAATGTCAAAATTTACTTGCACCTTGAATGGAGTCGGGGCACCAAAGGACTGATTTACAGATGAGGAGGCATGATTTCCTACTTGTAGTTGTTGCAGAATTTGGGTGAATTGTTGTAGCATCTGATCCTTTTGCTCCCTAAGAGCTTCATTCACCATATTTTTGAGAGGATCATCCATCCTGGTGTTTTCCGCCATTGGAGGTCGCCTGCAGCGAACAGGCAAGTATTCTGAAGGATTGTGTGTGGACCACCCAAGCTTTTTGTATTCCGACCTCGTTCTGGGGATCATACACTCTCAAGACGACTTAGCTCTGATACCACTGATCCAAAACCGAGGGGTTTCAGACTTAAGGAACAGATTAACAAATGTGCCAAATGAATTGCAAAACAACTATCTCTGAAAAGAGATGTAAATTACTCAAAGACTTCAAATACATCAATTATCTCTGCCAAGAGATGTCTATCTCTTCTTCCGGTTACATATGTATTTATAATAATTTTATAAATACGAAAGGACACCTAGAAAGATGTGGAAGGTCACCAGTCTCGAGGGAGACGAGGTGTTTCATCTTCCAAGACTTACATGTGCACTAATTTTGCGAAACATACTATTTTTAGAATTTACTATTTTTAGACAGCATTACAAAAATCACAATTTGGGCCCCTTAAACGTGGATTTCGGGGGTCAAACATTTCCGAACAAAGTTCTGCACCTTCTCATCACATTCTACACATTCCAAGCTTTCCGTTGCCTTTTAAACGGAGTCAATCGGAGCTACGGTGCAAAAGTTATGGTCTCTCGGAAGTTGCGCCACTAGAATTGCTTTGCTGGATCATAGCCCCTACGGAAGGTGATAGAACCAATCAACTACATTGTCTTGATAGGTCTTAACAAAACCCTTACTAAGACATCTTCATGTTCAACTCCCAGAACTCCACATGCAACTATGAAGGTCGTGATATGTTCATCAAGATGTACTTTTCCATCACCTTTGAACTTGGGAAAGTTCTTTGGTTACCTCTGGGTAACTCATGCAAAGGCTGAGGAAGGGTGAGAGGCCCAACATGATTGCCCCAAGGAAATGGTACCACCATTCTTGGAAAAATGGCTTGAAGGGGAACTGAAACACCAGCAAGAATTAGAGCATGGAGATTAGGACTGAGTTTCTCTGAAGGAATACCACCCGCAGGGTTCTACTTTGACAGAGGAGTGCTTGTTGAACGAGCTTTTCTATTTCTTCCTACTAAAGGGAAAGGAAAACCTTGCTGTTCCAAAAGCTGGAACTGAGAATCTTCAATACCAAGGGCCCTTCTCCCGCGAGTAAAATGTGGAGTCACCAGATCAAAGGATGATCAATAAATGTTTATAGAACTGGAATACGTCAAGAAAAATGATCCCCAGTGGAGTCGCCAAAAACTGTTGGTCGTCAAAAGAGGATCTCAATGAGAACAACAGTCAGGGGACAAGAAGTCCCTCCTCTTTGATGGGAGAGGTTCCCTTATTTAAAAGCAAAACCTATTTACATATGTACAACGCATAGCTTCGATGTGGAACTTGGATATCATGAAAGCGTTTTGAAATAAAATAGATCATCAACATGAAGGTACAGAGGAATGAAGATGTGAAGATGAGCAGAAAGGCATTCTCTAGAATTATAGATGAAAAAATAATTCCTTATATGTGCCAGAACATAATGAATTGGAATAAGACCATTTGTATTTGAATTAAATGAGATGCAATTGAAAAGACACATAGTTCTAGCAATAACATCTACAAGAATACAAAGCTTCTTGACGTAATGCGGACAAATGATCTAATGATACTCAATGATGTACCATGAATAAAGGAATCAGATAGACAAAGAAAGAAGATCCTTTTATATTGATTGCTTTACTATTTCTTACACTTTCAAAAATAAGCCAAGTTCCCCCTTCAAAATGGTGTAGAGAGACCATTATATAGTTTTACAAATCAGTTACCCTTGGTAACTACTTCTTTTAATTAATGTTTAGTTAAAGGGATGCTTAACGCAAAACCCCAACTAATTACAATAAATCTGAGATGAGGAAAGAAAGAAGAGAGAAAATTCAGGAGGAGAAGACAAGTGTTCATGATTGAGAAGGACCCACTGATTTGAGGATTCGTTGTCTAAACCTTTTTAATGCCTCTGCTATGTCTCCACAATGTGGAACTGATGTGTTGGTAGTGGACTGGGTCCAAAATCTGAGACACTTCTCCATCTCTTTGTCAAATTTGACGTGTGTATGGTAATCCTTACTTACTTCTTCAATAGCAAATGGAGAGAGTATATTTCCTTCATCTTTTCCTTGGTGATAGAATTCTCTTTGAACAGATTTTCTTTGATAAAATCTACGAATTTAGCTTTATTTTTCCGCAGGAGACAGGCACACCTGAGGTCTCATCATGGAGGTGGCAATGGATATCCTTAAAAGTAGATACCACTAAAGTCTTGAAGGCCTCACCCTTCTGCCAGCTATTTCTCAATTCTCCCAAAGCCTCCTCCAAAGCACCTTGATTTTCCATTCCACACTGTATACCCATGATTTTAACAAATTATCTTTTGCATCATCAAATACCTTGCTTTCCATTAAAATATTTTCATTAGTCTGCCCCATAAGGTGAAGGTCTACTATACAGCTGCTCCAGAGTTTGAGCTCTTTATCTATATTTCCAATGGTGGAGGAGAGTTTCTGTTGTAGATTATTTACCTTCTCATTGAGTTTGAAGGCTTCACCAATGAAATTCAACCCTGCAACAAGCATATCATCCACCATGGCCTCCATATCCCTTCCATAGATGGAATATTTGTGTATATATTTGATACTCTGGACTTCGTCTTGGCTGAGGGTCACAGGTGGTGGAAGAGTAGTCAGTGGGGTGGGGTCTAAAACTTTATCTTTGGACAGCAGTGACTTGATGAAACTTGCAAGAACCTGAGCCTGCTCTTCCAGCTGCTCTATAGTTTGTTGCCCTTTTTCCACTCTCCCAATGACCCTGGTGACTGTTTCTTGAAGATTGTGAATCTCACCTTCAGGGGTGGACTCTCCCATGGGGATCCTCGAGAGCTCTAGATCAGACGCCTGCAAATCCTGTTCTGGCTTGTCAACCTTGGGCTTGGCTATCTCCAAGAATTGCTGACCCGAGCATCGAGATACGATTCGGAGGTGGTCCTAGCTTTCTTAGGAGGAGCAAGAGGGGTAGTGCCCAATAAGGCTGCCACAACATCAAAATTGGATCCCGAAAATCGAGAAGAAGACTTCCTCTTCCTACTATCGACAAAAGGCTGCACCCATGTGAAAGAGGAGGAGGAAGAAGAAGGGGGGGCAAGAGGACCGAGAAAAAGGGAACTCATGGCACTCAAAGTGTGCACTATTGTTTCCTCTAGTTGAGATATGAGTGGGGCATTTGAGGCTTCTAGTACAGAGGAGTCAATGGTGCTCGGAAGCTCAGTGCTTTGAATTTCTTTCTCTATATCCATTGGGGCTTCTGAAGCACCTACAGAGACTGGCACTTCACTCTCTTCACTTTCACTGAGAACAATAATGTTCTCTAGTCCTGAGGGCAATTCCGAATGCTTTATCAGGGGATCCTCTTCAACAGCTCCCTCTTGACCTCCTTGATTTTCTTCTGATACACTTGAGTGGATGAGGAAGGAGTGGAGGATGTAGGCCCTTTAGTTGATGAGGCAGGAGGAGTCTGTACAGGTACTTCTGAACTGGGTGTCTGTGCCTCCTTCCTTGGTGTTGAGGTGTCCTTGGAGGAGGACTCTCCTGAATGCTTTCTAAGCTCGCGAACTCTTCTGTCAAACCAAATTTTGGTTCTTACTAGGACAGGGGCTAGGATTTCAGCCAGATCATCCTTCTCTTTTTGAACCAATCCAAATCCTCCAAGGGAGTGTGTTTGATCAAGGTATCATATTCATATGATAACAAGTCAGAGTTTTCATCCTGAAGCCCTTTAGGAATTTGGTACAAGTTAAGCTCTTGAATCAGTTGAAGAGAAAACCTACCATAATGTCTCCTCCTTGCCTCAAAATCATCAGCACAGTCAGCCCAATAGTCTTCTGTGTCTACCCTATGATAGTAATTGATTCTTGAGGTTCTATTCAATAAATTTCTTCAAGTCAAAACAAGTTCTTGGCCTAAAGAAATGGACAGTGATGGGAGCTAGGGCTCTCTCTATGTTTTGTGCATCCAGAGCTGTCTTGTAGGTGTAGTTTCCCAAAGATATGGGGAAGTGCAGACCAGTGATTTTCTTATCCCTGTAGGTTCTGTGTAACTTGTCCAATTTCCTGCATATCTCGATCAAGGCCATTTTATCATTACATAACATAGGGATCTTGAGAGGGGTGCTCTTATAGCTTGCTAGCCTGATATAGGAGAATTTTCTAAATTGGATGAAGTAGGCCCCGTACTTCGCTATTAGGCTCATGGCTTCATCAGAGAACCTCCATGAAGTGTCACTCTCCAGAAGTCTTACAATGTACATGGTGAAAGCATCATTCACCCTCCTGAAGTTGCAATTACTAGTGTCCAGGGTGAATTGAGCGTAGTAAGCATATATAGGATCACCTTTATGAGCATCAATATATGTGAAGCCAAACCATTTCCTTGATGCTGCTAGGGTATACATCAGATAAGAAGTCAAGTAAAACTTCTTAGTTTGTTGTACATTGGACAACCTGTTACGCCATGTTCATGCTTTGATGATTTCTGCCCAGTTGATGTTTTGAGTACCCTCGCACACCATGTTGATAAGTGGGCACATCCAGAAATGGAACTCATTGGTAGAGGGTAAGCCCATGACCCGAGCTAATAAGATTATAAAATCTGATAGCTCCTCATTGAAATCGGCACAAAACAGCTTTCGATAGGCAGGACACCCCCTTTTAGGGTTTTTAAGCCAAGACATCACCACCCTTACCTTGTATTTTTCTTGTCTCGCCGAAGAGTGCTCGTGCTGGTTCCCGAGAGATGACTATAGAATTATCCATTCGGGGAATCCTTAGGGCGGTCTTAATGGCGTAAAGATCGATCTTGGCGATGAGATCCCCATGCACATTTGTTATCTCACTCGAGTCGGGATTAAAGTTAGCACTACATGCGAGTACCATGTCTCGCACATTGTATTGAAATCGGGAAACTAGTGGCATACGCCAAGCCACTATCATTAATCATTTTCCGCCATAGGAGAGGGATTCGGGTGCATCAACCTAGTCCAGAAATCTCTAAAGTCCAAGTGACGAACTTCACTATCCCTAATATCAGAACAACAATCTCGAGTGGAAAAACCTTCTCTTGACCTTGGAACTTGATCTTCATGTTGAGAGTAATTGGAAAAAACAAATTCACAGCCTGAACTCTTGATGAAATTGCGGGGGAATGGGTATGCACACAAAAATTTTGATTATGAGGGTATGAGCAATTGATAACAAGAAAGTAGTGTGTAAAAATGCGTAGGGGGAGCTTATTAAATAGTCGTTTAGGAGAGAGAAAGGTAATAAATGTGCATTAAATACACATCTACCAACTTAAAAAGTAAGATATTCGGGAAGAGCGGGAAAAATTAGCCGGATGGCCTTTGGTTCATTTGGGACACGCGGGACATGAAAGAGCGACTCAACCCGATGCGAACAGCGTAGGGATAGAATGCAAAAATGTTTTCAGGACATGAGGGATGAAAGTATGCAAAGTGTACGATGCGGCCGACGCGGGCGAAAGGTGAACAATGAGCCTAAGTGAACTTGAGACATTTGGAACAAAAATTCGACGGCGGCCCACGAGACAACATATTTTCAGGTAAAGCGGTGATTAGTGAGCAGGAGCTCGAATGAACTTGGGACCAATGGGACAAAAATGTCCAACAGACCCACATATCGCATGCAGAATGACTCAAAAATGTAGATTTATCCAACTTCTTGATTTTTTCTTTTACCGAGAAGAACGAAAAGGTGTTAACTCAAAAAAATCAATTTTGAACTTTCTCAAAAGAGGGTAAATTTTTAGAGGACAACACTCAAAGCACCCCCAACTTCCACTTATGTCGAGTTTCGTATATTGTTCGACATCCTCCAACTTATGCTTGTGATGGGTTCCGCAGAGTGCTCAACTCCACTTGATTTCTTCCTTTTTGTCGAGTTTCATGAAGTGTCTGACATGACTTAGTTTCCAATATACTCTCCAGTGTGTCAGGTTTCACGTAGTGCTTGATAGGTCTCAAATTTTTGTTAGTGTGGCGGGTGCCGTGGGGTTGATTAGCAAGCTTTCAAGCTCGATTGTTCAACCAAGAGTTATCTAGGCATTCATTCTTGATAATTCTCATGTCGGATCCTAGATCATCTAAGGATAAATCGAGACGAGTTAGGAAAGATGAAGTACAAATCTTAGGAAGATGGAGTCCCCTTCCTACATAGACTGCAATTACGACATCTGAGACACGGATCTTGGTAATATAGACATGGAGGAATTTTGGAATAGAACCAAGGATTCTTCTCGAGTCCCCGGATGAAGTCAATAACCAGCGGTGGCCTCCCTCTTGCAGCGCCAGGATTCCCAATGTCTACTCAATTCCCCAAGTTCATTCTTTTCCCTATGCTTCCAATTATGACTCGATTCTCGCTCGGTGAAAAATTAAGCGGGAGAAGTCATAGTGAAGTGGGACGGGGGTTAATTTGATGACCTCTAAATATTGCCAAACTTTGAGGAATATGTTAATGTAGATCTTAAGTCAACAAAGAAAGCCCTGGGACAAAGATCAATAAGATCGCATCGAGGCATGTGAATAAAAAGTTTTGATCAAGGCCAAGCCAATCATCTCTAGGTCTCCCAAGTTTGTCCCTAGGAGTGATTTCATCCTTGAAATCGTGATATTATCACCCCCGCCGAGTCGTGTATTTAGACTCCCCAAAGAAAGAGACTTCCAAGGGTGGATGTATCAATTCATGGTCATTATGAAGAAGAACAAACAAGGGATCGATTGGAGCAGTCTTATAAGTGATGAGATTGATTCCCAGATGAAGACAGTCTTGACTACTGGAAAATTCTATATGTCGTCATATGTCACCTATGCAGCAGCCGGCATGAGAAATTATCCAGGGTTGGATGTAAAAGGAGATAGGGTAAATAGAACACATATATCTAGTACTTCCCTCAGCTGACAATGAAGGGTTCGAGGATCAATTTAGAAGAGTGAACGATGCCTTCTTTTATGAAAATATCTGCAGGATGAACCCTGATCTAAGGAAAAGAAGAGTCTCTGATGAAGCATGGGCCGAAGTATCGAAATGGGGTTGTATCTTCTTGCAATTCAAGAAGTTCACATACCTTCGAGTGGTCATGTACCTGAGTGATCCTTTCCGATTTCCCAGATTCCCAGGTGATAATTTGATCTTGATGGAGTTGGTTAGACAATTGTTGGTTTTTCACAAATTCCAGCAGAGTAAGCATAAGGCCGTCATCTCCTTCCCTATTTCCATCAGAAGGTACACATGCTCAATAGCGGTTAAAGCCAAGAATGTGGTGCATGAGCTACATGACAAGTTGAAGAAGCACATGAAGCACAGAGATGGTTTTGATTTCCGAGGAGTCCTTAAGTCATACGGGACCTTATATCTACATGTGCCCAACATAGAAGACATTTGGGTTGATCTTTGGGATGAAGTTTCCATCCGAAGAAAGGAAAATAGTAGGTTGAAAATTGAAGAAATCTAGATGCTAGATTTATCTGACATCCCAGAAGGCACCATAGATAATGAGAGTGTCCTTGACACCTCGTATGATGGGCTGAATGAAGACCAATATGTATTCCTATCCATTGATTGGTCTATTGCTTTGAGAAAGCTTCTATCACAAGAAGATCCACTCAATTTCTTTCCCGTACTAAGGTGTGGCTCATTTCTTGGGAATGAGTTATAAAGAAGGGATATTTTCAAAGCTATCTACTTTGGAAGTGGGACCCTCCAAGGGAAAAAATGAAAAGGATAAAAACCCTTCCAAGAAGCCAATAAAGGTTAAGTTTGTCGAAAGGGAGAAGAGTAAGGGAACACACCAGTGGCCACTCTCCCAAAAATGGTTGAGGTTCTTAATTCAACTTCACCTCCGAAATAGGAAATCTTCCTTTAGGAGAAGAGTTTGGTCAACCTTTCATTCCCCTTTTGGTTGATAGTTCATCAGAGGTAAGTCTTCCTCTTATCTCTCAAGCTCTAATTTCATAATCATTACCTCCCCCATTCAACCTCCTTTGCTTCAGGTTTCTTCACCAAGTTCCTCAATCATGGCCAACATCTTTTCTGGCCTCTCACCTCTCCCCACTAGACCCAAGATAACCATGGATATGCCTCCTCCTTCTATGCCTTCATTCCCTGAGTCCATTTCCACGGACACTACTCTTGCAGTGACCACCACTCCACAAGCAAACCTTCCTCCACCTGAAGATGTGATCGTAACACCTACAATGGGAGCAACTTCTTCCAATACACCTCAATGGTTAATAGATCAGACCCCAAGGAAGAGGAAGATGGTAGTTCCCCTACCAGCCTTTGATTGCATTTCCCTTAAGGTCACTCCTACATAGTCTGCCAAGAAACCCAAAATAGTTTCAAGGGTTTCAGTGGATGCCTCAAGGCATAAGTTTGAAATTGCCACTCCCGGAGCTGACAAAACCAAGGATGATATAATGGTCACCAATTATCAGATCATAAGGGTAGATCTAGGAAAAGTAACAACGGAGGGAGCACAAAAAGATGACATGAATGTGTTGTGCCATAAGCTGAAGGAAACAAAGGCAAACAAAGATGAGCTAAAAGAGAAAGTAGAGCAGCGGTGCAGCGACGAAGTACTACTCAAGCTTTCAAATCCTCCCGAGTCAACACCATCATCCTCTAATCCTATCAAGTTTGATTTCTCATCGGTATCCATGATTGAGAAGATTAATGAGAAGGGGAGAACGGTCGATGAATGGATCTAGAGGCTGCTCCTGCAAGGAAAATAGGTCATTAATGACTCGTGGAAGTCTACAAATCCTTGGAGGATATAAAGAAGGATGGTGAGAAAATAGATGATGAATTTTCAGCAGAAGTCGGGAACCTAGAGTTAACTTTTGAAGCTCTCAATACACTGAAATAGGTTCCATCCCGTGTCTTGGTTGAAGAAGGCATCATTCCACATGGGGACAAGCATTTTCAACTGACCAAAGCCATTAGATTCAGAATAAAGATTCTCAATGAAGCTTGTAGTAAATTAAAAAAATCAAGAGATCAATTGGTTTATGGCACAAATGACATAGAAGAAGAGCTAATCAAGATCTGTGCTAAAGTGTTGAATGAAAGCTCGATTATTCTGCCCATTGATGATCTTTACAAGCAGATCCAAGAATCAATTCAACATGAACCAGCTGATGGCTTTAGCTTGGAAATCATTGATAGGTTCATGAAGATTGAAAATTATTTGGAAACACTGAGGAAACTCAACAAGAGACTGAAGAAACTTCTTGGTAACGCAAGTGATACTCAGGAAATGTGTGAAGTCTTGAGTGATCATTCCACCATGCCTGATGAAGATGAGATGTAAGGCATAATCTGAAAGTTCCAAGAGTTTCGAGACAAACAGGCTTTGCTAGAGGAAGACAAAGATGATGAAATGGATAGGCATAATATTTCATGTCATTTCAATCCTAAAATTGACATGTCTTTTTCATTTTCGTTTCGTCATGTAGGAAGTAAATTTTGACTTGGTCTCCTGCGTGAGATTCAAGAAAAATAGGAATCTCATTAAAAAGACTATTTTCTAGGATTTATCCTATTTTCTCTCTACTCTTTTTATTATAAATAAGGCATGCTTATGCATTCCAAAGGGTTGAGATTTTTGGAATATTGAGAACTATTGTGAAGAAGAAAAACTTTGTGTTTTCTTTTAATCATTTGATGAATAGAAAGCGATGCTATTTTAGAAACTTTGTGTTCGAGATGTATCTTTCTTAAGATGTTTTTCTTATGTTCATAATCTTAAGCTATTCTTTGTTTAGCATCTTGATTGTTCTAATCATTTCAAACATTACATTTGTTATCTAAAACTTGTATGATTATTTTGTGATCTGTGTTTGCTCAAGAGAAAATACGTTCCTCTCATTTCCTTTCCATTGTGTTTCTTCCATAATAATAATTTCCTTTCTAATCCTTTCCATTTCGAAAAACAACAATACCTTCACCTAGTGTGGATATGGATTTCGGTATTCTATCCTAACCCCAATGGATTAGATTAGTGTGAATAATGTATATATTATTTATATTGTGTTTTAGATTAGTAATAAACAGGCAGCCTCACCTGTCTTTGAGGAGGGATTTAATCCTATGTACTATGGTTGAACCTCATATTTTGGCTTAACAAAATATCCAACCAATAGTTTTTGGTGAATCTACTGGGGAATATGGATTGATAAGACTAAGATTATCCTATTGGTGTCTGGCGACTCCGTATTTGCCTTATTTTCAAAAAGATCTATTTTCCAGTTCAAGCTGGCCAGAAAGATCTTCACTCGGTCAAGCCAAGCCAGGGGTGAAACTAATCCATTCTTTGATTTGCTTCAAGCAACATAATTTCATACTTTCACCCAATAGTGTTGCATCTAGCCGAGCAAGAAGTTCTTCGCCCATCCGAAGAACTCGGATTCCTCAAGAACAAGAAGTTTCTACAACTTTTCGTGCATTATTCTTATCGGATATTCAGATTCATGTATGCACTTCATTTAGAAGAATGACAACACAACCTATGCCTTGGGGTGTGGCTATTGGTCCTCTTTCCCTTACTCCACCATTGCATGACCTACCTCATGGATCACATAAGAATATTCCTAAGTTCAACGGTGATGGGAAGCAACACCCTGATGAATACATCGCTTCATTATTTGTCGCATGTGGTGTTCTTGGAGTTTCTCATGAAGACGTCTCTGTTCGACTCTTCGTTGAGACATTGCACGGTGTAGCAGCAGAATCGTTCTACCATTTTCCGAATGCATGCATTACCAACTGGATTACCATGCGGTCGTATTCAAGCAAGGTTCAAACCGGTTGAAGATTCTCATGCCTTGTTAGCACAACTTACACACATGAAGAAGGATTCTTATGAACCCATGTGGGATTTCATAGCTAAGTTCAACAAGTTGATCCGTAATATCCCGAGCTATCCATTCCCACTCTTGAAAATCAAATTGTTTTCTTCATCAATACTCGACCTCCTAATGTAAGCTTCTTGTTGCAAAGATCTCATATCCCTGGTTTGGCCTTTGCTCAAGCTACAACCACTTTGAAATAGAAGATGATCTTATTATGGCTGGGAAGATCAAAAGAGAATCAACTAAGCCTAAAAATTAGAGTTCCTCTCAAATTACCATTGATCCTATGATTCAGAAGATGGCCAATGACTTGATCGCTTTAAATAAGAAAATGTCCCAACAAGCATCCAACATTCCTTATAGGGATATTCCTAGATGGAATTTCAATAATGCCAATGGTGCCCCCATAAGAGATAGGAATCGATTGATCGCTACTCCCACCAGGCTGGCCATTGAAGCTCCTCCTGTCAACGCAGCAGTTGAAGTAGTTGAGGAAGATGAAGAACCAGATGATCAAGATTCTCATGAAGCTTTCGAAGCTTCAGGATATGCTGATGAGTCTTTTGACAATTCAGTTGGCGACTCCAAGATTGGGTATTTGGAGTATGAGGAAGATGAAGGTGAACATGATGGCCAATCATTCATAGTCTTCACTCGATCCCAATCTCAGAATCCCAAAAATCTGTTTGAAGGCTCTAAGGAGAAAATTAAATAAACTCCCGTGGTTATGGCTAAAAGAGGCTCTCATATCTCAGCACAAACTAAAAAGGAGATAACAAATAAGGTAACTTCACCTTCCAACTCTCTTTCTCCTAATTTTAAGGCTAGTACCTCGGCTCAGACCAATGTAACCAGAACTGAGCCCTCCATCATTCCTTCATATACCACTTTCGACATCATTGATCATGCAAAGAAAACCAAAATCCAAATGTCGGAAGCCGAATACCTTTAGTCCAACCCTAAGCAATTTGAGAAACTTGCCAAATTCATTAGAAGAAAGGTTGTTATTCCTCCATCTTTGAAAGGCATTTTTCCTAGCCCCACTCAACCTTTACCTCAGAGTAATATGACCTCTACTACTTCTTCAGAAATATTGAACCATTTTATTTGTCTTTACTTATAAACGGTTTCAAACTCAACAATTGCATAATTGACTCAGGAGCCTCTGATAACGTAATGCCCATAAAAGTAGCTCATGCCCTTGGACTCACTGACTAAATCTTATGGGTGGTGTTATTCCATGGAAACTAAACAAGTCCCCTTGATTGGCCAAATCAAGGATGCGCAATTTGCATTTGTTGCATTTCCAAAAAGAGAGTAAAAATGACTATCCTAGTTGCTGATATCTCGGTTGCTTATGGGATTCTCTTGGGAAGATGTTTTTGTAAAGATGTTGGAGGAGAGATCAACATGGACTGGACCAAAGCTAAAATTCCAGTAAATGGAGTTCCTCGTGTCCTTCACCCTAAAGCACAAGCAAAGTACCTAGTTACTAAATCAAATGATCCTAAGGCTCAAATTCTCTTTGAAGATGCAGGCTTGGGTAATTATTTCCTGACATTTGAGGTGCCCTATGTAGAAGTCAAAGAAGAAGATCCTAACGCTGTTGTTTGGACCCTTGAGTTTGACAAGAGTTGTTCAACTACTGGTTCAGGTGCTGGCGTGGTTCTTATATCTCCAGATTTCGAGATCTTTCCCTTTTCTTTCAAGTTGTAGTTTGATAATACTAACAACACATCCGAATATGAAGCTTTGTTATTAGGATTAGAGATGGCAAGACAAAAGGAATCCGAAATCTCAAAGTACAGGGAGATGTCGAGTTGATTGTGAATCAAGTAAGGGGGATTTATCAGGTAAAAAATGATCACCTAAGACATTACAGAAATAAGGTTTGGGATGTATTGAATGCTTTGATGCTTTTTCCATTACGGTAGTTTTAAGAGATTACAATGATAAAGCTGATTCCTCATATGTTTTACGCATCTCTTCTTCTCCCTCACCCTCATTCAAACAGGACACGTATACCATTAAGAGTGTGTATCGTCCAAGCATTCCAGATAACTCAACACATTGGCAAGTGTTTAATGACGATCAATAGGTGTTTTCTTTTCTTGAGAAAGCGATAACTTTAGTGAGCTTTATTTTGAAGGATCAGAATCAGGTTTCCATGAGTCCATTTCTAATTCATATCAAGAAATTGATGGTGAATTCATCCAACTCAAAGGCAATAAGATTCCAAAAGGATTAGTTTCTCTGGAAGGTCTATTTGACAAGCATGACCGGTTCATTTAGAGTAAAAGGAAAGCTGAAGGTGCTTCCTCGTCAGAGGTAGATCAAGTTAACCTGGGCTCGCCGATCAACCGTGGATGGTAAACATTGGTAAATGTTGTTCTCAGGAGGAAAAAGAAAGATTATCTTCACTTTTGAAGAGATATATGGACGTCCTAGCATGGTCATATGCAGATCTAAAGTCTTTCAAGCCCAAGGATGTGTAACATAGCATTCCTTTAAAGCTCGAGGTTAAACCCTATAGGCAGAAGTAGAGGCATTACAACCCAAAGATCTCAGGGACTATTCTTGTAGAAATTCAGAAAAAGTTAGATGCAAGGATTATCTTTCCAATCCATCATTCCACTTGGGTTGCAAACATTTTCCCTATCAGAAAGAAGAACGGTGAAATCTGGATTTGTGTTGACTTTTGAAACCTCAACCAGTCTTCATTGAAAGACAATTATCCATTTCCCATCATAGACCAAGGTATTACAAAGCTGTCATTGGGTCGAAATGTTATCCATGCTTGAAAAATTTGGGGTATAATTAGGTTGAGGTAGTTGTTGAACATCAACATAAATCAGCATTCACTAGCCCATGGCGAACCTTTGCTTACAGGAGAATGCCTTTTGGTTTGATTAACATTAGAGCCACGTTTCAAAGGGATATGGACTTAGCTTTCATAGATTTAATGGGCAAGGTCATAGTTTTGTATTTGGATGACTTGACGGTCTTCTCTAAAAAGCGAAGTGATCATTATGATCACCTGGAGCAGGTACTCTTAAGGTGTAGGTGTCATGGGATTTCATTAAATCCTAAAAATTCCATGTTCAGAGTGACAGAAGGAAAGTTGTTGGGTCATATTTTGACTAAGGAAGGAACCAAGATCGATCCAGAATGGGTGAAGGCCATCCAAAACCTTACCCTACCTACAAGTAAAACTGGGGTGCATTCCTTTTTGGGAAGGTCAATTTCCTAAGAATATTTGTACCTAACTTTGCTGATAAAACCAAGGATATCCTTTGGATGATGAAAGGTAAAACTCCATTCCGATGGAGCACTAAAGGGAAGCTTGCTTTTGAAGTGTTTCACTCGGAATGTTTCAGCTTTTGGGAATAGAGTTGCTTCTATCCTTTCATTCCTTTTAGAAACAGATAAGGGTTAGGGCTAGGAGGAATACCTGTTGAATGTCGAGATGGTGTGCGCGTACCGTAGAGAGAGATCAGGTTGATTGCGAAGAACTCCTTTTTGTCTTGGAAGGACTACCTGCAAATAAGAACACAAGACCACAAGATTTTGATTAGACAATAAATGAGGGAACTGCCTTGGGCCCAGGAAATATAAAACTTCCTTTCGAAGGTGGTCAGTTCCCCTGCTAATATGAATTAACACAGAAGATTGTAAAATAACAGTTTAATTACCTCGTTGAAACAAGTAGGGGGAAAGGCTGGTTTTTGGTTGTAGTCAGGATAACCGATACCAGTTTCTGCTAACCGATATCGGTAGGGTTTAGGATCTGTAGGTTGGTTGTGTTGTGGGGTGGTTGTGTTGTAGGTTAGCTGTGTTGTTTGTAAGGCTAGTATATGAGTGGTATTAGGTAATGAGGTGATGAGAGGTAAATGAATGATAGTTAGATGTAATGTGTTGCTGGGTAGTGGATCTAGGAATGGATTTATGAGGACTGTGATTCAAAAAGTCTAAGAAATGTTATTAAAGTGGACATGCAAGATATAACTTACTGGTTATTGATGAAGATGCAGGTCCAAGAACTCTGATGACAAAGGCAGAACTCAGGTAGGATGGCCTGACAATCAGAAGATGAGGATATCTCCCTCCCGATGATCAGCCTGAGCACCACAGACTCGGTTATTGATTTGCGATCTTGGGCTTGATCTCCTTCACGCAAACTCTTCTCGGATTCTTTACTCGTCTCTCGCTCGGCCAAGTAAAGATCCGGATTCTTCGATCGCTTCGATGATCTTGATCAATCCAAAAATCCTTCCCAAAATCCTTCGTCCTCCTTGTTTCGGTTAGGGGGTGGTCATTTACAGGAACGGATGGCGGTTACGTAACCGACGGCGGTCGAGTAGAACTGTATCGGTTAAGAAAAAGTGGGCTTTTTTAGTAAAATAGCCAACTTTCCCCGCTTTTCCCGAGGGATTAGTTGCGGGCTTGGTCAAGTAGCTACAAGGTCGGTTTTGGGTGTGAGTAAGGAGGCATTAGTTATGGGTGTGGATGTAGACCAAGTTATATAGGTCTTAATTAGGTTAGTTTTAGGGTTAGAACTAGGTTATGATGAGGTGGCAAAATGAGGTGGTAGGTAAGGTGGTGTGGATTTATCAATTACAAGGTAATTAATAAATAATTGTGTAAGGTTTAGGTGATGAGGTTCGGTTGCGAAATGGGATGCGGGTCACAAGGGGTCGTAAGACACAAATTTGGTGTCTACATTAGCCCCTTATTGTCGTGTAGCTTGTTCTGTAAAGCTGCACGGACAATAATATGAAGTGGTTTCTCCTGTTAAGGGTATAGGTAATCCCCCTCAAATCTATCACAGATTGAGGTAGCGTGAAATCAGGGATAGGGTTGATAAAGGGTAAATGGTGTAGAGATGATGGTGAGAGGGTGGGGTAGGTCCAAGGAAGCAGACGCACGTGGAAATGCACATAGTGCGATCAGTGGTACATGATTTGACAAGGAAACCAAGCAATGCATAGGCAAAGGTCGATAGTTTATCCAAACAAGGGTGATATAATCCTCGTATCCAAGGCATGGAAGTAGCTCCGGTGGTATATAACGGGTAAGGTACAGAACGTTTAGGCTTGTTCGGCAAAGATCAAATGGTTGGTTTGGTTGAGATAAACAACACGGTCAGGTCTCAGGCAAAGTTGGTCGTGAGATCAAGTCAAGGACCCTAATCATGCTAAAACACGAACATGTGAGCTCGATTGAACAAAAAGCTTCATGATGGGTGGATAAAAGTGTATGTGGTTGATGTTGAGCAAGGTATCAAAGTGGTACGGCCCGGGGCCGGCCAAGTTAGGTGTTGGGTTGCGGCCTTGGATCGGGCCAAATGGTTAGGGTGAGGCCTTGGGTCGGGCCGGATAGGTAGGTTGAGGCCTTGGGTCGGGCCAAATGGTTAGGGTGAGGCCTTGGGTCGGGCCGGATAGGTAGGTTGAGGCCTTGGGTCGGGCCGGATAGGTAGGTTGAGGCCTTGGGTCGGGCCGGATAGGTAGGTTGAGGCCTTGGGTTGGGGCCAAATGGTTAGGGTGAGGCCTTGGGGGTGGGGAAAAGGATAGGTAGGTTGAGGCCTTGGGTCGGGCAAATGGTTAGGGTGAGGCCTTGGGTCGGGCCGAAAGGATAGGTAGGTTGAGGCCTTGGGTCGGGCCGGATAGGTTGGTTGGCCTGAGGCCTTGGTCGGGCCGGATAGTAGGTTGAGGCCTTGGGTCGGGCCAAATGGTTAGGGTGAGGCCTTGGGTCGGGCCAAATAGGTAGGTTGAGGCCTTGGGTCGGGCCAAATGGTTAGGGTGAGGCCTTGGGTCGGGCCGGATAGGTAGGTTGAGGCCTTGGGTCGGGCCGGATAGGTAGGTTGAGGCCTTGGGTCGGGCCAAATGGTTAGGGTGAGGCCTTGGGTCGGGCCAAATAGGTAGGTTGAGGCCTTGGGTTGGGCCAAATGGTTAGGGTGAGGCCTTGGGTTGGGCCGGATAGGTAGGTTGAGGCCTTGGGTCGGGCCGGATAGGTAGGTTGAGGCCTTGGGGTCGGGCTGGATAGGTTGGTTACGGCCTTGGGTCGGGCCAAATGGTTGGTAGGGCCTTAGGTCGGGCCGGATAGGTAGAAAAAAATGTGGAGGCCTTGGGTCGGGCCGGATAGGTAGGTTGAGGCCTTGGGTCGGGCCGGAGGGAGGAGACAAGGTTAGCAGTGATATTAATGATAGCAGTAGGGTATTATGCATTACCGAGGGCTGAGGGCGGAAGATTTCCAAAAGCATTGATGGGTGTGATTTGGGAAATGGTGGAAAGGAACGTGACTTTTGCATGGGCACCTGCATATTTGGCGGAGCTATACAGGGGTCTATGGGCTTGTAGGCGAAATCACAGGACGACACTGGATTGTTCATACTTATTACATTGTTGGGCCTATGAGCACATTGTTTGTGTGCGACCATCAGGTGACTCCATCCAAATGGGAGAGACAGGAGTGCAGAGATTGGGATTCAGATGATGGGTCCAGACAGAACAAGAGGCAAGATCCCAGGCCAGGACAGGTGACATTGAGTATTATAGGCAGGTATGGGAGATGGTGACGATTGCGGATATCTGTTGGAGGCCGTACGGGAACTATATGGTAACAGAGAACATAGCTGAGGAGTTGAGGGGTGTAGAGCGATTGAGGTGGATCGCGGGTCACAGGCCAAGTGAATATGAGAGGATTCCTCTAGATCGCGTACGGCGACAATTTGGATTTGTGTAGGATATACCCCTGGCTTATAGACCATATATGAGGATCGACGCCGAGGCAGCATTCTCACCTCCCCAACCAACACCTCCAGAAGGGCCAGAGGAGATAGCGGCCCGATCATAGGGTAATGGATGCGAGGGAACGATAGAGGCCTATAGATTATGGTGGGTAAAGCAGACTGCTGCGAGGTGTACGTGATCGTCCCGACATAGCTATGATTACAGTGGAGAGAGATCGTCTGCAGAGATTAGTTCATCAGCTCCAAACACAGGTGAATGAGGCAAGAGGATTGTTAGTGGTTGCGGAGTCACGAGCGCGAGGGACTAGAGACGAGATACCTCCATGCGAGGGAGCGTATTCATATGTTACAGGAGAGATTGGTAGATCAGTGGGTGGTACCAATAGCTGTGGTAGCTTTGAGGACAGAGAGGCCCGGCGTGAGGCGTCGACAATCACGATCATCACCTGGTTCGGGATGAGGCGTGAGGGTCTAAATAAATGGTAGCAAGGTATAAGAATAAATAAGGATGTTGACTGCGTGTCGATGATAGAGAAGATGTATTTGTTTAACATCTAAATAAACCGGATATGTATGTTGATTTGAGTTATGATAATAATAAGAATGTTTTCGTTTTGACTTTTGGTGTTTTGAAAAAGGATAAAGAGGAATGTGATTAAATAGAAATGCACAAAAATATTTTTATTTACCACACATGATAGGTTATGGTAGAGGATGGTCGAGCTAACCTTGGGAGACCCCATGTCTCCGAAGTGCTGCCTATATAGCCCATTGCACAAAGTAGGAAGGGGCCTCAGACCGATGTAGTTCTCCCTTAGGACCAGGGAGAGGTGAATTTAGGCAATTTGGTATGGTTAGGCAATTGGTTGGTTGGTAAAAATATTGATATTAATATTGGTAAGGTAAGGTTGTTGGTGTGGGTAATGAATTGGTGATGGTGTAATAGGTATAAGGGAAGCGAAAGTGAGCCTACCCAAGTGGTAGGAACCATGTCCCGATTAAGATCAACACATAATCCTAGATGCGAGGCAAAGAGGAAAGAGTGCTCCGTAGTAGAAAAGAGCTAAACAAACCACACAATAACGTAGAAAGAGCTTGAACCCCTAGGTACCGTGCATAGACGAGAAGTCAATAGGTGAAAAAAGTTGTATGATCACAATATATCGATTGTACGTCACGTCCCTTGAGTTTTGACAAATGGTGAGGTGAGGTGGATGGTATAGATGAGGTATGAGAGAACTTGTTACAAAGTGAGTGTTCTAACAAAAGAGAACCTACCCTAAATAGACAAGTCCATGACTCAAAAGTTCTTTTGAATGAGGCTTTTTTTTACTGAATATAGACTGATCGATGCGGGAAGTCTACAAGGGATATTGATTGTATTATTCTTGAGGTCTTCACGAAGCTGATCAATGCGAGAAGCTTCTGATAAAGGCTGACTGTGTATAGCTGTCCTTCAAGGGAGCAGTCTATTTATAGTAGCAGATGCGGTTTTAGTGCATAGCTGTCCTTCAGGGGAGTAGTCTATATATAATAGCAGCAAAAGTTTGGCATATAGCTGTCCTTCAAGGGAGCAGTCTACATATAATTTAGAGAGCTAGATGTCCTTTTGGCGTAAAGCATCTAGTTTGGTAGGAAGTTTGACTCAAGAAAATCCCATAAGCATATAATTAAGAATGTGTCATTTTAATACTTTGAAGTCATGGACTAGACTAAAAAGGGAAGGCATCGTTAAGGGGAGGTGAGAATCAAACTATGTGAGCTTGATTTTATTTTGAGATGTAGGAAACAATGTGTATGTGGAGGTAAATGAGCTCAAGGGACGAGCAGTAAGTAGATAAGAAGTGATATAACACTAAATTCAACAGTAGAAAGGTCGAAGATGCAAGGCATTAAGAGGTTCAAGCTCAGGTTTACCATTAAGCGAAGCTAAACGATAAGTGCCTGATCCATAAGTGTGAGTGATTATATAAGGCCCAATCCAATTGGGAGCAAATTTTCCACGTTTTCTCTTTTCTAGTTTGGTTACATGTTGATTCTCTTTGAGGACAAGATCACCAACCTTAAAGGTATGCTCATGAAGTCACTTATCATAAGCACGCTTGATGCGTTTTTGATAGATTTGAAGGTGATCAAGAGTTGTAAGACGACATTCATCAAGAAGTTCCAATTGGGCTAACCGCTCTTGGTGGAAATCATCGTTGGTGAGAATATCCTGAAGAGATATTCTAAGGGAGGGTATTTGTATTTCGAGAGGCAAGAAAGACTCGGTACCATATACCAGAAAAAGGTGTGGCATTAGTGGAGGTATGAATACTAGTACGATAAGCCCAAAGGGCAAAGGGGATGTGATCGTGCCAATTTCTTCCGGACTCATTGACAACTTTCATGAGGATTTTGGTTAGTGTTTTATTAGAGGATTCGGCTTGTCCATTTGCTTGTGGATAGTAGGGTGATGAGAAGCTAAGTTTGATACCAAAGTTGTCGCAAAGGTCTTGCAACAACTTGTTTTTGAAAGATTTTCCATTATCTGTTATCAGGCGATGAGGAACACCAAAACGACAAATAATGTGGTGGTTAATGAACTCTACAATTTTTTCTTTTTTAGTTGAAATGAGTGGAATAGCCTCCACCCATTTTGTATAATATTCGGTTGCTGTGATTATCCATCGGTGACGTTGCGAAGAGGACGGATGAATCTCACCAATAAGGTCTAAACCCCATTGTGAGAAAGGCCAAAGATCTCGGGTGACCTGTAGCGGGTGGCTAGGAGTATGTTGAAGGTTGGCATGTTGTTGACACATAACACAACGCTTAACATATTTGTAGCAATCGTTATTAAGAGTAGGCCAATAATAACCTAGGCGAAGGATTCGTTTGGCCATGGCAAGGCCGCTAAAATGTCCACCACAAAGACCGTCATGGACCTGTTGGATGGTATGGGTAACCTCCGCGCCGGCGAGACATCGAAGGAGGATGCCATCAAAGCCACGTTTATAAAGAAGTCCCCCCATAATGACATAACAAGAAACGCGTTTAAGAAACACGCATTTTCCGGTACTAGTAAGGTCAGATGGGAGAATAGAGGTTGTAAGGTAGTCATGAAATTGGTGATACCAGGTATCCTGCGAATTAGCAGACACATTATTTATCATACAAACAACCGGGGCTGAGTAAGATGGGGCAAAGAGTTGTTGGACCAAGACGAAAATGTCAGAGTCAGTTGATGAAGCTGGAATTTGCGAGGCTAAGCAAGCCATAGTATCCGCAAATTTGTTAGTGGAGCGGGAATGGTTTGGATAGAATAGTGAGTAAATAAGGCTAGAAGTGAATCCACGTAGTGTTTGTACTTTTGAAGTTCCTCATTTTTGCATTGGTAGATGCCCATAACTTGATTGACTACCAATTGAGAGTCACCGAAAATATTGATAGATTTGACACCTAAGTGTAACGCAACCTGGAGACCCAGAACAAGGGCCTCGTATTCCGCTGTATTATTAGTGCAGGGGAAATCAAGTCGAGAATGAAAGAGGCATAGGCTCAGCGTCGAGAGGAATGAGAACAACATCGGCTCCTCCGCCGCGGTGGCATTTGGATCCATCGAAGAAGAGGGTCATTGGATATGACTCTTCCCTGAGTGAAAGAGTGGCGATGAGTTCGTCCGGGGAATGTAAAATTGGTAAATTGCGCACCCAGTGCAGAGGGCTTCCACAAGTTGGTCTGCAATAGTTTGTCCTTTGATTGATTTCTGGTGGAAAACTCAAGGTCGAGGTCGGCGAGGAGCATGAGCCATCGGGCAATGCGTTGATTTAGATGAGGTTTGGCATACATGTAATGGATGGGGTCCGTGTTGGTGATGACGAAAGTTTTGTGATTCAGAAGGTAGTGTCGGAGTTTGGTGGCCACGAATGATAGGGCTAGGCACAACTTTTCTACATGTGTATACCTAGTCTCATAGTCCACCAAAGTACGACTTATATAATAAACAGCTTGTTCTTGATTCTCGAGTCACGATGTGCGAGCATGGCCCCTACGGCATGGGTCGGTGGCGGAAAGGTAAAGGTAAAAGGGGCGATCGTCCTGAGGTGGGATAAGCACGGGTGGCTGCAAGAGATAAGCTTTGAGAGCTTCAAAGGCTTGGTGGCACTCTTTGCTCCATTGAAAGTCAATGTCCTTTTTAAGGAGGTGATGGAAAGGTTGACATCGATCCGAGAGTTGGGAGATGAAACGCCGGATAGATTGGAGCTTACCTTGTAAACTACGCAATTGTTTGAGATTAGTAGGTGGGGGCATTTCTAAGATAGCTTTGACTTTAGATGGATCGACCTCAATGCCACACAAAGAGACGATAAAACCAAGAAGCTTTCCCAAAAGGACACCAAAGACACATTTCTTTGGTTGAAGACGGATGAGAATATTGTAACAAAGTGTCAAAAATAATGGTTAAAACATCGAGATGTTCACTACGATGTTTAGATTTGCCAAGAAGATCATCGACGTAATCCTCAAGGATAGTATGCATGATGTCATGAAAGATGTAGGTCATAGCCCGCTGATAGGTCGCCCCAGCATTCTTAAGGCCAAATGGCATGACACGATAACGAGAAGGTTCCCAAGGAGTTATGAAGGCATTTTATGTTGATCGGCGCAGGGCAACAAAAATTTGGTTGTATCCCGAGAAGCCATCCATGAGAGAGAGCATCTCATGGCTCGTGGTGAGATCAACAAGTTGGTCAATACTAGGTAGAGGAAAGTCATCCTGGGGCAAGCGAGGTTAAGATCTCGGAAATCCGTGCATATCCAAAGTCCCCGTCGCTTTAGTAGTGACAGTACGATGTTAGAAATCCATTGAGGATAGTCAATAGGCGAGGATGAAGGAAACAGAAAGGAGTCGTTGAAGCTCTTCTTTGACCAAGAGGGCAATACGTGGATGCATTTTCTCGGCTTGCATTTTAATTGGCTTGGAATCGGGTTTCGTGGTAATGTTATGGACAGTAAATGTGGGGATCAATTCTGGCATGTCGGCGTAGGACCAAGCAAAAGCTTGGTTGCGAGCACGGAGAAAGGTAGTAAAGGCAACTTGTTCTGATGCGTTAAGGGATTGTCTGATCTTCATGATGTGAGGATCCTCCTCTATGTGGATGTTGATTTCTATAGTTGACTCGTTCAAAGATGGTTTGAGTTTTAGATGGTAAGGCGCGTTGAATATAAGAGTCATCCGCGCCAAGGTAAGTGAGGATGGAATCATCATCCTGGCACTCAACAATGTTAATTGAAGGTGAGTCCTCTTCAATCATGTCTAGATATAGAAGGGGGATAGAAGAGGGGTCCTCATTATCGCGTTGATAAGTGAGAGGACCTAGGAAGATAGCATTTATGAAAAAAAAAAAAAAAAAAGTTAGGAGGGATAGATTCGGGATCCATCGACTCTGTGGGTGACGAAGGCAAAATGGGTGACGATGGTTCGGCAAGGGTGACATCGTCCTCTTCCGAAGGCAAGCTGACACGAGGTTCCTTTGGTGTAAGTGTACCCGAAAATCGAGACCACTACGATCATTGTGTTTGCGTGTAGTTACGGGAATGATTGTGTGTTGGCCTTGTTCATAAAGACCGAAACCAAGCCCTTCCAAGCGCGTGTCGGAAGGTGAGGGAAACGATGATTTGTCGGTATTGGAAATCAGATTGGAAGGGAACCACACCAAGAGGTGGTTCAAGGGTAATGGAAGATGCGTCGACACCCCCATATGTTAGGTTGGTGCGGCAATGAGGTGGTCCGTAGGGGATTACTTCCCCCACACGATGGTCATAGGTAGGATGTGCATGTAACTGTCCGTACTCTTGTGGAGTATGGAAAGAACTAACATTATATAGGTGATACTCCCCCAGTGTAAGGCGTTGAAAAACATCTACTAAAGGGTCTGAGGTTGGGATGTTATCCGCGGGGAGGGAAGTGGTATTTGCAACGGTGGTTTCATTAGTTGAAGGCGTAGGTGCGGTTGATGTGGATGGTTGAGGCGTGGTTGAAGTGGATGGTTGGGTTGGATGAATGGGTGTCTTGATTGGTACAAGCACATCATTAGGGTGATATAACATATTGCAGGTTTTGAAGGGGGGAGGATCAGCTTTTACGGTGTAGGACTTCCCCTCGTACTCAAATTTTATACATCTATGTAAGGTGGAGGGAACGCATCCCATAGCTCGAGATCCAGGGGCGGCCTAACAACATGTTGTATTGAAATTCTCCCTCAAGGACATAGAAGAGCTCAGGTAAAGTACGTGGTCCTACACGAATGTTAAGGATCACGGTGCCTAAGGTAGAGGTAATAGCATCATTGAATGACCGCAACATGATGGGGTTGGCACACATGTAGCTAGAAGGGATATTCATTTGTTGGAAGGCTTTTGAAGAGATGATGTTTAGGCTAGCGCCCCGTCAATCATAACACGATGTACCCGAATGTCCCGGACATAAGCTGAGATGAAAAGAGTAGGGTCAGGATCTTCTGTACCAAAGTCAACAATTTCGTCTTGGAGAAAGCGACAAAGCAGCAGCACTGACTTGTTGTATGCAGAGAGACGAGAAGAAGTTGGGACGGTAGGTTGTTTGGTGAGGGAAGCAACGTGATTGGGTGTTAGAATGGAGGTAACAGGCAGGGTTTCATTAGGTAAGACCTCGATCCCTTGAAGAATTTCAACGAGAGCTTGTCGATGAGATTCAGAAGTCTGAATGAGATCATATAGTGTCATTTTTATGGGTGATTGGTGAAGGCTGTTTGATCGAGATTAGAGGAGGGGTAAGCAGGTCCACGAATAACCACTTTGGGTGGTGGTGCAATCGGGATGGTGGACAGAGAAAGAGAGGACGTAGGTGTGCTCTCTTTCACTTTCTCGTTGTTCTTCTGCGCTCGAGTAGCAACACTAATCATATTAATCTCATGGACCTGAGATGAGGAAGATGGTAGGGATGAATCATGGGCTTCGAGAGGTGGGGTTGTAATAATGATAGATCTTGGTGAGGCGGGGACAGATGGTATAGGAGAGGGAATTGAAGCTAAAGGTCTCTCCCTTCGTAAATTGTCTTTCTTAACCTTTCTATCCGAGAGAGGTATTGACGAAGGATGGTTTTTAAAGCTTTGCATCCCTCCACATCATGTCTGGTGTGCGGTGATAAGCGCAAATTTTAGACTCATCATAACCTATAGGCCGAGGTTTAGACGGGTCATAAGGTCTAAGTGGTGGTAGGGAAATGGTCGCATTCTCCACCAACATAGCAAGGATTTTGGCGTAAGATACTTTGAGTGGGTCAAAATCGGAGGAAGATGAGGGTATTGATTTAGTGCAGGTTTTGGTAATGTTTGGGTATGGTTGGTTAAATACGGGTAGTAGTTTAGCCAAGGGGTGTTGACACGTGGTGGTTTTCACTAAACGTGGTTTCTTTGGCGCGAAGCTACGTTATTGGTTAGATGATGAGGCTACAGATGACGTGGTAGTAGGACACAACCACGGAGAAAGGGGAGTGACAGAGAATAAATCCTTTGATGATGGAGTTTGTTTAGGGTTGATGGGTGGACCGGATGCGTGGGGTGACAATGTTGATATACCCTTAGATCTCTGTATGTGTGCAGAAGGCGTAGGTCGTTGTAAAGAAAACGCAGGAGGTATGATATATTGATGCAAGGTGGAGGGATGAGGTCCCAATATGGAAGGTAGGTGTGACGATGATGGTTTTGATTGTGATAGAGGCATGGATTGAGTTTGTCTCCTAAGTGGCGGGGCGGCTTTATTTTGGGATAAATCTAGTCGCTTAGGTGGGTGTGTTAGACTGGGTATTGGTGAGGTCCCAAGTGTAGGGGAAGATTTGGTTAGGCTAATAGAGGTGGATGAGGTACTTGGTAGAGATGCGGGGGGTGGAGATGAGGACATAGGCATTTTGAGTTTCTGTAAACACTTCGGGTATATGGTAGAGGTGTCTAGAATCGGTCATCTGCATTTGAGTAGAATAGGGGTACTCAAACGTTCCCATAGGACTCGTCTATCTTCTGGAGAATGATAGTCTTCAGGTGTGAATTGGAATTTTTGTATGGAAGAAAGGTGGGTTGTGATTCCGGTCCACTGTGAGTGTGATACAGGGGGTAGACGAGGCATTGTATCAATAGGTGTCAAGAGATCAACCGGTCAGCTGAAAAGATTTAGGCGATGAAGGACTAATAGGTAGGAGGGCATGTTTGAGAGGATCCATCATGGTTAAAGAATTTGGTGATGTTGGTGCAAGAGGTTTCTCATCTAAGGATGACAAAAGGAGTGGCGAGCCTTCCTCTTGTGCAGCAAGAGTGGTAGAAGGAGACGTTTGGGAAATAGATAAGTTAGATAACATCCGTTCGCAGTCTTGTAGGGATGTGGTGTAAGAAGACTCATCTATGAGAAGAGAATTCTGGGCAATTAACTCCTTTATGGGTAAAGGAATGATTTCACTTTGGCTTGATGGTGGTGAAGGAGATTCGGGCCCCTGTGTTAGTGAAGAGGCTTGATTCAAAATTTTCTCGATAGAGGCTTTTGGCTGGGAGTCGAAGACTGCATGGATCTCATGAACACTCTCCTCGGCTAAGATATCTTGGTTTATGTTACTGTTAGAAGAGTGATTCGGGAATGGTTTGTTGAATATTTTCAAATTTCGGTTGGCAGGGGCATTAGGATTATCGAGGGTTATATCCCCTGCATCAACCATTTCCTGCACTATGTTTTTCAACATCTTGCAGTTTTCATGAAAATGTCCTTTTACACGGTGAAAGTTACAGAAGTCATTTTCTTTGTACCAGGAAGGTATTGCGCGGGTGGAGTCAAACTCGGAGTGAGGTTTAATAGGAGGCAAGGTGATAGCTCCGGCTTTGAGCAATTTTTCCAAGATGACGCCATAGGTTTCTCCCAAGGGAGTGTAATTGATGGGCTCGGTTTTATACTTATAGGTGGTTTTTGGTGGAGTATTATGACCAGACGGCACTTGAGATTTGATTTCGAAGAAGTGGATGTGTGAGGAGTGGTGGTGTTTGGTTTATTGGTGGAATCGGAGTTCGGAAATTGGGGTTTTGTTGTAACCCAACCGCAATTTCTCTTCTTCTAAGGCTCGAATTTCTAGTTTCCGAGCCATGGTAAAGGCCTCGTCAAATGTGCAGAAATTTTGAATTTGAAGAGTAGGAGAAATGTGCTTAGCACATGCCCGCGTAAAAAGTTCGATAAGTTCAGCCTGAGGCAAGGCATATGTAAGTTGGTTGATGAGGCCGCGCCATCGTCCAACGAAATCTGCGATAGATTCATCTTCAAATTGTCGGATGGCATAAAGGTCGGTGATAGATACTTTCTTGGCAATGTTAATGGAGAAATGATCCAAGAAAGATTGGGCTAGTTGGTTAAAAGATAAGACTGAGTGTTGGGTTAAAGCACTATACCACTCAAGGCGGGTCTGATAAGGACATGGGAAAAGTGCGGAGTAACAAGGCATCATCATGAGCAATCAAATAACAAGCATGTCTAAATGATCGCAAGTGTTGTTGAGGATCTTCTTTACTATTAAAACGAGTAAATTTGGCAATTCCCATTGCGGAGGATATGAATGAAGGGGACGGAAGGGTGAATAGGCTCTGACAAACTTGCTCGTATGTCAAGGCGCTACGACTTGTGAAAGCAGAAGCCTCCAGATTTTGCATTTTGTCCATCATTTGTTTGATGAAATCCGTGGTTGGATGAGATGATGTTGCGGTTGTGGTAAACGGAGGCAAATTAGGCCAAGGGCCTCCGCTAGACACTAGTGGGGTTAAATGTTGATAAGGTATGGAGGACGAATATGTTGGAGGCGACCGAATAGGGATGTCCTATATAAGATGTTGAGGTCACCGGATACGTGTATGGGAATGAAAAGGTAGGCGAGCTTGAGAAGGAAAGCTCGTGTGGATAGGTGGCAGAGAGCAAGTCAAGAACGGAGCCGTCTGCAAGAGAGATGTGATAGGAGCAGCCGGTGGTAATGATATGTGGGGTCCAAGATTAGCCAAAGGAAAGCCAATCTGTGTCGTATGAACCTCTGAAGCCGTCGGATTGGGAGACGGGGCTAAAGATGCAGAAAGCAAGGCGGTGTTATCAGGCGGAGTGGGAGCTAGATGAGCAGCTATACTAATAGGCATGCCAACAAGGAGTTGACCATCGGGCGTACGGTCAGGGGCATGAGACAAATAGTATTGTACAGCGCTAGAATTAGCATCCAGAAATTTGGCAAATTCCTTATCTCCTACAGGAATTTTGGGGATCTCACTGGTGTCCGTAGGGTTCCCTATAGGATGTGAAGGGGTGATTCGAGGCAAAGACACAAAGCGAGGCATGTGAAACCATGGCGGTGGCTTGTTTTCGAGTGATAACAACCATGGACAAGAGTACAGTAGGGCTTCAATCTACGAGAACGAAAACAGCCTCGAGAATGGTGAAATTGGTAGGTTCTTTGGTGTGTGACAGAACTAAGAGAGTAACCAGTATCGGTCTGATGACCGATGTCGGTTAGGCTATAGCCGACGTCGGTCAGTTAACCGATGTCGGTTTAGTAAGACTGGTATAAGAAAGTATAAGAAGTTGCTGATTTGATTTTTAACAACGCTTAGTTCCTTTATCAATTTGTTCTGAGGTGATCACAGAAAACAGAGTATGACAGGGAAAACAGAACTGAAAACAAGCAAGATGCACACGTAAATCCAGAGATTAACCCTAGGGTTAATTTTAATTATTGTGGGCTTATGCCTTTAGACGTAGAATGATGTCAAAATCCTAAACAAAAGACTTAGGGGAAATGTCAAGTTTGTTTTGGCTTATAAGGTTACCTCAATCGGGTGGAGGAATACCGCGGAAAAAGGGGGGATGTTTGAGTTGTTGTGTTAATTGTGAAGTGATTCGGTATGTGTTGTGTGGTGAAAGTAAGATTAAATTCTTGTCAATACCGTGGATATCACCCCACGTGTACGACACTTACTTAATCTATGTTCACTAGAATTGAAAACATCAAGCGAGAATGCTGATGCACGTGTTTTAAACCCAAATCGAAAATGATATTCGATGAAGTAAAATGGATGACTTTCACTAATGCAAAGACGAAAAAGCAAAGCAAGTTCTTTGACCAAAATAATAAAATACTTTGTGAATATTTTTAGAAGAAGAAACCCAAAATGGGTCCCACAAGAAAGAAAGAAACCCAAAATGGGTGCGTGCCAAAATGTTTCACTCGGAATGTTTCGGCTTTTGGGAATAGAGCTACTTCTATCCTTTCATTCCTTTTAGAAATAGATAAGGGTTAGGGCTAGGAGGAATACCTGTTGAATGTCGAGATGGTGTGCGCGTACCGTAGAGAGAGATCAGGTTGATTGCGAAGAACTCCTTTTTGTCTTGGAAGGACTACCTACAAATAAGAACACAAGACCACAAGATTTTGATTAGACAATAAATGAGGGAACTGCCTTGGGCCCAGGAAATATAAAACTTCCTTTCGAAGGTGGTCAGTTCCCCTGCTAATATGAATTAACACGAAAGATTGTAAAATAACAATTTAATTGCCTCGTTGAAACAAGTAGGGGGAAAGGCTAGTTTTTGGTTGTAGTCAGGATAACCGATCTGGATTTCGATGATAACCGATATCGGTAGGGTTTAAGATCTGTAGGTTGGTTGTGTTGTGGGGTGGTTGTGTTGTAGGTTAAGCGTGTTGTTTGTAAGGCTAGTATATGAGTGGTATTAGGTAATGAGGTGATGAGAGGTAAATGAATGATAGTTAGATGTAATATGTTGCTGGGTAGTGGATCTAGGAATGGATTTATGAGGACTGTGATTCAAAAGTCTAAGAAATGTTATTAAAGTGGACATGCAAGATATAACTTACTGGTTATTGATGAAGATGCAAGTCCAAGAACTCTGATGACAAAGGCAGAACTCAGGTAGGATGGCCTGACAATCAGAAGATGAGGATATCTCCCTCCCGATGATCAGCTGAGCACCAAAGGACTCTGGTTATTCAGTTGCAGTCTTGGGCTTGATCTCCTTCACTGCAAACTCTTCTGGATTCTTTACTCATCTCTGCTCGGCCAAGTAAAGATCTGGATTCTTCGATAGCTTCTAATGATCCCGATCAATCCAAAATCCTTCCCAAAATCCTTCGTCCCTCTGTTTACGGTTAGGGGTGGTCATTTACTGAGGAACCGATGGCGGTTACGAACATGTAACCGGCAGCGGTCGAGTAGGAACCGATATCGGTTAAGAAAAAGTGGGCTATTTTAGTAAAATAGCCAACTTTCCCGCTTTTCTCCCGAGGGATTAGTTGGGGGCTTGGTCAAGTAGCTACAAGGTCGAGTTTTGGGTGCGAGTAAGGAGGCATTAGTTATGGGTGTGGATGTAGACCAAGTTATAGGTCTTAATTAGGTTAGTTTTAGGGTTAGAACTAGGTCATGATGAGGTGGCAAAATGAGGTGGCGAGGTAAGGTGGTGTGGATTTATCAATTACAAGGTAATTAATAAATAATTGTGTAAGGTTTAGGTGATGAGGTTAGGTTGCGAAATGGGATGCGGGTCACAAGGGGTCGTAAGACACAAATTTGGTGTCTACATGAAGAATTCAAATGGGCAATTGCTCACGCCCTATTCTGATATGCCCATATTTCAAGAAAGATTTCATCATGTACAACTACACTTCCGCACATACAGTATTGGCCATCCTGATGTAGGAAAATGAAGAAGGAATTGAAGCTCCCATTGCTTTCATGAGCTGCCCACTAAAAGAACATGAATTGAAGATTTCACAGATTAAAAATCATGCTTATGTAGTGGTGAGAGTGGTGAAACATTTCAGGTATTATGTCTTGAGTTCCCACACTCTCGTTCTAGTTCCTGATACCACAGTTAAATCCATTCTGACCCAACAAGAGTTGGGTAGTCAATGGGGTAACTAGATAGCCAAAGTCCAAGAGTATGACTTGGACATCAGACCTACCAAGTTGGTGCGAGGAAGAGGCCTATGCCAATTGATTGTAGAAAACAATGCTGAGACAGAATGCAAAGAAACTGAAGGTACTTCTTCATAATTTCCCAAAGTGATTTTCGTAAGCACGACTAATGAATGGTACGCAGATATCGATTTATTTTTAACCTATGGTGAGTGTCCCCTCATTTAATCCAAAAAGAAAAGAGGACAATTAAAATCAGGTCTACAAGATACATTTTGTGGGACAATGGTATATACAAGAAAGGTATCGATGGTGTATTCCTACGCTGTGTTGATAAGTCTCAAGGTAAGGTTGTTAGAGTCCTTCCACAATCTAGCATGCGGAGGAAATTTCTCTTCTTTCATAATGGATTATAAGATCTTACGGGCCAGGTACTATTGGCCTACTCTCTTTCAAGATTTAGCTGAATGGGTGGCCAAGTGTGAAGCTTGTCAACATTTCGTTGGTCGTCCTAAGCTGGCAGCTCTTCCCTTGAAGCCTGTGGTGATTGAAGAACCTTTTCGCCAATGGGGAATTGATTTCATTGGAGTAATAAACCCTACCTCCAGTGCCGGTCATAATTATGTGCTCACCGCCATTGATTATTTCACCAAGTGGGTGGAAGCTGCGCCAATCAAGCAAGTAACCTCCGAAGCTGTGTGTAAATTTCTCAAGGAGAATATGATTGTTAGATTCAGTGTGCCTCACAATATTGTTGCTGACAAAAATTCCAATTTCTCATCACATGAGTTGACTAAATTTTGTTACGGAATTGGGATCACATTGGCTCACTCATTCGACTATTACCCCCAAGGTAATGGTCAGGTGAATCAAGCAACAAAACCACAGTGACCATAATCAAAAAATTGGTTGACGAGAATCGAGAGGACATGACACAAATCATTATATGATGCATTATGGGTAGATTGGATTACTCCTAAATGAGCTATTGGAATGTCCCCATTCTAATTATTATATGGGATTGATGCTGAGATACCTATCTCTATAGAATTGTCAACCTTACGATTGGCCAAAGCAATTGAAGATGAAACCTTTCAAAGTTCTATTGAGAAAAGGATAATGTACCTAGCCAGGTTAGAAGAAGAATGAAGCAAGGTGGTGGATCGCATTGCAGATCATCAGAGAAAAGTCAAAAGGATATTTGACAAGAAATCAAAGCAACGTGATTTCCAGATTAGAGATCTAGTACTTCTCTGGGACAAGAGAAGAGAGCTAGAAAGGGATGCATGGCAAGTTTGACTCCTTATGGAAAGGTCCTTTCAAAATACATCAGCTGAACGGTGAAAATAGCTTTTGTCTATCATACCTTGATGGAGAGTTTCTCCCTCTACCTTTCAGTGGCCAACATTTGAAGATGTTCCACCAGTAATGCAAGATGCTCTCTTGCATTGTATCATAATTTATTTTATGTTGTGTGTTTGCTTTCTTTTCTTTCTTTCTTTGTTTTGTTTTCAATTTTCTTCTTCAAACTCCATAGCCCAATGGATAAATATTTTGATGTGTGAGTTCTCTTCTTTTTATGTTTCTTTGAAAGTCCCCAATTGGAGCAACTGTTATCTCATTTTTAGTAATTTCAGCTAAAATTGAGATAACCAAAGAAATTTTTTGACAAAATCCCTAAAATTCCCTTTGAAGGAGATTTTCAGTTTTTGAGTTTCCATCGCATGGAAACATGTCTTTTACATGCTTCATGTCAAGTTTCTTGAAACACGAAACTCGATTACATTCCCGTGTATCGAGATTTTGTAACTCAGAGCATCGGAACATACCTTTCAGAAAACATGCTTCATGTTGCTTGTTTCCCGAAACCTGAAACCCGAAATGATTCTTTGTTTCAGGATTTCAGAACTTGATAACACCCAAGCATGTATTTTGCATGCTTCATGTCAGTTGGTTCCTGAAACCGATTTGATAAGAAATCCTTTGTTTGGGTTTTCAAACGTGTTAAGCATGATGACATGGCATTAATGTCGAGTTGTCAGTTAGTTGGCACACATGTCGGAGGAGGTGTAATAAATGCTAGGGTTTTATAAATAGTCCAATTTTACACGTCATTTTTACTTGACATATTTTCGCTGCGTGGATTTTTTTCGTACATGCTCCTTCGACCTCCAAACCCGACTGAACCTCTTGATCAATTTTGTGATCTGTCTTTGACCATTTTTCAAATTTATTGAAGGTATTTTTATCTTCTTATCATTTTGTGTCCTTTGGGATTGTTTTTGAAGTATTCATTTGGCGTGTTTCCTCTTTCCTTTTTCTTTCCTCTGGGTTTAGGGTTTAGGATTGTTTTCTTCATTTTTGTTGTATTCCCATAAAACCCCTTGTTAAAAAATTCATCTTGGGTGTTTTCTTATTTTCTTCCATGGATATACTCTTGTGGTTTTTGAGAATAATCTATAAAACCTAACTTACAAGTTTGGTGGAGATTTTACCTATTCTGACATCCCAAAAACCCGATGCCTTTGATTCAGGTTTTTATAGCATGTCCGACATCTTTAAAATCCCTCTTGTGTCGGAGTTTTACAAATTGCATAACCCCGTCCTTTCTCTACTTGTATCAAGTTTCTCCAAGTGCTCAGCACCCCCAACTTCCGCTTGTGTCGGGTTTCACAGATTGTCTGACATCCTCCAACTTCCACTTATGTCGGGTTTCGGAGAGTGCTCGACACCACTTGATTTCTTCCTTTGTGTCAAGTTTCATGAAGTGTCGACACAACTTAGTTTCCGATATACTTTGCAGTGTTTTGGGTTTCACGAAGTACTTCACAAGTCTCAAAGTCCGGTTAGTGTGGCGGGTTTGTGGGGTTGCTCAGTAAGCTTTCAAGCCCAATTTTTCAACCAGGAGTTATCTAGGCATTCTTTCTTCAAGACTTCTCATGTCAGATCCTAGATCATCTAAGGATAAGTCAGACAGGTTAAGAAAGATGAAGTACAAGTACCAGAAGATGGAGTCCCCTTCCTACATAGACTGTAATTATGACATCCGAGACACGGAGCTTGGTAATATAGACATGGAGGAATTTTGGAACAGAACCAAGGATTCTTCTCAGAGTCCCTAGATGAAGTCAATAACCAGCAGTGGCCTCCCTCTTGCAGCAGGATTCCCAATGTCTACTCAATTCCCCGAGTTCATTATGTCCTATGCTTCCAATTATGACTCAGATTCTTGCTCAGTGAAAAATCAAGTAGGAGAAATCATAGTGAAGTGGGACAAGGGTTAATTTGATGACCTCTAAATATTGCCCAACTTTGAGGAATATGTTAATGTAGATCTTAAGTCATCACGAAATCACTGGGACAAAGATCAAGAAGACTGCATCGAGGTATGTGAATAAAAATTTCTTCATCAAGGCCAAGCCACCATCTCTAGGTTTCCCAGTTTATCCCAGGAGTGATTTCATCCTTGAAATCGGTGATATTATCACCCTGCTTGAGTCAAGTATTTGGACTCCCGAGCAAAGAGAATTCCAAGGGTGGATGTATCGAGATCATGGTCATTATAAAGAATAATGAACAAGGGATCGATTGGAGCGAGTCTTATAAGTGATGAGATTGATTCCCAGATGAAGACATTCTTGACTACAGGCAAGTTCTATATGTCGTCATATGTCACCTATGCAGGAGGCGACATGAGAAATTATCCAGGGTTGGATGAAAAAGGAGATAGGGTAATAGAACACATATATCGGTACTTCCCTCAGCTGACAATGAAGGGTTCTGAGGATCAATTTAGAACAATGAGCGATGCCTTCTTTTATGAAAATATCACTGGGATGAACCACGATCTAAGGAAAAGAAGAGTCTTTGATGAAGCATGGATTGAAGTATCGAAGTGGGGTTGTATCTTCTTGCAATTCAAGAAGTTCACATACCTTCAAGTGGTCATGTACTCGAGTGATCCTTTCCGATTTCCCTGATTCCTAGGTGATAAGCTGATCTTGATGGAGTTGGCTAGACAATTGTTGGTTTTTCACAAATTCAGCAGTAGAGTAAGCATAAGGCCGTCATCTCCTTCCCTATTTCCATCGGAAGGTACACGTGCTCAACAGTCGTTAAAGCCAAGAATGCGGTGCATGAGCTGCAGGACAAGTTGAATAAGCACATGAAGCACTGAGAGATGGGTTTGATTTCCGAGTCCTTAAGTCATACGGGACCTTATATCTACATGTTCCTAACATAGAAGACATTTGGGTTGATCTTCGGGATGAAGTTGTCATCCAAAGAAAGGAAAATAGTAGGTTGAAAATTGAAGAAATCTAGATGTTATATTTATCTAACATCCCAAAGGCACCACGGATAATGAGAGTGTCCTTAATGCCTCGTATGATGGGCTGAATGAAGACCAATATTTATTCCTAGCCATTGATTGGTATATTGCTAAGAAAGCTTCTATCTCAAGAAGAGTCACTCAAATTCTTGCCCGTACTAAGGCGTGGCTCATTTCTTTGGGAATGAGTTATAAAGAAGGGATATTTTCAAAGCTATCTACTTTGGAAGTGGGACCCTCCAAGGTAAAATAGGAAAATGATAAAAACCCTTCCAAGAATCCAATAAAGGTTAAGTTTTCAGAAAGGGAGAAGAGCAAGGGAACACACCAGTGGCCACTCTCCCAAAAATGGTTGAGGTTCTTGATTCACCTCCACCACCAAAAATAGGAAATATTCCTTCAGGAGAAGAGGTTGGTCAACCTTTCATTCCCCTTTTGGTTGGCAGTTCATCAGAGGTAAGTCTTCCTCTTATCTCTCAAGCTCTAATTTCATAATCATTACCTCCCCCCATTCAACCTCCTTTGCTTCAAGTTTCTTCACCAAGTTCCTTAGCCATGGCCAGCATCTTTTCTGGCCTCTCACCTCTCCCCACTGGACCCAAGATAACCATGGATATGCCTCCTCCTTCTGCGCCTTCATTCCCTGAGTCCATTTCCATGGACACTACTCTTGCAGTGATCACCACTCCACAAGAAAACATTCCTCCACCTGAAGATGTGACCGTAACACCTAAAATGGGAGAAACTTCTTCCAATATGCCTCAATGGTTAATAGATCAGACCCCAAGGAAGAGGAAGGTGGTAGTTCCCCTACCAGCCTTTGATTTCAGTTCCTTCAAGGTCACTCCTACCAAGTTTGCCAAGAAACCTAAAACATTTTCAAGGATTTTGGTGGATGCCTCAGGGCATAAGTTTGCAGAAATTACCACTCCCACGGCTGACAAAACCAAGGATGATATAATGGTCACCGATTATCAGATCAAGAGGGTAGATCTAGGAAAAGTAACAACGAAGGGAGCTCAACAAGATGCACAAGATGCCATGAATGTGTTGTGCCAGAAAGTGAAGGAAATAAAGGCAAACAGAGATAAGCTAAAAGAGAAAGTAGAGCAGCTGACAAAAGTACTACTCAAGCTTTCAAATCCTCCTGAGTCAACAACATCATCCTCTACTCCTATCAATTTCGATTTCTCATCGGTACCCATGATTGAGAAGATTAATGAGAAGGGTAGAACGGTAAATGAATGTATCTAGAGGATGCTCCTACAAGGAAAATAGGTCATTAATGACTCGTGGAAGTCTACAAATTCTTGGAGGATATAAAGAAGGATGGCGAGAAAATGGATGATGAATTTTCAGCAGAAGTCGAAACCTAGAGTTAACTTTTGAAGGTCTCAATACGTTGAAACAGTTCCGCCCGCATCTTGGTTGAAGAAAGCATCATTCCACATGGGCACAATAATTTTCAACTAACCAAAGCCATTAGATTCATAATAAATATTTTCAATGAAGCTTGCAGTAAATTGATGGAATCAAGAGATCAATTGTTTGATGGCACAAATGACATAGAAGAAGAGGTAATCAATATCTGCACTAAAGTGTTGAATGAAAGCTCAAGTATTTTTCCCATTTATGATATTTACAAGCAAATCCAAGAATCAATTCATTTACGAATCAAGCGATGGCTTTAGCACTGGAAATCATTGATAGGTTTGTGAAGATTGAACATTCTTTGGAAACATTGAGGAAACTCAACAAGAGACTGAAGAAACTTCCTGGTAATGCGAGTGATACTCAAGAAACATGTGAAGTCCTGAGTGATCATTCCACTACACCTGATGAAGATGAGATGCAAGGCATAATCTGAAAGTTCCAAGAGTTTTGGGACAAGCAGGCTTTCTTGGAGGAAGACAAAGATGATGAAATGGAATAGGCATAATGTTTCATGTCATTTCAATCTTGAAATCAACATGTCTTTTTCATTTTTGTTTCATCATGTAGGAAGAAAATTTTGACTTGGTCTCCTGTGTGAGAGTCAAGCAAAATAGGACTCTCATAAAAAGACTATTTTCTAGGATTTATCCTATTTTCTCTCTACTCTTTTTATTATAAATAAGGGATGCTTATGCATTCCAAAGGGTTGAGATTTTTGGAATATTGAGAACTATTGTGAAGAAGAAAAACTTTGTGTTTTCTTTTAATCATTTGAGGAATAGAAACTGATGCTATTTTGCAAACTTTGTGTTGTGAGATGTATCTTTCTTAAGATGTTGTTCTTATGTTCATAATCTTAAGCTATTCTTTGTTTAGCATCTTGATTGTTCTAATCATTTCAAACATTACATTTGTTATCTAAAACTCGTATGATTATTTCGTGATCTGTGTTTTCTCAAAAGAAAATACGTTCCTCTCATTTCCTTTCCATTGTGTTTCTTCCATAATAATAATTTCCTTTCTAATCCTTTCCATTTCAAAAAATAGTAATACCTTCACCTAGTGTGGATATGGATTTCAGGATTCTATCCCAACCCCAATGGTTAGATTAGTGTGAAAACTATATATATATATTTTTTTGTATTTTAGATTAGTAATAAACAGGCAGCCTCACTTGTCTTTGAGGAGGGATTTAATCCTATGTACTGTGGTTGAACCTCATATTTTGGCTTGACAAAATATCCAACCAACAAAGTGAAGTGGAAAAAATGGCGGGACGAAGCAGAAAGACCTCAACCCATTGTTCCATGGGGAATAAATACAGTCCTATTCACTCTTGAACTGCCTCTTCATGATCTACCAACAATTTCCCACAAGAAATTTCCAAATTTCAAAGGTGGTGGCACATAACTCATGAAGAGCACATATCGGCCTTCACGACATCATGTGGAATTCTTGGTGTCCAATATGAAGATGTTAATGAAAGATTGTTTTGGAGTCTCTCCAAGAAAAAGTAAGCGGAATGGTTCTACCTCCTACCTACCCAATCCATCACTTGTTGGAATGACATCAAAAGGAATTTCAAGGAAAGATTCAGATTTACTGAGGATTGTCAAGACCTCCTTGTTCAATTGGCACAAATAAAGAAAGGAGAAAGTGAAACTATGAGAGACTTTGTGGCTCATTTCGAATGGTTGCTTAAGTAGGATACACGAAGAGGATTCGCCATCTGAAAAAAATGTCAAGAGATTCTTCATCAATGCTTAATCACCAAAGGTAGGATTTATCCTACGAAGAGTTCAACCGAGGGATATTGCAAAAGCACAAAGATTGGCCATTGAACTTGATGATGATCTCATCCTATCTGGAAAGATCAAGAATCCCTCAAAGGGTAAAAAGTGAACATCTTGGAGATGAAAGAACTGATCCTTTAATGCATAAAATGGAAAATGAAATGACATCATTAAGGAGGGAAATATTTCAACGAGTTTCTTCTCAAAGAAGAAACAAAAATCAGATTGTAAGAGTGCCCCAAAGGCTTGCCTTGGAGGCCTCACCTATCGATGTAAATTATAGGAGTAAGTAAAATGAAGAGGAGATTGAACCAGAAAGTGAAGGTGGTGATTTCCTATAAAGATATGAGTTTGAGAACCATACACAAATTAAATTTCGTGAGTATTTTGGAGGTGATGAAGAAGATGAAGAAGATCCACCCAGTTTCTCATGTGCAGTATTCACTCATCCTCAATCGATAAAGCAACATCTTCCTCCATTGTTGTAAAGAAAAAGAAGATTGAATATCCTCCTGTGGAAAATCTGCAAAACAAAATAATTAGTCGAGGATCTTCGCTCCCACCCTCCATGGATTTTTCATTGTTGAATCCTTATCTTGTAGTAAGTAAGAAGGCTCCCACAATACCAAGTCTCTTGATGCCTCTTCCAATTCTAAATCTAAATCTACCCCTATAAAATCTATTACTTTAAAATATCCTAATGTACCTTTCAAAATACCCTCCATTCCCCAAAAATATACTCCTACTTCCAAACCTATCCTAAATCCAAAAGCAGTCCCTTCATCACCTTCACCCACATCTGCTCCTTTTGATTTCATAGAATATGCGAACAAAGCCAAAGTCCAAATTACTAAAATTGAATATTTGTGGACTCATCCTGAACAATTTGAGAGGTTTGTTTGATATATCAGGAGTGGTAGTCTAACACCCAATGTTGTAACTTCTAGTTCCAAAGGCATGTTGCCAAACCCACCTATGCCTCCCTCACAGAACATGCTTTCCTTAAGCACATCCAAGACTGACAAGGTCGATCCTTTCTACGTCTCCCTTCTTATTGGAGAATATGTACTTGAACAATTTCATAATAGATTTTCATATGTCTAACAACGTGATGCCTTTAAAGGTCGTCAAGGCTCTCAAACTTACCATGACTCCACCTAGTGGCTCTTGTTACTCCCTGGAGTCAAAAGAAGTCCCACTTGTAGGGAAGATCAAAGATGCATAGGTGGCTCTCGCCATATTTCCAGATAAGAAATTTTAAGCAATGATTTTTGTAATGAGACATCCTAGCCTCATTTGGAATGTTGTTGAGTAGAATTTTCTACCGAGACTTGGGAGGGAAAATCCATATGAATTGGTCATCCGCAACTATACCAATGAAGGGAGACATGGAGAAATTTCTTCCCATGAATAAGATGAGGTACATGGTACTAAAGTCCGGAAGCCCAGAAGATAACATTTTTTACCAAGATAGCAAGTGGATGAATCAGTTTGTGATAACCAAGGAAGAAGAGGATATTCCCATCTTGATATGGCTATAATTTCCTTCTCGGAGAGGCATGGACCTTGAATAATCATTGAGGATATTTGAGTTATAAGAGGGAAGCCTCGGATTACCGAATGATGCAAACCATGAAGAAGAGGAAATGGTTCTTGATGATTTTCAAGAAAAAAAATAATTTTATGTGTTTATCCATGATGAGGAGTTATTCTCATTCCCATTTGGGGATGAAGATGACCTCAGCTAGGCCATCTATGGAGAGACAAGACCATCTTATGATGAATCCACGAAAGGTTTGAAGGAACTACATGTACAAGAACTGCTTAGATCTGCAAAAGAAACTGAAGATCTTGAGCTCAGTCTCAAACTCCTGATGCAATCCATGAACCTACAAGATAAGCATGAATCTGATTTGAAAGCTTCAATAAATGTGAAGGTTGGCCATGTTGAAAAAAAGCAAGATGAGAAATATGATGTCCCCCTGAGCCAATGATTAATGGATGCAACGATGAAATGGAGATATTTTCTTTCCCATTTGAAGAAGAATACTATTTCCATGATGAAGAAATTGAAACAAGGAGTTTTGAGGCCTTTGAAGCTAAAGCTCCTCTTGATGAAGGATTGATAGAATGCAGCGATTCCCAAGATAATGAAGTAATCCCTTTAGATAGTTTCCTTGAGCTGTAAAATAAAGATTCTTTGAAGGCATACAAAGATGAGATGCAGGAAGTAACAAAGGAGATATTTGTGCAAGGAATATTAGATGCAGTGGAAGTTATGGAAGACCCCTGAGCTTATTCTTAATCTCTTAACTCATTTCATGGCCATACAAGACAATTATGAGGTCACTTCCAATCCTTCCGTTAGTACTCAAGCACCTCACAATGGAGTAGAGAAAAAGGATAAGTCTGAGGTTTCTCATGGAAAAGAGGTCAATGAGCATAGACCTGGGAAAGAAAATAATCCAAAATATTCAAGTAATTTGAACAAAAAGTAGCCCTAGGGCAGTGATAACATGCTCAGTGAAGAATCATCTATGTGGATAAATATGGAAAGCAACTGGCACTATGAAATCAATTTCAAAGAACATGAAGGCAATGGAATTTCTAAGCGAAGGCCTAAGCATCAATAATTTCATGTAGGATCACTCCTACAAAGTGTACATACAAATGTAAAAGCACCTAGATTTCATAAGCAGCTGAGGAGAGGAGGCTACTTTCGGAACCGATCACGGCCGCGAGAACATCATCATTTGATGTTGCTCTTTAGGGGTAACTTTTATAGGAATAAAAAATGCTTCAGTGAAAGCGGGTTGTCCCCCGCCTTGTACCATAGGTGATTACTAGGTGTGTTTCCCCTCTTTTTTTTGTGTTTCGTTTCCTTTTTGTGTGTTGTGTGTTTTTTTCCTTCTTCATTATCTTTCTCTCCAGTAAATTGTACATGACCCCATAGGGACCAATGGATAAGGCAATCGATCAATGGAATATATGGTCTAAATTTGATATTCTAGATTCCTATGTCATGTCTTCACTGCACTTAGTCCATGTCATGTCCCTAAGCTAAAGTCAATTGTTTTCATGCAAATGTGCAACAAGGGAATTAAAAATTTCCGAGCATGAAAACTATACCCATGTGTTAATTTTTTCAAGTCCTATCATTCCAGAAACCCCAGGTTTTCCATTCAATCCAAGTGACCTCCATATTAATGTTATCTCATCCCCCTAGGTGATTATAAGAGTTCATTAAAATTCGCAAGCTACAGGTAGTTGTGGGAATGGCTATCACTAGCCTTCCTAGGGTTGGAGAAACCCTGTGGAGTTAAGAAGAATGACCTAAGCATATGTGGAGGTGATTCAAAGGTCTTGGGACATCATGGAAATGATTCATGAAGATTCTGGAAGGGCTCGAAGAAGTTGGGGCAGTTTCACCAAAATTAGGGTTCACATGCCTAGTCGCACACGAGGCCAAAAACAATCGATGAGCTTTAGAAGGTGATTCTAGGAACTCTAGATGGATTTAGTAGAAAACCAAAACATTTACGAGAAAGATAATTCTAATACCTACACTATGGTTAAATCATATTTTTCACAACACTTTGGTGTATTAGGTCTGCAGACAGTTTTTCTCAGGCACAGGTTGAGTACCAAATCAAAAATCCAATTTATCAGGGATCAAATGGAAGAATAAATACATGATACCCCCACCATTTTATTTAAAAGGTCATTTCCAATTAGTATAATATAAAAAAATTCAAAAAAATCCATTGGGAGCTCAAGTTATCATCGTCGCAAGTTGTCCTCTTGGAGTGAGTTTGGGACTTAGCCAAATTTTTAGAGGAAACATGTCAAATCCAAGATCCTGTAGGTATTTTGTGTCCCCAACATCCCTAAGGTTCAGGGACATCAACCTCTAAAAATGTTCCCAACCCCCATGTGGCCTCTGGAACCCCATGCAACCATCAGGATTGTTAGTTCAGCCCCTAGGTGCAATTTGGAGCTCAAATTCCCCTGTAGTCGGATCTCCGCCACATGTCAAATCCATGGCCACCATGGAATTTGATGTGCCTCATGTCCCTAAAAATTCAATTGAGAAGGCCAAAACATGTCTCATCAATGTGTAATGAATGATCTCTTTTTAATCAAGTTTGACCGCATTTTGTGGCTTTTGTTTGATCTAGTATAAGTTAGGATGTAATTGTCCATATTTTGTTTGATTTAGTTCTAACATCTAAAAATTCTGTAATTCCTTACAAAATTTGTGGAAATTTAGTTTTTAGAATAAAATAGGTCACATTCGGTCAAATAAACAAAGTATGAAGCAACCAAGCACCTTTTTGAGGACATTGGCTTCAATGCGGCTTAGCTCTCGGAACCTTCATACTTAGTTAGAAAATCCATCACTCAGCTAAGGAACTATATCACTTAGCTCTGGAACCTTCATACTTATTTCCAAAACTCCAACACTTAGTTCTGGAACTCCTGCGCTTAGCTCTGGAAATTTTGCAGTTAGTTCCGGAATTTATCCAAAGATCTGGAATCAATGGGAATCTATTTATTTTGAAAAAATCCAATGATAGAGAAATTAATGGGCCCTCAATCAGGAACAGATCAATGAATTGTTGATTCTTCACACTCCAAAAATACTTATGTAAGACCAAATAGTTGTATGTCCAGCAAGTTTTCTAAATTTCACATCTACTTTGAACACTATTTTGTTTCACTATAACCTATAGGTGGATAGACAAACTATTGAACACTTATGATTGTAAATTCATCTTTCAGATGATGAAATATATATAAATACCTGAAGATATATATATATATATATATATACAGACATATACAAGTTTTGTATGACAAAACAATTTAGTAATAAGATAGCCATTTCATTTTGAGAGTATCATAATTTGTCAACTCCTGATTCAAGGTGGAGCAAGGGCCCAATCCTCCAAGAAACAGGATCCTTTATTTTATTGGTATTTATATCTTTAAGCAATTTGTATAAATCTATTCTCTATTAGTTCTGAAAGTACTTTTGGTTCTTTAGTTGAAATTTGTTACGTAACTGTTCATGCAGGTGTTGTAGAATAAACTCCTATTTCTTTACAAGCATTTTTAACAACATTTTCAAATGTGTGTTTAATTCTGCAATGAGTGTTTATTTCCGAGCAGTGTGTTTCATTCTAAAACGTGTGTTTATTTCCAACTAGTTTATTTAATTTTGCAACGTCTATTTATTTCCAGCAAAGATGCGTTCAATTCTGAAAGATTTATTCATTTCAGCAATGTGTGCTTATTTCAGCAAGTTTCTTATAATTTAGTTTTAATAAGGATTCAGCCAGAAATCTTAAAGATAATTTAAAAAACCCCCAGAAAATAAAAATAATAAATATCTACAATCAATTACTAGTTCACTAAGATTCTTCTTGTTGCATATAGCTTCAAACACACCCTTAGTTTGAATATGACATCAACCATGAGTTGATTAAATGAAGGGAATAATGACACCCATCATTTTTGGTGTCGTTTCAGGACCCACTAGTTAGAATTGTCTAATTAGGTGTCAACAAGAAAAACAATCATACATCTAGTAATTGAAAAATCTTCCCTACGTTATCATAAAATTTATGAGTAGACCAAGAGACTCAAAGGGTAGATTTCTCCCAAAAATATCTCAACAAGAATTATCAGCATCCTCTAGTTCAAATAAGGAAGTTGAGTAAGAATTAGAAGCACCATTGTCCCTGTTAGACAAGAAGTAGAACTTCCACCTTTGGAATTTTGAATCAATCATCGAAGGAAGTGGAACTTTTAGGAGAAGGATTATATTCCAAGACCCTTTTAGAACAAGTTTTGATTCTCAACTGAGTATTCAACCTCCTACTCTTGACTTCTCACCTTCGCCAAAGCGGATCACATACCACATTGATTAGGAAAATACCTAGAAGATACTACAAAAATGACACGAGAAGCTAAAAGAGAACTTGATAGGACCTTTACTTATCCAATTCAATTGGAGGATGATGATACACCTATGAAGAATATTTCACCTGCACACTTGCCTATATTTAGAGGGATGTCATCTAAGGACCCTAACCAATTTTTGTTTGAATTTAAAGTATTGTGTTAGACCTATGACTACAAAAGCAGAAAATCAAAAACTCAATTTTTCCCATCTACTCTAAAATATGCAGCAATAAGGTGGTTTATGGGATTAACATCCAATTCTATTACCACTTGGGGGCGAACGAAAGCGCCTTCCTAGAAAAATATAAAGACTACTAAATGGGGAGAAACAGGAAGGAAGAATTTTTCAGGATCAAACAGGAAGAGGATGAAATTATGGAAGATTATTTAGATATATTCCTCTTTGTAAGTAAAAGGTGTGGATATTTACTTCAAGAAGAGCTAAGAAAAACAATTTTTCTTAAAGGTGCGGATGATAAATCTAAGGACACCCTTAATTTAATGGGATGTGGAAACATCATAAATTGAGAATGAATGATATTAAATACTTGTGTAGAATTTATTCAAGAATAAGGGGTGGACCTAGGAAAGGAAAAACTATGAAAAGTGCAAATCAAGACATGAACAAACTTATGGATGAACTAGAAAACTTTAAAACAGATATCCTAGTTCAATTAACTTCCACCATGGATGGATTGCAAGCCAAAGAAAATGTTAATACTGAACCATTAGCTATCTATTTTCCTAGACGCAGAAAGAAGAATGCAATAAGAGATTGTCCTCTAGATAATTTAGAAATATGTCTTATCTGTGAATCTAGGGATAATGAAATTAATGCTTTTTCTCTTCTTTCATTCATAAAGAATCATCTCAAACACACCATCACTTCATCCACTATAGAAGAAGTAAAATTTATCCAGAGACAACCTAGCCAGGGGTAGTTCATACCAAGATCTGTTCCTAATCCCTGGATGATGTCATGGGTAGCTCAGACAGTACCACAAAATTTGGGACAACCACCTTGGACCCCTCAACCAACATGGAATCCCTAATATTGGGAAGGACAAGATTGGTATGCTCTAGGACACCAATAGCCATGGTCTGGTCAAAGTAACCCTTATACTTGGTCATAACCTAGGTGGAACCCTAATAACTACGCTTAAGGGAAAACATATCCCAACCAACATCAACAAGCCATAATGGGTTCTCCAACACAAGGTTCACAAACTGAAAATGTGGTTCAAACACAAATACTAGCACAACCAGTGGTTAATCCCAAAAACAAACAAATAACCCCTGTCTATGGAACAGAGCAAGAAAAACTAGTTGATCTTAATGCCATGGATTGTAAGGATATTCAAACAAGATCTGGAAAAATAATTAATAGTCCACCTGTTATAATTACCGAGATGAAAAAAGAAACTGAAACCCTAGTTCAGTTATTCCTAAGGAGGATGAAAAAGAGAAAAGAAGTAGCCAGATAGAAACTCTACTGAAACTCCATTTCCAGAAAGATTTAAGGAAGTTATTGAAACCAAGGAATTTGAACTAGTGCAAGAATTAAGGAAACTAAATATTGAAATACCATTGTTGTAAGCAATCAAGGACATTCTGAATTAAACAAATTAATCAAAATGTTATGTTTGAAAAGACCTGGAAGGAAGAAGCGAGTACCCTAGGACTATTAAGGTAGATGGGAAACTTGTTGATTTATTAGCAGGAAAACTCTTACTTCCCAAATATGGGGATCCTAGAAGCCCTGTTATTTCTATCTCTATAGGAAATAAACATATACATAATGTTTTGGTTGATTTGGGAGCAGCTATAAATGTGATGATAGTAGACACTTTGAAAACATTACCATTGACAGGTATACAACCTACTAGCACCATATTACAGATGGTAGATCAGTTGGTAGAAAAACTAGAAGGGATCATTGAAGATGTGGCAGTTATGGTGGAGTCATGGGAGTATCCAATGGACTTCCTTATATTACGGCCAAAAGGTAAAACACTTGGTTATCCCATTATTTTGGGCAGACCATGGTTAGCTACAGTTGCTGCCTTAATTGATTGCAAATCAGGTGATATGACTATCTCAAATGGTAAGAATTCTAAGAAAATTTCCCTATATCCTTCTACACGACCTTTTATTGATAATTAAGAACAATTATGGGTTGATGATCTTGATACTAATAAATAAAATTTGTCTTCTTTGGCTATGATAACATTTTAGGATCATGTATGACAGGTAGATAATATTATTAATCATCCATTGAATGATCACCAATTATCTTTGGAATAATCGGGGATAGTTCGGAAACCTTTCGATTAGTTCGGAATGTTTCCTTTTGGTTCCGAACTTCTCCAAAGTTCGGAATCAATGGGAATATGTTTATTTTGAAAAAATCCGGTGATAGAGAAATTAATGGGCCCTACAATCAGGAACAGATCAACGAATTTATTATTCTTTACACTCTAGAAATAATTATGTAATACCAAACAGCTTGTATGTCCAAAGAAGCTTTCTAAATTTCACATCTACTTTGAGCACTATTTTGTTTCACTAGAAGCTATAGGTAGATAGACAGCTATTGAACACTTATGATTGTAAATGCATCTTCGGATGATGAAATATATATAAATTCCTGAAGATAGATATATATGATATATAGAGAGAGACATATACAAGTTTTGTAAGATAGAACAATTCAAGTAATAAGATAGCCATTTCATTTTGAGAGTATCATGATTTGTTAACTCTTGATTCAAGGTGGAACAAGGGCCCACTCCTCTAAGAAATGGGATCCTTTATTTTATTGGTATTTATATCTTTAAGAAATTTGTATAAATCTATTCTCTAGCTTGATTACCTGTAAGTAATCTTGGTTCTTTAGTTGAAATTTTTACGTAATTGTTCATGCGAGTCTTTGTAGATTAAACTCTTATTTCTTTGTAAGAATTTTTAACAACATTTTCAAATGTGTGTTTAATTCTGCAACAGTGTTTATTTCCAAGTAGTGTGTTTCATTCTACAACGTGTGTTTATTTCTAAGCAGTGTGTTTAATTCTACAACGTATATTTATTTCTAGTAGTACGTTCAATTCTAAAATATTTATTCATTTCAGCAATGTGTGTTTATTTCAGCAAGTTTCTTATAGTTTAGCTTTAATAAGGCTTTGGCCAAGAAATCTTAAAGACACTTTAAAAAAACCCATAAAATAAAAATAATAAATATCTACAATCAATTACTAGTTCACTAAGATTCTTCTTGTTGCATATACCTTCGAGACACAACCTGGTTTGAATATGGCATCAAATATGAGTTTATTAAATGAAGGAATAACGATGTACCATCATCGGGGACATTAAACCTTGAAAAATGTGCCCATCCCTCTAAGGGAGATTTTTGTCACCCATCGACCCACTTCTAGCTCCTCAATTCTGATTTTCTAGCTCTCACTCCCTGTCGTCATATTGATGCCACATGTCATCTTCTTGCTCACTATGGAAATTGATGTCCCTCGCATCCCTTTTAGGTGAGGGATGTCGGGGACATTAAAATACACCCAGCACCTTCTATTCATTTTTTGAATATTTTTAGAATATACTATAGCTAAGGATATGTGCAATAAGCTACAATTCATTTATGAAGGTGATACTAAGGTGAAGTTTACAAATCTCCAGACTTATGAAAGTTAGTTTGAAAGTTTTAAGATGAAGAAAGAAAAAAAAATTGCAATATATCTCCTCCGGGTAGATGATGAGGTCTATACTATTAGAGGATTAAGAGAGTAAGTGAAATAAGCATTGGTGGTATAAAAGGTGTTGAGATCTATAACTCCTAAATTTATCCTAAAGTCTCGGCTATAGAGGAAGCCAATGATATAAGTACATTGCAGATGGATGAACTCCATTGTATCTTGAAAGCCTATGAGATGAAGACATGTGATGGAAAACCTCCCAAGAGGGAAGAATTCTTCAAATTTAAAAGGAATTCAAAGGTAATAATATCAAAAATTACGATGTTTTTGATATAGATGATGATGAATTGATTGCTCTATTTGCTAAGAAGTTAAAGACAAGTTCAAGAAAGTATACGGGTAAGCTGCCCTTCGGATGCTTCATCTGTGGTGAGATAGGGAATTTTACAAATAAGTTTCCTCACAAGAATAAAGATGAAGATAATGGAGAACATGATGATGATAAGAGGTACCACAAGACTGATGAGCGAAAGAAGGGGTTCGCAAATTTTGAGGGTAAAAATAAGTTCAAGAGAAGCCTATATTCCAAGTAGGATTGAATATCATCGAGGTAAGTAGTGAATCATGATTTTCATGATGATGGCGATGATGTTGGAAATAAAACCCTATTTATGTCTAAAGGAACTAGGATCTCTAAAAGATAAGATTCATCATTTGGAGGTACATGTGTGAATTTAGAGGAAGAAGAGTTTGAAGCTAAGTTGATAAGTTTCCTAGAAGAGTTGAAGCATGCAACGAATAATAATAATAAACCAAAAAGACAAAGCCAAGGAATATGAAGATATGATTCATTTTATTGAAGATATACATAGGATTGACACCCATGAGTATGATGAAATCATCAAATAGTTAGAAAATCAAATGGATAATGTAGCTGCAATCTGAAATATAAGGAGGAAGAGTATAACATGTATGATGAGAGAAATAGAATCCCTAAAGTCATAAGTAAATAAAGCAATAATAACCATTCAAAAGTTTGAGAAGAGTTCCAAGGATCTATATGATATCTTATATATTCAAAATACTTCATGTTATAGGAAAATTTTAGTATTCAAGGAAGAACTAAAGGGTGAAAAGGTGAATCAAATCACAAGATAACAAGAATTTGTTTAGAGCAAGAAGGATGTTAGCATAGAAAACAATACATCTAATCCTATCAGATAACCCAATGCAATGAGGTATGTAATGTCTTCCAATGGTTATTGTTGTATTTCCAATTCCAGTGTTAAATTCCCTTCAAGAATGAGGATTCATGGAACCATGGAAGAAGTATCTTTTCACACCAACCAAGAGGTAAGAATGGAATTGCTTTCTATAACTTTCTTAATGTTGGTCATATTGTAATTTTTTGTTATCATAGACACTCAAGGAAGAGTAAGAAGTTTGAGGCTCCTAGAGTACATGAGAGAAATCAAGATAAGGCATGGGAACCAAGAGTGAATCAGGGAAATCTAACTAAGCATATGCTAGAGATTGGAGCAAGTCAAGAATTCTCACAGGTTGTTGATCAGAAGAAGGTTGAAGAGGTCAATCCACAGATGCCAAGGAGGTCTTGGAATCTCCTAATTTTTTTGTTTTAGATCCCTATGGTTAGGGATGTGTCTACTAAGCTTCCTATAGGGATTCGTTAATCGGAAGAAACATGTAGTAAGGGAGAGCTTTAATTGAAAAAGTGCAAACTAAATATTTGTTGAGATAGTGAATATCTTTGAAGATGTAGCTTGTTATTGTGAAGATGTGTTGTTGGATTGCAGGTATGAAGAATTCAAGGACACATATGTGATGGAAAAGTGAAGGTATGTGTTTCAATAATTTGTATGATGAATTGATCAGACCATTTAAACTCATGAATATATGTTGCATAGTAAAAAATTTGTGGGGGATTTTGTAAGTTTAAATATAATTAGATAGATTAAAGAAGTATAGTATGTATGTTTGAGGCATAAGGTTGTGTGTTGAGACATAATACATGTCTATAACTCTTAATCTAGAGATTAGTCAGTTAGACCAGTATGATCTTGTGTTATAATCCTATGTGTTACATGAAGACCCAAATGGACCTACAAGTTTGTTCTTAGAGGTATGATCAGAATTTTAGCAAGGCATGACAAAGTATGAAGATATAGAATCTGGGTATGTTCATGAAGTATACGGGAAGAGTATAAAAAAAGTATAGATAAGTGGAATCAAGGTAAGATATGCATGAATTAAGGGGGATCCGAACAAAGCTTCATGAGAAAGTGGGTTCAGATGAGAAGGTTTTTCTGGTGTTCTTGGTCTTAGGGAGAGTTGGTTGGCTCAAGAGAAGAAATAAATTGTTAGCATTGTGAAATATCAAGGTATGCATGTATGTTTGGTATATTCATTCTATATAAGGTTTAAGTTGAGTTTATGACTACATACCTTGAAGAAAACGTTGGAGTTCCTTACGTGTTGATAGGGTCTATATCGATATATCATCAATAAAATTGAGAGGTTTACATGAACTCAAGTTGGTTTGTCAATGTTGAAAAGTTTTAGTGGTATCAAGGACTTAGGGGATTCAAAACGAGAGATGAAAGAGGTCAAATGGACCTTGTTTTGTTTGGTTGATTTTTCAAACCAAATAGTGAGCCCTAATGTTATGACAGGAAAATAAAACTAATATGTTGAAGGTATGATTTTTTTATTGTTGGCGAGAAAATTTGTCAGGTAGAAAATTTGATGGATATCTTGCCAACGCTTTGGGAATCTAAGTCCCTATACTTGAATGGTGCATCGCCATGTAATTATGTGCATGTGAAATTGGTTTTTGTGGTGGCCTTACAACCGGGGATACAACAAGGGCACTCCACGACCCAGAAAAATATTGCAATTGCTTGCAAGAGAGGACTTTTCTAGGAGAATAGGAAAGGGAGTGAGAAAAATAGGGGTTAATGTTATAGGTAGAAAATAAGATTCTATACCCATTAATAAAAAAATTCCAACACACATAGATTTAGAAGAAAAATAATTATGCAAACGGTAATAAGACCAGCTAATATTTAGAGAAAAAATTGTAAATCTCCTAGTCAAAAAGGCATGAAACTCCTTCTTTATTCATTGATGCTTGATAAAAATTATACATAGAAAGAATGGGAAGAACATAGAGATGAGAAGTAGAAGAATTTCTATCTATTTTCTTCTTCACAAGGGATAATCTCTCATGAACACAAAATTGACAACCCTTTGGAAAGAGGGTGTCTTTACAATTTATAGAATCAGAGAAATCTCTTCGCCTACCCCCCACATGACCTTTCAAATACCTTTGCACAAATTTGACTTTTTGCATTCTTAGGAGAAGATTAAGTCCTCTTTTATAAAGTAATGGTGACTTATTTAATTATAAACATAAAGTCATTTTTAATTAAATAAAGAAATTATGAAAAAGTGCAACCCCAACAAAGAAATAAAATGTGGAGGAGAGAGAAAAGGGAAAGAGAAGAGAGAGAAAGGAGAGAGAGGAATAAGAAATCATTTCAATGATGAAGTTGCCTCTAACAAATTTCATTGATCCTTGCGGATGATCCGATGAAACAATCTAATGTAGTGAACTCTGGATCATCAAATGCCTTAGACCATGAGAAACCTCCTTTGGATGATGCATGAACACCCCGAACTAAGTGTTTAGAAACACTTTTGAATGATTCCTTTGGTGACCACGAGTGTCACTCATGAAGATCCCTTCTAAAGAGGTTGAAGTTGGAAAATGGACCTTGATGACCTTTGCAACATGGTCATACTACTGCACTGATTAGAAATATCTAATGAAGTGAATTTGAACACTAAAGAATGCTCACTCGTGATATAAGACAATCACGAAACATGAATTTCTCCCATTCCTTTGACCTTCTGGATTGCACAAATGGATGGGAAACTAGAAAAATCACTCAAAAGATGAAACCACGAAAATATCGTGAATTTGAATTTCCTACACATGAAAAAATGGGGGTTACTATTTTTAGTAAGTGACAATTTCCACCCTTTTCGACTCTAATTACTGAATTTTTTTGTTACGGATCAACTATATGTACATTGCTTCCACCAAAACTTCCCTTTGTGATGCCTTACTAAAAATAGCAAGTGCATGTGTAGGAGGCTTAATATTTTTTAAAAGTGGGGTTTTTGATGAAACCATGTTTTTAATATGGGTTTTTTTATTTTAGTGTACCTCTGAAATTTCAAGTCTACCCGGTGTTTAGAAATGAAGATTTTAATTTTCAAAGTTTTGTCACAGGAAACTAAGGTTTCTTCACTATAAAAAATCCAGAATATGCATGTAAAAAAATATTCTTGGAACTTCAATGTTCCTAGAAATTCAAAATAATTCAAAAAAACCCCACAAATTTTTGTCAACCAATTTGTTAGATATGAGAAAATCTTCTTCACGGGTTTCAAGTCTCTTGAGCAAAATATCTCATTTTCTATCTTCACAAATCTAGATATCTTCTTGTTTATTTTTCTTTAAAAACATGGTGGAATGAATGGAATTGATGGAGGATGAAAATGGTGGATGCACATATTCGATGAAAATTTTGGGGGAGTTTGGCGGGAGAGGAAGAAATGTGGGGGTGTGTGCATGAAAATGGATAACTACCGCATTAAATAGCTTTGAGCATGAAGAGAGGAGGTGGCGAAAAAAATCCCCAATTGTCCCTTTGTTTTGGGAAAATAGGTGCAAAAAGTGTGCCTTATCCTTTTCAAGACAAGTGGTGAGCATGTGGGGGTTGGTGGAGGAGGAAGTCAACTTGGTCAAAGGAGCTTAAAGTGAGCCACCGGGGTCATATGAGTGACCAGAGTGCTAAAATGGGGTAGGGTGCACTATTTTATACCTCTTTTCCCATTTTTTTGGGAAAATGGGTCCAAAAAGTGTGCCTCAACCTCAGGTTGCCACGTGTCCCTTTACAAATTTGACTAAGTATCGAATAGCATACCTTGGAGGGTGACTTAGAAAGACCATAACTTGAGCTCCCGAATGAATTTTCACACGATTATTTATATGATTTCACATGGAAAATTCATTTTGAGAATTATTGGATGGTTACCATGGATTTATTATGTTTGAAACATCTTCAAATACCTCATTCTTTCTCGGGATTACAGTGAATGCATGGAAAGAATGAGATTCCTAGAAAAATGCATAGGTTTTTCGATTGATCTATTTTTTCCACCATGTAGAGGGTTGAAATTATTTTAAAATATATCTGTCAGGCTCAAAAATAATTCCAAATCTCCTATAATCACTTCTCAAATCTTAGGTACTTTTCCACGGTAAGCTCCTTTGGCCTCAAAAACCGCTTTTAGTGAACTAGCTCCTAAACCTCTGAAACTTCCCAGAATATTCCAAATGTTCCTTAATGTTTCTGGCTCTTGAATACCCCTTTGTGATGAATTTTATCCTTCATTCCACTCTAGGGGTTGTGCACTTATCTTAGAAAGGCTGATGGTAGTCCCTCCTAACATTGCCTGGAACTCCACTTTTAGAGAGACTGCCCCATAATTTCTTTGAAAAAAAATTTCCTTCCTAAATCCCCTAGGGGAATGGATGAAACTCATATATGGACCATTTAAATGACACAATAGGTCTGGTACAAGGAATAGGCTAACCTAGGGGGTGTCTTAGAAAGGTATAACATGAATTTTTTTACACTAGGGTATGGTTGTCATGTTTTCTAGTGAATTTTTCCCATTCATAAACACAAGACAACAATCATTAATGTCAAAATGGGGAGAATGAGCTGATGGCTTGAGAGAATGAGCTATATGTGTTTCCAATTAATGGGTTTTCGACAATGAAAAAGGGCGAAATTCTTGGCAACTAGTTCTTTCATTGATGTCAATAAATTTAAGTGATGTTAAAAGGAGAAAGGAACATGAAAGTTGATTAGTAGTGTCATTCATTGAGGTCATGTAATGTTGAGTTGCTTGGTCTATTTTTCATTGATGAGGTATCTTGACTAAGTGTTATTACTTGTAGGAGTGATATAGTGATATGTGGATGTTATAATTATGTCATTAAGGTAGTTTAAGGTTTTCTTAGGTGGGAAAGAGTGACAAAGTCATGAGGTGGTTAGCATGGAAGGTGCAAGCATGATCAAGAAGCCTAACTAGGTGGACTAGTCAACATACATGAAGCAAGAAGGTATGTTATTGTGGTTCATAGGTATGTAGAATTTGTTTAAACACCGTGAGATCATAGATAACATGAGGATGAAGTGTAGAGACACTCACAAGTGTCTCAAAGTGTATATATATAAGGTTTGGAACTAGTTTCTAGGCTCGTACCTAGACCTATTCTTCACCCTAATTGTCTTGATGAGGTTTTAGATCATATTTCAGCATGGAGATGTAAAATTTAGCATTGGGAAAGGTGTAACACGTTTTCCTAGAGGTGTGGACAAATTTTTAAGCCTTGGTTTAAGGAATGTGAAAGAAAATGTGTTTTTTCCTCTACAAGTTCCTAGAAAGTAAGAAACCCAGCTCAAGAAGGACTTTATTAGGTTGGTTGGTACATGTGAAGTATACATGGGAGGATAATATCTTCATGATAGTTGGGTAAGGGTCTTAGCTTGAGATTCATAGCATTAGTTTGTGGCTTAAGGGGCATAACTTTATGAATAATCGTTAAGAAGGAAAGGTTGTCTAAAACCCTTTTTAAACTCTAATAATGTAGTGATGGAGAAGAACTTACTCAAAATGACCTATAATGTTTGGGTGACTGGTTTGATGATTGTGTAGGCACCAAATTTGTGTCTTACGACCCCCTGTGACCCACATCTCATTTCGCAACCTAACCCCATCACCTAAACCTTACACAATTATTTATTAATTACTTTATAATTAATAAATCCACGTCGCCTTACCTGCCACCTCATTTTGCCACCTCATCATGACCTAGCCCTAACCCTAAACTAACCTAATTAAGACCTAAAACTTGGTTTACATCCACACCCATGACTAATGCCTCCTTACTCGCACCCAAAACCGACCTTGTAGCTACTTGACCAAGCCCGCAACTAATCCCTCGGGAGAAAAGCAGGGAAAGTTGGCTATTTTACTAAAAATAGCCCACTTTTTCCTAACCGATACCGGTTCCTACTCGACCGCCGTCGGTTACGTAACCGCCATCGGTTCCCTGTAAATGACCTTCCCGAACCAGAAACAAAGGTTGAAGGATTTTTGGATCAATCAGGATCATCAGAAGCGATCAAGAGAATCCGGATCTTTACTTGGCTGAGCAGAGACAAGTGAAGAAACAAGAAGAGTTTGGAATGAAGGAGATCAAGCCCAAGATCGCAACTAAATAGAGCTTAGAGCCTGTGACACTCATCTGATCATTGGGAGGGAGACATCTCATCTTCTGGGTATCAGGCCATCCTACCTGAGTTCTGCCTTTGTCATCACAGTTCTTGGACCTGCATCTTCGTCAATAACCAGTAAGTTATATCTTGCATGTCCTCTTTAGTAACATTTCTTAGACTTTTGAATCACAGTCCTCATAAATCTATTCCTAGATCTACTACCCAGCAACACATTATACCTAACTATCATCCACTTACCTCTCATCACCCCATTACCTAATCCTGCTCATATACCAGCCTTACAAACAACACAACTATCCTACAACCGACCCTCACCAAAAGTCCCAAAAACAAAGACCCTACCGATATCGGTTGACAGTAACCGGTATCGGTTATTGTGACTCAAAACCAGAAACCAGCCTTTCCCCTACCTATTTCAACGAAGCAATTAAATTGATATTTTACAGTCTTTGGTGTTAATTCATATTAGCAGGGGAATTGACCACCTTCGAAAGGAAGTTTTATATTTCCTGGGCCCAAGGTAGTTCCCTCATTTATTGTCTAATCAGAATCTTGTGGTCTTGTGTTCTTATTTGCAGGTAGTCCTTCCAAGACAAAAAGGAGTTCTTCGCAATCAGCCTGATCTCTCTCTACGGTACGCGCACACCATCTCGACATTCAACAGGTATTCCTCCTAGCCCTAACCCTTATCTGTTTCTAAAAGGAATGAAAGGATAGAAGCAACTCTATTCCCAAAAGCTGAAACATTCCGAGTGAAACATTTTGGCACGCCCGGTGGGACCTATTTCGGGTTTCTTTCTTTCTTACTTGCTTTCATATAGGGAGCATACTTGTTGTTTTCTTCTTCTAAAGATATTCACAAGGTATTTTGTTGTTTTTGGTAAAAGAGCTTACTTTTCTTTTACATCTTTGCATTAGTGAAAGTCATCCCTTTTGCTTCATCGAATATTATTTTCGATTTGGGTTTTAAAACACGTGCATCACATTCTTACTTGTTGTTTTCAAATTCTAGTGAACATAGATTAAGTGATGAGTCGTACACGTGGGGGTGATATCCACGGTATTGACAAGAAATTAATTTTATTTTCACCGCACAACACATACAAATCACTTCACAATTAACACAACATCTCAAACATCCCCCTTTTTTTCCGTGGTATTCCTCCGCCCGATTGAGGTAACCTTATAAGCCAAAACAAACTTGACATTTCCCCTAAGTCTTTTGTTTAGGATTCTGATATCATTCTACGTCTAAAGGCATAAGCCCTCAATAATTAAAATTAACCCTAGGGTTAACCTCTGGATTTGCGTGTGCATTTTGCTTGTTTTCAGTTCTGTTTTCCCTGTCATACTCTATTTTCTGTGATCACCTTAGAACAATTGATTAAGGTACTAAGCATTGTTAAAGATCAAATCAGCAGCTTCTTATATTTTCTTATACCAGTCTTATTACACCGACATCGGTTAACTGACTGACGTCGGCTATAGACTAACCGACATCGGTCATCGACCGATCTAGGTTACTTTCTTTTATAGTTCTGTCACACACCAAAGAACCTACCAATTTCACCATTATGAGGCTGTTTCACATTCACGATAGATTGAAGCCCTACTGTGTACTCTTGTCCATGGTTGTTATCACTGAAAGCAAGCGCCGCCATGGTTTCACATGCCCGCTCTGTGTCTTTTCCTGAATCACCCCCTTCACATTCTATAGGGAACCCTACGGACATCGGTGAGGTCCCCAAAATTCCTGTAGGAGATAAGGAATTTGCCAAATTTCTGGATGCTAATCCTAGCGCCGTCTAATACTATTTTTCTCATGCCCCGACCGTACACACTGATGGTCAACTCCTTGTTGGCATGCCTATTAGTATAGTTGCTCATCTAGCTCCTACTCCACTTTGATAACACCACCTTGCTTTCTACATCTTTAGCCCCGTCTCCCAATCCGACGGCTTCAGAGGTTCATACGACACAGATTGGCATTCCTTTGGCTAATCTTGGACCCCACATATCATTACCGTCGGCTGATCCTACCACATCTCTCTTGCGAGACGGCTCCGTTCTTGACTTGCTCTCGCCACCTATCCACACGAGCTTTCCTTCTCAAGCTCCGCCTACCTTTTCATTCCCATACACGTATCCGGTGACCTCAACATCTTATATAGGACATCCCTATTCGGTCGCCCCAACATATTCGTCCTCCATACCTTATCAATACTTAACCCCACGATTAATCAGCGGAGGCCCTTGGCCTAATTTTCCTCCGTTTACGACAACCGCACCATCATCTCATCCAACCACGGATTTCATCAAACAAATGATAGACAAAATGCAAAATCTGGAGGCTTCTGTTTTGGGAAGTCGTAGCACCTTGACATACGAGCAAGTTTGTCGGGAGCCTATTCACCCTTCCGTCCCCCTTCATTCATATCCTCCTCAATGGGAATTGCCAAAATTTACTCGTTTTAATAGTAAAGAGGATCCTCAACAACACTTGCGATCATTTAGACATGCTTGTTATTTGATTGCTCATGATGATGCCTTGCTTACTCCGCACTTTTACCATGTCCTTATCAGGACCCACCTTGGAGTGGTACAGTGCTTTAACCCAGCACTCAATCTTATCTTTTAACCAACTAGCCCAATCTTTCTTGGATCATTTCTCCATTAACATTGCCAAGAAAGTATCTATCACCGACCTCTATGCCATCCGACAGTTTGAAGACGAATCTATCGCAGATTTCGTCGAGACGATGGCGGGGCCTTATCAACCAACTCACATATGCCTTACCTCAGACTGAACTTATCGAACTTTTTACGCGGGCTGCGCTAAGCTAAGCTCATCTCCCTACCCTTCAAATTCAAACTTTCCGCACATTTGTGAGGCCTTTACTATGGCTCGAAACTAGAAATTCGAGCCTTAGAAGAAGAGAAATTGCGGTTACGCAACAAAAACCCCAATTTTTGAACCCCAGATTCCACCAATAAACCAAACACCACTACTCCTCATACATCCACTTCTTCGAAATCAAAAGGAGCTATCCACGCGGTGATGGTCAAATCTCAAGCACCGTCCAATACCCCACCAAAAACCACCTATAAATATAAAGCCGAGCCCATCAATTACACTCCCTTAGGAGAAACTTATGGTGTCATCTTGGAAAAATTGCTCAAAGCCGGAGCTATCACCTTGCCTCCTGTTAAACCTCACTCCGGGTTTGACTCCACACCCGCTCTACCTTCACAGTACAAAGAAAATGACACGTAACTTTCACCGCGTAAAAGGACATAGTCATGAAAATTGCAAGATGTTGAAAAACATAGTGCGGGAAATGGTTGATGTAGGGGATATAACCCTCGATAATCCTAATGCCCCTGCTAACTGAAATTTGAAAATCTTCAACAAACCATTCCTAAATCACTCTTCTAATGATAACATAAACTAGGATATCTTAGCCGAAGAGAGTGTTCATGAGATCCATGCAATCTTTGACTCCCAGCCAAAAACCTCTATTGAGAAAATTTTGAATCAAGCCTCTTCATTGACACAGGGGCCCGAACCTCCTTCACCACCATCAAGACAAGGCAAAATCATTCCTTTACCCATAAAGGAGTTAACTGCCTAGAGTTCTCTTCTCATAGATGAGTCTTCTTACACCACATCCCTACAAGACTGCGAGCGGATGTTATCTAACTTATCTATTTCCCAAACATCCCCTTCTACCACTCTTGCTGCACAAGAGGAAGGCTCGCCACTCCTTTTGTCATCCTTAGACGAGGAACCTCTTGCACCGACATCACCAACTTCTTTAACCATAATGGATCCTCTCAAACATGCCCTCCTGCCTATTAGTTCTTCATCGCCTAAATCTTTTCAACAACCGGTTGATCTCTTAACACCTATTGATACGAGTGCCTCATCTACCCCTGTATCACACCCACGATGTTGGAATCACAACCCACCTTTCTTCCATACAAAAGTTCCAATTCACACTGAAGACCTGTCATTCTCCGGAAGATGAGCGAGTCCTATGGGAATGTTTGAGTACCCCTATTCTACTCAAATGCAAATGGTGATCCGAACACCTCTACCATATACCCGAAGTGTTTACAGAAACTCAAAATGCCTATGTCCTCATCTTCACCCCCCGCATCTCTACCAAGTATCTCATCCACCTCTATTAGCCTAACCAAATCTTCCCCTACACTTGGGACCTCACCAATACCCAGTCTAACACACCCACCTAAGCGACTAGATTTATCCAAAAATAAAGCCGCCCCTCCACTTAGGAGACAAACTCAATCCGTGCCTCTATCACAATCAAAACCATCATCATCACACCTACCTTCCATATTGGGACCTCATCCCTCCACCTTGCATCAATATATCATACCTCCTGTGTTTTCTTTACAACGACCTACGCCTTCTGCACACATACAGAGATCTAAGGGTATATCAACAAGGTCATCCCATGTATCCGGTCCACCCATCAACCCTAAACAAATTTCATCATCAAAGGACTTGTTTGCCGTCACTCCTCTTTTGCCGTCATTATTTCCGGATACCACGTTATATGGACCCTCATCATCTAACCAGCTAAAAATGACTTCTGCGCCAAATAAGCCACATTTAGTTAAATCTAATTATCAGAACCCTTTGCCTAAACCACCACCCGCATGAACCAACCATGCCCAAACATTACCAAAACCCGCTCAATCAATACCCTCATCTTCCTCCGATTTTGACCCACTCAAAGGATCTTACGCCAAAATCCTTGCTATGTTGGTGGAGAATGCGACCATTTCTCTACCCCCACTTAGACCTTATGACCCGTCTAAACCTCGACCTATAGGTTATGATGAGTCTAAAATCTGCGCTTACCACCACACACCAGGACATGATGTGGAGGGATGCAAAGCTTTAAAAGCCATCCTTCGTCAGTCACCTCTCTCAGATAGAAAGGTTAAGAAAGACAACTTACGAAGGGAGAGACCTTTAGCTTCAATTCCCTCTCCTATATCACCTGTCCCCGCCTCACCAAGATCTATCATTATTACAACCCCACCTCTCGAAGCCCATGATTCATCCCTACCATCTTCCTCCTTTTGTGTCCACGAGATCAACATGATCGGTGTTGCTACTCGGCCTTGAAAGAAAAGCAATGAGAAAGCTAAAGAAAGCGCACCTGCGGCCTCTCTTTCTCCGTCCACCATCCCGATCGCACCACCACCTAAAGTGGTTATTCGTGGACCTGCCTACCCCGTCTCTAATGGAGTTGCCCACCGAGCCATGATCAAACAGCTTCACCAATCACCTGTAAAAATGACATTGTATGATCTCATTCAGACTTCTAAATCTCATCGACAAGCTCTCGTTGAAATCCTCCAAGGGATTGAGGTCCTACCTAACGAAACCACCTGTTACCTCCATTCTGACACCCAATCACGTTGCTTCCCTCACCAGACAACCTACCGCCTCAAACACTCTCATACGTCTCTGCACAACAAGTGCTGCTTTGTCGGTTTCTCCGAAGATGAAATTGTTGACTTTAGTACGAGAAGATCCCGACTACTGCTCTTTTCATCTCGAAACTTACATCCGGGACATTTTGGGTACGTCGTGTGATGATCGACGGGGGTGCTAGTCTAAACATCATTTCTTCAAAAGCCTTCCAACAAATGAATATCCCTTCTAGCTACATGTGTGCCAACCCCATCATGTTGCGGTCATTCAATGATGCTATTACCTCTACCTTAGGCACCGTGATCCTTAACATTCGTGTAGGACCACGTACTTTACCTGAGCTCTTCTATGTCCTTGAGGGAGAATTCCAATATAACATGTTGTTAGGCCGCCCCTGGATCCGGGCTATGGGATGCGTTCCCTCCACCTTACATAGATGTATAAAATTTGAGTACGAGGGGAAGTCCTACACCGTAAAAGTTGATCCTCCCCCCTTCAAAACCTGTAATATGTTATATCGCCCTAATGATGTGCTTGTACCAATCAAGACACCCATTCATCCAACCCAACCATCCACTTCAACCGTGCCTCAACCATCCACATCAACCGCACCTACACCTTCAACTAATGAAACCATCGTTGCAAATACCACTTCCCTCCCCGCGGACAACATCCCAACCTCAGATCCCTTAGTAGATGTTTTTCAACGCCTTACGCTGGGGGAGTATCACCTATATAACGTTATTTCTTTCCATACTCCACGGGAGTATGGGACGATACATGCACATCCTACCTATGACCGTCGTGTGGGGAAGTAATCCCTACGGACCACCTCATTACCGCGCACCAACCTAACATATGGGGGTGTTGACGCATCTTCCGTTACCCCTGAACCTCCTCTTGGTGTGGTTCCTTTCCAATCCGATTTCCAATACCTGACAAATCGTCGTTTCGCCCTTACCTTCCTGACACGCTGCGCTTGGAAGGGCTTCGGTTTCGGTCTTTATGAACAAGGCCGACATACAATCATTCCCGTAACTACACGCAAGCACAATGATCGTAGTGGTCTCGGATTTCCGGGAACACTTACACCAAAGGAACCTCGAGTCAGTTATCTCCTAGAAGATAACGACATCACCCCTACCGAACCATCATCACCCATTTTCCCATCATCACCCACAGCGTTGATAGATCCTGAATCTATCCCTCCTAACTTTTTTTTTTCATAAATGCTATCTTCCTAGGTCCTCTCACTTATCAACGTGATAATGAGGACCCCTCTTCTATCCCCCTTCTATATCCAGACATGATTGACGAGGACTCGCCTTCAATTAATGTTGTTGAGTGCCAGGATGATGACTCCATCCTCACTTATCTTGGCGCAGATGACTCTTATATTCAACGCGCCTTACCGTCTGAAACTCAAACCATGTTAAACGAGTCTACTATAGAAATCAACATCCACACAGAGGAGGATCCTCACATTGTGAAGATCGGACAATCCCTTAACGCATCAGAACAAGTCGCCTTTACTACCTTTCTCCGTGCTCGCAACCAAGCTTTCGCTTGGTCCTACGCTGACATGCCAGGAATTGATCCTGACATTGCTGTCCATAACATTACCCTGAAACCCGATTCCAAGCCAATTAAATGAAACTAAGAAAAATGCATCCACACATTGCCCTCTTGGTCAAAGAAGAGCTTCAACGACTCCTTTCTGTTTCCTTCATCCTGCCTATTGACTATCCTCAATGGATTTCTAACATCGTACCTGTCACTAAAGCGACGGGGGGACTTCGGATATGCATGGATTTTCGAGATCTTAACCTCGCTTTCCCTAAGGATGACTTCCCCCTACCTAGTATTGACCAACTTGTTGATCTCACTGCAGGCCATGAGATGCTCTCTCTCATGGATGGCTTTTCAGGATACAACCAAATTTTGGTTGCCCCTCGCCGATCAACATAAAGCGCCTTCATAACTCCTTGGGAACCTTTACATTATTGTGTAATGCCATTTGGCCTTAAGAATCTTTGGGCGACCTATCGGCGGGCTATGACCTACATCTTTCATGACATCATGCATATTATCCTTGAGGATTACGTCGACGATCCTCTTGGCAAATCTAAACATCATAGTGAACATCTCGATGTTTTAACCATTATTTTTGATCGTTTGTTACAATATTCTATCCGCCTTCAACCAAAGAAATGTGTCTTTGGTGTCCTTTCGGGAAAGCTTCTTGGTTTTATCGTCTCTTTACGTGGCAATGAGGTCGACCCATCTAAAGTCAAAGCTATCCTAAAAATGCCTCCACCTACTAATCTCAAACAATTGCGTAGTTTACAAGGTAAGCTCCAATCTATCCGACGTTTCATCTCCCAACTCTCGGATCGATGTCAACCTTTCCATCACCTTCTTAAAAAGGACATTGACTTTCAATGGAGCGAAGAGTGCCACCAAGCCTTTGAAGCTCTCAAAGCTTATCTCTTACAGCCACCCGTGCTTATCCCACCTCGGGACGATCGCCCCTTCTACCTTTACCTTTCCACCGACCACGATGTAGGGGCCATGCTTGCACATCGTGACTCCGAGAACCGCGAACAAGCCGTTTATTATATAAGTCGTACTTTGGTGGACTATGAGACCAGATATACACATGTAGAAAAGTTGTGCCTAGCCTTATCCTTCGTGGCCACCAAGCTCCGACACTACCTCCTGAATCACAAAACTTTCGTCATCACCAACACGGACCCCATCCATTATATGTATGCCAAACCTCATCTAAACCAACGCATCGCCCGATGGCTTATGCTCCTTGCTGACCTCGACCTTGAATTTATACACCAGAAATCAATCAAAGGACAAACCATTACCGACCAACTCGCGGAAGCCCCTTTACCTGGGGAACAATTTACCAATTTTACTTTCCCGACAAACTCATCACCACTCTTTCACTCAATGAGGAGTCGTATCCAATGACCCTCTTCTTCGATGGATCCAAATGCCAGCACGGCGGAGGAGCCGGTGTTGTTCTCATTCCTCTCGACGCTGAGCCTATGCCTCTTTCATTCCGACTCGATTTCCCCTGCACTAATAATATAGCGGAATACGAGGCCCTTGTTTTGGGTCTCCAAGTTGCGTTACACTTAGGTGTCAAATCTATCAATATTTTCGGCGACTCTCAATTGGTAGTCAATCAAGTTATGGGCATCTACCAATGCAAAAATGAGGAACTTCAAAAGTACAAACATTATGTGGATTCACTTCTAGCCTTATTTACTCACTATTCTATCCAAACCATTCCCCACTCCACTAACAAATTTGCGGATACTATGGCTTGCTTAGCCTCGCAAATTACAGCTTCATCAACTGACTCTGACATTTTCGTCTTGGTCCAAAAAATCTTTGCCCCATCTTACTCAGCCCCGGTTGTTTGTATGATAAAAATGTGTCTACTAATTCGCAAGATACCTGGTATCACCAATTTCATGATTACCTTACAACCTCTGTTCTCCCACCTGACCTTACTAGTACCGGCAAACACACTTTTCTTAAACGTGTTTCTTGTTATGTTGTTATGGGGGACTCCTTTATAAACGTGGCTTTGATGGCATCCTCCTTCGATGTCTAACCGGCGCGGAGGTCACCTATACCATCCAACAAGTTCATGACGGAATTTGTGGTGGGCATTTTAGTGGCCTTGTCGTGGCCAAACGGATCCTTCGCCTCGGCTATTATTGGCCTACTCTCGATAACGATTGCTAGGAATATGTTAAGCATTGTGTTTGTGTGTCAACAACATGCCAACCTTCAACATACTCCTAGTCATCTGCTACAGGTCGCACGAGATCTTTGGCCTTTCTCACAATGGGGTTTAGACCTTATTGGTGAGATTCATCTGCCCTCTTCACAACGTCACCGATGGATAATCACCGCAACTGAATATTACACAAAATGGGTGGAGGCTATTCCACTCCTTTTAACTAAAAAAGAAAAAATTGTAGAGTTCATTAACCACCACATTATCTGTCGTTTTGGTGTTCCTCATCGCCTGATAACTGATAATGGAAAATCTTTCAAAAATAAGTTGTTGCAAGACCTTTGTGACAAATTTGGCATTAAATTTAGTTTCTCATCACCCTATTATCCACAAGCAAATGGACAAGCTGAATCTTCTAATAAAACACTAACCAAAATCCTTATGAAAGTTGTCAATGAGTCCGGAAGAAATTGGCATGATCACATCCCCTTTGCCCTCTGGGCTTATCGTACTAGCATTCGTACCTCCACTAATGCCACACCTTTTTCTTTGGTATATGGTACCGAGGCTGTCTTGCCTCTCGAAATACAAATACCCTCCCTAAGAATATCTCTTCAGGATATTCTCACCAACGACGATTTCCACCAAGAGCGGTTAGCCCAATTGGAGCTTCTTGACGAGCGTCGTCTTACAGCTCTTGATCACCTTCAAATCTATCAAAAACGTATCAAGCGTGCTTATGATAAGCGACTTCATGAGCGTACCTTTAAGATTGGTGATCTTGTCCTCAAAGAGAATCAACATGTAACCAAACTAGAAAAGAGCAAACGTGGAAAATTTGCTCCCAATTGGATTGGGCCTTACATAATCACTCACACTTATGGATCAGGCACTTATCGTTTAGCTTCGCTTAATGGTAAACCTGAGCCTGAACCCCTTAATGCCTTGCATCTTCGACCTTTCTACTATTGAATTTAGTGTTATATCACTTCTTATCTACTTACCGCTCGTCCCTTGAGCTCCTTCACCACCACCATACACATTGTTTCCTACATCTCAAAATAAAATCAAGCTCGCATGGTTTGATTCCCATCTTCCCTTTATGATGCCTTCCCCTTTTTAGTCTAGTCCATGACTTCAAAGTCTTAAAATGACACATTCTTAACTAAATGCTTATGGGATTTTCTTGAGTCAAACTTCCTACAAAACTAGATGCTTCATGCCAAACGGACATCTAGATCTCTAAATTATACATAGACTGCTCCCTTGAAGGACAGCTATATGCCAAAATTCTTGCTACTATTATATATAGACTGCTCCCCCGAAGGACAGCTATACACAAATGCCGCATCTGCTACTATAAATAGACTGCTCCCTTGAAGGACAGCTATACACAGTCAGCCTTTATCAGAAGCTTCTCGCCTTGATCGCCTTCGTGAAGACCTCAAGAATAATACAATCAATATCCCTTATAGACTTCCCGCATCGATCGTCTACGCCTATATTCAAAAAAAAGCCGCATTCAAAATAACTTGAAGTCATGGACTTGTCTATTTAGGTTAGGTTCTCTTTCGTCGAACACTCACTTTATAACAAGTTCTCCATGCCTCACCTATACCATCCACCTCACCTCACCATTTGTTAAAACAACACAACTCAAGGGACGTGACGTACACACGATATATTGTGATTATATAACTCTTTTCACCTATTGATTTGCTCATCTATGCACGGTGCCTAGGGATTCAAGCTCATCCTACATTAATATGTGGTTTGTTTAGCTCTTTTCAACTACGGAGTAACTTTTTCCTCTTTGACTCGAATCTAGGATTATGTGTTGATCTTAATCAGGACATGGTTCCCTACCACTTGGGTAGGCTAACTTTCGCTTCACCTGTACCTATTCCAAAATCACCAATTCATTACCAACACCAACAACATTACCCTACCAATATCAATATCAATATTTTTACCAACCAACAAATTGCCTAACCATACCTAAATTGCCTGAATTCACCTCTCCCTGGTCCTAAGGGAGAACTACATCGGTCTGAGGCCCCTCCTTGCTTTGTGTAATGGGCTATGTAGGCAGCACTTCGGAGACATGGGGTCTCCCAAGGTTAGCTCGACCATCCCCTACCATAACCTATCATGTGTGGTAAATATAAATATTTTTGTGTATTTCTATTTAATCACATTCCTCTTTATCAAAACACAAAAATCAAAACACAAACATTCTTATTATTATCATAACTCAAATCAACATACATATTCAGTTTTATTTAGATGTTAAACAAATACATCTTCTCTATCATCGACACGCAGGTCGGCATCCTTATTTATTCTTATGCCTCAATAACATTTATGTAGACCCTCACTCCTCATCCCGAACCAGGTGATGATCATGATCGCGCCTCTCGCCAGCCTCTCTTTCCTCAAAGGTACCACGGCTATTGGTACCGCCCACCGATCTGCCTAATCGCTCCTATAACATGTGAATACGCTCCCTCGCATGGAGATATCTCACCTCTAGTCCCTCCGCCCGTGACTCCGCAACCGCTAACAATCCTCTTGTCTCATTCACCTGCGTTTGGAGCTGATGAACTAATCTCTGTAGACGATCTCTCTCCAATGTAATCATAGCTATGTCAGGATGATCACGTACACCTCGTAGTTCTGCTACCCACCATAATCTATAGGCCTCTGTCATTCCTGCATCCATTACCCTGCGATCGGCGGCTATCTCCTCTGGCCCTTCTGGAGGTGTTGGCCGGGGAGGTGAGAATGCTGCCTCGGCATCAATCCTCATATATGGTCTATAAGCCAGGGGTATATCCTGCACAAATCCAAATTGTCGCCGCACGTGATCTAGAGGAATCCTCTCATACTCACCTGGCCTGTGCCCCGCGATCCACCTTAATCGCTCTACACCCCTCAACTCCTCAGCTATATTCTCTGTTACCATATAGTTCCCGTACGGCCTCCAACAGATATCTCGCAATCGTCACCATCTCCCATACCTGCCTATAATACTCAATGTCACCCATCACATGCACGGGATCTTGCCTCTTGTTCTCCTCGGACCCATCGTCCGAATCCCAATCTCTGCGCACTCCTGCCTCTCCCGATTTGGATGGGTCAGCCTTTATTGGTCGCACACAAACAATGTGCTCATAGCCCAACAATGTAATAAGTATGAACAATCCGGTGTCGTCCCGTGATTTCACCTACAAGCCCATAGACCCCTGTATAGCTCCGCCAAATATGCAGGTTCCCATGCAAAAGTCACGTTCCTTTCCATCATTTCCCAAATCACACCCATCAATACCCTAAAAACCTACCCACCCTGCCGCCTTGACCTATTTAACCCATCTATCCTCTTCGTTTTTCAAATTACTTCAATTTACTCATTATTTTATCAAAATCTAAGATTCCTACCCAAAACCCAAATCTAGCTTAATAACATCAAATTCACACAATGCAGGGTTTCGAACCTACCGGTACGATGACACGTCGTCGTGGTGGGATAGGTGGTGGTGGTCCAGCTGGTCCAGCACCTCCTGCTCCTCCTGGTTGTGCCATGGCTCAAACTCTGCTCTGCTGGGTCCTCTGCCAATCAACTGCTGCCTCCTCCTCGCTCGGGCCCACCAATCACTCACTTCTCCACTCAAATCGTGCCACCTCAGCCAACAAATGCACCAATATCAATATTCCACCTCAGACAACTCAAATCGGTTTTCAAATTACAAATGTGACAATGACAGGCCGTATTTTTCTTTTTATAGGTTTTTAACCTATAACCGATACCGGTCATATCGTGCCCTAAGAAACCGGCATCGGTTACCTAACCGATACCGGTCATAGCTAACCGATATCGGTTTTGTCCTTATTCACCCAAATTTTTGCCCTTGTTCACTAATCTCCCTTTCTCACCACGTTGCCTATTCACCACATCGCCTGTACCCTCCATTGCTCTTTAGCCATTTTTAACTTCACAGGCCCGACCCAAGGCCTAACCCCAACCATTTGGCCCGACCCAAGGCCTCACCACAACCATCAGGCCCGACCCAAGGCCGCAACCAACCTATTTGGCCCGACCCAAGGCCGCAACCAACCTATTTGGCCCGACCCAAGGCCGCAACCAACCTATTTGGCCCGACCCAAGGCCACAACCCAACCACTTGGCCCAACCCAAGGCCGCAACCAACCATTTGGCCCGACCCAAGGCCGCAAGCAATTAATCCGGCCCGACCCAAGGCGCGCAACCCAACCATCGAGCCCGACCAAGGCTACAACCAATTAATCCGGCCCGACCCAAGGCTACAACCCAACCATTTGCCCGACCCAAGGCCGACCAACCATTTGGCCCAACCCAAGGCCGCACCCAACCATTTGGCCCAACCCGAGACCGCACCAATTCAATAACTCGCCCAACCCAAGACCGCACCAATTTAATAACTCGCCCAACAGCAACAATATACAATTTTATCCACCCATCATGTAGCTTTTTGTTCACCCGAGCTCACATGTTCGTGTTTTAGCATGATTAGGGTCCTTGACTTGATCGTGGTCGACCAACTTTGCCTAGACCTAGACCGTGACGTTTATCTCAACCAAACCAACCATTTTAGTCTTCGCCGAACATGCCTAAACGTTCTGTACCTTACCCGTTATATCCCCGAGCTACTTCCTATGCCTTGGATACCAGGATTATATCACCCTTGTTTGGATAAACTATCGACCTTTGCCTATGAATTGCTTGTTTGCTCTTCAAATCATGTACCAATGTCGTCGCACTACTACCTTTCGACGTGCGGTCGCTTCTTTGGACCTACCCCACCATCTCACCATCATCTCCACACCATTTACCCTTTATCAACCCTAACCTTGATTTCACGCTACCTCAATCGTGATAGATTTGAGGGGATTACCTATACCCTTAACAGGTAACCACTTCATATTATTGTCCGTGCAGCTCTACAAAACAAGCTACACGACAATAAGGGGCTAATGTAGACACCAAATTTGTGTCTTACGACCCCCTGTGACCCGCATCTCATTTCGCAACCTAACCCCATCACCTAAACCTTACACAATTATTTATTAATTACTTTATAATTAATAAATCCACGTCGCCTTACCTGCCACCTCATTTTGCCACCTCATCATGACCTAGCCCTAACCCTAAACTAACCTAATTAAGACCTAAAACTTGGTTTACATCCACACCCATGACTAATGCCTCCTTACTCGCACCCAAAACCGACCTTGTAGCTACTTGACCAAGCCCGCAACTAATCCCTCGGGAGAAAAGTAGGGAAAGTTGGCTATTTTACTAAAAATAGCCCACTTTTTCCTAACCGATACCGGTTCCTACTCGACCGCCGTCGGTTACGTAACCGCCATCGGTTCCCTGTAAATGACCTTCCCTAATCAGAAACAAAGGTCGAAGGATTTTTGGATCAATCAGGATCATCAGAAGCGATCAAGAGAATCTGGATCTTTACTTGGCCGAGCAGAGACAAGTGAAGAGACAAGTAGAGTTTGCAGTGAAGGAGATCAAGCCCAAGACTGCAACTGAATAGCCAGAGCCCTGTGACACTCATCTGATCATTGGGAGGGAGACATCTCATCTTCTGGGTATCAGGCCATCCTACCTGAGTTCTGCCTTTGTCATCACAGTTCTTGGACCTGCATCTTCGTCAATAACCAGTAAGTTATATCTTGCATGTCCTCTTTAGTAACATTTCTTAGACTTTTGAATCACAGTCCTCATAAAATCTATTCCTAGATCTACTACCCAGCAACACATTATACCTAACTATCATCCACTTACCTCTCATCACCCCATTACCTAATCCTACTCATATACCAGCCTTACAAACAACACAACTATCCTACAACCGACCCTCACCAAAAGTCCCAAAAACAAAGACCCTACCGATATCGGTTGACAGTAACCGGTATCGGTTATTGTGACTCAAAACCAGAAACCAGCCTTTTCCCCTACCTGTTTCAACGAAGCAATTAAATTGATATTTTACAGTCTTTGGTGTTAATTCATATTAGCAGGGGAATTGACCACCTTCGAAAGGAAGTTTTATATTTCCTGGGCCCAAGGCAGTTCCCTCATTTATTGTCTAATCAGAATCTTGTGGTCTTGTGTTCTTATTTGCAGGTAGTCCTTCCAAGACAAAAAGGAGTTCTTCGCAATCAACCTGATCTCTCTCTACGGTACGCGCACACCATCTCGACATTCAACAGGTATTCCTCCTAGCCCTAACCCTTATCTGTTTCTAAAAGGAATGAAAGGATAGAAGCAACTCTATTCCCAAAAGCGAGAAACATTACGAGTGAAGCAGTTGGAAGTTCTAGTAGACTCTCTTAGGCTTCTAGGTGGAAATTGTGTGTCATGAGAGTGAGTGGACTCCATAGTATACTATAATTTTATGAAGAAGTTGATATAGCTCTCAATTTTTGCATTGAACTAGATGAATTAATGGATGTCTTAGGAAATATGGAATCCATACTACTTTTCCATGGTGGTTTCTATACAAATTCTATACCTTAAGAGGTTTGTGGAAGTCATTCTTACAAGACTGGTTTTGGGGAAGTTGTGGCAGTTCTAGGTGGTCATGGTGAAGAGATGGTGTCAAGAACCTAAGATTTGAGATGAAGTGTATAAAGCATATGCATATGTTGTACAAGTATAATATTAAATTAATCATGCATTGAATGAGATACGAAGTTCATTTGGTATGGTGAGAAGTTGGGCATAAGTTTTCTTAGATGACTGGTTTTAGGGACCTGGGAAATTGAGGTTCAGAGATTGGTCTAGAATACTAGTTATTAATTTGATTTCATAATGTTTTGATATTGTAGAGTGATAAAATGTTCTTAGTATACATTTTGGATGCATCATGAGACCTTGAATAGGTCATTTCGAGTGTTGGATGGTCAATCTTTCTTGACTGGTTTTCATGGTGTGACAATAGTTCGGAAGTATATATTGGCAAGGTGTTTTTAGTCACTTACAGTCTAAGTGATGGTGTTAGAAGAATTTTTTTATTACCTTGAGGTCATGTAGAAGCTTCATACTTGTTTTACTGGTATGAATAAGTGATTTGAAAATGTTTGAGCTTCATCTATGAAGACTAGTTTTTGTAGGTCAAAGACCTAGTGAGAAAATTTAATCCTAATGGGTGGATTCATTGTAGAATCTAATTGTGCAGACTTGGATAGGGATGTATAAGGAATATATTTGACTTATATAACATGTATAATTTTTTCCTAATGTTTGGTGAATTTCATATAGGCCAAGAGGACCAATTCTTAGCAAATGAGTTGGTTTAGGCATTTAGGCCTAATTGAGTCCTAATAAAGATTTATGTTCATTGTATGTTATTGCCAACCTAAGGAGGTTTATGAATGATGTGTTCATACTTTATTCATATTTTTAAGTGCATTTTATCTATGAATTCAGACTAAGTTATGTTTATAATCATGAGTCATGTATAACGATATATGCGAGTGAAGAATACCTATTTTGTTGTTGTCAATAGAAAAAGTTTAAGTGAACAAGAGGGCAATGTGAAGAGATGAAGAAGGAATTTGTGACATGTTATCCAAAATAACTCCCAAAGTAATTTAGACAACTTATATTTCCACCTGTCTCGGGGTTCTATATTGCGGGTTGCGCACACTTTAATTGTTAATCGGCACATTTTCTTGGCTAAAGTTCCTTGCTTCCCCTCTTGCGCTCTCCATTTTCTTCACGTATTTCATCTTCCCTTCCTTTTCCCTATCTATTAAATTTTCCCTCGCGCCGATCTCTACGCATTCTCCTTCCTACTAGTAGTTCATGCACCTTTCATGTGCACTTGAGACTCTCTTTCCAAACTTAGCAGTCCCTAACATCCTCACACACCCCCTTCCTTGTTGTCACACATTATCTTGTAATGATTACGCCTCTTCCATACATTTATCTAAGCGAGTGTTCATCCTGTGCGCATTAATTTTTCATGCCTCCTTCTAATTTCTTCTTTCTTGCTTTCTTCGCACCATGTTTTGTGCCATGTGCTTTGTCGGATGTTGAATGTATCACACACAACCTATCAAAGCATGCCAACGAGGTGCTGAATTCTTGTAACCAACTAAGGTATGATATGTGGCAGAAGATGAAAAAAAAATTTGATGTGGGTACACTCTAGATCACTAAAGTTCAAATTTCGGTGGGATTGGGTAGGTGAGAAGTGGAAATATCTCTCATACCATTAATGCAAGATTATATTTCTCTCGACCACCTAATTTGATTCAAATCTCACCCCTTTCCTTCTCCTACATGCCAAACAGACATGGAGAAGCGCATTTGACATATTTGCGGGAAGATTTGCAGGAATTCATTGTTTTTTTGTTGGTTAAGTGATGAGGGTCGTCAATCCTCTTCATTAATAATGTCAATCTAGGGCTGGTGTCTGATGGCTATATGCATTAAGAGAAAAAATATATCTTTGGAAAACAACTCCTTTAAACACAATCCAAACTTGCATAAAATAAATCACACATGCAGAAATGTAAAGGCACACTTGTAGAAATAAAGCTTGCATGAAATAAATCACACTTGCATAAATGAAATTTCTAAATTAAAAATAACTGAAAGATAAATAAGACACCTGCAGGTTCACAAAATAAATTGTACGGAAAGAAGGATTACATGACATAAAATCAAAAATCACAACAAAATGAGAACTACAAAAAGAAAGAAATGAACATAACACATTGATCCATCTTCCTTGGAATGAGTGGCCAGCTCATTCCTTAGAAGAGGACTTAATTCATACTTTTAATTCAAAACTTGCATAACAATTTCACTCAGAAGATTGATGAGAAAGAACGGATATATATTTCTTGGTAGGAAAAAATTACATGTAAGACTGTGGAGGTTGCATTTATAATTCATGCATCCAACCAACTCCTTATTTTAGGAAATATAATATGATCTTATCTTTATTCCAATTTTAATAAGTAAGATCTCCATCTCCACAAAATATGGAGAGAGTTATATCATTGAGTCAAAATTTTATCTCTCTATTTTAGGAAGATTTGCTCCCAAATATTCTCCTTTATTTTTGGTAACAAGAATCATAATGATTTTATTCTCCTACTTTATTGGAAGGATTTTTTTCCTCAAAAATTACTTTGACCAAATACCTCTCCCATATTTTCCATTTGACTTTGTTGTTTCTGATTGTGGAACTTTTGGTGCTCGTCTAATACACTTTTTCCTTGGACTATAGCTCACTAAAAGTTAGATTTCTCTTTATTGGTAAAAACCTGTGGTAAATATGAATGAGTTTTTTTTTAAAACATTTTTATGAACAAAAACCTCTCTCATATTTTCCATTTGACTTTTCTATTTCTATTTGTAGAATTTTTGGTGCTCATTTGATACACTTTTTCCTTGGACGATAGCTCACTAAAATTTAGGTTTCTCTTTATTGGTAAAACCTGTAGCAAATATGAATGAGGTTTTTGTTAAAAACATTACTATGAGAAAAATACTCTCTCATATTTACCATTAGATTCTCTTATTATTCACAATTCTTCATTTTATGCAAGTTCGAAACTAAAAATATCATTTCGTTGATGCAAGTTCCGGAACTAAAGTTTTCATTCTGTAGTGTTCCGAAATTAGAACTGAAAGTTCTAGAGCTAAAACTTTCATTCCATTGATGAAAGTTCTAAAACTAAAGATTTCATTCCATAGTGTTCTGAAATCAGAACTGCAAGTTCCGGAACTAAAACTGTCATTCCATAGCTAACTCCAATTTTCGGAGCTAACTAAAAACAACTATAACTTTTGCACACAATCTCAAATTGAGATGATTCTTTTTTTTAACTTGCATAATTTTCTCGAGAGGAATCTGGATATGAAATCATATTTGATTTTAGATAAACTATTTATGATCAATTCCACTTTTTCTAGAACTAGCATTATCTTTCCTTTATAGCCTGCATACACAAGACTTTGCATCTTTCCTAAATAATCAATAGGATTAGTCAAAAAAATAGATAACAAAATACTTCTAAAGAATAAATAAGATATATATCATATATTCTATCTCAAGAAAACTATAAGCTCCAAGATTACATTTAAATCCACTTTCAAAGGTAACTTGGAAGGACAACATAATGGTAATTTATGGTCAATTTATGGCCTCACAAGTAAGTTTTCAAACCACATATTTTCCCCATTCTTCCCCTTTTCCTTTCATTCATCCATCTATAAATGTAAGAGAATTTATCATTGATAAGGGTTGGATTCTTTAAGTTTGTATAGTCATTGCCTCGGTATTTTGAGTTGTAGACCTTCGATCGGGTCATTGCATGTGGATATCACCTTAGACGTAATTATAATCGATCGTGCATTTCGGAAGTAATAGAAGCATTTTTTGAGGCTATCTTCTACCTTATCTTGTTTATGTTCTTATTTCTTACCTCTCCTTTGTGTTGTGTGTTTGTTGTGCCTTCTCACATCTCTTGCATCTCCTTTTCTCGATTATGATTCATGAAAAGGATTGTGCAGCTACGTTCGGTTTTTACTATATGTGTCTAACCTTCCTTTGTGCATTCTCCTTTGTTTTCATTCAAATTTGATCCTTTTCATCCCGTTTCTTTTGGTGCTATCGCATCCCTTAGTTTTATTTTTCCCTTTTGCATATCCTTCTATCCTGGTCCCTTGGCATGTTTAGCTTAGGATTTCCCTTTCAGCATTAGGAGTAGCAGTAATAGTAGAAATAGGTAGAGGAACCGGCCTTCTCTCGGAGGTCTTTCTCAAGTGTGCAAGGTCCCACAACTTGGAGATAGTCCCATTGTTGACTCAATGACTCAATTCTTTCATATCTGAGACACGGGTGCAATTTTAAGCCCTAACAAGATGTCTGCAGTACTTAGGTGGGACAAGTATTGAAATCTTAAATTTCATCATTATTAAGTTTTGAAGTGTGGTTTAGCGATTTACAGCCTTTGGAGGTTTTTTTTTTTTCAACACATATGTCAACTCCTAAAATCCATATCTATTGTTTTCGTGTAGTACTCGAGTGCCTTTCATGAGAAGAGTGCATATGAGACAAAATGCTGTGATTGAAGTGTCTTTCGAGTACCTCTAGCTATCTCCAAGGAAAATCCATAGCAGAACACCTACGCATGCATCTCCATATCCAACACTCCATGCGCATTCCACTCCTCCTCATAGCATACGTAGGCACCCTATTATGGCACTACATCACCTCCTCCTCCAAGGAACTTTTCCAAATTCACTAGAGGAAGCCCTCTTGTTCTGAATATTCAACATGATATGCCAAAGTAGCCACGCTCAAGAGTATTCCATACTTTACTGGTGAGAATCAAGTCACCCCTATTGAGCACATCTAAGACATGATAAATGGGTGATTTTTCTATTTGATCATGCACGATGATGTAGCAATTAGGATTTTTGCATCCTCATTCAAAGGGAAAGTGCTTTAGTGGTACAGAGGTTTGAGACCTGTGTCTATTGCCACCTGGGATGAGCTTGGAATAGCTCTATGTAATTACTTTGAAGACAAGTCAGATCACCTATCTTTGGTGGAGAAACTGAATACAACAAAGAGGGCACCCAATGAGCAAATGACTAATTTCAATATTAGATTCCAGAAGACCTGGGACATAATACCTCTGGTGGTAAGGCCTACATCCCAACATGATTTCCTATATTATCTGAGGGATTTGAATAGTGACATTTCAGTCATGATTCAATCCATGGGAGGTAGAACCTTACCTATTGCTTATAATATTGCAATAAGGGTAGAAAATAGTCTCATTCAGGTGGGAAATTTAGCCCATAGACCACCTATGCCCTTATTTCAAGAAATGTCTCACGCACCCCAAACTTCTATTGCTCCCATTCCTGAGTAGAGCACTCAACCTATCGTGCATCCACATCATACTCTCCCATGCAACAGAAAAAGATGAAGAAATGAAGGCCCTAATTAGAAAATTGTCTAATAAAGTTATATCTTTAGAGAAACAGTAGGAGAAAGCCTTTAAGAATAGATCTAATCATGGGCATAGTCAAAACAATCAGCCTTGGCGATGATTCGTATGAAAATCAAAGATATCGCGAACCATCATAATGATAGATGGCATGCCAATACACATTTTCCCTTACAAGTTGTCCCTCCTACACATCCTCTCGCAACATCCGATACAAGTCAAGCACTTGTTCCATTTCAAAACCATATGGCACAAGAGTCGAATGGTGCTTCAATTGCAATATGCCTCATAGTCGATTATCCTTTGTACTAATTATGCACGTGTCCGTGCCAATGTGATTCATGTTTCTTCAAACCGTGAACCTTCCACAAGCGCAAATGAGCTTGAGAATCAAGAAAATCTAGAAGTTTCTGAAGCCAACTTAATATTATTTGGCGCTAAAGATTTATGTGCAATTAATCAAGTTGTAGATGATACAAACAGACCACGCCCAAGTTGTTGACAACACAAGATACAAGAAGATAATGTTCGAGTCTAGTGTGCAAGTCTCGTTTCCCACAACACATGTCAATCCTCAAAATCAAAGAGATACGGCTAAGGCCACTAGCAGTAAAGGCACGCAAGTTCCTATGTTTGAGGTTCTATGTAATGCTCCTTACGAAGTGGCATGTGCCTCTCCTTTGGTAGGTCAAGCCTCTACACAAGCTAAGGCCCCGCTCTACACCCGAACAAGAAAGAAAATATGTTTTGTGCCCTAGATGTAAAAATCAATGGGCCATCCATTCAACATTGTAGATCAGATGAAGAAGAAAAATGTGAATTTCACAATGTGGGATATCTTGGCCATTCAATCTCAGACGCCCTATTGCATGAAGTTCTGGTGCAACTCTCATGTGTTAACCCAGATGTATAAAAACCATGCATTGTTGTCAATATTTTTCAGCCGAGAGGAGTAGAACGTAACTAAGGTTGTCAAAACCCCACCCTTCTATATTTCCTTGATCATAGGAAAACACGTTGTGCACAATTTTATGATTGACTCAGGTGCTAGTACTTAAATCATGCCTAAGAAAATTATTGATGTCCTAGGTCTTAATTACAACCCTCTGTCTAAATAATTCTTGCAACTTGATGGCTCAATTGTTACTACTCTTAGAGTTATTAAGAATCTTGAGTTAACCCTTCATACATGTCCAAGCCTCACTATAACTCAATATGTGTTAAGCATTGACCTACCTCCTTTGTTTTCCTTATGTCTATCACAGGATTTTATTGCTAAATTAGGTGGTTACTTGTCTTATGATTGGTCTCATATGTTATTAAGATCAACGTATGGTACCCGGATTACCATACAGACTGAGCCAATATTTTCCTATCATGTTGAGTCATATGATTCATCTCCTTTCCAAGCCATTTGCCTAATCCATGAGGAACAAGTTTCAATTTCTAAAGAGTGGCTTGTTCCCCTCCTATATACGACTTAGTGCTAGATGAGTGGCTGAAAGGCACCACAAGTTTGATCCATATGTTAAATAACTTGAAGCTTTTGAGACCGAGCTTAGTACCTACTGCATCCTTGAAGAATAAGTTGTGTTGTCACACAAAGCTAAAGAGAAATGAAGAAGATTCTGGTCTATGAAATTTGTACTTTGATGAATCCCGAAGTAGAAATGTCATGGATGTAGGAGATGTTCTCATTTATCCCAAGGATGATAATTTAGTCTTCGTGCATAGGTTGCAGTTCACATGCTCTAAGAATGTGGCAGAATATGAAGTTCTAGTGCATGGTCTTCTCATTGTAGAAAATAAAAGGATTAAGGCACTACATATCTTTAGAGATAGAATTGGTTATCCACCATGTCGAGAAAAACAAGTGTGTGACAAATAATAATCTTCTTAAAGCTTATAAGAATAGATTTTGGGATCTCCTTGAGAGATTTGATGCTTTAAATCTGTAGGTGGTTCCAAGAATAATGAACAAAGAAGTTGATCAGATGGTCATGCTTGGTTCTGCAGTTTTCACTAGTCGAAGATTTGTCAAGGGTAACATGCAACATGTAAATATGGTAATCAAACCATCCATTCCAGACAACAACACCAGCTGGAAAGTGTTTGAAAGTGACGTGCATATGGTCGAGTTCATTCAAAATGAAGCTTATTTCTCTTCAAGCATGCAACCCGACTTGCATGTGATTATATGGTGACCAAGTGATCCAGCTAAAGACAAACAAGTTTCCTAAAGGACTTGTTACCTTAGAGAAACTATTCAGCCCTGATGATGAGTTCAAGGGTGAAGAAAATTATATGTGTGCAGCGCAAGAAGACTACTCCCAGTCACTATTGCACATGGTAAGGAATTAGTGTCGAGTAAAGCTTGTGCACATGATCGAAGCAGGCCTTCATCTCTCTGTGCTAGAAATATAGTGACATATTCTCATGGGAGTATGAGGACCTAAAATTATTTGATCCAAGTGTTTCTCAACACTCCATTGACCTTGATCCTAGTATCAAGCCCATCAGACAAAAGCAAAGGATAGTCAATCCAAGGATAAAGCCCCTCATGAGGAAATAATTATCTAAACTCATTGAGGAAAAGATAATATTTCCAATCAAGTATTCTACTTGGGTCATAAATCTTGTTCCAGTGCACAAGAAGAACGGTGAAATCAAACTCTGTGTCAATTTCATATATTTAAATAAGGCATCTTTAAAGGATCGTTATTTTTTGCCTTCTATGGAGAAAATTTTGCATATTATGGCCATTCAATCAAATTATGGTCAAGGAAGAGGATCAATTCAAAATATCATTTACAATTTTTGTCATGTAAATATGCAACAAGAAAATTTACAAGTTTTGAGCATGACAACAATACCCCCATGTCAAATTTTTTGAATTTTACCTTTCCAAGACATCCCAGTCTACCCATCCTCAACACCGGCCTTACCTAGTTAGTCTAATACCCCTTAGTGGATTTCAACTTAGTCCCCTAGGTGAATTAGGAAATTCAAGTCAATCCCCTAGGTGATTTTAGGAGTTCTCAAAGAATGCCAATTTTGGGTAGTTTTGGGAAGGGCTACCACTAGCCTTCCCAAGACTAGTGCAACCCCCTAGAGTGGAATAAAAGATAAAAATTAAACATGGAGATGCAATCAAGGTCTAATAACATCAAGGAAATTATATTGGAAGATTTAGGGAAGATTTGGAAGTTTTGGGGTAGATTCATCAAAAAAATGGTTCTCGGAGTGTAACACCCTTGACTGTTGTTATTTTCCTCCTTTGCATTCAAGTGTTGATATGTGATTTTCCTTATAAGAATATGTTCTTCTGATTTTGGAAATCATGCTTGATATGGATAAGTCTTTTCTGCTCTTAAGATCCTTTGATCGAATTGGTATGACTTCTTTGAATTCATTTTTCACTTATGGTAGGTGGTTTGCAATCTGGTTTAAGAGTTGTAAACTTGTCTTTTATCCGACTCATCCTTGGATCAATTTCAGTGATCCAAGGAATGTTTTAAAACTGCTTTGTTGAATGAATGGTAAAATCAACATTCCATGAGTTAAGCTACACGCTGGACTAAACTTTTTGTTGCAAGTTCTTTGACTTCTGTGTGAACGCACTTCCATTCAGTAGGTTGATTGGCTTGGGTCTTTGAAGATCGACCAAGACAGGTCATTGCTGATAAAATAGGCATGCACTGCATACGCATAAGGGATATCCATGACCCTTTTGGGGTTTGATTTATGGAATCCTAAGCTAGGTGAGTGTGTTCCCTACCTAAGCTATGTTACATGAAATAATTCAGTTTTTAACCTAAGCTAGTACTAAAGAATTAGAGGGGTTACTAGGTATGAAAACTAGAACCTAACACTACAAGGTTATTTAGTAATCTAACCTAGTTTTTAAAAGCTATTGTATTTTTAATTACTTACCTAAGTGGAGTTATCTAACCTAATTGCTAAGGACCTATGTTAGGGATTAGTGGTTAGTGTTATATCCTAAGGTATAAACTTTAACCTACCTAAGATCTAACCTAAGCCATTAATCTATCCTAAACTAATGGCATGAAGGGGAACCTAAAGGGTCGCATACACATTGGCGATGGGTTCCAAGGCATTTATGAAGATGATAAGGTTTATTAAATCCTATGGACTACCAACTTTGGTAAGGGCTAGTTTGGTTGGTGGAGGCCTAGGTGGCAGCATCACTAGAGATGGAAACACATGTAATTTTTAATTTGGAACTCGCCAGACTTGGCAGGCGGTGGCAAGGAAGATTGGGTGGGAGATATGGAGTTAATGTAATTAATGAGCTTGGTTTCATGTGCCCGAACTGCTTTGGTAGGCATGCCAGTGGATTTTTGTTTGGCTGTTTCATTTTGCATGCTCTCCATTTTTCTCTCTCCATGTGCTCTAGTTTTTCGAACCAGCAGTTTAAACTGCACTGCATGGCTATTTTGGAGGTTTCAAATCTATTTTTGCTTCATGGAGAGTATATGAGGCATTGTGGAAGAAGTATTTTGTTGTTTGATCTTTCATGGGGAAGAAGGGAAGAAGCGAGCTCAGCTAGAAGTCTTCTTCGATTTTTCGCGACACTATCAGGCATGATAGGCCCTAACTTTTAAAATATCTTGCTTTTCTCTAAGTGTTTTCATTAAAACAACTTTTCTCTGATGAGCTCTGTGCATTCATGCTTTATCTGGTAAATTGACTTACGGGTTTGTAAACTTGTATTTTGGGTTTTGAAACTGTGTTTTTCATGATTCTGTTGGAAGCTTGTTTTGCATGGCCTTTTCCACTAGGAACTGTGCATATTTAAGCAAAACTGGTAACTGTTTGCTTTTCCAGTGGTTTGAAATTCCTTTATGCGTAAACAAAACTGGTAGCACATTGTTATGCTTTTTAGTGGTTGAATTTGTTGTTGGTTTTGTGACTTCATTTGTGACCTTTGAATGTTATAGAGATCTATCTGTACTCGTTAAGGATTAGTGTTGCAAATTTGTTGTGTTTTATTTACCGAACTGGTAAGCAACTCTAGTTCTTATTGATACTTCAAACAGGTTCGAGCTATTTGTTGGAAACATGTTTTGATGGATAGAATCGTTGCAGTAATTCTTGGCTCCATGGTGTTAACATGTTTTTCATAAGTTATATTTACTGTGAATTAATCCAGTAAATAGCTTGTTTGTATCGCCATGTGGAAACTTTGACTGTTGCAAAGTTGCATGCATAGGTAAAACAGTATATGGTTTCGTTTTGTTTTTTTCTTGTGAGAAACATTGACTATTATTGAAACAACATGCACTAGAGAAACCATATATGGTTTAGTTTTGTGTTTTATCCTACGCACACTTGATTGTTTTGGAACAATATTGAACTTGAAACTTGGGTTTGTTATCTTTGATATTTGGTACTATAATTCGAAGTCTCTTTGTCAATGGAAGTATTTCTTCTTACTCGAACTATATGTAAACAGTTTCATTGCACTCGGTCTAGTCTTACGGTGCTAGTGTATTATGTAATTGTGTTTGTGATATTGATATGCATCATTGTCCAAATCATTTAATACTTGGTGTTCTTAATTGAAATAAAGACCTGAATGTTGTGTTGGTTCAGGTATTATAGTCTTTTGATTATTCAAAAATAAACTATTGAGGGAACAAGTTGTTACCCTAACTTGGTTACATATATTTGAATGGTTTTGATCTTTCAATGACGTTTATGCTTTGCATTGCGCTCGGAATTGTAAATGAGTCTGGACTGTACGTATGATTTTGATGTTTGATCTTGTCTTTTACTTAAACCCAATCTGTAGTTCTTGTATTGATGAGTGGCATACCATTGAGATGGTTCTACCTTGTCTGAACTAATGGGAAGGCTTGAGTGTTAGAAATTACTCAGACTCTTACCTCTTGTTGGGTCTAATAAATGTATGTTATGTCTTGGAAGATTGATTGTGATCTAAACTTGATTGCGATTGTGTTGAACTTCATTGTTTTCTCTCAGAGTTTAAAAAGGGAAAGTTAATGGTAAGGTTTAATGGAGCTTCACTGTTGATTGTATAGGGTTCTAAGAATGAGAAATGTTAACATGTTTTCTTCTTATCTGAGGTTGTTCTGGTCCAATGAAAGAATGTTAGGTCTTTAAATAAATAATCCGTAAATCTTTACCGGTCATGGGCGGTGTATGAGTTTCATTGATACATTGACCCTAATGGTAAGTAGAATTCATGTATTATAATGGGAAGGTTCAGAAAGGAAGATAGTTTTAGTATTCTCTTTCTTGAAATGGTCATTGTTCTCTTTCCTTGGAACTCTTGAATGAACTTAAACTGTATGTAGGAGAGGAAGTAAAACTGTTTTATTAAGTTGTAAAGAAATGATTATAAATTGGGATCATTTTCTGTTAAGTCTCCTTTTCTAATTCAGTTGGGTTAAGTTCGTTGGTTGGAATCCTCCTGATCTTTATTCTTTTTGGAAAAGACATTCGTGTTATTAGTCTTGTATACTTTTCATTTGACTGTAATAAAGTGGAAAGAAATTGAAGTTCGATTGGAAAAAGAAATTGTAGATTGTTGTTGACTATTAACCCATCACTTCTTCTTGGATTCCTTTCATTTGGATCTATTTGATGAATACCTTAAATTGTTAAGTTTTAAAGTAGAGTTACTTTTAAGGAACAGTTTAAATCATGATATATATTGTTTCAGCCTTGTTGATGGTATGTACTTTGGCAAATGGAATGATTTCTCCTTCTTCTTTGCTGGAAAGTTAGTTGAAGCAACCATGAGGGAATATGTTGTAATTACTTAGTATATTATAGTAAGGATATAAGTTATATTATATTTGGTAGGTTGGAAACAGTGATATGTTGTGTTTTGTTGGTTGGTAAAGGTAATTGATGGAATCAATTATACTTTGATTTATAGGATAGGTTTTATAGATTATATTTTGTTCCTCTTTTTGTTAAACCTGTTTAGTATTGCTCTTCTTTTATTATTATTACTTATGCTTGGGGAGTATGAATTACTTGTTGTTCATTAAAGCAGGGTTGTTTTATTGGAACAATTAGTGGAATGCACTTCATTTTAAGGATTAGTGTTTATCATGCTTAGTTCATTGAACTGACCCATGCTAGTAATTTTTGCAGATGGACTTTGTAAGTGTTAAAAGAAGGCAAAAATTTATATGATGCATTGGCTGATCTAAGTTGATTCTTGTGAAGAATTTTGATCTGTTCTTAAGTCGTATTGAAAAAGAAAAGTTGTTCTCTTTTTAATGAAGGCTTGTTGTTATGCAATATGTATGAAATGCATAAGTTGTAAATGTATAAGTTTTGAAAAGGAAATGTAGAATGAGAAATTACTTGCATGGATTATGTAAATTATCTTGTACTTTGCAAAAGAAATGGAATCCTATTCTGTTGATATTCTTCATGTTATTTATATGTTTCAATGAGTGTTCTTGGATAAGTAGGAAAAAGGGAATTAAAGTATTATCCCTAAACGTGAAGCAACTAAGTAAGTTGTGGATAATCAATGTTCTTATCTAAACAACTCAAATTTTTAAAGTAATGTGTGATGAACTTACAATAAAAACTATGAAATTTGTAAGTGACATAAAGGGGGTGTTAAACCCTAGAACTTAAGAGGAAGTCTCTTCCTCTCTTATTGAAAAGTAAGCAAAAAGGGAAATATGAATACAATCATTAGACTACTCTTAATAAAGTCTACTAAGTTACAACCTCGGTGGTTGTTACACTTCCTTGAATAGTAATTCACATTGAAGGAAACTTAAGATGTTGTTGTCCTTAATTCTGGGTGGATGTTGTTCAGCCAACGTTGGCAAACATCGAAAGCAACCTTAACAAAAAGAGGTTCTGCAAAGGTTATTAGAACCTGATTGGAAAAGAACTTAGGGAGAGTTGGATTAGAGTCCAGGTGGGGTTGCTGAAATCTACCTTTAGGGATCCAAATTAATTAACTTTAATAATCTCCTAAGGGTATGTATATCTCAACGAGGCTGTTTTATAGGATGTTGGCACACGCCGACTATAGGGTTGTACCTTCGAGAAGATTAGGATCTTCTCAAGGATACAAGAATGTAGTTGACATGTGGCAACACCCTTCTGCATTGATCATCTAGATCTACACACTTTTTGACTTAAACTTAGTTTCTCTTCAGGACTAGGTAGCAGTGTAGTTGTGATATGAAGTAGCCCTCTAGGACTCAGGATATCTTGGCACACGGGGTTGACCTAGGTTGACCCAGTATGCCAATCTATCCTAAGTCTTTGTGAGCTCCTTCCTATCATAACCTACGATGTTAACCAGAACTAGGGATAAACCTTGGGCAAGAGGACTGACGAGAAGTCAATAAAGGACATTCTAGATAACAATAGAGTGGGGTGAAGGACATATTCTAGATTGACGAATATGCCATCAAGGAATAAGTAATACGAATAGTATGTTAAAAATCTTTGGCCAAAGTATCGCAAGCTGTTGATTGCGTTGTCTATGTCACCTAGTCTAAGGATCATGATACGAGATGAATATTGGTAACAACTATTTAGTTAGGTTCCTTAGACAGATCACTCAATACCCAGAATAGGGTAAGAGAACCATGTATACATAGTATACAGAAAAGTATTTAGTACTTAGTGTTAAACATGAACAGATCGGTAGTTTACCAAGTCATGAAATGAATAGATCGGTAGTTTACCGAGTCATTACAGCTGCATATGGTTATCTGTTATAAGAATGATTATTTTGGAATGTGTGTTCTAAATTACGTATTTAGAACAGGGAACATTACGCAAAAAAATCCCTTGTTTCTAAAGTCTTAAAATGGGAATGTTACATCGGCCTGGCGATTGAGGGCCAAAAAAGCTACCGAGATTCAAGAAGTGATTATGGTAGATCTAGAAGGATTGAGAACATAAACAAGAAATTTTCAAAAAGGTAATTCAGATCTCTACAATATAGTGAAATCATATTTTTCACAACACCTAGGCTTAATATGTTTATATCTAGTTTTTCTCATGCTTAGCCATGGAGCCAAATCAAAAATACTATTTTTAAGGTCTAAATGGAATAATCAAGATCGATATCCCCAAAATTGGATTTTTAACGCCTTTTTTAATCAATTTAATATAAAATTTCACCTTGAAACTCATCCGAGAGCTCAAGATATCATCGTTACAAATTGTCCTCAAGGTAAGCTTTTGGTAGTTAGTCAATTCTTGAAGTGGACACGTGTCAACTCCAGGAGCCTAGCACATTTTTATGTCCCTTTCATCCCTTAAGTAAAGGGACATTGGGGACGATAAAATGTGCCCAACCCTTTTTAGCCTTCTGGTCACCCATAGAACCCTTTGCATTGCCAGTTCATCTCCCAAAAGTGCAGTCGGAGCCTATCCTCACAATGCACTGATGACCGCCAAGTGTCGTAACTTGGCACGATGTGAAAACTGATGTCCCTTTCATACCTTTATCTAAATGGAAATCAGGGACATAAAATTTCTCCCAACTCCATCAAGCTTTGGAAATCCAAAATTGCAAAAAAACTAACTGTCATGTTGTTTCTCCATTATTGCCTGTGAAACTCACTGCTTGAAGAAAGTTGTAGAGATCTTACAAACCATCATTTCTGCACTATTGAGGATCAACCAAGTACTTAACACATTGAAATATAGAATTATCGGAGGAAAATAATATTGAAAGAATGAATAATGGAGGAGAAATGAAAAATTTCTTCCGAAAACTCTTTGTGCTTAGACAAAGAAATTGATATAACTTGCAAACCAGGGCACGAATCAAAGAACCATATTTTATTGCATTATTTATTTTTAAAGGCCATGAAAACCTCAGCAATAGATTCCCCATCTCTAAAAATGATATTTTATGGTAATAAAATTCTCTCTTTTAATGCAACAAAGACAAAAAGAAAATTTCCCGCCAAACCAGTGGTGGTTTATAGAGAAAATTCACACTGAAACAAGAAGAAAAAAACCCACATCGAAAATATAATTTTCATCACGATCTAAGGTGAAAAAGGAAATATAAAATTTTTGAGCTCCATTAATGACTACTATGACACAGCAGCAGAAAAAATCAGTACCTCTCCACTTCTCAAGGTTCCAGTGGGCAGAATCACGCGAAAATCGGTGGAAACAATCCTTGAAAAATCTACTTTCGCATCAACTAGTTTTCACACCTCGAAGTCCCTATTTTTTAGGGATATGGAGGTCTGAGTTTTCATCTAAATTCTTCCCTATCACATGAAAAATATCGGTGAAAATGGAAGTGAGCTGCCTCTTCACTTCTCAAGGTTCCAGTGGGAAAAATCACACAAAAATTGGAGGGAATGATCATTGAAAAATCTAGTTTCGCGTAAACTAGTTTTCATGCCTTGAAGTCCCTATTTTTAGGGACATGCGGGGCTGTGATTTTTTAGTATTCTTCCTCTTCTGATGAAAATCTCACTTTCTAACTTGTTCATTTGAAGGAATTACTCAAAATTTGGAGCGTGGAACCCCAGAATAAAACCCATAATTTCAAGACCCGTTTTGTTGCAATCTGACACCCGCAGTGCACTTACTAAAAATAGTAGGCCTTCCTACATATGATATTTCTACTTTGGGTATGCCACCATCTGAAGATGTTGTGAAGAATGGAGTGAACATAGAGGAGTATCGCAGGTAAAGTCTTTGAAAAGGTCATCTCGACCCATGATTGACACTTACAAAAAAAATAGTGAGTGGTTCCATAAGCCCCTACTATCTATAGCTAGTTGGTCTAGAAGGTGAGAGGAACACAGTAAGAAGAAGGAATTCAAGCTACCATAGCTAGTTGAGGTTGGGAAAATCTAACTTGTACACTTACCAAAAATAGTAAGTTGCCCCATGGGTACTTACTAAAAATAGCAAGTTGTTCTCAAAGGGCAAGTTTGGCACAATGGGACATAGAGGGATAATCATTCGGTTGATATCACCATTTGGGGTCTATAGAGGAAAACTCTAACACTTACTAAAGATAGTAATTTATCCCTTCCAAATATAGTAAGTATCAAGGAAACATAAATTTCAAGTGCATAGGTTGGTCTAGTTTCTCAGGTGTGATCAATCATGAAGAGATGGTGGTTTTTCATGGTTTGGAATGATCATCTCATAATAGAACAAGGCATCCATCATGGCAAGTAATTCATCACGATGAATTTTTCCCTCTATCCCTTCCCTCTTCCTCTCTTCTTTATCTCTCCATTCTAATTCTTTGTTATGCTTCATCATTGTATTTTGTCCTATTCACTTAAGTGACCTATTTTAAATTTGTAAAAATTATTTTCTCAAAATTATAAGAGAAATACTTAATTAATGGAAAATTAAAGGTCACAAGTGGAATATGGAAATGAAGAGTCATGTGAGGGAGGGGAAAGGTCAATTCAAATTTTATAAATTGGGATGGCTTCCCCATTCCAAGGGACTCGGAATTTTGAAGAACGCCTACTAGGTAGCATGGTGAATTATGATAGCTTGGTTGAATCTTTGTATTCATCACTACACATGGAATAAAAGCTACACTTATTCTATTTCTCTTGTTTTTCCTCTATTTCCCTCTCATATGCACTTTGTAATTATGGTGATCAAAGAGAGATTTGAATCTTCTATGAATGAGCCTCGAGAAAAATTTGTGTTTATGTGGGTTTTTTTCTCACTAACTGCTTCATTGTTGTTTTCTTCTATATTAGATATTGAAGTAATCTAGTTCTTGGGTGTGAAGCTCTGCAATCTACTCATAACAGTAATATTCCTTAACTATTTTCCCCACTTTCTCCTCAATGTTGTAAATTACTCCCTTATACCCTCATACAAGCACTTTACCACAGGTTTAGTGGAGTGTCCATGTGTGATCCCTGGCCAATTTGGCCACCCACAACATTTATATTAGGATTAATATTAGTTACATCTAATAATGGGAGTTGTACCATTCAATACGAGAGGCGTAGCCGGTGAAATCTCACAGTGGAGACACTGATTTTTCCACCCGACAAATTTTATCACCAACAACAACCAAGTGGGGAACATATGCATATCAAAAGATGCACTTTGGTGTGTCAAATGCAGGTGCAACCTTTCAGCGTGCCATGGATATTACCTTCAAAGGATATATCAATGAATTCATCTTAGTTTACCTAGATGACATAATTTTATTCTCGAAACAAAACACAAATCACACGATGCACGTGGTTAAAGTATTTGAGAGATGCATAAAGTTTGTAGTGTCTCTTAACCCCAAGAAGTGAAATTTCACAATGTAGTGCGATGTAATAATTTGGGTCATGTGGTCTTAAAGGATGGTATCGTGGTGATCCTAAGCGTGTTTTAGCCATCATGGCTCTTTCCCTTCTAACACACAGGAAATCCTTACGATCCTTCCTCAACAAAAAAAAAATTGTTAGGAGATTCATTCCTAACTTTTCAAGAATGGTTTAGCCTATCACCCTCATTCTCAACAAGGACACAGTCTTCAGGTGGAAACAGAAGGAAAAGAGAAAATTCTTCAACAAGATCAAGCAAGAAAATTCTTGTGCACCAACACTCATCAACCCAGAATACTCAAAGGATTTCATCCTTTATTTTTATGGCATTAATGTGAGGGTTGTTGTTATATCGACACAAGAAAATGAACAAGGACTAGAACAACTAGTGGCTTTCTTTAATCAAACGTTGAAGGATTATGAGTTGAAATACAGTCACATGGAGAAATAGGTCTACGCCATCATGTGCATGCTTAAGAAGTTCAAGAGTATGCTTGCCACAAATCATAGATTTTAAGTGGGTTTTCTTCCCTTCAATGGTTTCCAACTTATAGATTTTTTTCATGTGTTATTTTGTTCTTATGGTGCATGCTCATGTGTTTGGTTAATCATTGTTTAATCTATATGTTGATGAATGATTAATGAATGGTTAAAAGATAAGTGAAAAATATTTAAGGACATTGACTCCCCCTCTCAATGGTTTTCCTTCCAACCCTTCTTGATGTAGGGGCATTTGTGTAGATCAAATTTGTACTGTCCTAAATCACAAGAATCTAGGGCTTTGAGGCAACATGGGACTATCTCCAAGTTGTGGGACTTGAACTGAGATAGACCTCTAGAGAAGGTTGGTTCCTTGGATTATTCCTATTGCTAAACTAATCCTAATACTTTGTAAATTTAACTAAGCTGATCCTAAACTAAATTTCCAAGGGACCAAGGTTAGGAGTTGCATAAACTGAAATCCTACACTACAAGAGGTGATAGCACAAAAATAAGGGGAAAGATACTTCTGAAAGAGAGAAAATGGGGACAAAACAATGATGGAGAGGGTAAAGATGATAACCACAGTCAAAACAACATCTAAATTCCCATTTTTACACAATGCACAATATAAATAAATCCTATGAGATGAAAAAACACACATGGCATACTGTAAATAAATGAAGAGGCAAAGAGATGCAATAATTCACTAGCTAAGGAAGAAACAGAACCATAAAACTAGTAATTTTTATCACTCCAAGATAATGTAAAAATCATTACAATATAGGAAGGAGGTGTGAACTCATTTTCAAAATCATAATCCAAGGCATGCACTCTAGAACACTTGTGCAACAATTACAATGATGCCCTTGTATTCCCAAAGTATCCAACCTTACAAATGAGCCTTCCATTACAATATATAGAGAAGATGGGAAAGAAAAAGAGGAAGAAAAAGAAAGAAACTCGAATTCCTTCATTCACCCACCAACAAGATGCAATAAATTCCTGAAAAACATCATGGGTAACCTTACAAACACATTCCCCCACTGTACATTACTTCAAGAAGAAGAAATGGGCACCATACTTGATGAAATCTGATTTCAGCTACCTAGAACTATGCATTTTAATGCTAGAGAGTTTTTCTCATTTTCACCTACCTACTCTCACCAAACCTATGATTTCTTGATCTCATGATGAATTAATCTGAAATACAAATTCAACAAGTACAATTTATCTCTATGCGGGTATGGAAGAAGTTATCTCTATGTAGGTTTAGAGGGGTCGTGATGCTCATTTTCAGAAAGTTCAGCCTCATTCTCCTTTTCCCCCAATACTCCACATATAACTGGGCTTTTACCTTTTATTTTTAATTTGGGGATAGAACTTAAAGAGGGTGTGTGGAACTTGTGCATTTGTGGGGCGAGGATTGGTTTCACTAGGGCCCACTTTTTCCTTCATGCCCATATATCACTACATCCCCACCTTATAACTCTCATTCCTTACTTTACAGGTTTCTATACCTTACAGGGTACACATTCCCCACAACCCTTTGTGTTATGCACCCTTATGACTCCCAAAAACTATAGCCCAATGCCTCTGCTTTATAATTTCAGCTGTAAGGCCCTACGGGAACTTCGACCGACAGCGGGACTAGTTTTGGCGAGCCTCCGCTCACCTGAAAAGCTGCACTATAAATTCCTCACTTCCCTTTCAATATAAATTGGTCATTTTTATCTCTCGGGTAACACATGACCTGAAGGAAAAAAGTACCCCATGGGACACCAATATCGACTTAGCTGATTTACACTACAAAAAGACTTTTTCCCATTTTCCTCCAACTTTTCCTAACTTTTTAGGATTTTCCATGAATTGAGGAGTTAGGAGAAATAGTAAAGAACTACCCCAAAGCCAAAAGTTTCCATTTTACCTAATTTTAATAAATTTTGGCTAAGAATTGAACCCTAAGCCAAGAGGTAAGGTAATTACATGAAAAATTTCCAAGTGCTGGATCATGAAACTACTTGAAATTTTCATAATCATCAATGAAGCTCCATCAGTGTCCAAGCCCAAGTCTCCCAAGTTGTTCAATTTTTGCAAGGGGTGTAAAAATGGACAAACTTTTTGGTGACTCACTGGGGGCATCTCCTTTCTACGTGACTTGATCATTGGCCTTAAAGTATCCATTGGGCATGGAGTCATCCTGGTAATCATAAAATTTGATCTCAACTTGAATAATAGACCCCCGAACCATTGAAAAAATTGTTGAGACCTAGAACTAATCTTTTGCTTGAATTTTCCAACTCATTATAAGGAATCTCCTTAATTTTATTTGAGTGGAAAATTGTTTTGAATCTTAAATTTTTCTCTTTTCTTCTACAATCAATGCTAAAAATGAGCAACATATTTGATTTCAAATGGATATTATCCTTGATCCTCATTCCCGATCTGTTTGGGCTAAATAAATTAATCATGAATATTTTCCCAAAATCTTATTTTATTTTCTCTACATTTGATTTCATGAAGCCTTCGTGATTGATCGATGACACCTTGAACCTCTTCCAACAACAACCTTTAGGAAACATGTTGAAAACTATGCAACAAGAGCATACTCGATAAACAAAACTATGTAAATAACTTAGGAAAGGGAACCTACACTATCAACAAAACAATGTGTTGAAAGTACTTAAAGGAATTGAAAATTAAACTAATATGTACAAGATGAAGTGAACAACTTAATGGGAGTGTTTGAGATAAATCCCATTGACTAGGATTTGTAATGCATATTCATTAAGGTCTAAAAACTCAAAAGATTTCACGTCTTTGCAAGTAAGCGGAACAATAAATGGTCCACTCCCAGATTGCATCAAACTTGGATTGTCTTCCTAGTTTAACTCTGTCTACATCCCATTTTAAGACTATATCTCCAAACTTGAATGTTTGATCTCTCACCTTCTATGATTTGGATGAAATATGACCTAAGTGCCAAGAGCACATTTGATAGTGGCATGAAGGAAGGGGTACATGGATAGGTTTAGAAGTTTGAAAGAGTTACGCCATGAAGATTCCCTTGATGAAGACAGAGTTTGGAACTTATCCATTTTGTATGTACAAAGCTAAAAATAGGATGAAGTGATGAGAACGCATTGGATAAATACATGAAGACTTGGAGGCTACGAAAAATTATTTTATGAATAAGAAGAAGTTCAAGTGTCATGAAAAGTGAGCTAATAATAGGATGCATATTTATCATTATTAATATATGGTCTATTATTAGATGAATCTTGCATGCTTCTTTAGTTTCTTTCATAGTGGTGCATGGATATTATAAGTATGCAACGTATTTTGAGAGTACATGAGAGGTGAAGGGAAATTCCCACTACTATATATATGTATTGATTTGCCTTTGCTAGGGGATCATGATGCATGTTTTAGGTTTTGGACTAAAACCTAGATCTGGATTATATGAATTATGTTGCTGGTATGATTTTGTGTGCATGACTTTGTGATGGTAATTATGATGTATTCAACTCCTGGATTTATTATGAATTAATATAATGGATCTTTATGGTTGGATATTGGTTTTGAATGTCTCTCCTAATGGTTATTGTAAGGTGAATCTAGTATTAATCTTTATGTTATTTGTATGTTCTTTATTATGTGTTTCCAAATTAAGTTCAAAGATCTGATTGATTGATTGGAATATGCACTTTGAATATGGTTATTATGAACATTTGGGATAACACTTGGTAAGGTAGTAACAAAGAGGGACATGATACCTTTACACGCTTGAGTGAGTTCTTAGATCTGTCTCGAGTGATGTGCCAACACGTATAGGGTTTGAATAAAGAAATAAATACTAAATTTTAGTTCTATTTTGGGACCTCTTTTCAAACTATTTACCATGATGTTGCATGATGATGGCATATCGGTTGAATCTTGCATCTATTGAAGATTGGGTTATTAACAGACAAGATCAGTTTTCACGAAGATATGGTTTTGGACCTGATTTCAATGCATGTGCGTGGGTTGAAGAACATCTTTATCATGAGATTTATGAGTCATTATTTTGCTAATTTCCAAAATTGTTGTATGAGTGGTTGTTTTTGTATGCAGTAAAGAAAATCTGGTATTACAAACCAAGGACTTGGACACATCAAGAGTATTAGGATTTGTTTGATGCAGATGAACCTTAGATGCAAGTTGTAGATTATTAGTGGGCTGGTGTTGTGCACAGTGATACTTTGGAGTACGTTGTGTCTACGTATTCTCGGTCTGAAATTTTATGAGTTTGAATCTTATGCGAGCCCAAAGGATCTTATCTTCATGTTATTCCTTTTTCCATTAAGATCTTGACGGTAGTGTTGAGTTTAGACCACCTCCCTATGGCTAGGTAAACATCCCACCATGTGCAAGTGTAGGAGAAAGTTTGGTGAAAGATGGTGGACCTTGCGGAATAAAGGCATAAAGAAGAACTATTTTTAGTTTAATGACGCATGGGAGAGGGAATTGATGAAGAAGCGTGAAATTGAGGAGTCTGTGGAGTTGCGGAAGATGATGTCTTATGAAGAATTTTAAGATCACGTTGAAGACGTGGAGTTGGAGCATCATGATCTCCTCCACTTAGGAAAGTGTAGTAGATAATCCCCTCGACTTTATATGAGAGCACGTCGATGAGGAAATATTGATGACCACAGTACGTATCGACCCCACCTTATGACCTAGCCCTTGTGCTTGGTGTTCGAGTTCTAGAAGTAACTATTGATAAATAGGTGAGTTTAGGTAATCCAATAACTTTAGGTAGTTATCATTTTCCTTTGAATAAAAAAGTACATCAGACAACACATACATTTATGGCATCACAAGAAATATCATCTTTGTTATTTGGAGGACCAATTGGAGGAATATTTTCTAGCACTTCTTCAGGATAGAGTGTGGGCATGCGAGAATATTGGGAATACATCTAGAAGTAATTTTGATGAAAATCCTTGGAAGATTGGACCATTAGAGTCATGAGAATCCTTAGGTTAGTGGGACGTGCGCCCTAAGGATACCTCCATTTTAAAGAAGTTGCCTCTTCTCTGAAACGTGAGATGAGGGTTAGAAAAACGAAACAAAACATGAATTTAAAGGGGGTGATGCACCAAACAAGCCTTCAAGAGATAAATTGAGACCAAAAGCGTACAAAAAGGAAACGGTGAACAACTGAAAAGGGTGATCGAAATTGCACCATAGGTCAGAAAAGATTCACAGAACACTACCTCAAACTACTTAAGCACAACTTCAAAGATAGCAACAAAATTGGAAGATGCATAGTTTCTATGTGAAAATAAAGGCAATCAGAGTCAATAAAGATATGAAAATGATGAACAGAAAGCACCACAGGACATATATATTACTCCAACAATTGTGCACAGTATTACATTAGAAAAGAGGCAAGATTGTTATTACAAAACCCAAGAAGAAGGCTAGAGCTTCAAATCCATGTCTTTTACAAAAGGGGACTTGAGACAGAGAACAAAACTAATTGACTCTCGAGATCTACCTCTAAATCTCTATATGTGTCTATCTCTTTTGTGTATATATATATATAGGAGGAAGAAGAGAAGATAAGAAGCCCCCCTTTACTCCTTTCCAACTGCTTTTAATTATGATAAATGGAGTGAAGTGACAGGAACAGATTTCTTGAGATCTTTCTCACACTTTCCCATTATCTGTCTCCTTCTAAAGGGGTGATATCCATGTCTATTTAATGCATCTTTAACTATCCTGAAACCGACCCCTTTGAGATGGACTCACCTTTTAAGGACCATCCTTTTGTCTCTTTCTTATATGACTAGATATTATGGTCCCTTGTGCGTTGGTTCATGGCCTCATGACTCAAATGGAATGTATTTTTCACTATACTGAAATGACCCTTTGAATGTAGATGAATAACTTGAGTCTTCACAGGTTGGCACTCTTCACATGGGGCTACGCATTAATTCACTACTGAAATGACAAGCTAGATGACCCTTCACCTCCAATCTTTTGAAAAACTTCCTGAGCATTTAGATCTTACAGATAAGTCTCATAATCACTCATATGTGATACATGGCTTGTCACCTTTTGTGACCTGCTTCAAACCTAGAGTCCATTTCTTGCAGATCCACGTGGGAAGCCCGCGCATCCTTAAGATTTTTGCTACCCTTCAAGGTTTTGGAAATGCACTGTACCGACACTTGGCATTGGCTGTGATCTGTTATTTCATCACTTTGGGTGAGTAAAGGAACCCACTTTATATAATGTAAACCCCCTTTTGGGTGGGAGCTTTTTAATTAGCTCCACATGAAAACCCTGTGGGCTTTTGAGACTTTACTCCTTCCTTTGACTTTTGAAATTGGGATTGTTGGACACTTGGCATCGTCCATGAGTCTAATGTTTTATTTGTGTTTTGGCTAAGTCCCTTTTCCATTGGTGAAGATTTGACTCCAAATGGGCTTTGACAATGTAGGAAACCTCCAGCTATGGAATTTATATAATAAGTAATACAACTTCGCAGACTATGGGAGTTCAATTTAGTAACATTGTTGGGATGCAAGGAAGTACATCCACTGGTTGGTGCCCACTACTAGAGAATCAAGAGGTAGCTTAGGACGATCAGCGAGACTTGAGATCAAGTTGAACAGGTGGTTCTCATGGTGGAGGAAATAGTGGTGGGGGTTCTAGTTTCCGATATGGTAGACAAGGTCCTCACCTCGTCAACCTTAGTAGGAATTTTATGAGATGTCTCTCCACTTTCTAGAATATAGGGGTATGAAAGATGTTGTAGAACATGTACATAAGTGCGAGCTACTATGGCGCACTAAAGGAATCACCACTCCGAATAGAAAGGAAAGTCATTTTGCTACTACTCTTCAAGGACGCGTGCATATCTAGTATAGAAAGTATGACCGGCACTAAACGGTAGTATATTATGAAGTTTTGTGCTATGTTCTTGTCTCGAGTTCCATATCCGAGTTTGAGAAGATAAGTATCAACACACTTAAGGATATTAAGTAGGGATTATCAAAAATCATTCAGGAGTATGACACGCATTTTAAAACTTTGCTATCAAATTTGTCTTATGACATACATCCAAGTCAGCATGCATAGTGGTTTTTGGTGGGTTGTTGAATCCTTTTAGAAGGGAGTTATCTCATCAAACCTTTGTAGATCTATGTGACACTTTTGAGGCATCCCTACGTGTTGAGGCAGTTGGGAGTGTGGACACTAGAGTAATCCCATTTCTTGAAGAATAGATTGTGGCTATGGAAAAATAATAAGAGAAGCACTCTACTAATTTAGCTCATGAGACGCACAATGGGATATGGTGTATAGATTGTGAGGTTGAAGGACACACTAAGGATAGTTGTCCTCATAAGTCGGTACATGCCATGTTGTTGGATTATGAGATTTTTCATTTAGACCATGATGTGAGTAGATGTCCCCTTTTGCAACGCATAATCCAGAAGAATGTGTATATGTATTGTAAGATTTGTAAAACTCTCACTCATGACACTAGGGACTGTAGAGTGATTGATCATATACATGAGGCCATTGAAACTGGTGTGTTCCAAACTAGTGTAGCAAGTGGATCTAAATAATGAGGAGAACATAATGAAGGGCACATTAATGGGGATAACATAAATAGAGGATTTCGTGGTGAATATAGAGGCTGAGGTCTCAGCAATGGAAGAGGAAGATTTCCTAGAGGAAATTGTTTTACTTGTGGATCCCCTAATCATTATCAGCACGAATTCCCTCATAATATCATTTTCTTGTGGTGTGTAAAACAACATAAATTTGAAGAATGCCCTGACTTATATGAGCATATGAGCAAGTAGCACAAGCAAGAAAAGGTAACAACTATGATTAAGATTCGGTGTGTGGATGGAGATTAATGGATATTGAAGGTTGGATTGAATTCTGAATTACAACATTTGTTATTTACCACATGCATTGAGGCTATGTGCTCTCGTGAATCTTCAAATTATAAACCGACTATAACAAAGTAAGAATTTATTAATGCCAAGTACCCTCATGCTAAACATCAGAAATAATTTTACCTAGATACTATGGATGTTATCAGGAATCTATAAGGGGAGATTCAGAGTTTGAAGGACCACGAACACGTATTAGAATGTACTAAGAAGACTAAAATTCCACATAAGGATGTGGATAATTTGAATGAAGTCTGCTGCAGAATGTTGCGACAAGATAACACAATCCCTTTATTAAGAGAGTGCCTAAGAGAAAACATACCGCACATAGGTAACGAGCGTGAGAGGCAAATCCTTCAAGAAAATCTTCCTCCCCGCATTTATTAGTATGACAATGAGATTACGTTGAGTGCATTTATTGATGAATGGCTTCTCAGCAACATTCTGATAAATATATGTGTAGAAGTTAATGTACTCGCATTGGATGCTTACAATCAGATGGGCGAGGCCACCATTGCAGACCATCCTCAAATGTGTTGTATATGACAAATACAACTAAGGATGATACTTATTGGGGTGTTAAAAGATGTGACTATTATGATTTAGGGAGCCAAGTTTACTAGGGACTTTGAAGTATTGGAACTCATAGAGTCGAGATAGTCTCCCATCATTACTTTGATGCACCTGTTGTTATGCGAATAATGCAGATTTGTGCTTCAACAAGGGGTACATTAGCTTTGAGAACAAATAAGAGCATGTTATTATACCATTGATAGATGCAAAGGCTTCTCTGTATGTTGATCCTTTGAGTGAATAATACTTGAATAGGATAAAAACACGTACAATCAGAGACCCTAAGGTGATTTTTTAATCTAAGGAAGGAGTGATACAGTGGGATGATGTTCATTTAGTTAGTGATACTACAAGTATTGCTTGTGAAAACTAGGTGCATGGAACATATGAAGTAGTTGGGTGCGAGGTTAAGAACACGTTACTCTCATGGTTAGGCATTTGAGTTATAACCAAGTACTTTGATATCTTGTTGAAGGGAACCCTGATGTATTTCTACGTGCCATGGAAGCCAGGGATGGATGTTGGTGACAGAAGAAATATGTTGGTTTATACTCTACATGGGACAACAACACATTGGTGGGCTACACATAGGGACAACCTTTTAGAATGGTGTGAGGTGATAATTTCCCTTTCTACTAGGTTTCTAAGGAGAAATGTACCTTCACATATATGTGAATTCCATGGGAAGGATTCTTCTTCGCACCACATTCAAAAGTGTGAGAGAATCTGAATGAAGGGGCCGAGAGGCCTTACCACCATCACTCTGGGTACATAAGTTCTACACCACCCTAAGTGGTTACGTGCACGTGGTATGTCTAAGGAAAATTGACATGAGAAATAGTTAATTGGCAAGAGATGACCTCGGGTATGATTCATACTTTTGATTACTTTTCTACTAAACCTCCGATCAATTAACCACTACAAATTATGAAATGCCTTACTCTGGGAGATATCACAAAGGCTAAGGAACTTTTTTTAGAAATTTTTTAAGAGCTAGATTTAGAGATGCACCTTGACCTTGAAGAGGCTAAAGAAGAAGAAATGGTTCGCGCTTGGGAAGAAAAGGAAAAGGGTAAATTGGTATGCATGGTAGATGATGAGGATAATAACGTGGATGTTAACCACACTGAATTTACATGCGAGGTAATGAACACAATAGATGCAAAGGTGCACATGTATCATGAGCCTATGAAAATTAAGAAGGTTAACATTAGGACCGATGCAGAGCCTAAGGAAGTGATTATTTTTATTATTGGTCTAAACAAGAGTTGCAAAGATTATTGTGTTGTTGCACGACTTTCTGGACTTATTTCTAAGGGGCTATCATGAGTTAAAATGAGTACACCCTTCTTTAGGTGAGATGTGAATAAAACTTAAAGAAGGTGCGTGCTCAATTAGGAAGAGGCCATATAGGATGAATCCTAATCTACGCATCAAGGTAAAGGAAGAAATTGATAAAATTCTCAAGTTTGGTATAATTGAGCCCATTGAGGAGTTAGAGTGGGTTAGCCTCATGGTAATAAGCATAAAGAAGGATGGGAGGATAAGGATTTGTGTAGACTACGAGACTTAAATGTTACATTTGTTATTAATCCTTTTCCCACCCCATTCACAGAGGAGATCCTAGAAGGAGTTGTTAGGCATGAGATATACACATTTCTAGATGGATTTTCTTGTTATCATTAGGTGCACATCGTAAAGGAGGATCGGGGAAAATACAACTTTCACCACCGAACGGGAAGTTTTGCATACAGTAATGCCCTTTGGATTAAATAATGTGTCTATATTCTTTTCATGCATTGTGTTACAATTGTTTCAATACTTCATTCATAAGTTTATACATGTATATCTAGATTATTGGACAACGTATATGGTTTGGTTAAGGATCATTGTGAAAATTTGAGGCTTATGTTTGAGAGGTGCAGGAAGTTGAGTATCTCCTTGAATATTAAGAAATGTATCTTTGCAACACCTTTTGGCACTTTTCTTGGGCATATTATTTGTAAGGAAAGCTTGTTGGTAGATTCAACCAAGGTCGTTGTGATCTTAGTATTAGAAGAGCATAATAATTTGTAAAGTCCCCAAAAGGACATACTTGGGTCAAGTTGGATTTTATGATAAACCTAAAACTCAAAGCAACCTTTATATATGAATTTCTCAGATCATACTTTTGCAGATCAGATTTCAAGAGGAAAATTTGAAACTTTATTTCCAAGAGAATCATTAACCAACACAATAATTGATAGCTCTTTTCTAAAGATGAAATGCATATTTTATTTATCCCCAAATCAGACTTGGAATATTAAATATGATCATACGTAGTATTGTTCAAACTGCTGTAATAAATTTACAAATCATGGTGTCTTGTACCATAAAATATAATACCAATAAGTGATGCCAAACTAGACTATTTACAGTCCTTAAGGATGCATTAAATTAAGGAACAGAAATGGCAAGGAGCAAGTACCATATTTATGAAAGAGGGTTTAAAACCCGCAAGTGAGGATCACGAGGGATGACGTGCACATCAACAGACGTGCAAACGGCAGCGTGAAGAGATCTCGGGAGGAGCGAGCATCAACCGAATGTGCATGCAAATATTTGAAACATGGGAAGAACCTAGTTAAGCCATAAAACTCTCCTCTATCTCATAGATCAAATGGGGTGTACATATAGGAGGTGTTGAGTAACCCCCAGTGCTGCAATCATGACAACTTGAGTAGAGAGGGGGAGTTACATTCCCAGAATAGAAGTGTAACTCCCAATGACGCATATGACGCACTGACGCGTAAGAGAATCTCATAATGACCCCTAAATGACACATGGACCTACAATCTCACCTAAGTGAGATGACTCACCTAATGATGTGGAAAATAACACACACCAACACCCCCCCTTCATTGTAACTTAGGATGAGGTGGTAAGTCAGAAATGAGAAATGGGTCCGACACAAAGCCTGATGAGGTACCCATGCACAAGAAAAAGGTCCCAAGCAATGAAGGAAAACCCAGTGGGAAAAACATCCACCACAAGAAAAAAACACTCTCTAATATAAGAAAGATGCCAAATATGGGTCCCAACTCTAGACAAGCCTAAAAAGGTACCCATGTACAAAGAGGCAATCTCTCGGAAAGAAGAAGAAGAGAGAAGAAGAGGGAGATGAGAGGAATGCAGAAGATGCCTGGACGGATCTGAAATCTGCAGCTCTAGGAGGTCTCCCAAAAGAATGTCGATGATGAGATCCTCTACCTCTAGACTGAAGAAGAGCCACCCACACTGAACAGTGTGCCTGCCCTTAGGAAGGACAGAAATGACGTGCTTGAAAGTCTACCCACTCCATGAAGGAAATCAAGGTAGTAGCACAAAGAACTCTAAGTCTGGTCCACCAAAGTGTGACATAGGTCTAGTGAGTGAGTGCCAAGGAACCGAAGGTAATGCCACATGCGTATAACTGTTAGATTGAAAAAGAGGAACACCCATAGAAAGGATGTCCAAGTGATGTGAAGGGAACAAAACATCCTCCACAATAGAAAAGGGATCCATAGCTGAGGGTGGATCAATGAAGGTCTCTAGAAAAGTGGAAGTGGTAAGAGTCCCAGAAGGGGCACTCCCAACAACGAAGATGATGAACTCCTCTGAAATACTTATAGATGGATGTGGAACCTGTAGAGCATCACAAGTGTACTCTACGAAAAGATGACTAAGGTCAGGAAGATACTCATCCCAATGAGGGGGCTCAACAAACAGAAGAGTGATGTCAGATAGGTATGAGTCATCCAATGAAGGTAGAGGAGTGGAAGGGGCCTCACACACTAGAAGTGGAAAGGAGGCGGGTGTGATGAATGTATAAGACTGAATAGGATACTACTCGATATCTGATGAGATGTGGGAAGTGTCAACACTCTCTGGAATAGTGAGAGAAAGAGGAGAGAAGTCCTCTGTAGTACTCTCGACATCAGAACTGGATGCACAATCCTCATCATCAGAAGTAGAACCAAGTGATCTTGTGTCAGTGGAACTATCATCACACGAAGAAATAGAGGAGACAACTGAATCAACAGCAGCAACAATGGCGGCAGTATGTGAAGGGTCTCCATAGAGGGACTGAAGAATGCTCCAGACATGGTGAGGTGGATCTGAGTCTGCCATGTGAAACCAAAGAGATCAAGAGACATGCATCATCATGTGACCAAAGACATGGTCACAAGTGTCAAGGAATTCCTCCAGATGATGATGATCAGCGGGTGCAGGAACTGGCCCAAGCAAGAAGGGTAAAAGACCCTCGTGGGTGAAGTAACATTCCATGGAAGCACGCCAAGCTGAATAGTTCCCTCTCCCGGTGAGAAGTGGTAGAGGCTATAAATCAATCCTACGATGCTCACATCTGGAAAGAGTACTCTCCATGATGAAAAATGCAAGATGCACAAATGCAAGACGCCGACTGGTCGATAATGCGTCCTGCATGTAAAAGCCCAAGAGTACTAGTCAACCCCCTGAATGTGGGCAGTTTATAAAGTATTTTTTTACCAAACTGATAATGTCATCACTTAATGTGCAATAAATCATGCAACTTTGACTAAAGAAGCACTCAAAAATGAGTAAAGCGAGTCAAAATTTATAGCATTATTACGATTCCCATGAATCGATGGAAAATGCCACTAGACGCTGCAAACACATTTAAAAAGTGTCCAAAATGGATGCGAAGGGTATCGTGTGATCGCTCATTAGAAATGGCATCAAATTTTAGGTAGGGTTTGTTTTTTTTGCGAGGGGGATTAGCCTCCTGCCAACCCCGGACCTCGCCCTTTGTCTTCGACATGCGAATGAAGGACATAATAACAAGCAAATAAAGGCCCTAAGAATATTACAATGCCATAAAGAGTGTTTTTATCATCAAAACATCAAAAATGAATTGTTTTAACCTCTAAACAATGTCTAAAAGGGATGTATGGGGCCCACATTGTCAAACCATGTGGTGGAAGGAGTTGTTGCTATGCAAATGAAATGCCACGTGTACACGGGACGTTGGAAGGTTTTGTTTGAGCCAATAGGCTGGTTGTGCAAAAGAAATACAACAACATGGAGCTGGATTGAGATCCCCGCTAGGTTGGAATGGCCCATGAGGAGTGAAACGAACTTGTTGAGTCAAGTTTATGCAACTGAGTCCATGTGTAGGTATGCAAAGCGAGCAGACTAGATGTGTTGAGTTGGTCTATAGGTGGTCCACGTGTCAGAGGTCGTTGGAAGCAAGTTGAAACCGTCGCCAAAGACTAGGTCCACATGTAGCTGTGTGTAGGAGGGTGAGCGGGTTAACAGAGCAACATGTAGTCTGTGAAACGTGCTTCAGAATCGTTGAACAATGAGCAAACCACCCAAAAGCAGATCTACAAAGGAGAAAATGCAGTCGCAGAGGAGGTGCGTTGGGGAGCAAGTGAGATGCCGGCCAAATAGGGACCACGAGGAGGAAGGTGTATAATTGGTGAGCAATAGTGGAGCGGGGTGTCACATGAAGATTACTACAAGCCACGAACCAAGAGGCAAACCACAAACCAAGAGGAGAGGCAAGCCACGAACCAAGTGGAGGTCAATCTTCAAGCAGAGCACAAGCGGGAGGAACAAACTAGGGAAGCCGAATGGAAGCACAACAAGATTTGACCACGTGATGCAAGGGTTGAGCATGGAAAAAATGACGAGCTCAATGGTCACGCAGGGCCAAGACAATATAAAAACTGATGCAAGTTCAAAACGCCAAACCCACCACGAGTTCAAACTCCAAACGCGCATGAAACCCTGGAGAATCGAGTGGTCAAAGACACTAAACTCAAAAACACCAGAAACTTGAACACGACCAAATGAACCATATCAAACCCATGCAAGAGGTATGACACCCAAATCAATGCAAGAAGAGCACGATCGAAATATCCATTACGACACACGCAACAAGAACTAGATATCATGCCTAAGTGGAAAGCACACGAGTAATGTCGAAGAGTGCACAAATCCACAAGATTCACTTTGATCCCATGAAAGAGGGTTTAAAACCTACAAGCAAGGATCACGAGGGATGACGACACATCAACAAACATGCGAATGGTAGTATGAAGAGATCTCAGGAGAAGTGAGCATCAACTGAATGTGCATGCAAAGATTTGAAACACAGGCAAAACCTAGTTAAGCCATAAAAATCTCCTCTATCTCATAGATCAAATGGGGTGTACATATAGGTGGTGCTGAGTAACCCCCAGTGTTGCAATCATGACAACTTGAGTAGAGAGGGGGAGTTACATTCCCAGAATAGAATTGTAACTCCCAATGACGCATATGATGCAGTAACGTGTAAGAGAATCTCATAATAACCCCTAAATGACACGTGGACCTACGATCTCACCTAAGTGAGATGACTCACCTAATGATGTGGAAAATAACACACACCAACAATTTATGCTTCCTAAATCTGAATTTACAATTAAAAATTTTGTAGATTTAACAGGGGATTAAACATCTCTGTATCTCTTTCGTAAATATCGAATATAATATATTTGAAGCCCAAAAATGTAATAAATATGAAGGCAATGAAGTGCAGACCTAGGATGATCCTCAATTACCATAAACCGATCAAAGGATGGGTCACTTACTTCATAAAATTAGAGAAATGGTGCTACAAAATATCTCCTCTAGTTCTTCATAAGAAAGCTCTACAAATTTTTACGAAAATTACTAAATTCTTTTGCAAGCTCAATGGAATTTCCGTATTAAAAATTCCTCTCTTGTTTCAAAGAGGTTTTTCATCCTCTTGAATATTTTAACAAGCAACAAGGCTTAGAGAAAATCCAAATTTTATAGAATGAATATTCGGAATCTTATTATTACATTGTGGCGGGTCAGGTTCTAAATTTTAATAAATCAGTGATATTCTTCTTCAACGTGGCCCCCAGGCTTCAGGGCAGAATCAAAGAGATCCTTGGGTTCTCCTTGGGCAATCTTCCTCACTCTTACCTAGGAGTTCCATTGTTTCACGGGAAAGGCAAGGCCCATCTTTGGAATGGTCTTATCAATTCCATTTCTTCAAAACTCCTCTCTTGGAAAGGAAAATGGTTATCTCTTGCTGGTCGTGCTCTCCTTATTAATTCAGTGCTTCTTTCCATTCCTATTTATACACTCTCCATTCTGCAGCTCCCCAACTCCGTTCTCCTCAAAATTGAGAAGGTGGCCCGTACCTTCCTTTGGCAAGGTCTCAGCTGAACGGAAATTTCATTTAGCCAAATGGGACCTGGTCAAATTGCCGAAGAGGTTGGGTGGTCTTGGCATTCTTGATTTGGCCATTCAGAATTCGGCTCTCAGGAGCAAAACTGGTGTGGAATTTCATTACAGATCAAGGTAGACTAGCCTTTAAAGTCCTGGCTCATAAATATATGGATGGGCAAAGAAATGAGCTTTTTCTATCCAGTTCAGAGCTTCCTTTGGGTTCTCACATCTGGAATTTTATGTGCAAATCCAAAAATCTCACTGCTGATAGAGCTTCGTGGAAGATAAATAACGGGCAGACTGCATCCTTTTGGGATGAAAGCTGGAATGGCTATCCTCCCCTCAACCTGATCCCATCTCTAAACGGTATTATGAACTCTTCCAAACTTCTCTGGGGTTCTCTTGTTGCTGATTATGGATTCCAGCACCCCGATGGCTCGCCTACTTGGTGTTGGAAAGATGTCGTGTCTATTGGCGCCTCCACTCAGGAAGCATGTCTCTTTTCATCCACTTTAAATGAGCGCCGAGCCTCTTTCCTCAATCGCTCTGATAGTATCCTTTGGGTTGGAAATAGCTCTGGACTGTACAATGTCAAAAATGGCTACAATATACTCCTCTCTCAAGTCGGCAAGGGCTCTCCGAGTTCTTTTGGCTGTTGGCATCCACACATTACACCAAAGATAGCTTTTTTCGGTTGGCTGGTTCAGCAGAGAAAGGTTCTCACTCAAGCAAGAAGGCGTGCATGGGGCTTTATTGGCCCATCCAAATGTCTTCTTTGTGGCGCAGCGGAAGAAGATCTTGATCACCTCTTCCTTTTTTGTCCTTTCACTTCCATGTGTTGGGATTGGCTCTTCTGTAAGCTGAACGTGGCTTGGGTTCATTGTAGCAGTATCGATGCCAGTTTATCCTCCTGGCCTTCTTTTTCTCAAAATAGCTGGCATAGTTCCATCTGGCTTGTGAGCCCCTACTTCTTGCTGTGGCACATCTGGTGGGAACGAAACCTTCGCCTCTTCAGAGAGCAAAAAGCTGAGCTCCCTTCTTTCCTTTCCAAGCTGGAGGTGGCTATCTGAGTGTATTAATAACAAGAGCTCTTCTTTTCATTCCTTTTCCTCCAAAGACTTCGCCATTCTTAAGCATTGGCCTCTCATCAAAATTCCCACTCCTGGTTCTATTATCCGTAAAGGGCTTTCACAAATTGAAAAACTTCTGCTTAGGAAGAATACTAGATGGCGATCCCCCTCTGATGGACAATGGAAATTAAACTTTGATGGTGCTTCCAGAGGCAATCCGGGTCCCTCTGGGGCCGGCTGCCTCATCCGTGACAATCGAGGCTTCCTAATCTACGCGGGCTCCTTCCCGTTACCTATTGGTACTAGTAATTCTGCTGAGGCTCAGTCCCTGTTGGAAGGAGCAAAGATGGCGGTCCTTCTTGGCTGTTCGGATCTTTGTATTGAAGGGGACTCACAAATTCTCATTTCTGCGGTCTCTAGTGGCGTTTCTCATTCGTGGAATTTGAATTTGTTTCTTCCGTCTATTCAATACTGGCTTGGCAAAATCCCATCCTGGAACATTTCCCATAAATACAGAGAAGCTAACAAAGCTGCCGACTTCCTGGCTAACTTTGCAATCGACAATCCTTCTGCCTCTATTTCTTCCAGCGACGGTAACTCGTGGCCAGGTCTGCCTCCCCTTCTTTTTCTCGATCGGAGTTTTTGTAGATGATCAAGTCATATTTGCCTTCCTTGAGTTTGCAGCTTACTCGTGCGTCGGTTCCCCCCTTCATTTTCCACTTCGCTCTTCTCCTCTTTCGGCGGCGTCCTTCGCAGTTCCCACACTTGCTCACATGGCTTCTGTCATCTCCCGCGCTTCGTGCTGGGCCTTCATCGGGAATGCTTCTTCTTTCATCCCTTTTTTAGCCCCCTTGCTGTCTGAATGGAGTGTCATTTCTCGCAATCGCCTGTTTTTGCTTGCGACATGTCCTTCTTGGGGTTCCCTTTTGTGTCTTTGCGGGGACAGTTCCGTGAAATTGCTGATACGTCGGCCATCGACAGGAGGCGGCTTGCCATGATTTTCAAGTTCTCGACTGATGCCGAAGCCGATGCCATCGCCACAATCCTTGGTGATTTATACTGCCATAATGCCAGACGCCCGCGCACTGATTCGGATGTCGCGTCTGCATTTGTTTCTTTTTGCACTTTGCTTCACCCAGTCGTAGCGGATGTAGAACTTGTGGCTTCCGATTTCATTTATGCGGTGCATCGCGTGGGTCTTCAAGACCAGCTTGCAGAGTTTTCAATCCCGGACCCACTCTTATGGGTCGAAGATGTTGATGAGCTAGCTATCGGTTCTGGCAGAGACATCAGATGGCTCAGCGGACAATACCGAGAACTGGCTACATTTGCTCAAAACTTTCATCCGTCTTTGGACCAGCGATTCCTGCCCACGGTTGACATCGACGCGGCCTTGTTCCCTCTGCACTCGGCCGTGGACCAGCTGAATGCACTTAAGGATCGCGCATTACATGCCTTCAACGTTCTGCTTCAAGCGGCTCCCTCACGGGTGGACAATCCGGCTGGTCGGCAGTGACTTCCTCGGGTCCTTGTTCTTCGGAGATTTTCTTGTCCTTGTTCGTTCCTTCTTCTCTTGCTTCAGCTCTTCTCCTTCTCTTCTCAGTGTCTCCTCTTTCTCTTTCTCCTTCTTCTTCCTCCGTTTATGTAGGGTTGGGGTCCCTCTCCCCACCGGTTCATAGCTCCGGTCAAAAGCGTTTACCAATCAAAAAAAAAAAAAAAAAAATATGAGATGCCTTACAAAGTTTACCTCTTCCCTTTATAAAGGAATTTGGCCCAAAATACCTCCAACACACCCAATCGGATTTTGTGTGATTTCTATGCAAGAAGCACCCCAAAAATTCACCTACCCAAGTCGTCATTCTCCTAGAGAGGATACAAAATTAATCATAGAACTAATATTACCCCACTAGGACAATATTCTAATTCTAGGAAAGTCGTACTTTCCTCATAGGAGGATAAATTTATAAATGTGCCTTTTACTAACTATTTTCCATTATAATTTCTCTAGGTAAGTCACCATACTTCCTAGGAATGATACAAACATACATTAGACCCTTTATGCACTCTTTCTAGATATTACAACATTAATTTATAAGTGCATACTTATATTAAGCCAAATAAATAATTATAAGTGCTTTAATATTTTTCTTTTATTTTCTTTTAGGCACTTATAAAAATTTATTGTGACTTAAGTCACCCTTTATATTTTTCCTTTCTCTCAAAGTTGACAAAATGGGCCAAAGGTCTTCGATTGAGAAGGGGATATTACATAATCAAAGTGAAGTGTGTGGATTTCTTGGGCATATGAGGTATTATAGGAAATTCATTAAAGGCTATGCAAAGATTATTGCGTCCTGGAGGAATTATTGAAGGCTACGAAAAAAATTTATTAAGGCAAGGAACAATAACAAGCGTTTGAAACAATAAAGGAAAGGTGACCATTGCACCTATTTTACGCTTTCCTTCATGGGACAAACCATTTCATGTTCATGTGGATGCCTCTGGAATGGTGATTGGCGTTGTGTTAGCACAACTAGGTGAAGGAATTATCGACCACCCTATTTTTTTACAATTTGGAAGTTGACACCGGCTAAAATGTAATTATATAACTACTAAGCTTAAATCATTTTCCATGATTTACATGTTGTAAAGTTCATAAAATACTTATTCGTGACACTATTTATTTTCTTTCAGATCATATGACACTTAAGTATTTGGTCAACAAGTATGTTTTACAAGGGTGCATTTGCAGGTGGATACTTCTATTTCAAGAGTTTCAATTTACAATTATTAAACTAGGAAAAGTTAACTCAGACATGATCATTTATCGAGGATTAACTCTAGTTAGGGCGTGCAGAGCATTAAGGACACGATGTTGTATGATCAAATCTTTATATTGAATCACGCGCCCACCGAGTTGGAATATATTGCAGTCTTTTTGTGCATTGGGCATACACCTAAGGGAATGAAGACGTTGGAGAAAAAAAAATTGTAATACAAGAAGCACCTTACCAATTAATAGGTGGAGATTTGTACAAACTTGTCTGGGATGAAGTTTCACAATGGTGCATTTTGGAGCATGAGCGTGAGGAAATTATGGAAGAAGCTCATGGTGGAATTGTAGGAGGTCATTATGCAGGAGGATGTCATCGTGTACAAGATTCTGATGGCTAGATTATGATGGGAAATGTTTTATAAGGATGTCAAGGAGTATGTCAAGGCGTGTGATCATTCTCAACACCTTGGGAAACCTGGAACAAGAGATGAGATGCCTTTAAGGCCTATTGTAAATACTAAACCTTTTGATAAATGGGTGATTGATTTTGTAGGTCCTATTTCCCCATCGGCGCGTAGGATTCAAGCGACGCTACATTATAACTTGTACAAACTATATCACAAGGTGGGAAAAAGTAGTACCTATAAAGGATTGACGGAAGCTACAACAACAATATTTTCATGGGAAAACATTATCAACATGTATGGATGTTTGTTGAGCTTGACAAGTGATATGGGTGCTCATTTCTTGAATGAGACCATCAGAATTCTTTTGGCCGAGTTTATGGTAGTGCATAATAAGATGACACCTTATCATCCACGCTTCAATGGAACTGTTGAGGATTTCAACAAGATATTGGGACATACATTGACAAAAATTTGTGATGTTGGAAGGAAAGACTAGGATGATAAAGTATTTGTTGTACTTTGGGCATACATAACTACTTACAAAATATTGAATAAAGCCACACCCTTTCAATTTGTGTTTGGTGTAGAAATTGTATTACTGTAGAATTCATGATGTAATCCCTACATATAGTGCACGTAGGAAGATTAGAAGGTGAACAATATGTTGAGGAGCACATATAAAAATGATTTAGTTTGATGAGCGTGCCTTATTGCTCGGTGGATTCGTAAGACGTAAAAGTGAGACATAAAGCATGGCGTGATATACATATTTAGAATAAGGAGAACTACAGAAAAAAATAAATGAACATAACACATTAATCCATATTCCTTAGAATTATTGGCCCACTCATTCCTTGGAGGAATACTTAATTCATACTTTTAACTCAAAACCTGCTGAACAATTTCACTCAGAAGATTGATGAGAAAGAATAGATATATATTTCTTGGTAGGAAAAATTACATATAAGAGTGTGGGAGGTTGCATTTATAATTCATGCATCCAACCAAATCCTTATTTTGGGGAATACAATATGATCTTATCTTTATTCCAATCCTAACAACTAAGATCTCCATCTCCACAAAATATGGAGAGAGATATATTATTGGAGTTAAAGTCTTATCTCGCTATTTTAGGAAGATTTGCTCCCAAATCTTCTCCTTGCTTTTTGGTAAAAAGAATCAAAATGATTTTATTCTCCTACTTTATTGGAAGGAGTTTTTTCCTCAAAAATTACTTTGACCAAATACCTCCTGATTTTCCATTTGACTTTGTTGTTTCTGATTGTGAAACTTTTGGTGCTCGTCTGATACACTTTTTCCTTGGACTACAGCTCATTAAAAGTTAGATTTATTTTTATTGCTAATACTTGTAGCAAATATTAATGATGCTTTTTTTAAGCACATTACTATGAACAAAAACCTCTCTCATATTTTCCATTTGACTTTTTGTTTCTGTTTATGAAACTTTTGGTGCTCGTTTGATACACTTTTTCCTTGGATTGCAGCTCACTAAAAGTTATATTTCTCTTTATTGGTAAATATTGTAGAAAATATGAATGATATTTTTGTTAAACACATTTCTATGAACAAAAACCTCTCTCATATTTCCCATTAGATTCTCTGATTATTCACAATTTTTCATTTTATGCAAGTTTCAAACTAAAACTATCATTCCGTTGATGCAAGTTCCGGAACTAAAGTTGTCATTTTGTAGTGTTCTGAAATTAGAACTACAAGTTCTAGAAATAAAAATTTCATTCCATTGATGCAAGTTCCGAACTAAGATGTCATTCCGTAGTGTTCGAAATCGAGGCGCAAGTTTGTAACTAAAGCTGTCATTTTGTAACTAATTCCAATTATTCCGAGCTAACTTAAACAGCTATAACTTTTGCACACAATCTCGGACTGAGATGATTCTTATTTTGAACTTGTATAATTTCCGAGAGGAATATGTATATGAAATCATATTTTATTTTATATATACTATTCATGATCAATTCCACTTTTCCCATAACTACCATTATCTTTCCTTTATGGCCTACATACACAAGACTTTGCATCTTTCCTAAATAATCAATAGGATTAGTCAACAAAATATATAACAAAATATTTCTAAAGAATTCACAAGATACATATCCTATATTTTATCTGAAGCAAACCATAATTTCCAAGATTACATTTAAAACCACTTTCAAATGTAACTTGGAAGGACAAAATAATGGTAATTTATGGTCAATTTATGGCCTCATCAAGTAAGTTTTCAAATCATATTTTCCATCATTATTCCCCTTTTCCTTTCATTCATCCATCTATAAATGTAAGAGAATTTATCATTGATAAGGGCTAGATTCTTTTAGTTTGTATAGGCATTGCCTTGTATTTTGAGTTGTAGACCTTGGATCGTGTCCTTGCATGTGGATATCAGCCTTAGACGTAATTGTAATCAACTGTGCATTTCTAGAAGTAATAGAAAAAAATTTTATGGCTATCTTCTACCTTAGCTTGTTTTTCTTCTTCTTTCTTGCCTCTCCTTCATGTTTTGTGTTTGTTGTGCCTTCTCACATCTCTTACATCTCCTTTTTCGATTACGTTTCAAAAAAATGACTTTGCAGCCTACGTTCTAGTTTTTACTATACGTGTCTAAGCTTCCTCTGTGCATTCTCCTTTATTTTCATTCAAAGTTGGTCATTTTCATCTCCATTTCTTTCTGGTGTTATCACCTCCCTTAGTTTTAGTTTTCCCTTTTGCATATCCTTCTATCCCTGGTCCCTTGGCATGTTTAGCTTAGGATTTCCCTTTTACCATTAGGAGTAAAAAGAATGATGTAGGGATAGGTAGAGGAGCCGGCCTTCTCCGGAGATATTTCTCAAGTATGCAAGGACCCACAACTTGGAGACGGTCCCATTGTTGAATCAATGACTCAATTCTTTCATATCTGCGACGTGGGTGCAATTTTAAGCCCCAACAGTTTCGTACGCTGGTGGGACAAGTATTAAAAGCTTAAATTTCATCATTACTAAGTTTTGAAGTGTCGTTTATTAATTTACAGCCTTTGGAGGATTGTTTCAACACATATGTCGACTCCTAAAATCCATATCTACTTTTTCATCTTTGACCGGTACCTTTCATGAGAAGAGTGCATATGAGACAAAATGCAACAACTGAAGTGTCTTTCGAGTACCTCTAGTTATCTCCAAGGAAAATTCATAGCGTAACACCCGTGTGTACATCTCCATCTCCAGTTCTCCATGTGCATTCCACTCCTCCTCACAACATACCTACGCACCCTATTATGGCACTACATCACCTCCTCCTCCAAGGAACTTTTCCAAATTCACTAGAGGAAGCCCACTTGTTGTGAATGCGCAACATTATATGCCAAGATGGTGTGCTCAAGAGTATTCCATACTTTAGTGGTGAGAATCAAGTCACCCCTGTTAAGCACATCTAAGACATGATAAATGGGTGCTTTTTCTATTTGATCATGCATGATAATGTAGCAGTCAGGTTTTTTGCAGCCTCATTCAAAGGGAAAGTGCTTCAGTGGTATAGAGGTTTGAGACCTGTGTCTATTTCCACATGGGATGAGCTTGGAATAGCTCTATGTAATTAATTTGAAGACAATCTACATCATCTATCACTAGTGGAGAAAACTAATACAACAAAGAGGGTGCCTAATGAGAAAATTACTAATTTCAATATTAGATTCTAGAAGACCGGGACATAATACCTCTAGTGGTAAGGCCTACATCCCAACATGGTTTCCTATATTATCTGAGGGATTTTAATAGTGACATTTATGTCATGATTCAGTCCATGGGAGGTAGAACCTTACCTGTTGCCTTTAATATTGCAAAAAGGGCATAAAATAGTCTCATTCAAGTGGGAAATTTAGCCCATAGACCACCTATGCCATTATTTCAAGAAATGTCTCACACGCCCCAAACTTCTATTGCTCCCGTTCTGGAGTAATACACTCAACCTATTACATCCACATCATACTTTACCACGCAGAGAAAAAGATGAAGAAATGAAGGTCCTAATTAAAAACTTTTCTAATTAAGTTATATCTTTAGAGAAACAGTAGGCACAAGCCTTTAAGAACAATTCTAATCACGGGAATAGTCAAAAAATCAGCCTTATCAGAATCAGTATGAAAATCAAAGATATAACCAGAACCATTAGAATGATAGATGGCATGCCAATACGCATTTTCCCTTTTAAGTTGTCCCTCCTACATAACCTCTCGCAACGTCCAATACAAGTCAAGCACTTGTTCCATTTCAGAACAATATGGCACAAGAGTCATAATGGTGCTTTCCTTGCAAGATGCCTCATAGTCAGTATCACTATACTAATTGTGTGCATTCCCATGCCTATGTGATTCATGTTGCTTCTAATTGTGAACCTTCCACAAGCGCAAATGAGCCTGAGAATCAAGAAAATCCAGAAGTTTCAAGCCAACTTAATATTATTTGGTGTTGAATATTTCTTTGCAATTAATCATGCCGTATATGAGACAAACAGACCGCGCCGAAGTTGTTGACAACACAAGATACAAGAAGATAATGTTGGAGTCTAGTGTGCAAGTCTCATTTCCCACAACACATGTCAATCCTCTAAATTAAATAGATACGGATAATTCCACTAGCATTAAAGGCATGCAAGTTCCTATGTGTGAGGTTCCATGTAATTCTCCATCTCAAGTAGCATGTGCCTCTCCTTTGGTAGGTCAACCATCTACACAAGCTAAGGCCCCCGCTCTACACTGAACAAGAAAGAAAATATGTTTTGTGCCCCTGATGTAAAAATCAATGGGACTTCCATTAAACATTTTGGATCAAATGAAGAAGAAAAATGTGAATTTCACAATGTGGGATGCCTTGGCCATTCAATCTCAGACGCCCTATCGCATGAAGCTCGCGCAACTCTCGCATGTTGGCCCAACTATCTAAAAACCACACGTTGTTGTCAATATTTTTCAACCAGAGTAGAAGAAAGTGAGTAAGGTTGTCAAAACCCCACCCTTCTATATTCCCTTGATCATAGGAAAACACGTTGTGCACAATTGTATGATTGACTCAGGCGCTAGTACTTAAATCATGCCTAAGAAAATTAATGATGTCCTAGGTCTTAAGTACAACCTCTATCTAAAGAAGTTGTCCAAATTGATGGCTCAATTGTTACTACTCTTAGAGTTATTAAGGATCTTGATTTAACCCTTCATACATATCCAAGCCTCACTATAACTCAATATGTGTTAATCATTGACCTACCTCCTTTGTTTTGCTTATGTCTATCACAGGATTTTATTGCTAAATCGGGTGGTTACTTGTCTTCTGATTGGTCTCATATGTTATTAAGATCAACGTATGGTACCCATTTTACCATACAAGTTGAGCCAATACTTTCCTATCATGTTGAGTCATATGATTCATCTCCTTTCCAAGCCAATTGCCTAATCCATGAGGAATAAGCTTCAATTTCTAAAGAGCGGCTTGTTCCCCTCCCGTACTCGATTTAGTGCTAGATGAGTGGGCAGAAAGGTACCACATGTTTGAGCCATATGTTGAAGAACTTGAATCTTTTGAGACCGAGCTTGGTACCTATTGCATCCTTGAAGAAGAAGTTATGTTGTCACATACACTAAAGAGAAATGAAGAAGATTCTGGTCTATGAAAGTTGTACTTTGATGAATCCCAAAGAAGAAATGCCACGGGTGCAGGATTTGTTCTCATTTATCCCAAGGATGATAATTTCTTCTTCATGCATAGGTTATAGTTTACAAGCTCCAACAATGTGGTAGAATATGAAGTTCTAGTGCATGGTCTTCTCATTGCAGAAAATAAAAGGATTAAGGCACTTCATATCTTTGGAGATATATAATTTGTTATCCACCATGTCGAAACAAGTGTGTGACAGATAATAAGCTTCTTAAATATTATAAGCATAGAGTTTGGGATCTCCTTGACATTTTATTCTTTAAATCTGCAGTGGTTCAAGAAGAATGAACAAAGAAGTTGATCGGTGGTCATGCTTGGTTTGCAGTTTTCACTAGTCAAACATTTGTCAAGGGTAACACGCAACATGTAAATATGGTAATCAAACCATCCATTCCAGACAACAACACCGGCTGGAAAGTGTTTGAAAGTGACGTGCATATGGTCGAGTTCATTCAAAATGAAGCTTATTTCTCTTCAAGCATGCAACCTGACTTGCATGACAGCTATGGTTACTAAGTGATCCAGCTAAAGACAAACAATTTTCCTAAAGGATTGGTTACCTTAGAGAAACTATTTATCCCTGATGATGAGTTCAAGGGTGAAGAAAATTATATGCGTGCAGTGCAAGAAGACTCGCTCCCCAGCCACTATTGCACACAATAAGGAATTATTGTCGAGTAAAGCTTGTGCACATGATCGAAGCAGGCCTTCATCTCACTATGCTAGAAATACAATGACATATTCTCATGGGAGTATGAGGAACTAAAATTATTTGATCCAAGTTTTTCTCAACACTCCATTAGACCTTGATCCTAGTATCAAGCCCATCAGACAAAAGCAAAGGATGGTCAATCCAAGGATAAAGCCCCTTATGAGGAAATAATTATCTAAACTCATTGAGGAAAATATAATATTTCCAATCAAGTATTCTACTTGGGTCGTAGATCTTGTTCCAAAGTGTGCAAGAAGAACGGTGAAATCGGACTCGTGTCGATTTTAGATATTTAAATAAGGCATCTTTAAAGGATCATTATTTTTTTCCTTCTATGGAGAAAATTTTGCATATTGTGGCCATTCAATCAAATTATGGTCAAGGAAGAGGATCAATTAAAAATATCATTTACAATTGTTATCATGTAAATATGCAATAAGAGAATTTATAATTTTTGAGCATGATAACGATACCCCCGTGTCAAATTTTTCAAATTTTACCTTTCCAAGACATCCCAGGTCTACCCATCCTCAACACTAGCCTTACCTAGTCGGGCCTAATACCCCTAGTGGATTTCAACTCAGTCCCCTAGGTGAATTAGGAAATTCAAGTTAATCTCCCTAGGTGATTTTAGAATTTCTCAAAGAATGCCAATTTTGGGCAGTTTTGGGAAGGGCTACCACTCGCCTACCCAAGACTAGTGCAACCCCTAGAGCGGAAAAAGATAAAAAAATTCAACATGGAGATGCAATCAAGGACTAACGACATTAAGGAAATGATATTGGAAGATTTAGGGAAATTTTGAAAGTTTTAGCGTAGATTCATTAGAAACAGGGTTCTCGTGCCAAGCAAAGGCACGTGGCCAAAAAGATACTAAGATTCAAGAAGTGATTATGGGAGCTCTGGAAGGATTTAGGAGCTAAACAAGAAATCTTTAGAAAGGTAATTCAGATCTCTACAATATGGTGAAATCATATTTTTCACAACACCTAGGCGTAATATGTTTATATCTAGTTTTTCTCATGCTTAGTCATGGAGCTAGAACAAAAATCCTATTTTTAGGGTCTAAATGGAATAATCAAGATCTAATACCCCCAAAATTGGATTTCTAAGGATTTTTTTCAGTCAATTTAATATAACATTTCACCTTGAAACTCATCCGAGAGCTCAAGATATCGTCGTTACAAGTTGTCCACAAGGTAAGCTTTCCGCAATTAATCAATTCTTGAAGTGGACATGTGTCAACTCAGAACCTAGCACATTTTTATGTACCTTTAATCCCTTATGTAAAGGTACATCAGGAACAGTAAAAATTTTGCAACCTTTTTTAGCCCTCGGTCACCCATAGAACCTCTCGCATTGCAGTTCAGCCCCCTAAGCCTCGATGGAGCCTATCCTTACAATGCACTGATGACCGCCAAGTGTCGCAACCTGGCGCGATGTGAAAACTAATGTCCCTTTCATACCTTTAGCTAAAGGTAGATCAGGGACATAAAATTTCTCCCAACTCCATCAAGATTTGGAAATCCAAAATTATAAAAAAAAATTGTCATGTTGTTTCTCCATTATTGCCCGTGAAACTCACTGTTGGAAGAAAGTTGTAGAGAGCTTACAAACCATCATTGGTGAACTCTTAAGAATCAACCAAGTACTTCCCACATTGAAATACAAAATTATCAAAGGAAAATAAGATGGAAATAATGAATAAAGGAGGAGAAATGAAAAATTTCTTCCAAAACTCAGAATGCCAGACGAAGAAATTGATATAACTTGCAAACCAGGGCACAAATCAAAGAACCATTTTTGCTGCATTATTTATTTTTAGAGGCCATAAAAACCTCACCAATAGATTCCCCATCTCAAAAATGATATTTTATGGCAATAAAATTCTCTTTTCCATGCTATGAAGATAAAACGAAAATTTCCCACCAAACCAAGAATCGGTTTGCAAAGAAAATTCACTGGTGAAACAAGAAGAAAAACCCACATCGAAAATATAATTTTCATCACGATATGATGTGGAAAAGGAAACCTAAAATTTTTGAGCTCCATTAATGGCTACTGTGACATATTAGTGGAAAAAATTAGTGAGCTACCTCTCCACTTCTCATGGTTCCAGTGAGCGTAATCGCGCGAAAATCGGTGTAAACGATCTCTTGAAAAATCTACTTTCGCATCAACTAGTTTTCACACCACAAAGTCCCTATTTTTAGGGATATGGAGGATTTTTTTCATCTACATTCTTCCCTATCACATGAAAAATTTTAGTGAAAAATGATGTGAGCTACCTCTTCACTTCTCAAGGTTCCAGTGGGAAAAATCACACGAAAATTGGAGGGAATGATCATTGAAAAATATAGTTTCGCGTAAACTAGTTTTCATGCCTTGAAGTCCCTATTTTTTAGGGATATGCAGGTTGTGATTTTTTCAAGTATTCTTCCCCTTTTGATGAAAATATCCTTTTCTAACTTGTTCATATGAAGGAATTACTCAAAATTTGAAGTGTGGAACCCCCGAATAAAACCTGAATTTTGAGACCCGCTTTGTTACAATCGACACCCAGCATTGCACTTACTAAAAATAGTAGGCCTTCCTACATAGGATATTTCTACTTTGAGTATGCCTCCATCTAAAGACGTTGTGAAGAAGGCAAGTGAACACAGAGGGAGTATCATAGGCAAAGTCTTTGAAAAGGTCATCTCAACCCGCAATTGAAACTTATTAAAAATAGTAAGTGGTTCCATAAGCCCCTACTATAAATAGCTAGTTGGTCTAGAAGGTGAGAGGAACATAGTAAGAAGAAGGAATTCAAGTTACCATATCTGGTTGAGGTTGGGAAAATCTAACTTGTACACTTACCAAAAATAGTAAGTTGCCCCATGGGTACTTACTAAAAATAGAAAGTTGTTCTCAAAGGGAAAGTTTGGCACAATGGGACATAGAGGGATAATCATTCAAGTCGATATCACCATTTGGGGTCTAGAGAGGAAAACTCTAACACTTACTAAAGATAGTAATTTGTCCCTTCCAAATATAGTAAGTGTCAAGGAAACATGAATTTCAAGTGCACAGGTTGGTCTAGTTTCTCAGGTGTGATCAATCATGAAGAGATGGTGGTTTTTCGTGGTTTGGAATGATCGTCTCATATTACAAAACAAGACATCCATCATGGCAAGTAGTTCATCACGAGGAATTTTTTCCTCCATCCCTTCCCTCTTCCTCTCTTTCCCTCTCTTCTTTCTCTCTCCATTCTAATTCTTCGTTATGCTTCATCATTGTATTTTGTCCTATTCACTTAAGTGACCTATTTTAAATTTGTAAAAATTATTTTCTCAAAATTATAAGAGAAATACTTAATTAATGGAAAATGAAAGGTCACAAGTGGAATATGGAAATGAAGAGTCATGTGAGGGAGGGGAAAGGTCAATTCAAATTGTATAAATTGGGATGGCTTCCCATTCCAAGGGATTCTGAATTTTGAAGAACTCCTACTATGTAGCATTGTGAATTATGATAGCTTGGTTGAATCTTTGTATTCATCACTACACATGGAATAAAAGATATACTTCTTCTATTTATCTTATTTTTCCTCTATTTCCCTTTCATATGCACTTTGTAATCATGTTGATCAAAGAGATATTTGAATCTTCTATGAATGAGCCTCGAGAAAACTTTGTGTTTATGTGGGTTTTATTTTTCTCACTAACTGCTTCAATGTTGTTTTCTTCTATATTAGATATTGACGTATCTAGTTACTAGGTGTCAAGCTCGCAATCTACTCACAAAGCAGTAAGTAATATTCCTTAACTATTTTTCCCACTTTCTACTCAACGTTGTAACTTACTCCCTTATACCCTCATACAAGAACTTTACCACATGTTTAGTGGAGTGTCCCTATGTGATCCCTGACCAATTTGGCCACCCACAACATTTAGATTAGGATTAGGATTAGTTACATTCAATAATGGGAGTTGTACCATTCAATACAGAGGGGCGTAGCCCCGTGAACGTTGGTGGAGACACCTGATTTGTCCACCCGAAAAATTTTCTCACCAACAACAACCAAGTGGGGAACAAATGCATATCAGAAGATGCCCTTTGGTCTATCAAACATAGGTGTGACCTTTCAGCATGCCATGGATATTGCCTTCAAAGGATATATCAATGAATTCATCTTGGTTTACCTAGATGACATAACTATCTTCTAAAAATAGAGCGCGGATCACATGATGCACCTGGTGAAAGTATTTGAGAGATGCAGAAATTTTGTGGTGTCTCTTAACCCCAAGAAGTGAAATTTTACAGTAGTGCAAGGTAATCTTTTAGGCCATGTGGTCTTAAAGGATGGTATTTTGATTGATCCTGAGTGCGTTTTAGCCATCATGGCTCTTTCCCCGCCAAAGCACATAAGAAATCCTTACGGTTCTTCCTCGGTAAAATAAATTTTGTTAGGAGATTCATTCCTAACTTTGTAAGATTGGTTTGACCTATCACCCTCATTCTCAACAAGGACATAGTCTTTGGTGGAAAATGAAGGAAAAGAGAGCTTCAACAAGATCAAGAAAGAAAATTCTTGTGCACCAACACTCATCAACCCAGAATAATCAAAGTATTTCATCCTTTATGTTTATGGCATTGATGTGAGTGTTGTTGTATTGACATAAGAAAATGAACAAGGACTAGAACAAATAGTGGCTTTCTTTAATCAAACGTTGAAGGATTTGGATTTGAAATAAATTCACATGGAGAAATAGGTCTACGCCATTATGTGCATGCTTAAGAAGTTCAAGAGTATGCTTGCCACAAATCATATCAAGGTTTTAGTTTCACACTCTGGTGTGAGAGAATTTATCATGGGAGCATAAATTAGTGAGAAGAGGGTGTGATGGGTGACCAAAATCATGGAGTATGATGTAAATATCAAAGCCATAAAGTTGTTAAGAGGTAATGTGCTATGCAAGAAGCTTGTTGAGGATGCACAGGATAAACGTGAGACTTCATTATTTCTAGATAAGAATCTCCCACACACAGAAACTGAACAAAATACAAATCCTTGTGCTTACGGCTTAATGAAGGACATGATCACATTCCTTTCCAAGGGGACGTATCATCCCGGTTTGAAGAAATAAAATGGGAGGCATCTAATGCTATAGTCAATACCTTTATGTTCTTATTGATGGCATGTTACTATGGCGTATTGATGTCACGCAAATTGGAAAGGTGTTAGCGAAATTTCACGATAGATTCTTGGGTGGGCACTTCTCTGCCAAGACTACAACAATGAAAATTACAATGGCATGACTCTTTTGGCCTACCCTGTTCACGGACGTGCACAAGAGGGTCATGAAATGCAAAGAATGCACTTTCTTTGTAGGAAATAAGATATTATAAGTGCTTCCTCCGACCAATCCAAGAAGACCAGCATTTTACGAATGGGGTCTTTATTTCATAGGCATGATCAATCCTCACTTGAGCGCTAGACATAAATGGGTGCTGATAGCTATGGATTACTTCACTAAATGGACACAATCTATCACGCTTGAGGAATCAACCGATTCAGTCATCTTCAAATTTCTTCGAGGTATTGAACAAGGTTTTGTTTCCATCGATAATGCAAAATCCTTCCTTGGTACTAAAATCATTGGTTGGGATCGTAGTCTTGGTATATACTTAGAGACCTCCTCCAATTATTACCCTCAAGGTAATGGCTTGGTAGAGTCAATAAATAAGAACCTGATCAGGATTATGAAGCGAACAATGAAAATCAACCAAAAATAGTGGTATACGAAGATCTCTCATGTGCTTTGGGAAGATATAATTAAAATAAATAAGGCTATACTAAATTCACCCTATAATATTGTCTACAATAAGGAGGCTACACTTCCTTTAATACTTGAGATGAATTCACTATCACTTACCGAGTAGCTAGAATTTGAAGGCACAGACTAGAGAGAAATCAGAATGGCAGAGGTTGTTGAACTTGAAGAATCAAGGAACTATACCATGATCAAGTTACAACAACATCAACAATTAACAAATAAATGGTTTGACAGAAAGGCTAGACCTCAAGCTTTCAAATTTCAGGACTCGGTCTTAAAATGGGATGCTAACAGAGCTAAACTAGGGTGCCATTCAAATTTTGATGCACTTTAGAGTGGCCCATATATTATCAGTTCTTGCAAGAAGGCTAACTCCTTCGATTTATCTCGTCTTGATGGAGGCGCGCTACCCATCCCAGTCAATGGGATTTATCTCAAACCCTTCCATTAATCTTACTGCATCATTTTGTATATATTAGAATAGTTTTAATTCCTCCAAGTGTGTTGTGTGCACATTATTTTGTTTATACATAGTTCTCTCTTTCCATGTGCTTCTCGCACATGTTTTTTTTTTTCTTCCGTAAGGCTAGTAATCTTCCAACAATTGTAAGTAGTCTTACGAGGTTTTAGAAAAAACTTCAAAACATGCTTTAAGTGACTTGGGGATAGTTCTTGAAAGTTACATATTAGAGGTTTATATACACACCGACTCCATGCCCAATGGATGCTCCAAGATACTGATCTCCTTCATCTAGCAGGAAGATAGCCCGAAAGTCACCAAAATTTTATCCAAAATAACTCCCCTAGTTATTTGTACAACTTATATTTCCATTCTAGCTTTGGGGTTCTATATTACAGGTTGTGTGCACTTCAATTGTTCCTTTGGCATGTTTTCTTGGTTGTAGTTCCTTGCATGCCCTCTCACTCTCTCCATCTACTTCACACCTTTCATATTCCCTTCCCTTTCCCTATCTTTTTCATTTTCCTCATGCCCAATATTTTTGCATTCACCTTCTTTCTATCATATCACGCACCTTTCGCATGCACTTCAAACTTGTTCTCCAAAATAAGCAATCCTTGGTGTCCTTATGCACCCCCCTTCCTTTCTACCACACATTATCTTGTAATGATTGTGCCTCTTCCATACATTTCTCTAGCATGTGTTCCTTTTGTTCCTCCCACACACATTACTTTTTCATGCCTCCTTGTACTTTCTTCTTCCATGCTTCTTTGGTTTGTGTGCACCTTCCGCGCTGGGTTTATGTGCCACGTGGACAGTCATACATTGAGTGTATTACATACAACCTATCAAAGTACACCAATAAGCCGGTGAATTCTTGTAACTAACTAAGGTGTGACACATGGCACAAGATGAAAAAATAACTGATGATGTGGGTTACACTCCAAATCACTCAAGTTCAAATTTCGGCAGGATTGGGTAGGTGAGAAGCTGGAAAACATCTCATGCCATTAATGCAGAATTTGATTGCTCCAACCACCTAATTTTATTCATACCTCTCACCCATTCCCTTCACCTACATGATAAACAAACATGGAGAAGTGTATTTGATAGATTTACAGGTGGATTTGTGGGCATTCATTGCTAGTTGTTGGTGTTTGAGTTTTCAAATCATATTTTCCCTCCTTCTTCCCCTTTTCCTTTCATTCATTCATCTATAAATGTAAGATAATTTCTCATTGATAAGGGTTGGATTCTTTTAGTTTTTATATTAATTTCCTTGTATTTTGAGTTGTACACCTTAAGATCTAGTCCTTGCATGTGGATATCGGCCCCAGACGCCATTGTAATCAAATGTTCATTTATGGAAGTATGAGAAGAATTTTTTGTGTCTATCTTCTACCTTATCTTGTTTTTGTTCTTCTTTCCATCCTCTCCTTCACGTTGTGTGTTTGATGTGCCTTCTTACGTCCCTTGCATCTCCTTTTATGATTGTGTTTCACAAAAATTATTGTGTAATTACGTTCGTGTTCTGTGCTTACACGTGCCTAGCCTTTTTTTTTTTGCGCATTCTCCTTTGTTTTCAATAAAATTTGATCATTTTCACCCCCTTTCTTTCAAGTGCTATCGCCTCCCATGGTTTAAATTTGCCATTTTTCATATCCTTCTATCCCGGTCCATTGGAATTTTTATCTTAGGATTTCTCTTTCAAAGCATTAAGATTAGTAGTAGTAGAGATAAGTAGAGGAACTAGCCTTCTCTCGAAGTTCTGTCTCAAGCGTGCAAGGTCCCAAGACTTGGAGATAGTCCCATTGTTAACTCAATTACTCAATTATTTCAGATCGAGACACGGGTGCAAGTTTGAGCCCCCAAAGATGACCATCAAGATATGGAAGAGGTTATTTCATGATGATCTAAGTGGTGTTCTTATGTTAGAGAGATAGGTCATGAGACTTAATCAGCTTGGTGAAGAATTTCATGAGCGAATAATCCTTAAAATAAAATTTTGGACACAATGAGAGAAGAGATGAGACAAACAAGTTTCATCATCATTCTGCTATGGAAACATTCTATAGGTGATGAAAAATCATGTGTCTTAGTGTGTGTTATATCATCTAGGGTTGGTGCTCCTTGTAGGGTTGGTGTTCCTTCTAGGGTTGTTGTTCTCGCTAAACTAGTAGAGGTTGGTTCTCCTTATTGGGTTGATGCTCAACTAAATTTTATTCATGCTTTATAGGACATTTTTTCAATGATTTTTTAAGTGGGTTTTCTTCCCTTCAATGGTTTCCAACTTATAGATTTTTTCATGTGTTATTTTGTTCGTATGGTGCATGATAATGTATTTTTTTAATCACTTTGTTTAATCTATATGTTGATGAATGGTTAAAAGATAAGTGAAATATATTTAAGGACATTGATTCCCCTCTCTCAATGGTTGTCCTTCCAACCCTTCTTGATGTAGGGGCATTTGTGTAGATCAAATTTGTACATGTCCTAAATCACAATAATCTAGGGCTTTGAGGCAACATAGGACTATCTCCAAGTTTTGGGACTTGAACTGAGATAGACCTCTAGAGAAGGTTGGTTCCTTGGATTATTCCTATTGCTAAACTAATCCTAATGCTGGAAATGTAACTAATTGATCCTAAACTAAATCTCCAAGGGACCAAGGTTAGAAGGAGTTGCATAAATTGAAATCCTACACTACAGGAGGTGATAGCACCAAAAATAAGGGGAAAGATACTTCTGAAAGAGAGAAAATGGGAATAGAACAATGATGAAGAGGGTAAAGATGATAACCACAGTCCAAAACAACATCTAAATTCCCATTTATACACTATGCACAATAGAAATAAATCCTATGAGATGAAGAAACACACACAACATACCTGCAAATAAATGAAGAGGCAAAGAGATGCAATAGATCACTAGCTAAGGTAGAACAGAACCATAAAACTAGTAATTTTATTACTCCAAGATAATGCAAAAATCATTACAATAGAGGAAGGAGGTGTGAGCTCATTTTCAAAATCATAATCGAAGGCATGCACTCCGTAATACTTTTGCAACAATTATAATGATTCCCTTGTATTCTCAAAGTATCAAACCTTACAAATGAGCCTTTCATTACAATATATAGAGAAGATGGGAAAGAAAAAGAGGAATAAAAAGAAAGAAAGTGTTGGTGTGTGTATTTTCCACATCATTAGGTGAGTCATCTCACTTAGGTGAGATCATAGGTCCATGTGTCATGTAGGGGTCATTATGAGATTCTCTTACACGTTAGAGCATCAAAGACGTCAATGCGTTAGTACATCAAAGCACGCGTCAATGCGTCGGTGCATCATATGCATCATTGGGAGTTACACTTCTATTCTAGGAATGTAACTCCCCCTCTCTACTCAAGTTATCATGATTGCAAAGATCGGGGTTACTCAAAGACCTCGTATATGTACACCCTATTTTGATCTATGAGATAGAGGAGAGTTTTATGGATTAACTAGGTTACGCCGTGTTTCAAATCTTTGCATGCACATTCATTTGATGCTCGCTCCTCCCAAGATCTCTTCACGCTGTCGTTCACATGTTCGTTGATGTGCACGTCATCCCTTGTGATCCTCACTTGCGGGTTTCAAACCCTCTTTCATGGTATCATAGCAGATCTTGTGGATCTGTGCACTCTTCGGCATTGCTTGTGCATTTTCTGGCTTCCGGCGTGATATTCAAATTTTGTTACGTGTGTCGTAATGGATATTTCGTTCGTGTGTTTATTACATTGATTTGGGATTTTATACCTCTATTCATTGTTCGTGTGATTGTGGTTGTTTTTAGGGGTGTTCGTGGTTTTCCGAGGTTTGCATGCAGTTTTTTGGAGCAACTTCAGCTTGCATTTTCAAGGGTTCTTGGTTTTATGTCGGGTTAGAAGAGCCAATCTAGGGCTGGTTGGGAACCGAGCTGTCCCTAGCTCGTTATAAACTTCCCACAAGTTTTTTCCTTAGCCGTTGTTTCAACTCGCCGGTCGGTTTTGCATTGGTTGTTCGTTAGCTCGACCTGGTGCATAGTTCGGACTCCCTTTGCACTGAGTTTTTTTGTGCTTTGTGTACTTTAATGGTGTGACTCATATTGGAGGTTACTTACACTTAGGTTCCTTTGCTCAACGAATCTCCTCAATGCCGAACTGGTGCGGCTTTGTTCACATCCATGATCTCCTTGCACTTTGTGGACGTTTTCTACCTCTCCGTTTAGTGCATTGCTCGATCACACTTCTGAACTTGACCCTACATCTCTGTGCACTCTCCTGGTTCGAGTTGTTCACTGCCCTCCATGGTCTTGATCAAACTGGATGCTTTGGCCCTTTTTTGAGTGCTGGTTCATTGTGGGATCAAACTGCAACTTGGCTCGGTGCTCCCAGGCTCCAACAGCTCCCATGTGCCCTCCTTTGCATTGGAAAATGTTTTTTGACTTCTGCTCATCCGTTGTTGTTTTGGTCACTTCAACCTATGTTTTTGCATTGGAAAACGTTTTTGGCTTGTTGTTTTGGTCGCTCCAACTCACACGGTTACATGCATAGCTAGCCACACGTTGCCTTCAGCATTGGAAAAACATATTTTGACTCTGCTCAGTCATTTTTAGCGTTTTTGGCGGTTTGGGGTCTTCAAATGGCTCCTCTAGGTTGTGCAAACCTGCAGCACTCTCCACCCTTCCACCACATGGCCTTGTGCAAACTCAAAAGCACCTCCCAACCGCCCAGCTCGCCTTAACTCTACCGAGCGTTTTTGGTGTTTTTTGGCGGTTTGGGGTCTTCAAACGGCTCCACCATGGCTTGACATTCCTAGCATGGGCCCCACTCCCTTTTAAACTTGTTTGGCGGTTAAAAAAACCTCTTTTTAATGTTTTGAGGTCAAAAAACATTCTATTGGCATTGTAATAATTTTCTAGGCTTTATTTGCTTGTTTAATTACCTTCCTACGCTTGTCGAAGATGGAGGGCGAGGTCAAGGTTGGCAGGAGGCTAATCCCCCTCACAAGCAAAACAAACCCCTACTAAAATTTCATGTCATTTCCAACGAGTAGTCACATGATACCCTTTGCACTCATTTCGAGCACTTTTTTAATGCGTTTGTAGCATTTAGTGGCATTTTCCATCAGTTGCGGGAATCGTTTTAATGCCATAACTTTTGACTCGCAACTCATTTTTGAGCACTTCTTTAGTCAAAGTTGCATGATTTCTCACACTTTACATGATGACATTGTCAATTTTGTAAACACACTACTTTTATAAAGTGCCGCATTCTAGGGGGTTGCTTGTACTCTTGGGCCTACACATGCAGACGCATTATCGGCCGAGTCCAACATCTTGCTTTTGTGCATCTTTCATTTTGCATCATGGAGAGTGCTCTTTCCAGACTTGAGTGTCGTAGGATCACTTTATAGCCTCCACCACTTCTCACCGGGAGAGGGAACCATTCAGCCTAGCATGCTTCCACGGAACGTTACTTCACCCATAAGGGTCTTTTACCCTTCTTGCTTGGGCCAGTTCTTGCACCCGCTGATCATCGTCATCTAGAGGAATTTCTCGACACTTGTGACCATGTCTTTGGTCACATGATGATGCATGTCTCTCGTTCTCTTTGGTTTCATGTGGTAGACTCAGATCCACCCCAGCGTGTCTGGAGCATTCTTCAGTCCTTCTATGGAGACCCTTCACATACTGTAGTCATTGTTCCGCTTGGCGATTAAGTTGTCTCCTCTTCTTCATGTGATGACAGCCCCCGACACGTGCTTTCTTACTTTTACTTTTGATGATGAGGATTGTGCATCCACCTCGATGTTGAGAGTACTACAAAGGACTCTTTTCCTCTTTCTCTCACTATTCCAAAGAGTGTTTACACTTCCCACATCTCATCGAGATATTGAGCAGTCCCCTTCTCGGCCTCATACAATCATCACACCCGCCTCTGTAGACACCAAAATTGTGTCTTACGACCCCTTGTGACCCGCATCTCATTTCGCAACCTAACCTCATTACCTAAACCTTACACAAGTATTTATTAATTGCCTTGTAATTGATAAATCTACACCACCTTACCTACCACCTCACTTTGCCACTTCATCATGACCTAGCCCTAACCCTAAAACTAACCTAATTAGGACCCATGACTTGGTCTAGACTCACATCCATAACTAATGCCTCCTTACTCGCACCCAAAGCCGACCTTCCAGCCCACTGACCAAGCCCATGGCCCGATCTCTCGGGAGAAAAAGCAGGGAAGGTGGGCTATTTTACTAAAAATAGCCTACTTTTTCCTAACCGATGCCGGTTCCTACTCGACCGCCGTCGGTTACGCAACCGCCATCGGTTCCCTGTAAATGGGCTCCCCAAACTAAAACAACGGATCGGAATTTCATTTTTGGGAGATCAGTCGAAGGATTTTAATCAAAGGAGAGTCCAAAGCGATCAGCAGAGTCCAGAACTTCACTTGACCAAGCAGAGACGAGTAAAGAAACCAGAAGAGTTGGCAGCAAAGGAGATCAACTTGCACCTTCATCAAAAAAAAAACCAGTAAGTTATATCTTGCATGTCCTCCATTATAACATTTCTTGTGCTTTTGGAATTGTAATCTTCCCAAATCCGTTCCTGAACCCATTATCTAACGTACCATTGCCTCTAACCATCATTCCTTAGCTTCTAACCATCCCATTTCTCAATACTATCCAAAACCAGCCATTACAAACACCACAACCAGCCCGAGAAGATCCTAGAACCAACCGGTATCGGTTATCGGTGACCGCCATCGGTTATAGATAACTTAAGCATCGGTTCCTTTGATCAAAACCAAGAAAAACGACCTTTTCCCTACCGGTTCCACGAAACAATTTAATTAGTACTCTACAAAGTATTTTGTGTTAATTCATATTAGCAGAGGCCGACCACCTTCGAAAGGAAGTTTCATACTTCACTGGGCCCAAGGCGATTCCCTCATTTATTATCTAATCAAAATCTTGTGGTCTTGTGTTCTTATTTGCAGGTAGTCCTTCCAAGACAAAAAGGAGTTCTTCGCAGTCAGCCTGATCTTTCTCTACGGTACGCGCACATCATCTCGACATTCTACAGGTATTCCTCCTAACCCTAACCTTATCTGTTTCTATAAGGAAGGAAGCATTTCGAGTGAAACATTTTTGCACGGTGGGACCCATTTTGGGTTTTTCTTTATTTCTTGCTTGCTTTTATTATAGGGAGCATACTTGCTGTTTTCTTCTTCTAGAGATATTCACAGGGTATTTTATTATTCTGGTAAAAGAACTTGCTTTGTTTTTGCATCTTGCATTAGTAAAAGTCATCTCTTTTGCTTCATCGAATATCACTTTCGATTTGGGTTTTAAAACACATGCATTACATTCCTGCCTGTTGTTTTTCAATTCTAGTGAACATAGATTAAGTAACAGGTCGTACACGTGGGGGTGATATCCACGGTATTGACAGGAAATTAACCTTAGTTTCATTGCACAACACATACTGAATCACTTCACAATTAACACAACATCTCAAACATCCCCCCTTTTCCGCGGTATTCCTCCGCCCGATTGAGGTAACCTTATAAGCCAAAACAAACTTGACATTTCCCCTAAGTCTTGTTGTTTAGGATTCTGACATCATTCTACGTCTAAAGGCATAAGCCCACAATAATTAAAATTAACCCTAAGGTTAATCTCTGCATTTGCGTGTGCCTCTTGCTTGTTTTCAAATCCTGTTTTCTCTGTCATACTTTGTCTTACGTGATCAATAAGTTGTTAAACTACGTTCGAATCAAATTGCAACCCCTTTGTATCTTCTTATTCTAGATTTTTGACACGGCATCGGTTAAGGGATCGGCGTCGTTTTCCCCTGTGACCGACACGGTTACCAAACCGATATCGATTCTTGTCTCTCTCATTACGACAAACCAAAGCAACTTGCTAAATTCACCATTTACGAGGTTGTTTTTGTCCTTGATAGATTGAAACTTTCTGTGTGTTACGGTCTATGGTTGTCATCACTCGGAAGCAAGCCGCCGCCATGGTTTCACACGCTTGCTCTGTTTCTTTGCCTGAATCACCCCCTTCACATTCTATAGGAAACCCTACGGACACCAGTGAGATCCCCCAAATTCCTGTAGGAGACAAGGACTTTGCCAAATTTCTGGATGCTAATCCCAGCGCTGTACAATACTATTTGTCTCATACCCCTGACCGTGCGCCTGATGGTCAGCTCCTTATGGGCATGCCTATTAGTATAGCTGCTCATTTAGCTCCTACTCCTCGATAACAATACCTTACTTCCCGCATCACTAGCCCCGTCTCCCAATCCGACGGTAGCAGAGGTTCATCGACCCGATTAGCTTTCCTTTTGTTAATCTTGGACCCCACGTATCGCCACCACCAAGCGCCCTATCTCGTCTCTCTTTCAGACCACTCCATTCATGACTTACTCTCTGCCACCTATTCAAACGAGCTTTCCTTCTCAAGCTCCGCCTACCTTTTCATTCCCATACACGTATCCAGTAACCTCAACACCTTATATGGGACATCCCTATTCTGTGGCACCATCACCTCATCCAACCACAGATTTCATCAAGCAAATGATGGACAAAATGCAAAACCTGGAGGCTTCCGTTTCAGGAAGTCGTAGCGCCTTGACATACGAGCAAGTTTGTCGGGAGCCCATTCACCCTTCTGTCCCCCTTCATTCATATCCTCCTCAATGGGAGTTGCCAAAGTTTACTCGTTTTAACAGTAAAGAGGATCCTCAACAACACTTGCGATCATTTAGACATGCTTGTTATTTGATTGCCCATGATGATGCCTTGTTACTCCGCACCTTTCCCATGTCCTTATCAGGGACTGCCTTGGAGTGGTAGAGTGCTTTAACCGGCCACTCAATCTTCTCTTTTAACCAACTAGCCCAATCTTTCTTGGATCATTTCTCCATTAACATTGCCAAGAAAGTATCTATCATCTTGACCTCTATGCCATCCGACAATTCGAAGACGAATCTATCGCAGATTTCGTTGGACGATGGCGGGGCCTTATCAACCAACTTACGTATGCCTTGCCTCAAACCGAACTTATCGAACTCTTTACGCGGGCATGCGCTAAGCACATCTCCCCTACCCTCCAAATTCAAACTTTCCGTACATTCGACGAGGCCTTTACTATGGCTCAAAAATTAGAAATTCGAGCCTTAGAGGAAGAGAAATTGCGGTTGCGCAACAAGAACTCCACTTTCCGAACTCCTGATTCTACCAATAAACCAAATACCACCACTCCTCACGCGTCAACCTCTTCTAAATCAAAAGGAGCTGTCCACGCGGTGATGGTCAAATCCCAACCACCGTCCAATACTCCACCAAAAACCACCTATAAATACAAAGCTGAGCCCACCAATTACACTCCCTTGGGAGAAACTTATGGCGTCATCCTAGAGAAATTGCTCAAAGCTGGGGCTATCACCTTGCCCCCTGTAAAACCTCACTCTGGGTTTGACTCCACCCGCGCAATACCTTCCTGGTACAAAGAAAATGACTTTTGTAACTTTCACCGCGTAAAAGGACATAGTCATGAAAACTGCAAGATGTTGAAAAACATAGTGCAGGAAATGGTTGATGCAGGGGATATAACACTCGATAATCCTAACGCCCCTGCTAACCGAAATCTGAAAATTTTCAACAAGCCATTCCCGAATCACTCGTCCAGCAGCAACGTAAACCAAGATATCTTAGCTGAGGAGAGTGTTCATGAGATCCATGCAGTATTCGATACCCAGCCAAAAGCCTCTATCGAGAAAATTTTGAATCAAGCCTCTTCACTAACACAGGAGCCCGAACCTCCTTTACCACCATCAAGCCAAAGCGAAATCATTCCTTTACCCATAGAAGAGTTAACTGCCCAGGCTTCCCTTCCCATTAATGAGTCTTCTTACACCACATCCCTACAAGACTGCGAGCGGATGTTGTCTAATCTATCCATTTCCCAGACGTCTCCTTCTACCACTCTTGCCGCACTGAGAGGGGGTGCGCCACTCCTTTTGACATCCTTAGATGAGAAATCTCTCGCACCGACATCATTAAATTCTTTAGTCATGACAGACCCCCTCCAACATGCCCTTCTGCCTATTAGTCCCTCATCACCTAAATCTTTTCAACAACCCGTCGACCTCTTAGCATCTACTGATACAGTGCCTCATCCGCCTCCTGTGTCACACCCACAATGGATTGGAATTACAACTCACTTTTCCTCTGTACCAAAATTACAAATTACACCTGGAGACTGTCATTCCACAGAAGATAGACAGGCCCTATGGGAACGTTTGAGTACTCCTGTTTCTACTCAAATGCAAATGACTGATCCCGATGTCTCCACCATCTACCCGAAGTGCTTACAGAAGCTTAAAATGCCCCTGTTCTCGCCTTCACCCCCCTCACCTCTACCAAATTCCCCATCCACTTCTATCAACTTAACCAGATCTTCCCCTACGCTTGGGACCTCACCAATGCCCAGTCTAACACACCCGCTTTAAGCGACTCGATTTATCCCAAAATAAACCCGCCCCGCCACCTAGGAGACAAACGCAATCCGGGCCTCTATCAAAACCCTCATCTTCACACCCACCTTCCATATTGGGACCTCATCCCTCCACCTTACATCAATATATCATACCTCCTTTGTTTTACGCAAAACAACCTCGCCTTTACACCTATACGAGAGATCAAAGGGTATCACAACATCGTTACCCGCGTATCCGGTCCACCTATCAACCCTAAACCAATCCCATCATCAAAGGATTTATTTTACTGTCACTCCCCTTTCTCCGTGGTTGTTTCCCGCTACCATGCCATCATCGTAGCCTCATCATCTAACCAATTTGACGTAACCTGTGTCCAAGAAACCACGTTTAGTGAAAAACATGTGTCAGCACCCCTCGACTAAACCACCACCCATACGAACTAAACACGCCCAAACATTACCACAACCCACACAATCAATACCCTCATCTTCTTCTGATTTTGACCCACTCAAAGGATCCTACGCCAAAATCCTTGCTATGTTGGTGGAGAATGCGACCATCTCTCTACCCCCACTTCGACCTTATGACCCGTCTAAGCCCCGACCTGTGGATTATGATGAGTCTAAAATCTGCGCCTATCACCGCACACCTGGACATGATGTAGAAGGATGCAAAGCTCTAAAAACCATCCTTCGCCAGTCACCTCTTCCGGATCGAAAGATTAAGAAAAACAACTTACGCAGGGAGAGACCTCTAGCGTCAATTCCCTCTACTATACCATCTGTCCCCGCCTCACCAAGATCGATCATTATTACAACCCCACCTCTTGAAGACCATGAATTATCCCAACCATCTTCTTCATCTCAGGTCTACGAGATTAATATGATTAGTGTCGCTACTACTAGAGACGAGAAAAACAATGGGAAGGTGAAAGAAAACACACTGCGGCATCTCTTTCTCCTTGACCATTCCGATTACACCACCACCTAAAGTGGTTATTCGCGGACCCGCCTATCCGTCTCTAATGGAGTTGCCCACCGAACCATGATCAAACGACTTCATCGATCGCAGTAAAAATGACACTATATGATCTCATTGGACTTCGAATCTCATCGACAAGCTCTCGTTGAGATCCTTGAGGATAGAGGTTTTCCCAATGAAACCACCGCCCGTGGCCTCCATTCTAACACCCAATCACGTTTCCTCTCTCACCAAACAATCCATCTCCCCCACCACTTCTGTCTCAAAACAACAAGCCGCTGCGGTTAGTTTCTCGGAAGATGAAATTATCGACTTTGGTACAGAAGACCCTGACCCTGCCCTTTTCATTTCCGCTTACGTCCGAGACATTCGAGTACGTCGGGTTATGATTGACGGGGGCGCTAGCCTAAACATCATCTCTTCAAAAGCCTTCCAACAAATGAACATCCCTTCTAGTTGCATGTGTGCCAACCCCATCATGTTGCGGTCATTCAATGATGCTATTACTTCTACCTTAGGCACCGTGATCCTCAACATTCGCGTAGGCCCACGTACTTTGCCCGAACTCTTCTATGTCCTTGAAGGAGAGTTCGATATAATATATTGCTAGGTCGTCCTTGGATCCGGGCCATGGGATGCGTCCCCTCAACATTACATCGATGTATAAAATTTGAGTACGAGGGGAAGTCCTACACTGTAAAAGCTGATCCTCCCCCCTTCAAAACTTGCAATATGTTATACCGCCCAAACGATGTGCTTATACCAATTAAGACACCCATACATTCAACCCAACCATCCTCTTCCAATATACCTCAACCGTCCACCTCAACTGCACCTACAACTGATGAAACCACCGTTGCACAAACCACTTCTCTTCCCGCAGCTAACATACCAACCTCCGACCCCTTAGTAGACATTTTTCATCGCCTTACGCTGGGGGAGTATCGCCTATATAACGTTAGTTCTTTCCCTACCCCGCAGGAGTACGGACAATTACATGCACACCCCACCTACGACCGTCGCGTGGGGGAGATAATCTCTTACGGACCACCCCATTGTCGCACTAACCTAACATATGGGGGTGTTGACGCATCCTCCATTACCCCTGAACCTCCTCTTGGTGTGGTTCCCTTCCAATCCGATTTTCAATACTTGACAAATCGTCGTTTTGCCCTCACCTTCTTGACTCGCTGTGCGTGGAAAGGCTTTGGTTTTGGCCTTTACGAACAAGGCCGACATACTCTCATCCCCATCACCACACGCAAACATAATGATCGCAGTGGTCTTGGTTTTTCCGAAACACCTACGCAAGAGACACCTCTGTCAGCTGTATCCTGGAAGAAGAGGACGTCGCCCCTACTTAGAACCATCATCACCCACTTTGCCATCATCTCCCACAGAATCGATGGACCCTGAATCTATCCCTCCTAACTTTTTTTTTTCATAAATGCTATCTTCATAGGTCCTCTCACTTATCAACGCGATAATGAGGACCCATCTTCTCTTCCCCTTCTGTATCCAGACATGATCGAAGAGGATTCACCTTTGATTAATGTTGTTGAATGCCAGGATGACGACTCCATCCTCACTTACCTAGGCGCGGATGATTCTTATATTCAACGTGCCTTACCATCTGAAACTCAAACCATCTTTGAGCAGAATCTACTATAGAAATCAACATCCACACGGAGGAAGATCCTCACATAGTGAAGATCGGACAATCACTTGACACATCAGAACGAGCCGCCTTTACCACCTTTCTCCGTGCTCGCAACCAAGCTTTCGCATGGTCTTACGCTGACATGCCAGGAATTGATCCTACCATTGCCGTCCATAACATCACTCTAAACCCCGATTCCAAACAGTCAAGCGAAATTGAGAAAAATGCATCCACGCATTGCTCTCTTGGTCAAAGAGGAGCTCAGCGACTCCTTTTCTGTTTCCTTCATTACGCCTATTGACTATCCTCAATGGATTTCTAACATCGTACCTGTCACGAAAGCGACGGGGGGACTTCGGATATGCACGGATTTCCGGGATCTTAACCTCGCTTGCCCTAAGGATGACTTCCCCCTCCCAAGTATTGATCAACTTGTTGATCTCACTGCGGGTCATGAAATGCTTTCTCTCATGGATGGCTTTTCGGAGTTCTGACCAAATTTTGGTTGCCCCTGCCGATCAACACAAAACTGCCTTCATAACTCCTTGGGGAACTTTCTGTTACCGTGTAATGCCGTTTGGCCTTAAGAATGCTGGTGCGACCTATCAGCGGGCTATGACCTACATTTTCCATGACATTATGCACACTATCCTCGAAGATTACGTTGATGATCTTCTGGGCAAGTCTAAACATCGCGAGTGAACATCTCGATGTTTTAACCATTATTTTGATGCTTTGTTACAATATTACGTCCGTCTTGACCAAAGAAATGTGTCTTTGGTGTCCTTTCGGGAAACTTAAGGCTTTATCGTCTCTTTCACGTGGCATTGAGGTCGATCCATCTAAAGTAAAAGCTATCCTAGAAATGCCCCCACCCAAAACCTTAAACAATTGCGTAGTTTGCGGGGTAAACTTCAATCCATCCGGCGTTTCATTTCCCAACTCTCGGATCGATGTCACCCTTTTCATCACCTTCTAAAAAGGACGTTGCCTTTGATGGGTGAGGAGTGTCACCAAGCCTTGAAGCTCTCAAAACATATCTCTTGCACCACTGTGCTTATCCCACCCCGGGACGACCGTCCTTTCTACCTTTATCTTTCCGCCCCGACCATGCTATAGGAGCTATGCTCGCCCATCGAGACCGGCACGCTTGAGAGCGCAGGCCGTTTACTATATAAGTCGTACCCTCGTGGATTACGAGACTAGGTATACACATGTAGAAAAATTGTGCTGGCCATCATTCATTCGCGCCACCAAACTCCGACATTACCTCTGAATCACAAAACTTTCGTCATCACCAACACAGGACCCCATTCATTATATATACGCCAAACCACACCTAAACCAACGCATCGCTCGATGGCTCATGCTCCTCGCCGACCTCGACCTTGAATTTATACAACAGAAATCAATCAAAGGACAAACTCTTGCAGATCAACTTGCGGAGGCCCCTCTACCTGGGGAACAATTTACCAATTTTACCTTCCCCGACGAACTCATCGCCACTCTTTCGCTCGGAGAAGTGTCGTATCAAATGACCCTCTTCTTCGATGGATCTAAGTGCCAGCGCGGCGGAGGAGCCGGCATTGTTCTCATCCCTCTTGACGCTGAACCTATGCCTCTTTCATTCCGACTTGATTTCCCTTGCACTAATAATACAGCGGAATACGAGGCCCTTGTTCTAGGTCTCCAAGTTGCGTTACACTTAGGTATCAAATCTATCAACATTTTCGGCGACTCTCAATTGGTAGTCAATCAAGTTATGGGCGTCTACCAATGCAAAAACGAGGAACTTCAGAAGTACAAACACCACGTGGAGTCACTTCTAGCCTTATTTACCCACTATTCTATACAAACCATTCCCCGCTCCACTAACAAATTTGCGGATACTATGGCTTGCTTAGCCTCGCAAATTCCCGCCGCGCCAACTGACTCTGAATTATTCGTCGTGGTCCAACAACTTTTTGCACCATCCTATTTAACCCCGGTAGTTTGCATGATAAATACTGTGTCTACTAATTCACAGGATACCTGGTACCACCAATTTCATGACTACCTTACAATCTCTGTCCTCCCACCTGATCTTACTAGTAACGGCAAACGTGCTTTTCTTAAAAGTGTTTCGCGTTATGTTGTCATGGGGGGACTCCTCTATAAACGTGGCTTTGATGGTATCCTCCTTCGCTGTCTAACTAGCATGGAGGCCACTCATACCATCCAACAAGTACACGATGGGATTTGTGGTGGACACTTTAGTGGCCTTGCCGTGGCTAAACGAATCCTTCGCCTAGGTTATTATTGGCCTACTCTCAATAACGACTGCTACGAATATGTTAAGCGTTGTGTCATGTGTCAACAACATGCCAATCTTCAACATACTCCTAGCCACCCCTTCACAGTCGTGCACGAGATCTTTGGCCTTTCTCACTGATGGGGTTTAGACCTTATTGGTGAGATTCACCCGACCTCTTCACAACGTCACCGTTGGATAATCACAATGACCGAATATTACACAAAATGGGTGGAGGCGTTCCACTCATTTCAATCAAAAAAAGAAAAATTGTCGAATTCATTAACCATCACATTATCGTCGTTTTGGTATTCCTCATCGCCTAATAACGAGATAATGGTAAATCTTTCAAAAATAAGTTGTTCAAGACCTTTGTGACAACTTTGGTATCAAACTTAGTTTCTCATCGCCTTACTATCCATGAGCCAATGGTCAAGCTGAATCTTCTAATAAAACTCTAACCAAAATCCTCATGAAAGTAAATCGATGAATCGGAAGAAATTGGCACGATCACATTCCCTTTGCCCTTTGGGCTTATCGTACTAGCATTCGTACCTCCACTAATGCCACACCTTTTTCATTGGTATATGGCAGAGGCTGTTTTGCCTCTCGAAATACAAATACCCTCCTTAGAATATCTCTTGGGATATTCTCACCAACGATGATTTCCGCCAAGAGCGGTTAGCCCAATTGGAGCTTCTTGACGAACGCCGTCTTACAGCTCTTGATCACCTTCAAATCTATCAAAAACGCATTAAACGTGCTTATGATAAGCGACTTCATGAGCGTACCTTTAAGGTTGGTGATCTTGTCCTCAAAGAGAATCAACATGTAACCAAACTAGAAAAGAGCAAACGTGGAAAATTTGCTCCCAATTGGATTGGGCCTTATATAATCACTCACACCTATGGATCAGGCACTTATCGTTTAGCTTCGCTTAATGGTAAACTGAGCTGAACCCATAATGCCTTGCATCTTCGACCATTCTCTTTGTTGAATCTAGTGTTATATCACTCCTTATCTACCTCTTGCTCGTCCCTTGAGCTCATTTACGCTTACATACACTTTGTTTTCTATATCTCGAATAAACTCAAAATCACTTCGCACCTCCCCTTGATAATGCCTTCCCCTTTTTTAGTCTAGTCCATGACTTTAAAGTATTAAAATAAGCCGTATTCTTATGGGATTTTCTTGAGTCAAACTTCCTACTAAACTAGATGCTTCACGCCAAAAGAACATCTAGTCATCTAAATTTAAATATAGACTGCTCCCTCGAAGGACAGCTATATGCCAAACTATTGCTGCTACTATAAATAGACTGCTCCCCTGAAGGACAGCTATGCACTAAAATCATCTCTGCTACTATAAATGATTGCTCCCCGAAGGGACGACTATACACGGTCGACCTTTATCAGAAGCTTCTCGCATTGATCAGCTTCGTGAAGACCTCAAGAATAAAACAATCAATATCCCTTGTAGACTTCCCGCATCGATCAGTCTACATTCAATAAAATAAAAGCCTCATTCAAAAGAACTTTTTGGGTCATGGACTTGTCTATTTAGGGTAGGTTCTCTTTCGTTGTAACAAGTTCTTTGTACCTCAGCTATATCATCCACCTCATCTCACCATTTGTTTCAATTCAAGGGACGTAACGTACACCTGATATATTGTGATCATACAACTCTTTTCAACTATGGACTTCTCGTCTATGCACGGCATTTAGGGCTTCAGGCTCGTTCTACGTTGTGTGGTTTGTTTAGCTCTTCTCACCTACGGAGCACTCTTTCCACTTTGCCTCGCATCTAGAATTGTGTGTTGATCTTAATCAGGACACTATTCCCTACTACTTGGGTATGCTAACCCTTGCTTTACCTATACCTACACCAACAACATTATCCTACCAGCACCAACAACATTACCCTACCAACATTAAATTTTTACCAAACGACAAATTGCCTAAACCATACCAAATTGCCTAAATTCACCCCTCCCTGATCCTAAGGGAGAACTACATCGGTCTGAGGCCCTTCCTTGCTTTGTGCAATGGGCTATGTAGGCAGCACTTCGGAGACATGGGGTCTCCCAAGGTTAGCTCGACCATCCCCTACCATAACCTATCTTGTGTGGTGAATATAAATATTTTTGTGTATTTTTATTTTTTCACATTTCTCTTTATCCTTTTTTCGAAACACCGAAAATCAAAACACCGACAATCTTATTATTATCATAACTCAAATCAACATACATATTCAGTTTTATTTAGATGTTAAACAAATACATCTTCTCTATCATCGACACGCAGGTCGGCATCCTTATTCTTATACCTCGCTAACATATACTCAGACCATCACAACTCATCCCGAACTAGGTGATGATCGTGATCGTCGACCCCTCTCGCCGGGCCTCTCTGTCCTCAAAGGTACCGCGGCTATTGGTACCGCCCACTGATCTGCCAATCTCTCCTGTAGCATATGAATACGCCCTCTCGCATGGAGAACTCCAGCCTCTAGTCTCGCCGCCCGTGACTCCGCAACCACTAACAATCCTCTTGTCTCATTCACCTGCGTTTGGAGCTGCTGAACCAAACGCTGCAGACGATCCCTCTCTGCTGTGATCACCACTGTGTCAGGGCGCTCGCGTACACCTCGCAGTTCTGCTACCCACCATAATCTATAGGCCTCTGTCATTCCTACATCCATTACCCTGCGATCGGCTGCTATCTCCTCAGGCCCTTCTGGAGGTGTTGGCCGGGGTGGTGAGAATGCTGCCTCGGCATCGATCCTCATATATGGTCTATAAGCCTGTGGTATGTCCTGCACATATCCAAATTGTCGCCGCACGCGATCTATAGGAATCCTCTCATATTCACCTGGCCTGTGCCCCGCGATCCACCTCAATCGCTCTACACCTCTCAACTCCTCAGCTATGTTCTCGGTTACCATATAGTTCCCGTAGGGCCTCCAACAGATATCCGCAACTGTCACTCTCTCCCATACCTGCCTATAATACTCAATGTCACCCGGCACGGCCTGAGATCTTGCCTCTTGTTCTGTCTGGACCCATCGTCGGAATCCCAACCTCTGTACTCCGGTCTCTCCTGCCTGTATAGATCGGCCTATTGGTCGCACACAAACAATGTGCTCATAGGCCCAACAGTGTAATAAGTATGAGCAATCCAACGTTGTCCTGTGACTTCGCCTACAAGCCCATAAACCCCTGTATAGCTCCGCCAAATATGCAGGTGCCCATGCAAACGTAACGTTCCTTTCTATCATCTCCCAGATAACACACATCAATGCCTTTGGAAATTTTCCCCCTTAGCGCCTCGGTAATGCATAATACCCTCTGCTATCATTAATATCACTTCTTAACCTTGTCTCCTCGGGGTGTCTTTGCATACATTACCCCATATGTAAGCGATAAACCTCATTGTGTCAAATCTCGTGCGTATGGACCAAATACTGCTGTTATCGCTCCCCGTGCCGCGCTAGGTAGTGCCTGATATACTGGCTCTCCTGTAATAGGGAGTCTCAAAATCCGAAACACATCTTCCAATGTTACTGTCATCTCACCTGTTGGCAGATAGAAGGTATTTGTCTCAGGATTCCATCTCTCAATCAGCGCCTGTAACATACCATGGTTACGCGTGCGATTCGTGAATAATAACGGATTCCACTTAACCCCAAACGATTTATCAATGTCCATTCCGCTGGTGTTACATCCGCTCGGATTCGCGACAACAGCGCTGGCACACTATCATTCATCCTCAACTCTGTCTCTGCCTGCATACACCAAAACAACAAACAACCATTCAACCCGTTAGGGTCTTTTTCAAACATTCTGGAAATTTCTCCAGTAACCGGTATCGGTTATACGTAACCGATATCGGTTACGTAACCGATACCGGTTCTACCTAACCGCTACCGGTCACTGTCAATTTTATACACTTTCCTTAAAAACAACCACCTACGACAATAATTTGCTCGTTTCTTCGTTTTTATACATATAAACATACCTGAAACCCCTGATTGCCTACCCGGTAACACTTACCTCACCTGCAACCCTTGTTATCATGTTTTCTTTCTCATATTTACCCACCTATTCTACCCCATCTTCTTCACAAAACCATGCAGAAATCAAATCACAACCAAAACGTTTACCTCTTGGGTTGCAGTAGCTTGCGGTGGCCCTTGTCTTCTCTCTTGTCCCTGCCTGCTGGATGTTTCTCCTCGTCCTGCCATTATCACCACCTTTTTTCAAACCTGCCTTGCTATCTTCTGAATCTCAGATCACAATTCCCTTTTCTTGTCTCTTCTCTCCTTATCACTCAGATTTCTCATGCAAAAACCTGTCGCAGTCGTCAAAACGCGTCGCGTTCGCGCTTTTAACCTCTTGCATGGCTCTAAAATTAAAACTTCAGTTGCCACCCTAGCTTTTTTATTTTTAGAAAAGCCCATACCTAAATAACCGGTATCGGTTGCTTAACCGATATCGGTCTGTTAGCTACCGACATCGGTTACCTAACCGATACCGGTTACACACCCTCCTTTTTGAAACAGGGTTCTTTTCTTCATTTCTCATCTAAATTTTTGTCGCGCCCGCCTCTTTGCCTGCATAAACAACACAATTTACCACATTTTGTTCATCCACCACATATAACATTACATTTTCATTAAACATCATTTATACCAATACACAACCCTCAACTACAAATATCAAAAAACTATCAATCTATACATCATTTGGATCCAACTCATCAGTTACATATATCACACTGTCACAAAACCACCAATTTATCACATAACCTGTCATTCATATATACGCACAAAAACATCAGCATCATCTATCTATCAACATGTCAATTAAACTCATCACACATTCTATATATTACCAAACCATTAACAAAATATTTCAACACATTTTAAAACAGCATGTGGATCAAAACATCATCTATATATATATATACAAATTTTCAACAATACAATGTGCCCTACATCGGGGCCTCTGTGATCACATAATATACCAAAGCCGGCACGCAGGCCGCAATACCTACCACAAATCTCGACTCGGCTCGCAGGCCGGTCTCTCATATCAAAAATATACTCGGCTCGCAGGCCGGTATCAAATGTACAACCCGTACTCGGCTCGCAGGCCGGTATATAATAAATAAATCAATCAAAACAATGAATAAATGTAGGCACGCAGGCCTCTATCAATACAACCGGTTCGCAGACCGGTGCCCGTGTCCCTATACAAAACCACGTCGGGGATCTATCAGCTCTCCCCACCGCCCTCGGCACCTCTCCCCGCTGGTCCCTGTGGCGCCTCTCGCCTCCTGCCTGTCACAGACACGCCAGCTGTGGCTGCCCCTCCCTGAGATCTCTGGCTGCGCGAGGTCTCTGCTCTATGAGCTGCATATGCCTGATAATCGACTCCGGTACTATCAAGAATATCCTGATAATAACGGGCCTCTGCTCTAACCTCCATATAACGATCTCTCGCCCTTTGAAGGAAGCTGGAATTTGGTCCCTGGCACCTAACACCAATATCCCCCCGAGCTGTACTGCGCTTTTTGTGGGGTGTGGTCTTTGGTGGAGTCTTACTGTGCTGTACTGCACTTTGTGGCCGTGGTGGTATCTGGGCACGTGTTTGTGTTGCTCTTCTTCTTTGATGCATTTGTACTGCTACTGTGCACACTGCTTTGTGGTGTTTGTCTTCTTTGGTGGTGGTGGTCTTTTTGTGCACACATACTGAGCACAGGCTAGCTGCCTTACTGTAAAACCCCTATCGTGCTGTGCGTGACCATAATTTGTCCTGTAATATTTTTTGCCCGGAGCTGATCTCTCTCTGCAGTCCTGCGCTTAAGTGCAGGCATTGTCTGTGGTGGCTGTGCTACCCTCGCCGCTCTCTGTCCAGCCCACCAGACCCTGTATGCTGCCGTGCACCCGGCATCATCCACACCCTCACCTGCTGGTCTCTCCGCTACCGTCACGGATCCCAAGGTGTGTGGTCTTTGGCGGTGGGGCCTCTACATCATCCCTCTGTCTTGAGGGAAGGGAGGTGGCTCGTCTGTGGCGGCCCCATCGCTGCTGCGTACCCTCTCTAAGGGTATCCGCTCGTACTCTCCCGGCCTCCGTCCTGCTATCCAGAATGTATACTGGATCAGGCGCAGCTGTATGCGGGCTCCTCTGCCAGGCTGGTGACCTCTGTAGGGTCTCCATATAATGTCTACTGCGGTAAGGCCCTCTAGCATATGTCTATAGTAGGCCACATCCCGACCACTGCAATGTTGCTCGTGGTGGCCCTGACCCCAACCACCTCTGAAAGCCATATCGGTATACGATCTGTGGCCCTGGCTGCTGGGGTAGCCCTACTGGCCTGATGCATACGATGTGCTCGTATGCCCAACAGTGCAACAAAAAGGTCGAACAAATACCAAATCGCCTCCTCCGGCGATAGCCCCATAACTCCCTGTATAATTGCACCAGATATACTGGTGCCCATGCAAAACAGGTGTGCTCCTCCACCATCTCCAGTAGCACCCCCATCAATGCCCGTGGGAAGCGGCCTCCCTCTGAATCCGGGAGGGCGAAGCAGGTGACCCCTATCATCATCAACACGGCAAGCCGTGTCTCATGTCTGTGTGCGCGGTACATGTCCCCATATCCAATGCTCGCGCTATGATATGTAAGAAGCGCGGCTGCATCCCCAAAAACCTGCAGTATGCTATCCATGGCAGTCTCTGAATCCACCTGGAAAACGGCCTCTCCCTCGATCGGTAGCCGCAGGATGCGATACACATCCTCTAATGTGACGGTCATCTCCCCGGTCGGCAGATGGAACACATTGGCCGCCGGATCCCATCTCTCGATGAGGGCGACCATCAGGCTGTGATCTCTGTCGATCGCTCTGTACCTCTGGACCCCGCCAAGCCCCACCTCGCGCATGATGGCCCAATGCGCCGCAGATATGTGTGGCCTCATCCGACTCAATAGTGGAGGCATCCTATCACGCATCGTCAACTGCTGACGTGCCTGCAAAATCAACCCACATTCTTAGACCCACTCGTTCTAATAACATCTACTTTACCATCTACCCCCTTTTTTTGTAACACCCAAAATCTAACCCCACCCCAACACGCTACCTTACCCACCCGAAACCCAACCTAAAACACCCTAAACCCCATCCTAAACCCAACCCATACCCCGACTCTCTACCTACCCAGCCCAACTCAACCCAACCCAACACAACCCACCCCACCAAGTCACCCTACCCACTTTCAAACCCTATCAACCCAACACCCTAAACCCCACCCATACCCCGACTCTCTACCTACCCAACCCAACACAACCCACCCCACCACGTCACCCTATCCACCTTCAAACCAACACCATACACCCTAAAAACCACTCCCAACCCAACCCAACACCCCAACACCCTAAACCCATCCTAAACCCAACCCATACCCCGACTCTCTACCTACCCAGCCCAACTCAACCCAACCCAACACAACCCACCCCACCAAGTCACCCTACCCACTTTCAAACCAACACCATACACCCTAAAAACCACTCTCAACCCAACCCAACACAACCCACCCCACCAAGTCACCCTACCCACTTTCAACACCCTAAACCCCACCCATACCCCGACTCTCTACCTACCCAACCCAACACAACCCACCCCACCACGTCACCCTACCCACTTTCAGACCCATCAACCCAACACCCTAAACCCCACCCATACCCCGACTCTCTACCAACCCACCCCACCAAGTCACCCTACCCACTTTCAAACCCTATCAACCCAACACCCTAAACCCCACCCATACCCCGACTCTCTACCTACCCAACCCAACACAACCCACCCCACCACGTCACCCTATCCACCTTCAAACCAACACCATACACCCTAAAAACCACTCCCAACCCAACCCAACACCCCAACACCATACACCCCAAAACCCAACCCAAAACCCACCCACAACCCAAAACAAACAAACCATCCCCAACCCAACCCCACACCCACAACCGGCGCCGGTCGATACATCACCGACGCCGGTCACCAACAATTGTACCCTTTCCTAAACTTTAGCGACCGATGCCGGTCGCTTAGTGACCGACATCGGTCACTGTTCTCTCCCGGAGCCGAACCCCCGCGCGGCCCCCAAACTCATTTTTTTACCTATTTCTACCCATTCACCCACCCAAAAACCCTAAAATTTTACACACCTAGCCGCCTTAGCCTATCTAACCTATCTACCCTCTCCCTTTCTCAAATTACCTCCATTTACCCATTATTTCCTACAAAATACAAATTCCTACCCAAATCCCAAAAACACCATAAATCAACCAAATCACCAAATTAAAGAGTTTAGAACCTACCGGTACGACGACACGTCGTCGTGGTGGGATGGGTGGTGGCGGTCCAGCTGGTCCAGCCCCTCCCGCTCCTCCTGCCTGTGCCATGGCTCCAATCCTGATCTGCTGGGTCCCCGGTCAATCACCTGCTGCCTCCTCAACTATTCGGGCCCACTATCAACTCTCTCCGCCAATCAAATAGCTCCACCTCACTCAATACCCCTCCAAATCAACTCTCCACGTCAGACAAGTCAATTTTGGATTACAAATAACAAAAGTGACAATGACAGGCCGTATGTTTCTTTTTATAGGTATTTCGACCTACACCGATGTCGGTTTCCTTTCTGCCCTAGGAAACCGGTATCGGTCCCTTAACCGATATCGGTCATGATGAATCGACGTCGGTCTGATACCCCTTTTACCCCATTCTTTGCCGTTCCTTATTCCTTGCCTCTTTTTCACCAATATCGCCTCTGTCCGGCCCAACCCAAGGCCTCGCCCTACCAATTGGCCCGACCTAAGGCCTCAACCTACCATTTGGCCCGACCCAAGGCCTCGCCCCACTTATTTGGCCCGACCCAAGGCCTCAACCTACCTATTTGGCCCGACCCAAGGCCTCGCCCCACTTATTTGGCCCGACCCAAGGCCTCGCCCTACCAATTGGCCCGACCCAAGGCCTCAGCCTACCTAATTGGCCCGACCCAAGGCCTCGCCTACCATTGGCCCGACCCAGGCCTCAACCTACCTATTTGGCCCGACCCAAGGCCTCGCCCTACCAATTGGCCCGACCCAAGGCCTCAACCTACCTATTTGGCCCGACCCAAGGCCTCGCCCTACCAATTGGCCCGACCCAAGGCCTCGCCCTACCAATTGGCCCGACCCAAGGCCTCAACCCACTTATTTGGGCTGACCCATGGCCACCACCCAACAACTTGGCCCGACCCAAGGCCGCATCACTTCCATACTATACCCACAATCACCGTTTTATTTTATCCATCCATCCTGTACCTTGTGTTTCATCGAGCTCACTTGTTCGTGTTTTAGCATGATTAGGGTCCTTGACTTGATCTGTCGACCAACTTTGCCTAGACCTAGACCGTGACGTTTATCTCAACCAAACCAACCATTTGGTACTGCCGAACATGCCTAAACGTTCCTGTACCTTACCTGTTATATACCCTGGAGCTACTTCCTATGCCTTGGATACCAGGATTATATCACCCTTGTTTGGATAAACTATCGACCTTTGCCTATACATTGCTGGTTTGCTAGTCAAATCATGTACCCTAGTCGTACTATTGCATTTCAACATGCGTCTGCTTCCTTGGACCTACCGCACCACCTTACCATCCTCTCTACAACATTTACCTTTTATCAACCCTATCCCTGATTTCCCGTTCGCTCAATCTGTGCTAGATTTGAGGGGGATTACCTATATCCTTAACATGAGAAACCACTTCATATTATTGTCCGCGCAGCTTTACAGAACAAGCTACACGACAATAAGGGGCTAATGTAGACACCAAAATTGTGTCTTACGACCCCTTGTGACCCGCATCTCATTTCGCAACCTAACCTCATTACCTAAACCTTACACAAGTATTTATTAATTGCCTTGTAATTGATAAATCTACACCACCTTACCTACCACCTCACTTTGCCACTTCATCATGACCTAGCCCTAACCCTAAAACTAACCTAATTAGGACCCATGACTTGGTCTAGACTCACATCCATAACTAATGCCTCCTTACTCGCACCCAAAGCCGACCTTCTAGCCACACGACCAAGCCCATGGCCGATCTCTCGGGAGAAAAGCGGGGAAGGTGGGCTATTTTACTAAAAATAGCCTACTTTTTCCTAACCGATGCGGTTCTACTCGGCCGTCGCCGTCGGTTACGCAACCGCCATCGGTTCCCTGTAAATGGGCTCCCCAAACTAAAACAACGGATCGGAATTTCATTTTTGGAGATCAGTCGAAGGATTTTTAATCAAAGGAGAGTCCAAAGCGATCGGCAGAGTCCAGAACTTCACTTGACCAAGCAGAGACGAGTAAAGAAACCAGAAGAGTTGGCAGCAAAGGAGATCAACTTGCACCTTCATCAAAAAAAAACCAGTAAGTTATATCTTGCATGTCCTCCATTATAACATTTCTTGTGCTTTTGGAATTGTAATCTTCCCAAATCCGTTCCTGAACCCATTATCTAACGTACCATTGCCTCTAACCATCATTCCTTAGCTTCTAACCATCCCATTTCTCAATACTATCCAAAAACCAGCCATTACAAACACCACAACCAGCCCAGAAGATCCTAGAACCAACCGGTATCGGTTATCAGTGACCGCCATCGGTTATAGATAACCGGCATCGGTTCCTTTGATCAAAACCAAGAAAAACAGCCTTTTCCCTACCCAGTTCCACGAAACAATTTAATTGGTACTCTACAGTATTTTGTGTTAATTCATATTAGCGAGAGGAATGACCACCTTCGAAAGGAAGTTTTATACTTCACTGGGCCCAAGCGAGTTCCCTCATTTATTATCTAATCAAAATCTTGTGGTCTTGTGTTCTTATTTGCAGTAGTCCTTCCAAGACAAAAAGGAGTTCTTCGCATCACTGATCTTTCTCTACGGTACGCGCACATCATTTCGACATTCTAAGGTATTCCTCCTAACCCTAACCTTATCTGCTTCTATAAGGAAGGAAGCATTTCCGAGTGAAAATGACCTCCTTTCCACTTCTAGTGTGTGAGGCCCTTTTCACTCCTCTACCTTCATTGGATGACTCATACCTATCATACATCACTCTTCTATTTGTTGAGCCCCCTCATATGGACGAGTATCCGCCTCGACCTTGGTCATCTTTTTACAAAGTCTACTTGTGATGCACTACAAGTCCCTCAACCATCTAGAGGTGTTTCAGAGGAGTTCATTATCTCCATTGTTGGGAGTGCCCATTCTGGGACTCTTACCACTTCCACTTTTCAGGAGACCTTCATTGATCCACCCTCAGCTGTGGATCCCTTTTCTGTTATGGAGGATGTTTTGTTCCCTTCACATCACTTGGACATCCTTTATGCGGGTGTTCCTCTTCACTTTGACAGTTCTACGCATGTGGCATTACCTTTGGTTCCTTGGCACTCACTCGCTAGACCTATGTCACACTTCAGTGCACCAGACTCATATTTCTTCGTGTTGCTTGCCTTTAGTTTCCTTTGTGGAGTGGGTGGACTTCAACACGTCATTTATGTCCTTCCTAAGGGCAGCACACTAGTTCGGTGTGGGTGGATCTTCTTCAGTCCAGAGGCAGAGGATCTCATCATCGACATTCTTTTGGGAGACCTCCTAGAGCTGCAGAGTTTAGATCCGTCCATGGCATCTTCTACATCCCTCTCATCTCCCTCTTCTTCTCTCTTCTTCTTCTTTCCGAGAGATTTCCTCTTTGTACATGGGTACCTTTTCAAGCTCGTCTAGAGCTGGGACCCATATTTGGCATCTTTCTTAGATTAGAGAGTGTGTTGTTCTCTTGTGGTGGATGTTTTTCCCACTAGGTTTTCCTTCACTGCTTGGGACTTCTTTCTTGTACATGGGTACCTCATTAGGCTTTGTGTCGGTACCCATTTCGCATTTTTGACTTACCAGCTCATCCTAAGTTACAATGAAGGGGGTGTTGGTGTGTGTATTTTCCACATCATTAGGTGAGTCATCTCACTTAGGTGAGATCGTAGGTCCATGTGTCATTTAAGGGTCATTATGAGATTCTCTTACGCATCGGTGCGCAATACAACACGTCAGTGTGTCATTGCATTAGTGCGTCATATGCATCATTGGGAGTTACACTTATATTTTGGTAATGTAACTCCCCCTCTCTACTCGAGTTGTCATGATTGCAGCACTAGGGGTTACTCAGCACCTCCTATATGTACACCCCATTTTTATCTATGAGATAGAGGAGAGTTTTATGGTTTAACCAGGTTCTACCCGTGTTTCAGATCTTTGCATGCACATTCAATTGATGCTCGCTCCTCCCAAGATCTCTTCACACTATCATTCACACGTCCGTTGATGTGCACGTCGTCCCTCGTGATCCTCGCTTGGGGTTTTAAACCCTCTTTCGAAACTCAAATTCCTCCATTCACCCACCAACAAGATGCAATAAATTCCTGAAAAACATCATGGGTAACCTTACAAACCCATTCCCCCACTGTACATTGCTTCAAGAAGAAGAAATGGGCACCATACTTGATGAAATCTGATTCCAGCTACCTGGAACTATGCATTTTAATGCTAGAGAGTTTTTCTCATTTTCATCTACCTACTCTCCCCAAACCTATGATTTCTTGATCTCATGATGAAGTAATCTGAAATAAAAATTCAACAAGTACAATTTATCTCTATGCAGGTATGGAAGAATTTATCTCTATGTAGGTTTGGAGGGGTCGTGATGCTCATTTTCAAAAAAATCGGCCTCATTCTCCTTTAACCCCATAAGACGCATATAAGTTGGCTTTTACCTTTTATTTTTGATTTGGGGATAGAATTTAAAGAGGGTTTGTGGAACTTGTGCATTTGTGGAAGTGAGGATTGGTTTCACAAGGGCCCACTTTTTCCTCTATGCCCGTATATCACTACATCCCCGCCTTATAACTCTCATGCCGTACTTTACATGTTTCTATACCTTCCCAGAACACGTTCCCCACAACCCTTTGTGTTATATGCCCTTATGACTCCTACAAACTATAGCCCAATGCCTCTACTTTAGAATTTCAGCTCGTAAGGCCCTACGGGAACTTCAACCCTAACATGACTAGTTTTGTCAAGCCTCCACCTCCGCTCAATGAAAAGTTGCACTATAAAGTCCTCACTTCCCTTTCAATACAAATTGGTCATTTCGATCGCTTGGGTAACATGTGACTGAAGGAACAAGTACCCCATGGGACACCAATATCTAACTTAGTTGATTTACACTACAGAAAGACTTTTTCTAATTTTCCTCCAACTTTTCCTAAGTTTTTGGATTTTCCATGAATTGAGGAGTTAGGAGAAATAGTAAAGAACTACCCCAAAGCCAAAAGTTTCCATTTTACCTAAGTTTAATAAATTTTGGCTAAGAATGCAGAACCCTAAGCCAAGAGGTAAGGTAATTACATGAAAACATTCTAAGGGCCCGGATCATGAAACTACTTGAAATTTTAATAATCATCAATGAAGCTCCATCAAGTTGTCCAAGTCCAAGTATCCCAAGTTGTTCAATTTTTGCAAGGGGTGTAAAAATGGACAAACTTTTTGGTGACTCACAGGGGGAATCTCCTTGCTATGTGACTTGATCATTGGCCTTAAAGCATCCATTGGGCATGGAGTCATCTTGGTAATCATAAAATTTGATCTCAACTTGAATAATAGACCCCTGAACCACTGAAAAAACTATTAAGACCTGGAACTGGTCTTTTGCTTGAATTTTCCAACTCATTATAAGGAATCTCCTTAATTTTATTTGAGTGGAAAATTGTTTTGAATCTGAAAATTTTTTCTTTTCTTCTCGCAATCAATGCTAAAAATGAACAACAAGTAGCCCCAATCTCAAATGGATATTATCCTTGATCCTCAATTCTGATCTGTTTGGGCTTAATAAATTAATCATGAATATTTTCCCAAAATGTTATTTTATTTTCTCTACATTTGATTTCATGAAGCCATGCAATTGATCGTTGACACCTTGAACCTCTTCCCACAACAACCTTTCCGGAAACATGTTGAAAACTATGCAACAAGAGCATATTCGAGAAACAAAATTGTGTAAAGAACTTAGGGAAAGGGAACCTACACTATTTGTATACACCAAATTTGGGTCTTACGATGCCCGTACTGCCCGCATCTCGTCCCACAACCTAACCCTACCTCACCACCTAAACCTTGCACACTTAATTATTCATTAATTACCTTATAATTAATAAATCCACATCTCCAACCCCGCCACCTCACCTCGCCACCTCACCATTGTTAGGAATTATTATTAGTGCTTCACATTATAATATAGTTTGGTGACATTATTGTTATGTAACAATAATGTATATTAGGAGTTTGTTGTGTACGTGAGTTTACTGTTATTTATGGAAGAGTGGTTGTAGCCACCTCCTTGTTTATAGGAACAACATTGCCTATATATTTGTAATATCACAGATGATGAAATATAGTGAAGAATATTAGTTTGTGAAATAATATATTTCCTTTGTTAATCTGTGTTGTTGCTTGCTCAAGATTTGGTATCGTGAGTGATATCGATCTTGATGAGAGTCGAGAGAGAAGACAGTGAAAATGTTTGGAAGTTTGGCATAGAACAATATAATTTGTTTTAATATTTGAAAGTTGAAGTGCCCAATCTGTGCCATCCGTCAAAGTTTTCTATATCCCAGATCTGTTCGAATGGAATCATGGGAAAAGACGTCTTGATGAGGAGTTGTAATATTTTTCTATAGTATTTATGTGGTTTCAGTCCCAAATTACGACCTGCAAACAGTGTTTTGGACAAGGATATATAGTGATCTGTCTAAAAACTACGCATCGGAGCCTGTATTGACATCTCCTCTCCTCCATGCGCTCTTCCTTCTGTGTGGACGTGAAAATTTATACAATTCATTTCACTCGACTGCATCGATAGGTGTCGGAATCAGTTTGGACGCGATCTGTATACGTGTTGATTCGCAGATACATATCTTCGGCAGATCCTTCCATCAACGTGCCCATGCGATTTGTATCAGTATCACTATTTTTTTGTCTTTGCGTAGTAGATTTGTGGATCTCCGTGAAAGTTTCAGGCCTGATTTTTGGTTCCACGTGGCTCATCAATTGATGACTCGATCTGATTCATACTGTCAACATTTATATGTTTCTAGATCGACTTCAATGATTTTGGCATAAATCCGCTGGAAGTGGGCGCACTTTTTTTTCCCATCAATCTTGACGCATAACAATCTTGACACCTAATCGTTGTCTACATGTATTCTGCCATGGTGCATGTTTTCATTGTTGTGTGCCGAGTTTTCCACGTTTGAGTTCCACATTACTAGTAAGTCATTTTTAAATAGTCTATCTACTGTTCCATTATTTATTAGCTGTGTCTTTATTATTATTTTAGTATAGTGAGTCCGAACAAGGCTTAAGGTTCATCGATGTTATTAAAAATTGTCAATATTCTTTACCAGTGGAGTCTATATAGAAATGCCATCTTCGGTTCAGTTGTCTATTTGAATTGTTATAGTTTCTGGTTTGTTTGTAGGTTGTGTCGGTTTGTAAAGTCCTCTCTTTCCTATAAAAGTTTTTGTGTAAAAAATAAAATAAAATAAAAATCATTTTAATAGTCATTTGATTATAGTGTCTATATTATTTGTTAGTCATGTATCGTCAAATAATTAACTTATAGTCAAATTTGTAATGTCGTCAAAAGTATTGTTTTAGTCATCAAATGTCATTATTTTGTGTTAGCAATTTTGTTGTCAACATCGTTTGTCAAGTCATTGTAAAAGTAAAAAAATTTAAAAAAAATTACCTCACGGACGCATTATCGCTGGAACGCGACGTCTGAAATAAATGAGCCTCAAAAGCAAAATCCGTTGATCTAGCAACTTGTCAAATGGAGGAAGGAGGCATCGGAGGCTGGAGGTCAGACAGCGACCTCTCGTCAGTCACCAACGACGGGGCCGCACAGAATGATTTGGTGGCACAGGTGTGCAGTGTGAGTATATGATTTTCAGTGTGGTTTCCATTTTCTCAGAGTGCTTCTATTTGCAGTGTTCCTGTTTTGTTTGGTATTTGATGGATGTTGGAAAGAAAGTTGTGTTGAAACGCAGATGATGGTATCAATGATCCTCTCGATCGACTTGGTCCTCATTGCCGTACTTCCGTTGGAAGATGGTCGGCTAGAAGAATACGTTCACTAGCATTAGTGACCATGTGCAAAGAAGACCTAACTAGCAAGATCCATTCAGGAGTATGTTCTTCGATGCAGTTTGCTTCTCAGTATCTATATGTGTGGAATTTCACATTGTGGGGGGGAATACATACCAATGTTCCATTCCCATTCTGCACCCAAAACGACTTAGTCAAGGAAAGCTTCCAGTGGCAGTGGCAGTTTTCTATGTTGTTCGAGATCGAGTGGCAGCGATCAAAGACAGAGACTACAATTAAGAACATTACGATTCTTATAGGAAGTAATGTGAAATTTTTTCAGTATATCTTCTATTGTGTAGTTTTGTGATATGCAAGTTGTGTTTCCTACATAATTCCCTGATGTATAAGCATAGTGGTGAACAGTAGCACCAGAGTAAGTCAGTTCATGGATCTTGAAAGGGTTTGTGGGAGGATCCAGAAAACCACACGAGGTGGACAGTTGATGAGGTTCCTGTCACTTCAAGGTTTGTGGTAAGCCTGTTTAAAACCATGGAAGGAGAGAGCCTTTCTTTTGGATCAAGGTCATGAGTCACAGAGTTGGACATGCCACAGGGGTGAGCATACTGCAGAGGAGTGTGTGGATGTTTTTCTACCATGTTCGCACTAAGGGGGGGAATGTTAGGAATTATTATTAGTGCTTCACATTATAATATAGTTTGGTGACATTATTGTTATGTAACAATAATGTATATTAGGAGTTTGTTGTGTACGTGAGTTTACTGTTATTTATGGAAGAGTGGTTGTAGCCACCTCCTTGTTTATAGGAACAACATTGCCTATATATTTGTAATATCACGGATGATGAAATATAGTGAAGAATATTAGTTTGTGAAATAATATATTTCCTTTGTTAATCTGTTGCTGCTCCAAGAACCATGACCTAGCCCTAACCTAAACCAACCTAATTAAGACCTATGACTTGGTCCAGACTCACACCCATGACTCATCACCCCTCACCCACACCAAAACGAGCCTAATAATGACTTGACCAAGCCCACAACTGATCCCTCGGGAGAAAAGGAGGGAAAGTTGGCTATTTTACTAAAAATAGCCACTTTGACCTAACCGACATCGGTTCCTACTCGACCGCCATCGGTTACGTAACCGCCATCGGTTCCCTATAAATGACCTCCCCCAACCAAAAAGAAAGGATCCGGAATTCATTTGGCAGAGAGAGAGAAGTGAAACAAGTAGAAGAGGTTGCAGAGAAGAGGATCGAGCCCAAGACTATAACTAAGCAACTGGATCGCTATCACACTCGTCCAAGCATTGGGAAAGACTGAGGATAGCTTCATCAGCTCGCTTTCCATTACGAATCATCCCAACTAAGCCTTGCCATCCCCACCACATTCCTTGGACCTGTATCTTCATCAGGAACTAGTAAGTAGTATCTTGTATGTTTCTAAACACCCTTTCTTGAACTTTTAATTCATAATAATTATAAGCTCACTCCTAGATCTACCACCCTAGACACTCTACACCTAACTTTCATTCATCCACCCCGATATTTCCCCAAAGATAGTTTTCTAACTCTCGAGTTTTCTCCATCACCCTACTACCCCCTAATCATTTATCAACCCTATAAACACCATAACCACCTTGGTGACTTCCATTGAAACCCCTAAATCACTACCCCTACCGATATCGGTTATATCGCTACCGCAGCATCGGTGTTATAACCTGATCGTTTATCCGATGAATCGCATCGATCACCGTGACTTATATCAAAACCAACCTTTCCCTATTTACCCCAAACAATCTCATATCCAACTGAGTTTATCCTTGTAACTTGATCTGAATGCATCAATAACCGGTGACCAAACAAACATCATGACATTTTATTATTGGTAGTTTAGTCTCTATTACTTTTTAACGAGGTACCTAAATCGTGATTTCGCAATAGCTTCTTTGTTATCATTTGCATTAATTCATATTAAAAGGGGAACTGACCACCTTTGAAAGGAAGTCTAATATTTCCTAGGCCCAAGGCAGTTCCCTCACTTATTATCTAACTAAGATCTAGTGGTCTTATATTCTTACTTACAGGTAGTCCTTCCCAGACAAAAAGGAGTTCTTCACAATCGATCTGATCTCTCTACGGTACACGCACACCTTCCCAACACTCAAACAGGTATTCCTCCTAGCCCTAACCCCTTATTTGTTTCTCAAGAGAATGAACATATAGAAGTAACACTATTCTGGAACTAGAAATTCTACGCGAAACATTTTGGCACGCCCGGTGGGACTCTTTTCGGGTTTCTTTCTTTCTTGCTTGCTTTCATATAGGGAGCACACTTGCTGTTTTCTTTCTTCTAAATATTCACAAAATATTTTGTCATTTTGGTAAAAGAATTTGTCTTTCTTTCACATCTTTGCATTAGTTAAAGTCATCTTCTTTGCTTCATCGAATATGATTTTCGATTTGGGTTTAAAACACGTGCATCACATTCTTGCTTGTTGTTTTTAATTCTAGTGAACGTAGATTAAGTAACAGGTCGTACATGGGGGTGATATCCACGGTATTGACGAGAAATTAATCTTACTCTCACTGCACAACACATACCAAATCACATCATAATCAACACAACAGCTCAAACATCCCCCCTTCCCGCGGTATTCCTCCGCCCGATTAAGGTAGCCTTATGAGCCAAAACAAACTTGACATCTCCCTTAGGTCTTTTGTTTAGGATTGACATCATCTGGCGCCTAAGACATAAGCCCAAAGTGATTAAAACTAATCCTAGGGTTATTCTCTTGATTTGCTTGTGCATCTTGCTTGTTTTTTAGTTATGTTTCTCTGTCATACACTGTTTCAGTGATCACTTCAAGATAGTTTGGTAGATATATTAAGCATTTTTATCCCCAAACCAGCAGCTTCTTACATCCTCTCTTTGCTTTCACAGTGACCGACACCGGTCCTATACTACCGACATCGGTTAAGCGCCTGCATTAATTTGCGGCTACATCGGTTATCGGACCGATATCGGTTCGTGTTTAACGATTCTTGACAAACCCGATATCGATTCCAACATTTTGTTGTTTTTTCATTCGGATTGATTAAATCCTGTTGTGTCCTCTTGTCCATGGTTTTATCACTCGGAAACAAGCTTTGATCCATGGTTTCACATGCTGTTCCGTGCCTTTGCCTGATTCACCCCCTTCACATCCTATGGGGAATCCTACGGATACCAGTAATTTTCCCAAGATCCCTGTAGGAGATAAGGAATTTGCCAAATTTTTGGATGCTAATCCTAGCGCCGTACAATATTATTTGTCTCATACCCCTGACCGTACACCTGACGGTTAGGTCCTTATTGGTATGCCTATTAGTATCACCGCTCACTTAGCCCCTTCCCCACCTAATAACTCCGCCTCACCGTCTTCATCCTTAGCCCCGTCTCCCTAGCTCAGTGGCTTCGGTGGTTCATACTGCACCAATTGGCTTTCCTTTCATTAATCTGGGGCCCCACATATCACTACCGTCCACTGACCCTACCTCATCTCTCTCACAGATTGCCTCTTTCATAACTTGCTCTCTGCCACCTATCCACACGAGCTTTCCCTCACAAGCTCCACCCACCTTTTCATTTCCACAAACTCATCCGGTGGCCTCAACCTCTTATATAGGACACCCTTATTTGGCTGCCCCAACACATTCATCACCATTATCTTATCAACATTCAATCCCACCATTGTCTAGTAGTGGCTCTTGGACCAATCCTCCTCTGTTTACAATGACAACACCATCATCTAACCCAACCAATGATTTAATCAAATAGATGATGGACAAGATGTAAAATCTTGAGGCTTCTATTTCAGGAAGTCGTAACACCCTGACATATGAGCAAGTTTTCGGGAGCCTATTCATCCTTCTGTCCCCCTTCATACATATCCTCCTCAATGGGAATTACCAAAATTTACTCGCTTTAATAGTAAGGAGGACCCTCAACAACACTTGCGATCGTTTAGACATGCCTGCTATTTGATTGCTCATGATGATGCCTTACTACTCCGTACCTTTCCCATGTCCTTATCAGGACCTGCCTTGGAGTGGTACAGTGCTTTAGCCCAGCACTCAATCTTCTCCTTTAACCAGTTAGCCCAATCTTTCTTGGATCACTTCTCCATCAATATTGCCAAGAAAGTATCCATTACCGATCTCTATGCCATCGACAATTTGAAGACGAATCTATCACAGATTTCGTTGGACGATGGCGAGGCCTCATCAACCAAATTACTTATGCTTTACCTCAGGCTGAGCTCATCGAACTCTTTACACGGGCCTACACTAAACACATTTATCCCACCCTCCAAATTCAAGCTTTCCGCACCTTTGATGAGGCCTTTCACTATGGCTCGAAAACTAGAGATTCGAGCCTTAGAGGAGAAATTGAAGTTGCGTAACAAAAGCTCAAATTTCCGGACCCAAGAATCTACCACCAAACCCAACACCACCAACTCTCACGCATCGGCTGCTTTGAAATCAAAGGGGGCCATACACGCGGTGACGGTCAAATCTCAAGCATTGTCTAATACCCAGCCGAAAGCCACCTATAAGTATAAAGCCGAGCCCATCAACTACACTCCCTTGGGAGAAACTTATGGTGTGATCTTAGACAAATTGCTTAAAGCAGGAGCTATCACCTTGCCTCCTATTAAACCTCACTCCGGGTTTGATTCCACCCGCGTTATACCTTCTTGGTATAAAGAAAGTGACTTCTGTAACTTCCATCACGTGAAGGGACATAGTCATGAAAATTACAAGATGTTGAAAAACATAGTGCAGGAAATGGTTGATGCAGGGGATATAACCCTCGATAATCCTAATGCCCCCGCTAATCAAAATTTAAAAATCTTCAAAAACCATTTCCAAACCATGCATCTAACATTAACACAAACCAAGACACATTTCGGAGGAGAAGAGTGTGCATGAGATCCATGCGATTTTCAACTCCCAACCCGGGCTTTCGTTGAGGAAATTCTGAATCAAGCTTCTTCACCAACGCAGGATTCTTGCCCCCTTCTCCTTCATTAGGACAAGAGGGCGGTCCCGCTATTCCTTTACCCATAAAGGAATCAACCACCCGAGTTCTCTTCTCGAAGATCCTTCTTACACCACATCCTGCAAGATTGTGAGCGGATGTTATCTAACTTATCTATTTCCCAAACATCTCCTTCCACCACTCTTGCTACAAAAGAAGAAGGCTTGCCACTTTTTCTGTCATCCTTAGAGGAGAAACCCCTTGAGCCTACATCACCAAACTCCTTAATCATGGATCCCCTCGAACATGCCCTCCTACCTATTAGTTCTTCATCACCTAAATCTTTCCAGTGACCGGTTGACCTCTTAACACCCATTGATACAGTGCCTCATTTACCCCCTATATCACACCCACAGTGGACCGGAATCACAACCCACCTCTCTTCCATACCAAATTTCATGTTCACACGTGAAGATTGTCATCCCCAGAAGATAGATGAGTCTTATGGGAGCATTTGAGTACACCATGCTCTACTCAAATGCAGATGACTAATCCAGACACCTCTACCATATACCCGAGGTGTTTACAAAAGCTCAAAATGCCTATGTCCTCACCTTCACCCCCCTCATCTCTACCGAATCCCTCAGCCACCTCTATCAACCTAACCAAACCTTCCCCTACGCTTGGGACTTCACCAATACCCAGCCTGACACACCCACCTAAACGGTTAGATTTATCCAAAAATAAAGTCGTCAATCCACCTAGGAGACAGACCCAATCTCCTCGAGTCCAATCTATGCCTCTGCCACAACTAAAACCCTCGCCCCTCGATCACACCGATACAGCAGGCACGGCTTCAGCCTTCACCATCACACCTACCTTCTATATTAGGGCCTCACCCCTCCACCTTGCCTCAATACACCATGCCTCCCACATCTTCTTTAACACGACCTATACCTTTTGCACCCCTACAGACATCCATGGGTGTCTCAACACCGTCGCCCCAAGTATCTTGCCTACCTGCCAACCCTAAGCAAACTCGATCATCGAAGGACTTGTTTGTTGTCACTCCTCTCTCCCCGTGGTTGTTTCCTACCACCACATCAGCTGGGGCCTCATCATCTAACTAGCTAAACATAACTTCCGCACGAAGAAACCATGCCTAGTTAAAACCAATCATCAAAATCCCTTGCCTAAATCACCACCCGTATGAACCACTCGTACCCAACCATTACCAAAACAATCAAAAATCTCACTCACTCAATCAATGACCTCATCTTCATCTAAATTTGACCGCTCAAAGGATCTTACTCAAGATCCTTGATATGTTGGTAGGGGATGTGACCATTTCCCTACCCCGCTCAAACTATATGATCCATCTAAACCTCGACCTATAGGTTATGATGAATCTAAAATCTTGTGCTTACCATCACACACCGAGGACATGATGTAGAAGGATGCAAAGCCTTGAAATCCATCCTTCTCCAGTCACCTATCTCGGATAGACAACCTAAGAAAGAAAATTTACGGAGAGAGAAGCCCTTAGCTTCGATCCCTTCTCCTATATCACTGTCCCCGCCTCACCAAAATCTATCATCATTGCAACCCCACCACTCGAGAACAATAACTTATCCTTGTCATCTTCCTCCTCTCGTATTCACGAGATCAACATGATTAACATTGCTACTCGAGGTCGGAAAAACAATGGAAAAGTCAAAGAAAACACACTGCGGCCTCTCTTTCTTCTTCCGCTATCGATCGCACCACCACCTAAAGTGGTCATTCGTGGACTCGCCTATCCTGTCTACGATGGAGTCTCCCACCGCACCATGATCAAACAACTTCACCACGATCTCTGTAAAAATGACACTCTATGATCTCATTCAAACATCTCGAATCACATCGACAAGCTCTAATTGAGATCCTTGAGGATAGAGGTCTACCTAACGAAACCTTACCCGTCACCTCCATCTTAACACCCAACCACGTCGCTTCTCTCACCAAGCAACCTACCTCCCAACCACTTACGTCACTGTCCATCAATGCAAGCGGCTTTGTCAGCTTTTTCAAAGAATAAATTGTCGTCTTTGGTGCGAGAAGATCGACCCCACTCTTTTCATCTCGGCTTACGTTCGGGACATCCGGGTACGTCGTGTTATGATCGATGGGGGCACTAGCCTAAACATTGCCTCTTGCAAAGCCTTCCAACAGATGAATATCCCTCCTAGCTACATGTGTGCCAACCCCACCATGTTGCGTTCATTCAACGATGCTATTACTTCTACCTTAGGCACTGTGATCCTTAACATTTGTGTAGGGCCACGTACCTTACCCGAACTCTTCTATGTCCTTGAGGGAGAATTCTAATACAACATGTTGTTAGGCCGCCCTTGGATCCGGGCTATGGGATGCGTTCCCTCCACCTTACATAGATGCATCAAATTCAAGTATGAGGGAAGTCATACACTATAAAAGCTGACACTTCCCCCTTCAAAACCTGTAATATGTTATATCACCCTAATGATGTGCTTGTACCAGTCAAGGCACCCATTGATCTAGCCCAACCATCTACTTCAACCATGCCTCAACCATCCACCTTAACCACACTCACACCTTCGACCAATGAAACCACCACCGCGAATACCACTTCCTTCCCCGTGGACAACATCCCAACTTCAGATCCCTTGGTAGATGTTTTTCAACGCCTTACGTTGGGGGAGTACCACCTATACAACGTTAGCACCTTTCATACCCCACAGGAGTACGGACAGTTACATGCACATCCTACCTATGACCGTCGTGTGGGGGAGGTGATCTCCTACGGACCACCTAATTGCCACACCAACCTAACGTATGGGGGTGTCGATGCATCCTCTATCACCCCTGAACCTCCCCTTGGTGTGGTTCCCTTCCAATCTGATTTTCAATATCTAACCAACCATCGTTTCGCCCTCACCTTCTTGATGTAGCTGTGCTTGGAAGGGTTTTGGTTTCGGTCTTTATGAACAGGGTCAACATATGATCATTCCCGTAACTACCCGCAAACACAAAGATCGTCGTGGTCTTGGATTTTCTGAACCACCTACACTGAAGAAACCTCATGTCAATTGTATCCAGGAAAACAAAAAAGTCACCCCTTAGAACCATCATCGCCCATTTTTCCATCTTCACCTTGCATTAGATAGACCCGGAATCTATCCCTCCTAACTTTTTTTTTTTTTTTTCGTGAATGCTATCTTCCTGGGTCCTCTCACTTATCAATGCGATAGTGAAGACCCATCTTCTCTCCCCTTTTGTATCCAGACATGATCGAAGAAGATTCACCTTCGATTAATGTGATGGAGTGCCAGGATGATGACTCCATCCTCACCTACCTTGGTGCGGACAACTCTTATATTCAACGTGCCTTACCATCTAACACCCAAACTATGTTGAATGAATCGACTATAGAAATCAACATCCACACGGAGGATGATCCTCACATTGTAAATATCGGACAATCTCTCGATGCATTAGAACAAGCCACCTTCACTACCTTCCTCTGTGCCCGCAATCAAGCTTTTGCTTGGTCCTACGCCGACATGCCAGGAATCGATCCTGACATTGTTGTCCATAACATCACTCTGAAACCAGACTCTAAACCAGTTAAATAGAAACTGAGAAAAATGCATCCACGCATTTCCCTCTTGGTGAAAGAAGAGCTTCAACGCCTCCTTTATGTTTCTTTCATCTTACCTATTGACTATCCACAATGGATTTCTAATGTCGTACCTGTCACTAAAGTGACGAGGGGACTTCGGATATGTATGGATTTTGGGACCTTAACCTTGCTTGCCCAAAGGATGACTTCCCCCTACCTAGCATTGATCAACTTGTTGATCTCACTGCGAGCCATGAGATGCTTTCTCTCATGGATGGCTTCTCGAGATACAATCAAATTTTGGTAGCCCCGGTCGATCAACATAAAACCGCCTTCATTACCCCCTAGGGGACCTTCTGCTATTGTGTCATGCCATTCGGCCTTAAGAATGCTGGTGTGACCTATCAGGGGGCTATGACTTATATTTTTCATGACATTATGCACACTATCCTCGAGGATTATGTCGATGATATTCTTGGAAAATCCAAACATCGCAGTGAACATCTCGATGTTTTAACCATTATTTTCGATGCTTTGTTACAATACTATGTTCGTCTTCAACCAAAGAAATGTGTCTTTGGCGTCCTTTCGGGAAAACTCCTTGGCTTTATCGTCTCTTTGCGTGGCATTGAGGTCGACCCAGCTAAAGTCAAAGCTATCCTAGAAATGCCCCCACCCACTAACCTCAAACAATTGTGTAGTTTGTAGGGAAAACTCCAATCTATCTGGCATTTCATTTCACAACTCTCGGATCGATGTCAACCTTTCCATCATCTCCTTAAAAAGGACATTGTCTTTCAATGGAGCGAGGAGTGCCACCAAGCCTTTGAGGCTCTTAAAGCTTATCTCTTGCAGCCACCTGTGCTTGTCCCACCTCAAGACGATCACCCTTTCTACCTTTACCTTTCTGCCACCGACCATGTTGTAGGAGCCATGCTCGCACATCGTGACTCTGAGCATCGAGAACAAGCAGTTTATTACATAAGCCGTACTCTTGTGGATTACGAGACTAGGTATACACACGTAGAAAATTTGTGCCTAGCCCTATCATTTGTGGCCACCAAACTCCGACATTACCTCCTGAATCACAAAACTTTTGTCATCACCAACGTTGACCCCATACATTATATGTATGCCAAACCTCATCTAAACCAACGCATCGCCCGATGGCTTATGCTCCTCGCTGACCTTGACCTTGAGTTTGTACACCAAAAATTAGTCAAAGGACAAACTATCACAAACCAACTCGCGGAAGCCCCTTTACCTAGGGAACAATTTAACAATTTTACTTTCCCTGATGAACTCATCGTAACTCTTTCACTCAGTGATGTGTCATATCCAATGACCCTCTTCTTGATGGATCTAAATTCCAGCGTGGTGGAGGGGCAGGTGTTGTTCTCATTCCTCTTGAAGGTGAACCTATGCCTCTTTCATTCAGGCTCGATTTCCCCTGCACTAACAATACAACGGAATACGAGGCCCTTGTTTTGGGTCTCCACGTTGCGTTACACTTAGGTGTGAAGTCTATTAACATTTTCGGTGACTCTCAATTGGTAGTAAATCAAGTTACTAGCATCTACCAATGTAAAAATGAGGAACTTCAAAAGTACAAACATTACGTGGATTCACTTTTGACCTTATTTTCTCATTATTCTATCCAAACCATTCCCCGCTCAACTAATAAATTTGCAAATACTATGGCTTGCTTGGCCTAGCAAATTCCGGCCTCACCAACTGACTCGGACATATTTGTCTTGGTCCAACAACTCTTTGCCCCATCTTACTTAGTCCCGGATGTTTGTATGGTAAATAATGTATCTGCTGATTCGCAGGATACCTGGTATCACCAATTTCACGACTACCTTACAACCTCTGTTCTACCACCTGACCTTACTAGTAATTGCAAACGTGTTTTCTTCAAAACTATTTCTCGTTATGTCGTCATGGGGGACTCCTCTATAAATGTGGCTTCGATGGTATCCTCCTTCGTTTGTCTGTCTAACCGATGCTAAAGTCACTCATACCATCCAACAAATCCATGACGGACTTTGTGGCGGGCACTTTAGTGGCCTCACCATGGCCAAGCGGATCCTTCGCCTAGGATATTATTGGCCTACTCTTAATAAATACTGCTGCGAATATGTTAATCGTTGTGTTATGTGTCAACAACATGCCAACCTTCAACATACTCCTAGCCACCCGTTACAGGTCGCACGAGATCTTTGGCCTTTCTCACAATGGGGTTTAGATCTTATTGGCGAGATTCACCCACCTTCTTCGCAAAGCATCACCATTGGATCATCACGAAGCCCAATATTACACTAAGTGGGTGGAGGCCGTTCCACTCATTTCAACTAAAAAAGAGAGAATCGTTGAGTTCATCAATCATCACATTATCTGTCGTTTTGGTGTTCCTCATCACCTGATAACAGATAATGGAAAATCTTTCAAAAATAAGCTGGTACAAAACCTTTGTGACAACTTTGGTATCAAACTTAGCTTCTCATCACCATACTATCCATAAGCAAATGGACAAGCCGAATCTTCTAACAAAACCTTAACCAAAATTCTCATGAAAGTAGTTAACGATTCTGGAAAAAACTGGCATGATCACATCCCCTTTGCCCTTTGGGCTTATCGTACCAGCATTCGTACTTCCGCTAATGCCACACCATTCTCTCTGGTGTATGGTACTAAGGCCGTCTTCCTCTCGAAATACAAATACCTTCCTCGGGATATCTCTTGGGATATTCTCACCAATGATGACTTCCGCCAAGAGCGGTTAGCCCAATTAGAGATTCTTGACGAGCGTCATCTTACAACTCTTAACCACCTTCAAATTTATCAAAAGCGCATTAAGCGTGCTTATGATAAGCAAATTCATAAGTGTACCTTTAAAATTGGTGATCTTTTCCTCAAAGAGAATCAACATGTAACCAAACTAGAAAAGAGCAAACGTGGAAAATTTGCTCCTAATTGGATTGGGCCTTACATTATCACTCACACTTACGGATCAGGTACTTATCGTTTAGCTTCGCTTAATGGTAAACTGAGCCTGAACCCCTTAATGCCTTGCATCTCCGACCATTCTTTGTTGAATTTAGTGTTACATCACTCCTTATCCACCTTGTGCTTGTCCCTTGAGCTCTTTTACCACCTCATACACCTTTTTCGTGCATCTCAAAGTAAAATCAAACCACGTTGGTTTGATCATCACCTCCTCGTAAAGAGGCCTTCTCCTTTTTAGTCTGGTCCATGACTTAAAAGTATCAAAATAACAAGTTCTCCATTATAATTATGGGATATTCTTGAGTCAAACTTCCTATAAATTTAGATGCTTCATGCCAAATGGACATCTAGATCTCACACTATAAACTATTTGCTCCCTTGAAGGACATGACTATGTGCAAAACCACATCTGCTACTATAAACTAGACTGATCCCTTGAAGGATAGCTATGTGCAAAGCCGCATCATGCTACTATAAGTAGACTGCTCCCTTGAAGGACAGCTATACAAATTCAGCCTCTATTAGAAGCTTCTCGCATTGATCAGCTTCGTGAAGACCTCAAGAACAACAAAATGCATATCCCATATAGACTTCCCACATCGATCAGTCTATATCCTAGAAAAATAAAAGTAGTATTCAAAAGCACTTTTGAGTCATGGACTTGTCTATTTAGGTTTGGATCTATTTCGTCAAAATAATCACCTTATAACAAGTCCTCTACGCCCTAGCTATACCATCCACCTCACCTCACCATTCTTCAAAACAACAACACTCAAGGGACGTGACGTATAACCGATATATTGTGATTATACAACTCTCTTCACCTATTGACTTCTCGCCTATGCAAGGTACCTAGGGATTCAAGCTCATCCTATGATAATACATGGTTTGTTTAGCTCTTTCCAACTATGGGACACTTTGGCCTCTTTTACCCGAATCTAGGATTATGTGTTGACCTTAATTAGGACACGGTTCCCTAATGCTTGGGTAAGCTAACCTCTCGCTTCACCTATACCTTACCAACTCCAACAACCTTACCCTACCAATATCAAAATTTTTACCAACCAACAAATTGCCTAACCACAACCAAATTGCTTGAATTCACCTCTCCCTGGTCCTAAGGGAGAACTACATCGGTCTGAGGCCCCTCCTTGCTTTGTGCAATGGGCTATGTAGGCAGCACTTAGGAGACATGGGGTCTCCCAAGGTTAGCTCGACCATCCCCTACCATAACCTATCATGTGTTTTGTTTTACTTAAAAATATAAATGTTTTCACATATTTATATTGATAACACTCACCTTTGTCCTTTATCAATCCAAACATTCAAAACACAAACATTCTTATTATTATCATAAACTCAAATCAACATACATATTCAGTTTTATTTAGATGTTAAACAAATACATCTTCTCTATCATCGACGTGCAGGTCGGTATCCTTATTTATTCTTCTACCCCTATGAAATTCACTTAGGCCCCCGCACTTCATTCCGAACCAGGTAGTGATGGTGATCGTCGACACCGCTCACCTAGCCTCTCCATCCTCAAAGGTGCCACTGCTATTGGTTCCTCCCACTGATCCGCCAATCTCTCTTATAACATACGAATACGCCTTCTTGTGTGGAGGAATCTTGCCTCTAGTCTCTCCACTCGTGACTGTGAAACCTCTAACAATCTCGTTGTCTCATTCACCTGTGTTTGAAGCTGGTGAACTAAACCCTACAGGCGGTCTCTCTCTGTGTAATCACAGCTATGTCAAGATGATTGGCCCTCTCGTGTACCTCGCAGCTCTACTACCCACCATAATCTATAAGACTCTATCACTCCTGCATCCATTACCCTGCGATCGGCTGCTGTCTCTTCTGGTCCTTCTGGAAGTGTCGGTCGTGGAGGTGAGAATGGTGCCTCGGCGTCGATCCTCTGTATGGTCTATGAGCCATGGGTATATCCTGAAAAAATCCAAATTGTCGCCGCACACGATCTAGAGGAATCCTCTCATACTCACCTGGCCTGTGTCCCACAATCCACCTCAATCGCTCTACACCCCTCAAATCCTCGGCTATGTTCGCCGTCACCATGTAGTTCCCGTAAGGCCTCCAATGGATATCCGTAATCTTCACCATCTCCCACATCTTCCTATAATACTCGACATCATCTATCATAGTCTCGGCTCTTGCCTCTTACTCTGTCTGGACCCATCGTCTGAATCCCAACCTCTGTACTCCTGTCTCTCCTGCCTGGATTGGTCGGCCTATTGGTCACACACACACAATGTGCTCATAGGCCCAACAATGTAATAAGTATGCACAATCTAGTGTAGTCCTGTGATTTCTCCTGCATGCCCATAAACCCCTATATAGCTCCGCAAGATATGCGGGTGCCCATGCGAAAGTAACGCTACCTTCTATCATCTCACGAATAATACACATCAATGATTTTGAGAAATATTCCCCGTCTGCTCTAGGTAATGCATAATACCCCACCGCTATCATTAATACCACTGCCAACCTTGTTGCCTCAGGGTGTGCCACAAACATTATACCATAAGTGAATGTCAAACCTCGTTGTGTCAAATCTCGTGTGGCTGGACCAAATACTGCCGTTATCGCTGCCTGCGCCGCGTTAGGCCCTGCCTGATACACTGGTCTTCCTATAATTGGGAGTCTCAAAATTGAACACATCTTCTAACGTCACTGTCATCTCCCCTGTTAGCAGATAAAAGGTATTCTTTTCAGGATTCCATCTCTCAATCAGCGCTGCAACATAGCATGATTGTGTGCGATCCGTGAATAATAGTGGATTCCGCTTAACCCCACACGGTTTATTAATGCCCACTCAGTTGGTGTTACATCCACTCGGACCCGTGACAACAAAGCTGGCACCCTATCATTCATCCTCAACCCTACCTGTGCCTACACACATTCAACCAACAAACCACAAATCAACAAATAAATTCCCATGTGTTTTTATCACAATCCATGACTTTACGAAGAATCGATATCGGTTATAGATAACCGATACCGGTTACATAACCAATACCAGTTATTTCTAAACGATATCGATCACTGTCAATTCCAACCACCCTGCTCAAAAACACCACATAAGATAACTTCTTCGCTCATTTACCCCTCTCTGTACCTACGAACATATCTCAAACACACGAATTGCCTACCCTACACCACTCACCCCATCTCAAACTCTTTCCTATCACCTTTCCACCCATTTACCTTACCACATTCTATTTATAACCATGCAAAATCTCATTCCAACCAAAACAAATTATACCTCTGGGGATGCAGCCGTTTGAGGTGGAACCTATCTTCCTTCTCCTCTCTGCCCGCTGGATGATTCTCTTTGTTCAGCCATGTTCACCACCCTCTTCACTATAACTTGCCTTTACACCTTCTTAATCCAAGCCCACGATCACTTTACCTATCTCTTTCCTCCTTATTACTCAATTCTCCCATGCAATTACCCTTTATGGACGTCAAACAGCCTCGCATCCTCATATTTAACATGTTGCATGACTCTAAAAATAAGAACTTCAGTTGCCTCCCAAGCCTTTCTATATTTAGAAAGGCTCGTTTTAAGCGTAAGAATCGATATCGGTTACTTAACCGATATCGGTCATATATGACCAACATCGGTTAGATAACCGATATCGGTCACATCTCTCATTTTTATACCTAGGTCTTTTCTTGTGTTTTTGAATTTTTGGCGGCACCCGCCTCTTTCCCTGCATAAACGACATCACCATCAACATCCATCATCATAATAAACATCAACATTTCAAAACATATGCATATCATCAAAACATCATTAACATCATCTATATATATACATCACATTCCACTACCATCGACAAAACACATACAACATTTTAATATATGCATCACATCAAACATTATACACACCATGTGGATCAAACTCATCATCTATATATATCCTCAAAATCAATGTCAAACAATATACAACTTGCCTCGTATGGGGCCTCTGTAATCCAAAATACAAAGTTGGCACGCAGGCCGTCTCTGTCAAAATCTCGACTCGGCTCATAGGCCGGTCTCTCATGTCAAAAATATACTCGGCTCGCAGGCCGGTATCAACTATACAAAATGTACTCGGCTCACAGGCCGGTATATACAACAAAAATGAATACATAAATCCTATGAGGGCACGCAGGCCTCTATATACACACTCGGTTCACAGACCGGTGTCTCTATCAACAAATCCTCTATCAAATCAACAAAACCCATCTCTGCTCCTGGGGTGACTCAGCTCTCTCCCCCTCCCTCGGCTCGTCTCTCAGCTGGCCCCTGTGTCGGATCTCGCCTCCTACCCGTCACTGACCCACCGGCTGTGGTTGCGGCCCCTGTGACCTGTGACTCTAGGATGTCTCGGCTCTATGAGCCACATATGGCTGATACTCTACACCGGTACCATCTAGTATGTCCTGATAATAGTGAGGCCTCGCTCTCACCTCCATATATCGGGCACGTGCCACCATGGCTAGTGGGGCTGGTCCCGGCTCCTAATAAAAGTGGACACGACTGACTGCTCGTACGCCATGTGCTCGAGGGGTACATGCACTGTGCTGTGCTCGAGGCAGTATCTATGCTGTGCTCGTGCTCGAGGCTAGGTGTACTCTATGCTGTGCTCGAGGTTGTACTGCACGTGCGAGGTGCACTCCGTGCCTGCTGTGCTCGAGGCTATACCGTGCTGTACTGTGCTTGTACTGTGCTTGGGCCAACCGCCCGTGTAGCACCCAATCGTGCTGTGCAGGCAGCAAGCTACCCCTATAATAAGCGCACTTTTGGCCTAAGAGACGGTCCCTCTCGCTATAATAACCGCCAAATCTCATTTGAATGGGTTGTGCTCTCATGGTTGCCCTCTGCCCTACCCACCAAACCAAAAATGAACCTGTAACATGGCGTCATCCACCATATCATCGGTCGGTCTCTCTGCTACCCAGACTGGGTCCACAATGGCTCACAGTACCGATAGTGGTGCCTCTACATCCTCCCTCTGATACTGTGGGAAGGGAGGTGGCTCATCTTGTCGTAGGCCCAACTGTCGTCGTACCCTCTCTAGGGGAATCCGCTCATACTCCCCGGGTCTCCGTCCAGCTATCCAGAAGATGTACTGGATCCATCGCAGCTGTGCTCGGGCTCCTCCACGAGGCTGATGGCCTCTGTATGGCCTCCATATAATATCTAGTGCGGTCAGGCCCTCTAACATATGCCTGTAATACGTGACATCTCCCTGCGATAACTACTGCTCGTACGCTGCCCACGACCCCGACCACCTCTCGAAACCCATACCTATAAGCGCCTGTGGCCAGCTGCTACTGGGGAAACCCTACTGGTCGTAAACACATGATATGCTCGTAGGCCCAGTAGTGTAACAAGAATGTCAAACATATCCCGAATCGCCTCATACGGCGATAGCCCCAGAGCTCTCTGTATAGCTGCACCAAATACACCGGTGCCCATGCATAGCAGGTGTGCTCCTCCACCATCTCATGTAACACTCCCATCAAATCCCGTGGGAAGCGGCCTCCCTCTGAGTCAGGGAGGGTGAAGCAGGTGATACCAATCATCATCAGCACGGCAAGTCGTGTCTCCTGTCAATGTGCGTGATACATATCGCCGTAGCAGATGCTCACACTATGGTACGTAATCAATGGGGCTGCATCCCGAATACCTACAGGATGCTATCCATCGTTGTCTCAGCATCCACCTGGAACACCGCCTCACCTATGATCGGCAGTCTCAGGATGCGATACACATCCTCTAGTGTGACTGTCATCTCTCCAGTCGGGAGATGGAAGACATTGGTTGTCGGATCCCATCTCTCGATGAGGGAAACCATCAGGCTATGGTCCCTATCCACAACCCTATACCTCTGGACTCCGCCAAGTCCAACCTCCCGCATGACTGCCCACTGTGCTGCAGTCACATGTGGCCGCATCCACCCCAGTAGAGGCGGCATCCGATCCCACATCGTCAGCTGCTGGCGTGCCTACAAAAACAACCCACTCCATCAGGCCTACCCTTTACAAAACAACTACCTTAACCCTCTATACTCACTCCCCACCCATAACCCCAACATCACTAACCCCACCCAACAAACATCTACAATATCCCCTTTACCTATCCCACACCCTCCCAACAGCCCCACTTATACTCCACCGCTCTACTCTCGCCCTCTAACCATACCTCAACCAATTTAACCCCTCCTACTTCATCCACAACCCATAACCTATCCTACCACTCGACTCGGCCCCGACCACCCGATTACCCCCCACCCCAATAACCTTTCCTAGCCACTCTACCTTCTCCCCCTTCACCCCAAAACTCTATCCTACCCGCCTACAACAACTTTCACAACCTTACCTCCTGCCCATGGTGACCAATCGGTCACCCACGACCGCCATTAGTCGACACATGACCGACGCCGGTCTCTAAACCCACTAATCTATATACTGACTTGGCTCTGTGACCAATGTCGTTCACCTAGTGACCGATATCGATCCACCGTGGGATTTTGGGCGGGACCCAATATGGCCCCAAATCCCTTTTTCTTCCTATTTCTACCCATCTACCCAGAATAATTGCCTAAAAAATTACCCACCCTGCCGTTTTGGCCTACCTAACATATCTACCCACTCCATTTTCCGATTTACCTTCATTTATTCATTATTTTACCAAATTTTGGATTCCTACCCCACAACCCACATCCTAGCTAAATTCATCAACTTCACACAAATAGGGGTTCAGAGCCTACCGGTACGACTACACGTCGTTGTGGTGGGATAGATGGCGGTGGTCCAGCTCCTCCAGCACCTCCTGCTCCTCCAGGCTGTGCCATAGCTCCAAATCTCCTCAGCAGGGTTCTCAACCAATCAAATTCTACCTCCCGATCTCGGGGCCTACCAATAACTCACTCCCCCACTCAACTAGTGCCAAGTCAGCCCAGAAACTCAACCCAATCAATTCAAAACTCGAGACAAGAAAAGTTGGCACTCAATTCACAATGTGAAAATGACTGCCATATTTTTTTCTTTTTATAGGTTTTAACCACTAACCGATATTGGTTATGGCACGCCCTAGAAGACCAAGAGTGTCGGTCTTCTAACCGAAATCGGTTACCACTAATCGATATCGGTTACTGCCTAGTTTAACCTAACTCCCGCCCTTATCCACCAATCTCCATTTTTACCATATCGCCTACCTCGGCCTTGCTACATAACCTTATTTTACTCGGCCCAAGGCGCGCAACTAACCCATCGTCCCGACCTACACCGCAACCAACCAATCAAGCCCGACCCAAGGCTACAACTAACCAATCGAGGCCCGACCCAAGGCCGCAACCAACCAATCAGGCCCGACCTATGGCCGCATGAACCAACCAATCGAGCCCGACCTACGGCCGCGACCAACCAATCGAGCCCGACCCCCATGGCGCAACCAACTAATCCGGCCCGACCCATGGCGCAACCAACCAATCGGCCCGAATCAAGGCCACAACCAATTCATTGGCCCGGCCCAAGGCCACAACTAACCCATCGGCCCGACCCAAGGCCACAACCAACCAATCAGGCCCTACCTACAGCCGCAACCAACCAATCAAGCCCGACCTACGGCCTCAACCAACCAATCGAGCCCGACCTACGGCCACAACCAACCAATCGGACCCAACCCATGGCGCGCAACCAACTAATCGGCCCGACCCATGGCGCAACCAACCAAGCGGCTTGACTCAAGGCCATAACCAACCCATCGGCCCGACCACGGCCGCAACCAATCAATCGGCCCGACCCAAGGCCACACCCAACCAATCGGCCCGACCTAAGGCGTAACCAATCAATCGGCGACTCAAGGCCTCAACCAACCCAATCGGCCCGACCCAAGGCCGCCCCAATTAAGTACCTCGATTGAGGCTCACAAATTACGACTCTATCCACCCATCATGTAGTTGTTTGTTCAATTGAGCTCACATGTTCGTGTTTTAGCATGACTAGGATACTTGAATTGATCGGTGACTAGCTTTGCCTCGACCAAGACCGTGACGTTTATCTCAACCAAACCAACCATTTGGTCTTGCCGAACATGCCTAAACATTCCGGTACATTACCCGTTATATCCACGGAGCTACTTCCTATGCCTTGGATACTAGGATTATATCAACCTTTTTGGATAAACTATCGACCTTTGCCTATGAATTGCTTGTTTGCTCTTCAAATCGTGTACCACAGTCGCACTATCGCATTTCAACATGCGCTTGCTTCTTGAACTTACCCCACCATCTTACCATCATCTCATCATCATTCACCCTTTATCAACCCTATCCCCGATTTCACGTCGCCTCAATGTGATAGATTTGAGGGGGATTACCTATACCCTTAAGCTGGGGCAACCACTTCTTATTTGTCGGTGTAACTTTTACAAGACAAGCTACACGACAATAAGGGGCAAATGTAGACACCAAATTTGGGTCTTACGATGCCCTGTACCCCACATCTCGTCCCGCAACCTAACCCTACCTCACCACCTAAACCTTGCACACTTAATTATTTATTAATTACCTTATAATTAATAAATCCACATCTCCAACCCTGCCACCTCACCTCGCCACCTCACCATGACCTAGCCCTAACCCTAAACCAACCTAATTAAGACCTATGACTTGGTCCAGACTCACACCCATGACTCATCACCCCTCACCCGCACCAAAACAAGCCTAATAATGACTTGACCAAGCCCACAACTGATCCCTCGGGAGAAAAGGAGGGAAAGTTGGCTATTTTACTAAAAATAGCCACTTTGACCTAACCGACATCGGTTCCTACTCGACCATTGTCGGTTACATAACCGCCATTGGTTCCTTGTAAATGACCTCCCCCAACCAAAAATAAAGGATCCAGAATTCATTTGGCAGGAGAGAGAGAAGTGAAACAAGTAGAAGAGGTTGTAGAGAAGAGGATCGAGACCAGATCAGAATGGCGAGCAATCTGGATCGCTATCACACTCGTCAAGCATTGGGAAAGACTGTGGATAGCTTCATCACTCGCTTTCCATTACCGAATCATCCTAACTAAGCCTTGCCATCCCCACCACATTCCTTGGACCTGTATCTTCATCGGGAACTAGTAAGTAGTATCTTGTATGTTTCTAAACACCCTTTCTTGAACTTTTAATTCATAATAATTATAAGCTCACTCCTAGATCTACCACCCTGCAAAGACTCTACACCTAACTTTCATTCATCCACCCCGATATTTCCCAAAGATAGTTTTCTCACTCTCTCGAGTTTTCTCCATCACCTTACTACCCCCAATCATTTATCAACCCTATAAACACCATAACCACCTTACAACTGACTTCCATTCGAAACCTCTAAATCATCGCCCTACCGATATCGGTTATCTACTACCTAAGCATCGGTGTTATAACGCATGATCGGTTATCCAAGAATCGGCATCGATCACCTTTGTGACTTATACCAAAACCAACCTTTCCCTATTTACCCCCAAACAATCTCATATCCAAATTTGGGTCTATCCTTGTAACTTGATCTGAATGCATCAATAACTGGTGACTAAACAAACATCATGACATTTTATTATTAGTAGTTTAGTCTCTATTTCTTTTTAACGAGGTACCTAAATCGTGATTTCGCAATAGCTTCTTTGTTATCATTTGCATTAATTCATATTAAAAGGGGAACTGACCACCTTCGAAAGGAAGTCTAATATTTCTGTGCTCAAGGTAGTTCCTCACTTATTGTCTAACTAAGATCTCGGTGGTCTTATATTCTTACTTACAAGTAGTCCTTCCCGGAAAAAAGGAGTTCTTCACAATCGATCTCGATCTCTCTACGGTACATGCACACCTTCCCAACACTCAACTGTATTCCTCCTAGCCCTAACCCCTTATTTGTTTCTCAAGAGAATGAACAGATAGAAGTAACACTATTCTCGAACTAGAAATTGCATGCGAAACACTATCAACAAAACAATGTGTTGAATGTACCTAAAGGAATCAAAAAGTAAACTAATATGTACAAGATGAAGTGAACAACTTAATGGGAGTGTTTGAGATAAATCCCATTGACTAGGATTTGTAATGCATATCCATTAAGGTCTGACAACTCAAAATATTTCACGTGTTTGTAAGCGTAGCAATAAATGGTCCACTCCAGATTGCATCAAACTTGGAGTGTCTTCCTAGTTTAACTCTGTCTACATCTCATTTTAAGACTAGATCTCTAATCTTGAATGTTTAATCTCTTGCCTTCGTTGATTTGGATGAAATATGACCTAAGTACTAAGAGCACATTTGATAGTGGAATGAAGGAAGGATGTACGTGGATAGGTTTAGAAGTTTGAAAGAGTTATGCCATGAAGATTCCTACCAAGAAAAAGCGAGTTTGGAACTTAGCCATTTTGCATGTACAAAGCTAAAAATAGGATGAAGTGATGAGAATGCATTGGATAAAGACATGAAGACTTGGAGGCTACGAAAAGTTATTTTATGAATAATAAGAAGTTCAAGTGTCATGCAAAGCTGAGCTAATAATAGGATGCAGATTTAGTGTTATTAATATATGGTCTATTATTAAGTGAATCTTGCATGCTTCTTTAGTTGCTTTCATAGCGGCGCATGGATATTATAAGTATGCAACCTATTTTGAGAGTACATGAGCGGTGAAGGGAAATTCCCCACTACTATATATATGTATTGATTTGCACTTTGTTAGGGATCATGATGCATGTTTTAGGTTTTGGACTAAGACCTAGCTCTGGATTGTAACAGAGTTATGTTGATAGTATGACTTTGCGCACATGAATTTTTGTTGGAAATTATGATGTATACAACTACTGGTTTTATTATGAATTAATATAATGGATATTTGTGGTTGGATATTGGTTTTTGATGTCTCTCCTAATGGTTATTGTAAGGTGAATCTGGTATTAATTTTTATGTGATTTGTATGTTTTTTATTATGTATTTCCAAATTAAGCTCAAATATCTAATTGATTGAATGGAATATGCACTTTGAATATGGTTATTATGAACATTTGGGATAACGCTTGGTAAGCCAAGAATAAAGAGGGACCCGCTACCTTTACACGCTTCGAGCGAGCACTTAGATCTGTCTCGAGTTATGTGCCAGCATGTATAGGGTTTGGATAAAGAAATATACTAAATTTTAGTTCTAGTATTACAAACCAAAGACTTGGACACAGGAAGAGTATCAGGATTTGTTTGATGCAGATGAACCTTAGATGCATGTTGTAGATCATTGGTGGGCTGGTGTTGTACAAAGTGATACTTTGGAGTATGTTGTGTCTACGTATTCTTGTCTAAAATTTTCTGAGTTTAAATTCTTATGGGAGCCCAAAGGATCTTATCTTCACATTATTCCTTTGTCCATTAAGATCTTGATGTTAGTTTTGAGTTTAGAGAACCTCCCTATGTCTAGGTAAACATCCCACCGTGTGCGCAGTGCGGGATCAAGTGTTGTGAAAGATGGTGGACCTTACGAAAGAAAGGCATAGAGAAGAAAGGTATTTTAGTTTAATGATCCGCGGGAGAGGGAATTGACGAAGAAGCATGAAATTGAGGAGTCTGTGGAGTTGCGAAAGATGATGTCTCATGAAGGATTTGAAGATCACATGGAAGACATGGAGCCAGAGAATCATGATCTCCTCCACTTAGGAAAGTGCAGTAGATAATCCCCTCGAATTTTTATGAGAGCGTGTCTCGATGAGGAAATATTGATGACCATAGGCACGTATCTCGACCCCACCTTATGACCTAGCCCTTGTGCTTGGTGTTCGAGTTCCGGAAGTAACTATTGATAAATAGGTGAGTGTAGGTAATCCAATAGCTTCAAGTAGATATCATTTTCCTTTGAATAAAAAAGTACATCAAACAACACATACATCTATGGCATCACAAGCAATATCATCTTTGTTATTTGGAGGACCAATTGGAGGAATATTTTTGGTGCGTCATCAAGATAGAGTGTGGGCATGCAGAATATTGGGAATACATCTGGAAGTAATGTTGATGATAATCCTTGGAATATTGGAATGTTAGAGTCGTGAGAATCCTTAGGTTAGTGGGATGTGCACCCTAAGGAGACCTCCAGATTTTAAAGAAGTTAGCTCTTCTCTGAAACATGAGATGAGGGTTAGAAAAACGAAACAAAACATGAATTTAAAGGGGGCGATGCACCAAACAAGCCTTCCAAGAGATCAATCGAGACCACAATCATGTGAAAAGGGAAACGGTGAACAATTGAAAAGGGTGATCGAAATTGCACCATATGTCGAAAAGATTCACACATAACACTACCTCAAACTACTTAAGCACAACTTCAAAGATAGCAACAACATTGGAAGATGCATAGTTTCTATGTGAAAATAAAGGCAATCAGAGTCAATAAAGATATGCAAATGATGAACAGAAAGCACCACAAGACATATATATTACTCCAACAATTGTGCACAGTATTACATTAGAAAAGAGGCAAGATTGTTGTTACAAAACCTAGGAAGAAGGCCGAGCTTCGATCCTGTCTTTTACAAAAGGGGGACTTGAGACAAAGAAGATAACTCGACTAACTCTTAGATCTACCTCTAACTCTCTCTATGTGTCTATCTCTTTTGCGTGTGTGTGTGTGTGTGTGTGTGTATATATATATATATATATATATATATATATGAGGAAGAAGAGAGAGATAAGAAGCCCCTCTTTTCTCCTTTCTAACTACTTTTAATTATGATAAATGGAGTGAAGTGACAGGAACAGATTTCTTGAGATCTTTCTCACACTTTTCCATTATCGGTCTCCTTCTAAAGGGGTGATATCCATGTCTATTTAATGCATCTTTAATTATCTTGCAACCGACCCCTTTGATATGGACTCGCCTTTTGAGGAACATCCTTTTGTCTCTTTATTATATGACTAGATATTTTGATCCCTTGTGCGTTGGTTCACAGCCTCATGACTCAAATGGCATGTATTTTTTCACTATATTGAAATGACCCTTTGAACGTAGATGAATAACTTGAGTCTTCACAGGTTGGCACTCTTCACATGGGGCTACGCATTAATTCACTCTTTGAAATGACAAGCTAGATGACCCTTCACCTCCAATTTTTGAAAAACTCTGAGCATTTAGATCTTACAGATAAGTCTCACGTAGAAACTCATACGTGATGCATGGCTTGTCACCTTTTGTGACCTGCTTCAAACACGGAGCCCATTTCTTGCCAAATCCACGTGGGAAGCCCTCGCATCCCTAAGATTTTTGCTTCCCTTTAGGGTTTTGGGAATGCACTGTGTCGACACTTGGCATTACTCGTGAGCCTATTATTTCATCACTTTGTGCGAGTAAAGGACCCCACTTTATATAATGTAAAACCCCTTTTGGGTTGGACCTTTTAATTGGCTCCAAGTGAAAACCATGTGGGCTTCGAGACTTTACTCCTTTGAATTTTTAAATTGTGACGGTTAGACACTTGTCATCGTCTGCGATCCTACTATTTTATTTGTGTTTTGGCTAAGTCCCTTTATCATTGGTGAATATTTGACTCCAAATGGGCTTTGACAATGTAGGAAACCTCCGGCCATGGAATTTAGATAACAAGTAATACAACTTTGTAGACTGTGGGAGTTCAGTTTAGTAATATTTTTGGGAAGTAAGGAAGTACATCCACTAGTCTAGTGCCCACCGCTAGAGAATAAAGAGGTAGTTCGGGAGGATCAAGAGGCTTGAGATCAAGTGGATCATGTGGTTCTCGTGGTGGAGGAAATAGTGGTGGGGGTTCTAGTTTTGGATATGGTAGACAAGGTCCTCACCCTCATCAACCTTAGTTGGAGTTTTATGAGATGTCTCTCCATTTTCCGAATATAGGGGTATTAAAGATGTTGCGAGAACATGTACATAAGTATGAGCTATTATGGCGTGCTAAAGGAACCACCACTCCAAATAGAAAGGAAAGTGATTTGTCTACTATTCTTAAAGGGCACGCGCATATCTAGTATAGAAAGTATGACCCGGCACTAAACTGAGAGATTATGATGTTTTGTGCTCTGTGTTCTTATCTCGAGTTCCATATCCCCGAGTTTGAGAAGATAAGTATCAACGCGCTTAAGGATATTAAGCAAGGATTATAAAAATCATTTAGGAGTATGACACGCATTTTAAAAGTTTGTTATCAAATTTTTCTTATGACATACATCCAATTCAACATGCGCATTGGTTTGTTGGTGGGTTGTTGAATCCTTTTAGAAGGGAGTTATCTCATCAGACCTTTGTAGATATGCTTGACACTTTGGAGGCATCCCTACACGTTGAGGTATTTGGGAGTGTGGACACTGGAGTAAGCCCATTTCTCAAGAACAGATTGTGGCTATGGAAAAATAATTGGAGAAGCACTCGCTAATTTAGCTCATGAGACACACAGTGGGATATGGTGTATAGATTGTGAGGTTGAAGGACACACTAAGGATAGTTTTCCTCGTAATTCAGTACATGCCATGTTGTTGGATTGTGAGATTTTTCATTTAGACCATGATGTGAGTAGATGTCCCCTTTTTACAACGCATGATCCAGGAAGAATGTGTCTATGTATTGTAAGATTTGTAAAACTCACACTCATGACACTATTGATTGTAGATTGATTGATCATATCCATGAGGCCATTTAAACTATTGTGTTCCAAATTGGTATAGTACGTGGATCTAAATAATGAGGAGAACATAATGAAGGGCACAATAATGGGGATAATATAAATAGAGGCTTTCATGGTGGATATAGAGGTTGAGGTCGCGGCAATGGAAGAGGAGGATTTCCTAGAGGAACTTGTTTTACTTGTGGATCCCTAATCATTATCATCATGAATACCCTCATAATTTTGTTTGTTAATGGTGTGGAAAAAAACATAAATTTGAAGTATGCCCTAACTTGTATGAGCATATGAGCAAGCAGCACAAGCAAGAAAAGGTAATAGTTATGATTAAGATTTGGTGCATGGATGGAGATCAATGGATGCTGAAAGTTGGATTGAATTCTTAATTACAACATGTGTTATTTACCACATGCATTGAGGTTACGCGTGCTCGTGAATCTCTGAATTATAAACCAACTATAACAAAGTAAGAATTGATTATCGCAAGTACCATGATCTTTGAACATCATAAATAAGTGTACCTAGATACTATGGATGTTATCGGGAATCTATAAGGGGAGATTCGAGTTTGAAGGAGTAGAACACATATTAGAACGTCTTTAGAAAGACTAAAATTCCACATAATAATGTGGATAATTTGAACAAAGTCTACTGAGAATGTTGTGACAAGAGAACACAATCCCTTTATTAGGAGAGTGCCTAAGATAAAACATACCGCACATAGGTAACGAGCGTGAGGTAGATCCTTCATGCAAATCTGCCTCCCCATAATCATTAGTATGACAAGGAGATTACATTGAGTGCATTTATTGATGAATGGCTTCTCGGATACATTCGATAAATATATGTGCGAAGTTAATGTACTCACATTGGACGCTTAGAATCAGATGGGCAGACCACCATTGCAGCCTTCTTCGAATGTGTTGTATATGAAAAATAGAACTAGGGCTAATCCTATTGGGGTGTTAAAATATGTGACTATTATGATTTAGGAGCCAATTTTATTGGGTACTTTGAATTATTGGAACTCATAGAGTCATATAGTCTCCCATCGTTACTTCGGTGCCCCTGTTGTTATGCAAATAATGTAGATTTGTGCTTCAACAAGGGGTACATTAGCTTTGAGAACAAATAAGATCACATTATTATACCATTGATAGATGCAAAGGCTGCTCCGTATGTTGAACCTTTGAGTGAATAATACTTGAACAGGATATACACGCGTACATTTAGAGACCCCGAGGTGATTTATCAATCTAAGGAAGGAGTGATATAATGGGACGATGCTCATTCAGATTAGTGATACTAAAAGTATTACTTGTGACAACTATGTGCATGGAACATATGAAGTAGTGGGCGCGAGGTTAAGAACATAGTTACTCACATGGTTAGGCATTTGAGTTATAACCAGTACTTCGATATCTTGTTGAAGGGAACCCCGATGTATTTCTACGTGCCATGGAAGCCTAGGGATGGATGTTGGTGACGGATGAAGAAATATGTTGGTTTATACTATACATGGGACAAAGCACGTTGGTGGGCTACACATAGGGACAACCTTTGAGAATGGTGTGAGGTGATAATCTTCCTTTCTACTAGGATTCTAAGGAGAAATGTACCTTCATAGATATGTGAATTCCATGTGAAGGATTCTACTTCACACCACATTCAAAAGTGTGAGAGACTCTGAACAGAGGGGCAGGAGGCCTTACATCCATCACTCTGGGTACACAAGTTCTACACCACCCTAATCGGTTTCACGCGCGTATGTTTATGTTTATGCAGAATTGACATGAGAAATAGTTAATTGGCAAGAGATGACCTCAGGTATGATTCATACTTTTGAATACTTTTCTACTAAACCTATGATCCATGAAGTACTACAAATTATGAAGTGCCTTACTCGGGAGATATCACATAGGCTAAGGAAATTTGTTAGAAATGTTTGGATGAGATAAATTTAGAGGTGCACCTTGACCTTGAAGAGGCGAAGAAGAAGAAATGATTCACACCTAGGAAGAAAAGGAAAAGGGTAAATTTGTATGCATGGTAGATGATGAGCATAATAACATGGATGTTAACCACACTGAATATACATGCGAGGTAATGGACACAATAGATGAAAAGGTGCACATGTATCATGAGCCTATGAAAATGAAGAAGGTTAACATTGGGATGATGAAAAACCTAAGGAAATAATTATTGGTGATTATTGGTCTATGCGGGAGGTTACAAAGATTATTGAGTTGTTGCACAAATTTCGGAGGGCTTTCATGAGCTAAAATGATTACACCCTTCTTTAGGTGAGATGTGAATCAAACTTAAAGAAGGCACATGCTCAATTAGGAAGAGGCCATATAGGATGAATCCTAATCTATGAGTCAAGGTAAAGGAATAAATTGATAAAATTCTCAAGTCTGGTATAATTGAGCCCATTGAGTTAGAGATTCAAGAAATAAGCAAAATTCATGCCCTACACTGTTTAAACCTCCTGCTTTTCTCATTTTAAGAAATTATCCATTTCCCGGTCTATGCACGTAATATCCTCTTTGCAACATCCATTTTTATCAAAATTGTTCACTTGTTTTATGGCACTGGTCGTCGCCAAATCATTGTTTTTCCTCCATACCTATGGGACACGAAAATCGAAATTGCCGATTGCGGAAAAAGTGAAAGTTTTTGTCCCAGTCGCACAAGTTCATGAGGGACACTTGGGACCCAAAAAGCCAAAATTGTCGATTGCGGAAAAAGTGGAAGTTTTGTCCCAGGCTACACAAGTTCACGAGGGACACTTGGGACCCGAAAAGCTGAAATTGTTGATTGCGGAAAAAGTGGAAGTTTTGTCCCAGGCTGCACAAGTTCACGAGGGACACTTGGGACCCAAAAAGCCAAAGTTTCGATTTTGGTTCATTGCGGAAAAAGTAGAAGTTTTTGTCCTAGGCTACACAAGTTCACGAGGGACACTTAGGACCCAAAAAGCTGAATCGGCCAAAAATTCAAAAGCGTAAGAGTGGGCCGGTGGAGGAAATTGAGGTTTTGAGACTTTTTCCCAAAAAGGTTAAAATGTTTAGAAAAGATTCATGACCCCATCTCCAACCAGAACGTGCCACGTGTCCTAGTCAAATCAGAGCAGTGGGTTGGTGGATAAATTTGTGTTTTTGAGCCTCTTTGCAAAAAAGGGTGAAAAGTTAAAAAATGATCCCCGGCCCTGATCAGGCTATAAAGGAAAAATTCAAATTTGAAGCCTACAAGGAAAAAATCAAAGGTGAAGCCCGTCGTTGAAAATTCAAAGCGGGAGAGCGGGCCGGTGAAGGCAAGTGAGGTTTTGAGCCATTTTCCAAAAAAGGTTAAAATGTTAAGAAAAGGGTCACGACCGCATTTCCAATCAGAGGGTGCCTTGTGTCGCCATTGAAAATTCAAAGTGGGGGCATGGGCCATTTTGTTCCAAATTTCCAAATCTCTAAAAAATCACAAAATGTAAAGGGCTTCCCCATAACCACTCCAATCCCTTCCTACCACGTGGATGGCCCGATTTCAAAGCTATAGGAGCAAATCAAATGGTCTATATTTAAAGCGTGGCAAATCTAATGTAATGAATGTTTTGTGAGATCTAGTTTTAACCCACCATGAGCATTTTCTTCACAACAAAGGAATTTGAAAAGGCGTCAAGGATGCGTGATGTTATAATGGTTTCTTGCAAAGTAAATAAGGGCTTCTCGAATCCATTCCAAAGGGTTGGTGATTGATTTTTGAAAAGACCAAAGTGCCTCTGTACAGGAAAATACCAAAATGCCATTCTTCTTCTATTTTCTCTTCTTTCCCAAATTTCTTCCATTCTCAAGCTATGTACAAACTCTACTCGAGCTTCAATAATAAAAAGAAGGAATTTTTGCCTCTTTGATTGAGGAATTAATTGGTACTTTGCGACCAATGAGTTTCATTTGGTCTTGTAGCTTCTCCTACGGATTTTTTTTTCTTCTGACTATAAATGCATGTGAATGAAATTTCTAATTAATATGTGTGAGCATCTAATATTCTATCACACCATTAGTTTCTCCTTCCTCTATTCTCACTCCCTTTCCCCTCCTCAAAAAAAGTTTCTTCTCTAGTGAGAAATTGTTAGCTTTGCCACATGGTCAGTGGAGTGCCCCTGTTGGATCTCTGGTTGAAAGGCCACCATTGAAATCAACTTTTTCACGCATGCACATATGGAAGCTACACTGTTCAAGTAGAGGGACTTAGATTGCCATAGTATTTGGCTTGAAACTCATCAATTTGTTCGCAAGACAAATTTTCTCACCAAATGTTTTTGGTGCCCACCATGGGGCAGATTTTATAACATCTCGCACCTAAAAATGACCTCAAGGTAATAAAATACAAAAAAAAAAGATTCTAGAAGAAAATTTTCTTGAGGTTGGATAATCACACAAACTACATGGATGTAAATCATGGCTATTCTAGGAAATCCTCCTGTTGAGAGACCTGATTTACTCTTTCACATCCAAGAAGACATTGCTTCCAATCGAGAGAAGATATTTGGCATAAGAGACAAAGTGTCAATCAATACTTCATTGCCATAAGGATTTTGGACCTGGAAGAGGAATGTGTTGTCGAACTAGAAAGGCAGAGACAAATTCCAGCACCCCAGAGAAGAGTGTAAACTTTCAAGTTGGCTAATAGAAGATACACCCAGCAACAAAGACAAGGAGGACAAAATGACCCCATTTTTGAAGAACTTCAAAGAAGACAAGAGCTGCTCAGAATTTAGGGGCCTCCTTCGTCAAGCAACCAATCACGTTGAGAACCTGAGTGTTTCTAATCCTTTGGATGGTGAATTTCCATACATCAATGAGAACCTTGATGATTTCACTGACGTAGAAACCGAAGAAGTTAGAGAAAGAGAAGCAAGAGCAGAAGAGGAAATAAGGGCTCAACTTGAAGAAATCGAAAGACTTCAAGACGAGGCAAACAAGAGAGCAACAGTAGAAGCCACAGCTTTATCAAGGTGGGATCGTGAGTGTGATCATGATCGTGAGGCCCGTAGGCCTAATGTACCATGGGGAGGAAATACTGGTCCACTTGCTCTTCCACAACCACTTCATGACCTCCCAAGAGGCTCAAGAAAGAACTTCCCAAAATTCAAAGGGGATGGTTCTCAACTCCAAGAAGAACATGTAGCAGCATTCATCACTACTTGTGGAGTGTTGGGAGTTGAAGATGAAGATGTTTCAGTTAGGATCTTTATGGAGTCACTCCAAGAAAAAGTTGTTGAATGGTTCTACATGTTGCCCCCAAGATCTGTCACATGTTGGGAAGATATAAGAAGTGCATTTGAACATAGGTTCAAGAGCACAGAATATTGTCAGGATCTACTAGTCTAATTGGTTTAGATGAAGAAGGAGACCTCTGAATCAATGAGAGATTTTGTAGCAATTTATGATATGTTAGTAAGAAGGATCCTAGAAGATGTGGTACCCTTTGAGAACAACTTGAAAAGGTTCTTCATCAGTGCTTTTCCATCAGAAGTTGGTTTCTTCCTCAGAAGAGCCCAACCAAGAACATTGAGGGAAGCTAAAGAATTTGCAATTGAGATTGATGATGATCTAATTATTTTTGGCAAAGTGAAAGGACCAAATGGGAAGAAAAAGGTCAGAGTTCAAATTCAGTCACCACTGATCCAATGTTCCAAAAAATGGCAAATGACCTAGTTTCAATGAAGAAGTAGCTGTCACAAATCACAATGAGGAATGCTCCAAGGAGACCAAATCCTCCTGATAGACCAAGAATTGACACCTCCTTGTAGGCTTGCTCTTGAAGAACCACCATTTTATGCCATCCGTGATACTAGGGAATCAAAAGAAGGAACAAACATTGAGGAAATTGAAGAAGAAAACATGGATGACTATGAAAACTATCTTGAAATTGAAGAGGTTGGCATGCACAATGGCCTGATTGAATACGTTGATGATGAGGAGGAAGGTGATGAAGAAGCTCTAAGTTTTTCATGTGTTGTTTTCACTCGTACACAGTCCAAGAATGGTGTCTTAGGCTCACCGATTGCAGAATCGAGAGGAGGAAGAACAAATAAGATAGCTCTCCAAAGCCTCCACTAAACAAGATCATCAATAGGGGATCACCATTACCACCTTCCATGGAATCAGCTAGAGAGAAATCAGATTCACCAGTTTTCAAGGATCACACTGTTGTGCCAAGTAAGTTATTTGATTCTTCTCCCAACTCAAAATTTGTTAAGAGAAATTCTCTTCTAAATGTTGGTTCTGCAAGAACATCTAAATTTCAATCAAAGGCTACACCCTCACCTCCTTCCAAGCCAATTGCTACATTTGAAAAGGATAACCCAACACCAAAAGTAACAAAACCCTTGTCATTTAAATCCTCTCCCACTGTTGGAACCTCTTCCTCATCTACCATAACTCCATTTGACTTTGTGGAGCATGCAAGCAAAACCAAAGTTCAGCTCTCTAAGATTGAATACCTACAAACACATCATGCCCAACTTGATGATTCATCAAGGCAGTTTGTGGTAGTAACCCTTTTTCTTCAAGCCCAATCTCTAAAGGCCTATTACCCACACCATCCATACCACCTTCCCAAAACATGTTAGCCCTTAGTGCCTCCACCACCAACAGAGTTGATCCTTTTTACCTGTCACTTCTCATCAAAGGTTTCCAGCTAAACAATTGCATTATAGATTTTGGAGCCTTAGATAATGTGATGCCAGAAAAAGTTACAAATGCTCTTGGCCTCACTTTGACCGAGTAAATGGTGCATGCTACTCAATGGAATCCAAACAAGTTCCATTGGTGGGAAGGATTAAGGATGCTCAGGTTGCACTAGCTTATTACCCTGACAAGAAGATACTCTTGACCATTTTGGTGGCAAATATCCCAGCATCTTTTGGTATGCTATTGAGTAGAAGTTTTTGCAGAGATCTAGGTGGAGAAATAAAAATGGATTGGTCATCTGCAACTATCCCAGTGAAAGGAGAAATGAAGAAGTTGTTGCCAGTCAGGAAAATGAAATTCATAGTAAGGAAATCTGATGATCCAAGAGCTAACATCCTCTTTCAATATTTTGGGCTAGGAAACTACTTCCTTACATCACAAAAGGAAGAGAACTTGCCACTCCTCATGGAGGAAGAAGAAGATCAGATTTGGACAATGGAGTTTGATGGCAGTCATTCCAGAGCAGGTTCAGGAGCTGGTGTAGTATTATACTCTCCCTCCAATGAGGTATATCCTTTTTCCTACAAGCTACAATTTGATAATACAAACAATATAACAAAGTATGAAGCACTACTCTTAAGAATGAAAGCAAAGAGAGGACATGGGAATCAAGAAGCTGAGATGCAAAGGTGATGCAAAGATTGTGGTGAAGCAGGTCCACCAACAATATCAGGTGAAAAATCCAAGGCTCGGGCACTATAGAAATAGAGTGTGGGACTACATTGAATCCTTTGATGCATTCTCCATTGAAGCTATCCCTAGGGAGCATAATGAAAAGGTTAATTCTCTAGCAGTGTCAGCTTCCTTAGTGACACCTCATCCTTCTTTTGGCAAGGATAAAGTGACCATTGAGATGGTGTTCAAACCCAGCATACCAGACAATGCAAATCACTGGCAGGTCTTCAATGATGACAATCAGATCCTAACCTTCTTAGAACAAAGGGATAACTTCAATAATATGTTCTTTGAAGGAAGTGAAAACCCACACCATGAATCAATCCCCAAAGAAGAGAAGGAAGGAATTGAGGGAATTGATGAAGAGGGAGTAATCAAACTGAAAGGAAACAAAATCCCCAAAGGCCTAGTTTCTTTGGAAGACCTCTTTGACAAGCATGATAGGTTCATCCAAGAGAAAGAAAAATAGTCTTCTCGGTGTCCATCTGATTTTGATCAAGAAAACATTGGCACTTCAGAGAATCCAAGGATGGTTAACATTGGTAAATGCTACTCACCAGAAGAGAAGAGAAATTTTGTTGCTCTACTAAAAATTACTCAGATGTCCTGGCCTACTCCTATGATGAACTCAAATATTTTCAGCCAAAGGAAATGCATCACTCCATTCCTTTGAAGAAAGGAGCCAAGCCCTTCAGGCAAAAACAAAGGCCCTACAATCCAAAGATTTCTGATGTTATCAAAGAAGAGGTGAAAAAGATGCTCAATGCTATAATCATTTTCCCCATCCACCATTCAACATGGGTGGCTAACATTGTTCCAGTGAGGAAGAAGAACAGGGAAATAAGGATTTGTGTAGACTTCTGAAATCTGAATCAGACATCTCTCAAGGAAAAATACCCTCTTCCAATCATGGATCATATTTTGTAAGTATTCATTGGATTTGAAATGCTCTCTTTGCTTGATGGATTCTCAAGGTACAACCAAATCAAGGTGGCAGAAGAGGATTGCAACAAAACAGCCTTCACAACACCTTGGGGCACTTTTGCCTACAGCAGAATGCCTTTTGGCTTGATCAATGCTGGAGCCACTTTCCAGAGAGCAATGGACTTGGCCTTCAAAGATTTGAAACATTGCATTGTCATTTACCTTGATGACCTCATGGTTTTTTCAAAGAGGAGGGGAGATCATATCAGTCATTTGGAGCAAGTCCTTGCAAGGTGTAGGAAACATGGCATTTCTCTAAATCCAAAGAAGTGCATTTTTGGAGTCACAGAAGGTAAGTTGTTAGGACACATTGTGAACAAACATGGAGCACACATTGATCCTGAGAGGGTCAGAGCTATCCAAGCACTAGCCTTACCAACCAACAAGAAGGGAGTTCATTCATTCTTTGGAAAGGTAAAATTCCTTCACCATTTTGTGCCTGATTTTTTTAAACTGACTAAGCATATAACTTCCATGATGAAACCTCAAGCAAGTTTCAAGTGGAATAAGGAAGGAAAAACAACATTTGAGGAGATCAAGAAATCCATTACCAAAGCTCCAACTCTTGTATCTCTAGATTTTAACAAGGATTTCATCATGTATTGCTATGCATCAGAACATACACTCTCTGTTGTCCTTGTTCAGAAAAATGATGAAGGTTTGGAAGCACCCATTGCTTTCATGAGTTATCCTTTGAAAAATCATGAGCTAAAGTACAACCAATTAGAGAAACATGCCTACGCAGTGGTCAAAGCTGTTAAAAGTTTTAGATTCTACATTCTCAATTCCCATACAGTGGTGATGGTCCCTGGAAGTGCAATCAAGTCCATTTTGACTCAACAAGATCTTGGGGCTAAGAGAGGAAGCTGGATTACAAAGACCCAAGAGTATGACTTGGAGATTAGACCCTCTAATCTGGTAAGAGGAAATGGTTTGTGCAAGCTGATTGTTGAAGATGAAGCTCTCAAAGCTCAAGTAGGGAGAAAAAGATGGTGTTTGCTCAACTTATTCAAAAGACAGTCCACAGGCACTCTTTGTCACCACTACTGATGAGTGGTATGCTGACATTGCTTACTATCTCACTTATGGAGAATGCCCTCCTCATCTTGATTACAAACAAATAAGGAAACTCAAGCTAAAGGCAACCAAGTTTGTGATCTGGAATCATGCACTTTATAAGAGAGGCCTAGATGGTTGTTTCCTCAGGTGTGTAGATAAGGAGCAACAAGAAAAGTTGCTTAGGGCATATCATGATCAAGCTTGTGGTGGACATTTTTTAGCAATGGTCACCACACATAAGATCCTCAGAGGGAGATATTATTGGCCCTCCATCTTTGTAGACACCCGATTGGGTTTCCAAATGCAAATCATGTCAAAAAATTGTTGGAAAGCCACAACTAGCTGCACTGCCACTCGGGCTGTGGTGATTGAAGAACCATTTCAGCAATGGGGGCTAGATTTTATTGGTGTTCTGAATCCTCATTCTAGTGTAGGACATACTTATGTACTCACTGCAACTGATTACTTCACTAAATGGGTGGAAGCCATCCCAACCAAGCAAGCCAGCTCTGAAACGACCAGAACTTAATCAAGGAGAATATCATTGTTTGTTTTAGAATACCACAGTAAAGTTGTTATAGACAATGCCACCTATTTCTATTCCAAGGATCTCACAGGATTTGTTATAGCTTTGGAATCTCCCTATCTCACTCTTCTGACTACTACCCATAGGGAAATGGGAAAGTTGAGTCAAGCAATAAGAACATTGTGACCATTATTCACAAGCTGGTAGATGAGAATCAAAGGAACTGGCACAAGAATTTATATGATGCATTATGGGCTGATAGGATCACTCCTAAGAAGGCAATAGGTATGTCACCTTTCCAAATGTTGTATGGAGTTGAGGAAGATATTCCCCTCACAATTGAGATGTCATCTCTCAAGTTGTTGCAAGAAATAGAAGATGGTCAATACAAAGATTCCATTGACAAGAGGATCCTCTTCCTGGAGAAGTTGGAAGAAAGCAGATGCCAAGTGGTGGATAGAATTAAAGAGCATTAGTTGAAAGTGAAGAATATATTTGACAAGAAGGCAAAGGCAAGAGAATTCAAGGTTGGAGATTTTGTCTGCTATGGGACAAGAGAAGAGAACCAAAGGGCAGCCATGGAAATTTTGATTCATTATGGCTCGGCCCATTCCAAATTCATGAAACTTGTGGTGAGAATGTTTTTCTCCTCTCATACTTGGATGGAACGCCATTGGAATTTCCTCAAAGTGGGAAATACTTGAAACTGTATCATCAGTGAAAGCGGGTTGTCCCCCACCTTGTACCATAGGTGTTTTTGTAGGTGTTTTTTTCCTTTTTTGTTGTGTGGTTTTAGTTTTGTTTTGTTTGGTTTTTGTTGTGTGTGGTTTGGCTTGTGTGTTTCCTCCTTCTTCCATTCTTTCTCAGAATTGTACATGACTCTGCAAGGCCCAATGGATAAGGCACTGGTCAACGTAATATGTTTTGAAACTTGAGATTCTGGATCCTCATGTCGTGCCCTAGCCATGCCCAGTTCACGCCATGTCCCCAAGCTAGAGCCAGCTGTTGTCTCCCGAAAACTACTCTGCGTTTTCATAGCCAAATTCAATTTTTTTGAGCTCATGCCCTTTGTTGGTGTTTAAGCCAAGTTAGAGATTCAAGAAATTAGCAAAATTCATTCCCTAGAGTTGTTTAAACCTCTATTTTTCTCGTTTTGAGAAATTATCCATTTCGGTCTGTGCACACAATATCCTCTTTGTAACCTCCATTTTTATCAAAATTGTTCACTTGTTATATGGCCTGGGTCATCAAATCATTGTTTTTCCTCCATGCCTCTGGGACCCAAAAAGCCAAAATTGCCAATTGTGGAAAAAGCGGAAGTTTTTGTCCCAAGTTGCACAAGTTCACGAGGGACACTTGGGACCGAAAATCCGAAATTGCCGATTGTGGAAAAAGCAGAAGTTTTTATCTCAGGCTGCACAAGTTCACGAGGACACTTGGGACCCAAAAAGCCAAAATTGCCAATTGCGGAAAAAGTGGAATTTTTTTCCCAGGCTGCACAAGTTCACGAGGGACACTTGGGACCCGAAAATCCAAAGTTGCCGATTTTGGTTCATTACGGAAAAAGCGGAAGATTTTTTCCTAAGCTACACAAGTTCACGAGGGACACTTGGGACCCGAAAAGCCGAATCGGTCAAAAAATTGAAAAGCGTAAGAGTGGGCAAAGCGAGAGAGAAATTGACGTTTTGAGCCTTTATTCTAAAAAGGTTAAAATGTTTAGAAAAGAGCCGCGACCCCATCTCCAACCAGAACGTGCCACGTGTCCTAGTCAAATCAGAGTAGTGGGTTGGTGGAGAAATTTGTGTTTTTGAGCCTCTTTTCAAAAAAAGGGTGAAAATTTAAAAAATGATCCGCAGCCCCGATCAAGCTATAAAGGAAAAAGTCAAAGTTAAAGCCTGCAAGGAAAATGTCAAAGGTGAAGCCCACCATTGAAAATTCAAAGCGGGAGAACGGGCCCGTGGAGGTAATTGAGGTTTTGAGCCTTTTTCCAAAAAAGGTTAAAATGTTAAGAAAAGATTCGCGACCCCATTTACAATCGAGAGGGTGCCACGTGTCACCGTTAAAAATTCAAAGTGGGGCATCGGCCAATTTGTTCCAAATTTTCAAATCTCTAAAATATCACAAAATTCAAAGGGCTTCCCCCATAACCACTCCAATCCCTTCCTACCACGTGGATGTCTTGAATTCAAAGATATAGGAGCAAATCGAATGGTCTGTATTTAAACTGGAAAATCTAATGTAATGGTTGTTTTGCAAGATCTGGTTTTAACCCGCCATGAGTGTTTTCTTCACAACAGAGGAATTTGAAAAGGCGTCGAGGATCTGTGAAGTTATAACGATTTCTTACAAAGTATATAAGGGCTTCCCGAAGTCATTCTAAAGGGTCGATTGATTTTCGAAAAGACCAGAGTGCTCTGTACCTAGAAAAGACAAAAACACCATTCTTCTTCTATTTTCTCTTCTTCCTCAAATTTCTTCCATTCTCAAGCTATGTACAAACTCTGCTCAAGCTTCAATAATAAAAAGAAGGAATTATTGCCTCTTTGATTGAGGAATTAATTGGTACTTTGTGACCAATGAGTTTCATTCGGTCTTGTAGCTTCTCCTATGGATTTGTTTTTCTTCTGACTATAAATGCATGTAAATGAAATTTCTAATTAATGTGTGTGGGCATATGATATTCTACTCACAACATTAGTTTCTCCTACCTCCATTCTCACTCCCTTTCCCCTTCTCAGACAAAGTTTCTTCTCTAGTGAGAAATTGCTAGCTTTGCCACAGGGTCAGTGGAGTGCCCCTATGGATCTCTGGTCGAAAGGCCACCATTGAAATCCACTTTTTCACACATGCACATATGGAAGTTGCACCGTTCAAGTAGAGGGACTTAGATTCCCATAGCATTGGCTTGAAACTCATCAATTTTTCTGCAAGACAAATTTTCTCACCAACAAGAGGATACAAAATTAATCATAGAACTAATACTACCCCACTAGGCCAATATTCTTATTCTAGGAAAGTCATAATTTCCTCATAGGGAGGATAAATTTAGAAATGGGACTTTTTACTAACTATTTTTCCATTATAATTTATCTAGGTAAGTCACCATACTTCCTAGGAATGATACAAACATACATTAGACCCTTTATGCACTCTTTAGATATTACAACATTAATTTATAAGTGCATGCTTATATTAAGCCAAATAAATAATTATAAGTGCTTTAATATTTTTCTTTTATTTTCTTTTAGGCACTTATAAAAATTTATTGTGACTTAAGTCACCCTTTATATTTTTCCTTTACTCGTCGGGTTGACAAAATGGGCTAAAGTTCTTCAATTGGGAAGGGGATATTATAGTCCTCCCTTCCCAAAATTTCTTTCCCTCAAACAATTCCATATTTGTTTTGTCCAAGTGCCATGCACAAGAGACAAAACATGTTGAAGTGTTCCAATAGCCTTGCACCTGTACCTGTCAAATGAGAGATCTTTTGCAAAAATAGATAGCTCTCATAATGCTCCCAATCATGAGATAGGAACAAGGGACCCACATGCTTCATTTTACAATTTGCATTACCATACTCCTCATGAATGAAGAAAATATGAAATGGTTCATTATGCAATAATAAATTTGATACTAGTACATACCTTGGAGGACACTCAATATCTTCATCAATCTCGATCTTCAAAATAACAAAATATTGCTGCACCAAATTCCGAGCATCTTTGTCCATAATAGGCTACATATTCACATGATAGAACTGTTGAAACAACATAGCATGAAGAGGATGCAATGGATCCTTGTTACTATTAACCTCCTTAGGGAGAAGATCATCAAAATGTTTAACTTCAGCTGCTGATTTAGAAACCTCCAAAACAACATCACCCCTATTGTGACTCAAGATTTTGGACACAACACAATCATCATCATTTTTCACAAGTTCATGCCCATCAACACTATGGTTTGGAAAATCCATTCCATATGACAATGACTCACTAATTTGTTCCTTTGGAGCTGAAGTAATTTCTCTAGCTTGACATTCAACAAGCAATTTTTCTTCCTCACTAATGCAATCATTAGAAATCATCCCCTTTGAAGCTTCTTCCTCTTTACCTTGCATTTTTCTAATGCCTTTTAATTCACAAAAATCTTCAAAGGTCAACATAGATCTTACCTTAGGACTGAGTGCGGCATACCTTTTTTCCAAGTCATCTTCCTCAGCTGGTTGTTTTTCCTTGGTTCTGAAAAACTGATTCCCTTGAGAGCTTGGTATTGCAGTACCCTTTCCCTGAATAGATTTGCACAAATCAGCAAAGGCTCCTATAATGGAGTCTTTTAGATCTCTTTGAGTATCCATCCAACATATTTGCAATTCCCTGTAACTTCTAGTGATTGTTTCATCTATGTAGCTCCTCTGAACTTCTTCCATAGTCACCATCTTAACTTCAGATCTGATTTTTATCATGCATAAGCTGGGAGGATTTTACGCTCGATACCACCGTAATGTCCCTAAAAGGACATACTTGGGTCAAGTTGGATTTTATGATAAACCCAAAACTCAAAGCAACCTTTATATATCAATTTCTTATATTATACTTCGCAAATCAGATTTCAAGAGGAAATTTTGCAACTTTTTTCCAAGAGACTCATCAACCAAACACAATAATTGATAGCTCTTTTATAAAGATGAAATGTAAATTTTATTTATCCCCAAATCAAACTTGGAATATTAAATATGAGCATACATAGTATAGTTCAGATGCTCTAATTAATTTACTGATTATGACGACTTGTACCATAGAATATAATACCAATAAGTGATGTCAAACCAAACTATTTACAAGTCCTTAAGGCTAAAATAAATTAAGGAATAGAAATGGCAAGGAAAAGTACCATATTTATGCTTACCAAAGCTGAATTTATAATTGAAAATGTTTCATATTTAACAGGGCTAAAACAGCTCTGTATCTCTTTCAGAAATCCTGAATACAATATATTTGAAGCCCAAAAATGCAATAAAGATGAAGGCGATGAAGTGCAGACCTGGGATGATCCTCAATTACCATAAACTGACCAAAGGATGGGTCGCTTTACTTCATAAAATTAGAGAAATGCTGCTACAAAATATCTCCTCCAGTTCTTCATATGAAAGCTCTACAAATTTGTAAGAAAATTACTAAATTCTTTTGCAAGCTCAATGGAATTGCCTGATTGGAAATTCCTCTCTTGTTTCAAAGAGGGTTTTCATCCTCTTGAATATTTTAACAAGCAACAAGGCTTAGAGAAAATCCAGATTTGATAGAATGAATATGAGATGCCTTACAAAGTCGACCTCTTCCCTTTATAAAGGAATTTGGCCCAAAAATACCTCCAACACACCCAATTAGGATTTTGTGTGATTTCTATGCAAGAATCACCCCAAAACTTCACCTACCCAAGTCGTCATTCTCTTAGAGAGGATACAAAATTGATCATAGAACTAATACTACCCCACTAGGCCAATATTCTAATTCTAGGCAAGTCATACTTTCCTCATAGGGAGGATAAAATTTAGAAATGGGCCTTTTTACTAACTATTTTCCATTATCATTTCTCTAGGTAAGTCACCATACTTCCTAGGAATGATACAAACATACATTAGACCCTTTATGCACTCTTTCTAGATATTACAACATTAATTTATAAGTGCATGCTTATACTAAGCCAAATAAATAATTATAAGTGCTTTAATATTTTTCTTTTAGGCACTTATAAAAATTTATTGTGACTTAAGTCACCCTTATATTTTTCCTTTGGCCGTCGGGTTAACAAAATGGGCCAAAGGTCTTCGATTGGGAAGGGGATATTACATAATCAAAGTGAAGTGTGTGGATTTCTTGGTCATATGAGGTATTATAGGAAATTCATTAAAGCTTATGCAAATATTGTCGTGCCCCTGGAGGAATTATTGAAGGCTAAAGAAAAAAATTTATTGGGGCAAGGTGCAATAACAAGTGTTTAAAACACTAAAGGAAAAGTGACCACTCACCGCACCTATTTTACGCTTTCCTTCATGGTACAAACCATTTCATGTTCATGTGGATGCCTACGGAATGGAAATTGGCACCTTTGTGTTAAGACAACCAAGTGAAGGAATTCATCGACCACCCTATTTTTTTACAAGTAGGAAGTTGACACCAACTAAACAGAATTATACAACTACTGAGCTTGAATCGTTTTCCATTATTTAGATGTTGCACAAGTTCATAACATACTTATTGGTCACACTATTTATTTTCTTTATAGATCATATGGAACTTAAGTATTTGGTCAACAAGTATGATTTATTGTTAGGTTATGGAGCCTATTTTCATGTGTGAAAGTGTTGAAAAGCTGTACACTAAGAGTCTTGTACACTAGGCGTAATTTTTTTGGCCTCGAAAAAATGCACCGGAAATATCAGAAACGTGCTTTTCTCAAATGGGTGAGATTTTTGACCCATAGGTTTATAGGACGGGTTTTACCCATGGTTTTGATACCACGGTTTTGTAAAAGCGCTTAGCGGTTGTCTATTTATATGGTTTTATGCATATGATAGATTGAATGAAAAACATTGCAGATGTGCTTTGAATTCGGGTGTGAATTCTGTAGACTTTGTTGAGCATAGCTCCAAACGGATCTCGGGTATTGTATTGAGAGAGTGAAGGCTTGTAATAAAATGCGAGCAAGTGATTCTTGGTGGACGTAGCCCAAATTGGGTGAACCACGTTAAATCTTGTCTCTACGTGTTGTGCTATTTATTCGCACTTTTATTTGAGATCTGTAATATTTTTGCATATTAATTTCTCTTGTTATTGCGATTATGTAAGGGATTATTTTGCATATTTTATCTCTTATTTCCTAACAATGGTATCGAGCCTGGTTTGGTTTCTAAAGTGTTGAATCGCAAGGAAAGTTTTTAGCTTGAGTGGGAGCTATGGCGAGATGATGGAAGATCTAGGGTTGATAAATTCAACATGTAGAATTTCGAGTCTTTGAAAGATGCAGATGGAATATTACCTTTATCAGAAGGATCTTTATACTCCGTTGTCTGAGAAGGTGAACAAACCCTCGAGTATGACAGATGTGGAATGGGATTTGTTGGATAGGAAGGCACTTGGAACGATCCGGATGTGTCTTGCATCTTCGGTATTATTTAATGTTTCAAAGGAAAAGACTACAAAAGATCTAATGGATGCATTAGGGAAATTTTATGAAAAACCCTCTGCCTCTAACAAGATATTTTTAATGAAAAAGTTGTTTAATATGAAGATTTTTTAGAATATTTCAGTAGCAGATCATTTAAATGATTTCAATATGGTTGTGAATATGCTAGCTTCGGTTACAATAGAATTTGATGAAGAAGTTAGGGCTTTATTAATTCTGTGCTCTTTACCTGAGAGTTGGAATAGCCTAGTAATGGCGGTAAGTAACTCGGTTCCAGCTAACTCGAAGTTGAAGTTTGAGGATGTTGTAGGGGTGATTCTAAGTGAGGAAATGCGAAGAAAAATCTCCGGGGAATCTTCTACTTCAGGGAATGCTTTGACAGTGGAAACTAGAGGGAGACAGAAGAATAGAGGAAACCATGGAAAATCAAAAGATCGGGCAAGGTCAAAATCCAAGAACAAGATTGTATGCTAGAATTGTGGAAAGTCTGGGCATGCAAAGAAGGATTGTTGGGAGCTTCGGGATAAGAAGAAACAATAGGAAGAAAACAAGGAGGCAAATGTGGCATCGGGTAATGTATGCCAAGATGCTTTGATTCTTTCTTTGCATAATATTATTGAATCTTGGGTTTTAGATTCAAGGACTTCTTTTCATGCTACTCCACATAGGCATTATTTTGTTGATTATGTTCAAGGGGATTTTGGGCATGTTTTTCTTGGTGATGATGAGCCTTGTAGTATAGTTGGAAAAGTTTCTGTTTAGGTTAAGATGCAGAATGGGAATACATGGCTATTGAAGGATGTCATACATGTGCCTACATTAAGGAGAAATTTGATATCGGTGGGGCAATTAGGAAGTGATGGTTGTACTGTGATATTTACAAGTTGAATCTTGGAAGGTTACCAAGGGTGCTCTTGTGGTGGCAAGAGGTAAGAAGGTTGGAACCTTGTATTTAACCACTGATAGTACTAATGATTGTAATCTTGTGGCTTCAGATGCAGATACAACATTATGGCACTATAGGCTTGGTCATATGATCCATAAGGGCATGGACATCATAAAGAAGGATTTTCCTGGATATACAGAAATAGGTTTGGAGTTATGTGAGGACTACATATATGGGAAACATAAGCGACTAAGGTTTCTCAAGGTTGGACCTACAAAGAAAGAGAGTAAGTTAGAGCTGGTGCATTCTGATGTGTGGGGCCATCTCAGGTATCATCTCTTGGGGGTTCAAGTTATTATGTTACTTTTATTGATGATGCAACAAGGAAAGTTTGGGTTTATTTTATTAGAAACAAATATGATGTATTTGACACTTTTGTTAAATGGAAAGCCTTGGTAGAGAATGAAACAGGTCTTAAGCTAAAATGTCTCAGGTCAGATAATGGAGGGGAGTATTGTAGCAATGAATTTGATGATTACTATTCTAAGAATGGAATCCATGAGGAAAAAGATGGTTCCAGGAACTCCGCAGTAGAATGGGGTATCAGAAAGGATGAATAGAACAATAATGGAACGTGCTAGGAGCATGAGGTTATATGCAAGATTGCCTATTTCTTTTTGGGTAGAAGCGGTGAGCACAATTATGTACTTGATAAACAGAGGACCCTCAAGTGCCTTGGATGGAGGCATACTGAGGGAGGCTTGGTATGGTAAGAAAGTTGATTATTCATTCCTTAGAGTCTTTGGATGTGAGGTGTTTGTTCATATAGACAAGGATGATAGGACAAAGCTAGAGGATAAATCGACAAATGTACTTTCATTGGTTATGGTGGTGATGACTTTAGATATAAATGTAGGAGTATTAAGGACAAGAAAATCATTTGAACTAGGGATGTGGTCTTTAAGGAGAAAGTCATCTATAAGCAGCGATTGCGGGAAAATAGGAAGAATCCAAGAAAGAATATGCAGTGGTAGAGGATCTTCCGGATGGGAAAGTGACACATGAATCAGTTCAGGAACCCCCTCAACAGGAACCCCAAACTCCTATATTGAGGAGGTCTTCTAGGGTAAGAAGAGAACCCAACATTTTCTCCTTCTCTTTATTATTTATTACTCACGATCTTTGAGAGCCAGAGAGCTTTGATGAAGCAATACAGGTAGATGCCAGGAACAAGTGGGAGCAAGCCATGGATGAGGAGCATCAGGCTCTCATGGAGAACTAGACATGGGATTTGGTAAAGCTACCCGAAGGAAAAAGATCATTACAGAACAAGTGGGTGTTCAGAGTCAAAGAGGAAGAAGGAGGCAAGAAAAGATACAAGGCCCGGTTGGTAGTCAAGGGGTTTGCACAGAAAAAAGGTATAGATTTTGATGATATTTTTTCTCCTGTAGTAAAAATGACTTCTATTAGAATTGTTCTAGGAATAGTTACAGCAGAAGACTTGCACTTAGAACAACTTGATGTAAAGACTGCATTTCTCCATGGTGATTTGGAGGAGGAACTATATATGCAGCAACTAGAGGGCTATGAGGTCAAAGGTAAAGAGGAGATGGTGTGCAAACTAAAGAAAAGCTTGTATGGCCTGAAACAAGCTCCACGTCAATGGTATAAGAAGTTTGATAGCTTCATGATGGAGAAAGGTTATATCAGATGTCATTCTGACCATTGTGTGTATACAAAGAAATTTGAGGATGGAAGTTATATTATCCTGTGTTTGTATGTTGATGACATGTTGGTTGCAGGTAAAAACATGTAGGAAATAAAAGTACTCAAGAAGCAGCTAAGTGAATCCTTTGCTATGAAGGATTTGGGTGCAGCCAAACAAATCCTTGGTATGAGGATATCTCGGGATAGGAAGGAATGGAAGCTGACTTTATCTCAGGAAGAGTACATTAAGAAGGTATTGGAGAGGTTTAATATGCACGATGCTAAACTGGTTGGGACTCCTTTGGCAGGCCATTTCAAGTTATCAAAGGAGAAGTGTCCCAAGACAGAGCAGGAGAGGAACCAAATGTCCAAGGTACCTTACTCATCAGCAGTTGGCAGTTTGATGTATGTTATGGTGTGCACTAGGCCTGATATTGCCCATGTAGTGGGAGCTGTGAGTAGATTTATGAGTGATCTAGGTAAAGAACATTAGCAAGCAGTAAAGTGGATCCTTCGGTATTTGAGAGGGACCATGGGGATAGTTTTGTGCTACAGTGGATCAGACACCACTTTATGTGGTTATGTAGATTCAGACATGGCTGGAGATGTAGACAACAGGAGGAGCACGACAGGTTATATTTACACTGTAGGTGGGACAGCAGTGAGCTAGATTTCACGACTACAAAATTTGGTGGCTTTGTCAACCACAGAGGCAAGCAAAGAGATGATTTGGTTACAACAATTTCTTGAGGAGTTGGGGCATAAGCAGGAGGAATGTAAGCTGCATAGTGATAGTCAGAGTGCTATACACCTAGCTAAGAACTCTGCTTTCCACTCTAGGACAAAGCATATACAGTTAAGGTACCATTTCATCAGGACAACTTTGGATGAAGAGAAGTTGAAGTTGGAGAAGATTCATACAGTCGAGAATCCTGCAGACATGATGACCAATTTGGTCACAAGGAAAAAGCGAAGTTGTGTTCACTTTGGTTGGTCTTCACAAAAACTAGTGAAGGGTTGAGAAGCTTTCTCAAAGTAAAACTAGTCTCGAAGTGGGAGATTGTTAGGTTATGGAGCCTATTTTCATGTGTGAAAGTGTTGAAGACTGTACACTAAGAGTACTGTACACTTTTCATGTATCCTCGCCGGGGTTCGGGGCCGGGCCGGGCCGGCGGCCCCGAGCGGGGTCGGCGGCATCCCCAGTGCGAGGTTCAGGGGCGCAACCCCGATATCGGGAGTTGGGGCACAACCCCCAAAAAAAAAAATTAGGCGTAAATTTTTGGCCTCGAAAAAATACACCCAAAATATCGGGAAACATGCTTTTCTCAAATGGACGAGTTTTTGACCCATAGGTTTATAGGACGGGTTTTGCCCATGGTTTTGATACCCACGGTTTTGTAAAACTGCTTAAGCAATTGTCTATTTATATGGTTTTATGCATATGATAGATTGAATGAAAAACATTGCAGATGTGCTTTGAATTGGTGTGAATTCTGAGAGTTTGTTGAGCATAGCTCCAAACGGATCTGGGTATTGTATTGAGAGAGTGAAGGCTTGTAAGAAAATCGAGCAGGTGATTCTTGGTGGACGTAGCCCAAATTGGGTGAACCGCGTTAAATCTTGTCTCTCTGTGTTGTATTATTTATTTTGCACTTTTATTTGAGATCGTAATATTTTCTACATATTAATTTCTCTTGTTGTGATTACTGTAAGGGATTATTCGCACATTTATAAGGCGCATTTGCATGTGGATACTACTATTTTAGGAGTTTCAATTTACGAGTTGTCAAACTAGGAAAATTTAAATCGGGACACGATCATTTATCAAGGATCAACTCTAGTTATGATGCGTAGAGCATTAAGGATACGATGTTGGATGATCAACTCTTTAGATTGAATCACACACCCACCGAGTTGGAAGATATTGAAGTCTTTTGGTGCTTTGGGTAGATGCCTAAGGGAATGGAGACGTTGGAGAAGAAAAAAATTGCAATACAAGAAGCACCTTACCAATTAATAGGTGGAGATTTGTACAAACTTGTATGGGATGAAGTTTCACACCGGTGCATTTTGGAGCATGAGCGTGAGGAAATTATGGAAGAAGCTCATGGTGGAATTGTAGGAGGTCATTATGCAGGTGATGCCATCGTGCACAAGATTCTGATGGCTGGATTATGATGGGAAATGTTTTATAAGGATGTCAAGGAGTATTTCAAATCATGTGATCATTCTCATCACCTTGGGAAACCTAGAACAAGAGATGAGATGCATTTAAGGCCTATTGTAACTACTAAACCTTTTGATAAATGGGCAATTGATTTTGTAGGTCTTATTTCCCCATCGGCGTATAGGATCGCGCGCATGCTACATTATAACTTGTACAGAATATATTACAAGGTGGGAAAAATTAGTGCCTATAAAGGATTGTACATAAGCTACAACAACAAGATTTTCATGGGAAAACATTATCAACATGTATGGATGTTTGTTTATCTTGACAAGTGATAGGGGTGCTCATTTCTTGAATGAGACCATTAGAATTATTTTGGTTGAGTTTATGGTGGTGCATAATAATATGACACCCTATCATCCACATGTCAATGGAACTATTGAGGCTTTCAACAAGATATTGGGACATACATTGACAAAAAATTGTGATGTTGGAAGGAAATATTGGGATGATAAAGTATTTGTTGTACTTTGGGCATACATAACTACTTACAAAATATTGAACAAAGCCACACCCTTTTTGTTGGTGTTTGGTGAAAAGGTGTATTACCTATAGAATTCTTGATGTCATCCCTACATATTGTGCATGCAGGAAGATTAGATGGTGAACAAGATGTTGAGGAGTGCATAGACAAACTAATGTAGTTGGATGAGCGGTGTGCTATTTCTCGGTGGATTCAGAAGACAAAAAAATTGAGACAGAAAGCATGGCATGATAGACATATTCAGAATAAGGAATTTAAGGTGGGAAAGATGGTTCTTCTGTATGATTCAAAGTTTTGCACCACCCAAGGAAGTTGAAATTTTATTGGTTGGGACCCTTTATTGTAACAAAGATATTGGAATCAGGCACTTGCCAGTTATAGGCATTGGATGGAACTTTATTTCTCGGTTACTTCAATGGGAGTAGGCTAAATCCCTACTATAAATAAGTCTTATTGGTGTTTGTAATAACACAGTATTGCCATTTAGATTAGTATTGCCTTTAATACATTTTTCTTTATATGCATTTCCTTTCATCGTTGTTATGCTTTGTCAATTTATTTTAGTGTTTTTTTGTAATTAGCATGCTTGTGTGCCACTAGTTGATTACTATTTAGTGGATTAATGCGCTAAAGACCACACATAATTTTAGTGGACGGTGGATTAGAAAGAATAAGTTATTGGTGTTATGTTGCAGATTGGTGTGTGTAGAGAAAAGGTTACAAGTGCTTGGATTGAAGGTATTTAAGGAAAATTGCTCATATTGAAGACCATGCATAGATAGATTGATGCATAGTATAACGTGAGGCAGGCAAAAGTAACATGGGAAACTACTTGTATGAGGAACGGTGGATATGTACTTGAAGACAGGGAAGCGTACGAAAGGGAGTTTATGGCCGAGAAGTAGTAGGTGCGTCAAAAGGTTATGACTCAGGGGCGCGGAAGTGTTGAGAAGATGAAAGATAGTTCATGTATGAAAGTGCATAAGGATTGGGCACACAGACACACATGGCATGTAGAAGGATGTGGAACTATAGTAGAATAATGCGTGCCTAAGACAAGTGTACACAAGAAATAGCCACTTTTGCATATCTAGGATATTTTTGGAGATAGAGTGCTAAGCACGTAAAGATATGAAGACTTGCATTTCATGCTAGGCTATTTTTGGTTTTGCATCAGTTTGAGTGCCATGAAAATTCTTATTCTAATAATAGGATTTATTCTTAGAGTTAACTATACAAGACCTATTATTAGCAGTTGCATTGTTTTGTATTCCCTCGTAAAGGCGCATGGTTATTATTAGCATGTAGCCTATTTTTGGAAAGTGCATAGGCGGTGAAGGGAAACTCCCCATGTGTGTGTGTGTCTGTGTGTGTGTGTGTAAGTATTGATTTACACGGTTTAGAGAGTCTTATATATTGTACAATTATGATGTTGGTTTTGTTCACGTGCATGACTCATGATGACATTACTATGATGTATGAAGCTTATGTGTTTTGCAGTATTTAATATAATGGATCATATTGGTTGGATATTGGTGTTAGATGTGACTGAATATGGTTCTTGCATGGTAAATCTCATTATAATCATTGTTTAGTCAATCTTTCATATGGTTTAGATCTAGATCTGGCTTATGCACTTGTGGATTATTTACTATCTGTTATAAATCTAGATATATACATATGCAATCATGCTAACATTTTAGACAAGCAACTCTAAAGAGGGACCTGATACCCTTGTGCGCTTTGGGTGAGCACTCAGTTTTGGTTGAGTGATGTGCAAGTGCGCCTTGGGTTATTTGCAGTGAATTCTAGGCTACATCATTGGTTACGTTGTCGGGACCTCTTTCTCAGCTATTTTTCAAGATGTTGCGTGATGAAGACATATTGATTAACCTTGGCCAAGTATTGAGGAGTGGTTAGTAGATCTGGAAGAAGAGTATGCTCGTAGATTCAACACTAGACTTGATTTTAATGCACACATGTGGGTTGAGCAGAATCTATATGATGCATTATATGAGACGTTCTTTGCTATATTTCCTATAGAGCTATACGAGTGGCTGGTTTCTTATGCGTCTAAGAGGAATTGGAGGTTTCACACGCTTGTTTGGATGCAGGAAGAATTCCAAGCCTTGTATGATGCAAATATAATTTGGACGCGCTCTATGGATGTTTAGTTTTGTGGTGTTTTGAACAACTATATTCTTGAGTATGTAGTTTTGACTTACTCTTTCCCAAAGGTTGTTGAGTTTTAGTTTTTACGTGAACCCAGAGGATCGTATTTGCATGGTATTCCAATGACGATCAATATTTGTATTGTAACCCTAGATTTGGAGGAGAATACGATGACTAACTAATCACCACCATGTATGGGGGTAGGATCAGGTTAGGTAAGGATGGAAGACCTAGCGGCAGAAAAATAGAGGAAAGAAAGGTGGCTTAAGTTTAATTAGGCATGTGAGAGGGATTTAGAGAAGCGGCGAGATATTACGGAAAGAATGGAATTGTAGAGAGAGATGGCTTGTGAAGGATTCAGAGCTCACGTAGAAGATGTGGAGCTAGAGCATCTGGATCTCCCCATTTGGGAAAGCATGGTAGGGAACCCTCTTCAGCCTTAGATGAGAGCATGCCGAAAGAGATGACATGGGGGCGTGGGCGTGCATCTAAATATACCTAGCACCCTAGCCCTTGCACGCTTATTTTCCAATTTCTACGAATGTCAATAAATAACAAGCTAGTGTTATTAGTAGAGTTGCAGCAAATAAATTTAATTTTCAGTCAAGTTCAGGAGTTAATCAAGGAGTTTATTCATCTATGGCACAATCGTCATCTACTTTATTTAGAGGACCTGTTGGAGGTATCTTTTCGGCACATAACGTAGGCGTGCAAAACCTTGGCATCACATCTAGAAGTAGTGTAACTTTACATATTATGGGCGTTCAATTTAGCACAACCTTCATAACACGGGGTAGTGCATATTTTTTTTTCATTACCTATAGGAGGAGTGGATCGGGAAGGTCAAGTGGCTCGCACCTTTGAGGATCTCGTGGATCGGAGGTGGTAGAAATAGAGGAGGAAACACATGAGGTTTTGGATCTGGTGGGCAAGGGCCATACCAACCTCATAAAATTTATATGGAAATGTCTCTTCGTCTTTCAGAGTATAAAGGAATTGAAGAAATAGTCGAGAACATGCACATGTGTGAGATATTGTGGTGTGTAAAGGGGATTACAGCTCCATAGCACAAGGCAAGTCAATTTACAACTATGTTGTAGGGATGCACGCATAGTTGGTATAGAAAGTTTAATCTGATCGAGAATTGTGTGGATTATACGCGTTACGATGTTTTCTTAAAGGAATGTTATATCCCGAGTTCGAGCAGAGAAAATCATAAAGACATTAAGCAGGGCACTACTGAAAGTGTTTGGGAATATGATGTTCGGTTCAAGACTCTCCTGTCTAAGTTATCTTATGATATCCATGCAAGACATCATACACAAGTGGTTTTTTGGAGGACCGATCATGCCATTTAAGAGGTCACTTTCACACAAAACTTATATAGATCCACGTGAGACACTTAAGGCAACTCTATGCTCACGAGAGACAAGTAAGAAGTGTGGACATAGGAGTGAGCTCATTATTGGAATCTCAAATTGTAACAATGGTGAAATAGTTGGATACATTATCTATTAATTGATACATGAGACACATAGTGGAATTTGGTTTACTGATTGTGAAGTAGAGGGTGTACTAAGGATAGTTTCCCTCAAAAATCATTACACTCCTTGTTGTTGGATTGTGAGATATGTCACTTGGACCACAATTCAAGCCAAGTGCCCATTACCACAGCACGCAATAAGAAAAAATGTGTCTAGTTATTGTAAGATTTGTAGGTCCTCGACTCATGATACTAAAGATTGTAGATTGATTGATCAGATCCATGATGTCATTGATATTGGCGTATAACATACTGGTGTTGCAAATAATTCCAATTAAAAAAGGAAAGCATGATGACTATGATCATAGTGAGGGGAATTCTGATGGCAGCCATGGTAGAGGTCAAGGTTATAGAGGTGGATTCAGAGGTCAAGGTCACGAGGGTGGAAGGAGTGATTTCCCTCATGGGACTTGTTATACATGCGGATCTCTTGATCACTACATGTGTGAATTTCCACATAATATTGTGTTTTATTTTTACGAAAGAATCATAGTTATGAAGAATGCCCAGACTTGTATGAACACTTAAGAAAGAAACACAAATAGGAAAATAAGGGTGCATGAATGGTTAGAGTACAACACGTCATGGAAGACCAATGGATGCCAAAGTTAGACTTGAATCTCGAGTCAGTAGCTATGAATATTACTACACATGCTCGGGAAGAGCGCACTAGGAAGCTCTGCAACATAAGGTGACTATTGCTAAGGAGGAATTCCTGCATGCCAAGTATCCAAAGCCTATACATCAGAAGGAGGTTTATCAAGAAACCATGGAGGTAATATGAAATTTACAGGGTGAGATATAATGTTTGAAGGAACAATCACGGAAGTTAGATTAAAAGAAACCAGATGATCTCCATCAAACAAATGTTGATGATTTGAAAGAATTTTGAAAGATGATGTGCCAAGAAAACATTATTCCTTTGTTCGGGAGTTGGTTGAAGGAAAAACTCCATGCACCGAGACTAAGAATGAGAGGAAACTTCTACATGTTAATCTTCCTCACGGACAGTTTCAATTATGACAAGGAGATTAATCTGAATTTGGTTTTTGATGGTTGGATTTTAAGTAACATCTTGATTGACACAAGTGCGAAGTGAATTTACTTACTCTATATGCATGTGTTAAAATATGAATACCTCCATTACAACCATCTTCCAATGTGTTATTCATGGAAAATTGGACTAAGGCAACACCCATTGGAGTTTTAAAAGATGCATCCATTACTATATAGGGGGCCAAGTTCACTAGGGACTTTGAGGTCTTAGCGCTTGCAGAAGAAGACAATTTTCCCGCATTAATTGGATGCCCGTGGAGCTATACAAACAACAATGACCTACGATTCAATAAGGGGTATATCATCTTTGAGAACAAATAATAATGTGACATCATACCTTTGATAGATGGGAAATCTACACCTTATGTAAAGCCCTTAAGTGAAGAATACTTGAACATAATTTATGTGCACACCATTCAAGATCCATATTTTCTCTAGCCATCAAAATAAGGAGTTCTCTAGTGGGATGATGCACACTCAATGAGTGATACTACAAGTGTTGCATATGATAATTAGATGTATGACACTTATGAAATGGTTGGGCGTCAAGTACAAAGTTCATATGTGCGTGTTAGTAAGCCACGCAAGTATTAGATGCTTGGCGCAAAGACCAAGTACCAAAGTATAGACGTGAAGATAATCCATAAGTATTTATGTTTGTTATGGAAGTTCAATGGGAATGTCAGGTAGAAAGAAGGAACATGTTAGTATATACTCTATGTGGGACGATGGCGTGTTGGTGGATGGTTCACATGGATAATATTTTAGAGTGGAGAGAAGTAAGGATTGATTTATCTACTCGGTTTCTAAGAAGTAATACACCTACTCAGATCTGTGTATTTCATGGTAATGATCTTGTTCAACACCATGTTCAGAAATTTGAGAGACTTTTGTGATGGGGAAGGAATATTTACCACCTTCTTTGTGGGTGCACAAGTTTTATTTTAACTTGTGAGGTTGCGCTTGCATGGTATGTCTACGTAGAGTTGAATAGGGTGACTAGAAATTGGCAAGAACTTATTAAAGGTATGACTCAGACCTTTGATTACTTTTCTTCTAAACCTCCGGTGAATGAGGCATTACAGGTTATGAAGCGTTTAACTATGGGAGATAGTGAAAAGACTGAAGAGTTACTTCAGGAGTTGTTAGGAGACTCAGACTTGGTGGCATGCTTTGAAGAGGAAGAAATAGATGCGGAGCAACTTGGGTACACCTTCCTAGAAATAGAAGAGGGTTAGATGATCTACATGGTTGATGACGAAGATGTAGAGAACCTAGACATTAAGCACACAAAGGGTATGCACAAAGTCTTGGACAGGTCGAGATAAGAAGGCGCACACCTACCATGAACCTATGAAAACCAAGAAAGTGAACATTGGAATAGATGATGAACCTAAGGATGCCATTATTTGAGATTACTGGTCTGACTCAGAAGTTGCTAAAATCATTGAGTTGATGCACAACTTTCAGGACTTGTTCCCTAGAGGCTATCATGAGCTAAAAGGCATGCATGAATCATTAGGATAAAGTTTAAGAAAGGTGCGCACCTAGTTTGAAAGAGTCCTTACAGGATGAATCTGAACTTGCGCATCAAGGTAAAAGAAAAAATTGACAAAATGTTAATTTTTGGAATTATTGTGCCAATTGAGGAGTCAAATTGGTGAGCCCTATGGTGGTGATCAAGATCAAGAAATATTACTGAGAATCGGGATTTGTGTGGATTACATGGAGTTAAATGTTTCATGTGTGATTGATCCCTTTCCCACACCATTTACTAAGGAAATCTTGGAAGGCGTTGAAGGGTGCGAAATATACTCCTTCACCGATGGATTCTCTGGATATCATCAGGTAAGGATAGTGAAGAAGAAGATCAAGAGAAGACAACTTTCACCACTAAGTGGGGAAGTTTTGCATACATAATTATGCCCTTTGGATTAAAGAATGCGCTGACATTATTTTCACGCATAGTGGTACAAGCGTTCCAGGATTTTATTCACAAGTTCTTATAGGTGTATCTGGATGATTGGACAATCTATGGGCTTGTGAAATATCATTGTGATAATTTGAGGCTGATGTTCAAGAGGTGTCGGAAGTTGAGCATCTCCTTGAACATTAAGAAGTGTATATTTACCACACCCTTTGGAATTTTTTTGGGACATATCATTTGTAAAGAAGGATTGCTAGTGGATCCTTCTAAGGTAGTTGTTATTTTGGGCTTAGAAGATCCTACTAGCCAGAGCGAGGTGCATGGATTCTTGGGGCACATAGGTTATTACAGAAATTTTATAAAGGGACATTCCAAGATCGACATGCCCTTAGAAGAGTTACTCAAGGGAAAATGAAAGTTCTATTGGGGTGAGGAATAACATCGCTTGTTTGACACATTAAAGGAAATGATTACTACTGCACCTATTTTGTGTTTTCCTTCATGGCCAAGCCTTTTCACGTTCATATAGATACCTCTGGCATGGTCATTAGTGTCATATTAGCTCAACCTTGAGAAGGGATTGTTGATCATCCTATCTACTTTGCTAGCTGAAATTTGACTCCAACAGAACAGAATTATACAACGAAAGAGCATGAGGCCTTGTCTATGATCTATGTGCTCCATAATTTTTGATAGTATTTATTGGCTACACCATTCATATTTTATATAGATCACATGGAACTAAAGTACTTAGTAAATAATCCCATTTTATAGGGGCGCATATGTCGTTGGGTTCTATTGTTTCAAGAATTCAATTTTATAGTGGTGGTTAAGCTAGGTAAGAGCAATTCTGGTCCAGACCATTTGTCAAGGATTCAATCAAGAGAGGATGCATAGAGCATTGAGGATATGATACAATATGCACAACTATTCAGGTTGAACCAAGCACCCTCGTACTTGGAAGATATTTTTGTTTTTTTACGCACAAGTGTAGCACCCGAGGGAATGAAGGCTTTAGAAAAGAAACAACTTGATAGTTGCGCCATGCCTTACAAATTGATTAGTGGAGACTTATACAAGTTATTCCATGATGAAGTTTTGTGCTTGGGTGTGTACTTGAGCATGAGCAAGACACAATTCTTGCATAGGCTCATGGCGGTATTGTAGGTGGACACTATGTAGGGGATGCCCCTACGCGCAAGATTCTATTAGCTAGTATATGGTGGGAAACATTGTACAAGGATTTAAAAGCATATTTTAAGGCATGTGATCATTGTAAGTGCCTTGTAAATCTAGGTCAATGAGATGAAATGCCTTTGAGACCTATTATTAGTGCAGAACCTTTTGAGAAGTGGGTAGTTGAATTTATGGGCCCTATTTCCCATGACCCACGTACAAGACATGATCATGTTATATTATAACTCGTATATATTATCTTACAAGGTGGGCGAAGTGGCGTCTACAATGGATTCAACTGCAGCTACAGTAGCAAGGTTTTTGTGGGAAAATATTATTAGCATGTATGGCCACCCTTTAAGTTTCACAAGTGATAGGGGTACTCATTTCCTTAATGAGACTATCAGAATATTATTGGATGAATTCATGGTTATACACCATAGGAAAACCCCTTATCAACCGTAGGTAAATGGAATTATTGAGGCCTTTAGTAAAATATTGAGCCATACCTTGTCATAAATTTATGATTTTGGAAGGTGATATTGGGATGATAAGGTTTCTGCGAGTACTTTGGGCATACAGGACAACCTATAAGAGGTTGAATAAAGAAACACCCTTTCAATTATTGTTTTGCACTGGATGTAGTTTTCCCCATGGAATTTATTTTACCTTCTTTACGTATTGCATGCATAGGAGGTCTAGTTGATGAGAAAGCATTGGAAGAACAGATTGACAAATTGATGTAGTTGGATGAAAGGTGCACCATAGCATGATGGAGTCAGAAGAAAGAAAAATCGGCAGAAGGAATGACATGATAGGAACATCAACGAAAAGAAGCTTGAGGTGGGAAAATTATAATTTTGTATGATTCAAAGTTCTTGTGCCACCTTGGAAAGGTTAAGGTTCATTGGTTGGGACCACATGTTATTACTTATATACTTGATTCAGAGCACTTTCTAGTTAGAGGCGCTGGATGGAACATGGTTTCCCGGTTACTTCAACAGGAGTAGGTTGAAGCCCTACTATAAATAAGTCTTCTTGGTGTTTATAATAAGGTAGTATTGCAACTTAGATTAGGTTTCCCTAAATTCATTTCCTTTATATGTGTATCCTTCATCGTTGTTATGCTTTGTCCATTTAGTTCATTTTTTTGTGTAATAAGCGCACTTGCACGCCGAGAAGATAATTATAATTTAAGTGTTTTTATGCACAGAGGACCACGCATACCCTTAGTGTGGGGTGGTTTATATACAAGGTTCATTACCAAGTTGAATATAGTTGATTGTCATCTAAAGATGGGTATGCATAAGGAAACTTTTGTGCAGATGATTTTTGGAAGGGTGCAAATAGAAAAAATTGCTCCTAAATGAAGATCATAGGTGGAAAAATGGGCACACCGTATAACACGAGGTAGGATTCAGCAGTGGAAACTACTTGGAAGAAGGTGCAGTGGCAAAGTACTTTGGCGCATGTGGGTGCTCAGAAGGAGGTCTATGGCCTAGAAGTAGAAGGCATACTAGAAGTGTAACATTCCCATTTTAAGACTTTAGAAACCAAAAAAAAATTAGTTTTTTTACATAATGTTCACTGTTCTAAATAAAGCATTATTTAGAACAAACATTCCATGCCAATTAATCTCAAATAGATAACCATATGCAGCTATAAATGACTCGGTGATCCACCGATCTATTCATTTCATAACTCGGTGATCTACCAATCTATTTATGTTAACTTTAAGTATTGAATATTTATCATATACTTCGTATACTTGATTTTCCGACACTAAACCGGGTCTTGAGTGATTTGTTAAAAGAACATATCTGAATAGTTGTTACTAATATTAATCTAATATCACGTTGCTTTAAACTTGGTGACATAGGACAATGTAACCAACAACTTGCGATACTTTGGCCAAAGATTTACAACATAATGTGTATGTCACTATTCCTAGACAGCATACTCATCATTTTGGAATATGTCCTTCACCTCACTCCTCTGTTAACAAGAATGGTCTTTACTGACTACCGTCAGTCCACTTGTCCCAGGTTTAACCCTAGCCTTAGTTAGAAACATAATTTATTATAGGAAGACGCTCACAATGACTTAGGGTAAATGGGCATACTCGGTTGACCTAAGTCAACCTGGATGTGCCAAGGTACCCTGAGCCATTGGAAGCTACTACCTATCCTAAATATGCCACTAACTTGACCTAGAGATAAACTAAGTTCAATTCCTTATTTGTGTGTAGATCTAGATGATCAATGCAGAAGGGTGTTGCCACATGTCAACTGCAACGTTGTACCCTCGAGAAGACCCTAGTCTTCTTGAAGGTACTGATCTTGCGATTGGCGTGTGTGTCAAACATCCTACAGAAACTGCCTCATCAAGATGTACATACCCCAAGGAGGTTATTAATACATTATTAATTTGGATTAATTAACATATTACAACAACCTTGCTTGACCCTAATTGAACACTCCATAAGTTATTTTCTATATCGATTGAATTAATCATTAAAGAACTTCCTTAGCTTATGATTGTTTTTATGTTCGTTTACTAGTTTAACAAGCAAGTTATCCAAAAACAGGACAGCAATATCATAAGTTCCATTATAATGTAACTTAATCATTCAAAGAAGGAAGAACCGAATAGGTTCAACTATAGTAAACTTCATAGGAAATGAATTCTAATGATTAACGATCATATCACCAGTCTTTAGATTACATTCCTTTGAGCGAGGAAGAGTCTTCCTCTTCATGATTAAGTGTTAGGGTTTTCATACCCTTCTTATCCTTCACAATTTCTATAGTTTTACTGCGTATTCATTACACATTCCACTACTATATTAAATTGTTTAGATAATAAACATCATCTTATGCAACTTAACAAGTTGCATCATTATAAGGGAAATTGAACTAATTCCCTTTATCCATCTTATCAAAGAATATCCAGATAAGCATAAAATAATATGAAGAATATCAACAAGATAGAACTTCTATCTTCCTCATAAAAGTACGAGGTAATTTACACAACCAATGCAAGTAAATCTCCAACTTTCAATTCATCATTAAAAACTTATTCATTTACAAGACTATACATTTCAGGCATATTGTATAACAAACAACCTTCATTCCAAAAAGAATACAACTTTTATTTTTCAATACAACTCAAGAATGAATCAAAATTCTTTACAAAGAATCAGACTTATATCAGCCAATGCATCATATAAGTTTTTGCCTTCTTTTATCACTTACGATGTCCATCTGCAAAAATTGCTAGCACGGGTCAGTTCAATGAACTGAGCATGATAAGCACTAAGCATTAAAACAAAGTGCATTCCACTAATTGTTTCATTAAAACAACTCTGCTTTAATGAAGCAATTAATGCAATCATACAAAATAAGCCTAAGTAATAACATCCCAAAAAGAAGCACAAATATAAATCTGCAATCACTTTATGAGAGACCATTATATAATCAGCAACTATTGCATTATATTCTATAAGTATTGTCCCAACCGATACTTATTTACATTAATTAGCAGCCCATGGCATTTAACTACCCCATAATTCTTACAAAATTTGAAATACAAAATTGATCTTTCTATCGTCAAGAGTTTCTTTGAAATCAAAGACTTCCTTATCATTCCTTCCAAGTTCTAGTAAATTCAATTTAATTATAACTATGTAATCCTTTTAAGATGAATCATCCTACATCTTAAATAACCAAAAGATTCACAAATCATAAAAAGGCAGCCTAACTCTAGGTTAAGTAAAATAACCTAGGTTCTAGATTATACCTCTATATAATTCAAGAATGTATACCATGTCATAATGTTTCATTTACCAAATTGAGACATTCCCAAATTTCCATACATACACCTCAAGTATAAACGTAAAAATATCAAATACTAGACAATTACTTACAATAAGTAAAGTATTTGATTCAATCAAACCTATACAAAGTTCATAAAAAGATAAAGGAAAAAATTGAAAGTACATAATTTCAATTTCCTTTTAATCCTCGAAAGGAAGATCAACATCCTCAATTAAAAACGGCTTGAATGATTTAAAAGAAGATTCAATATAATTATTCTTGAATTCAGCATTCATTATGAATAGCGATCGGAGTTGAGAGTGAATCGAATTCATACATATATTATTTTTACATATGAAATAAAGAAATAGATTCATCATTAATTTAAGAGATAATCATTCCTTAACAAGAATTCCAATCTAATCCAAGAAGGAAGAGGAACAAATAGTTATAAACTCACTTTCAACCATTATGAGTTTCCAACATTGATTCAGATATTAGTAAATGATCAAACTCCTACATTCCATTATGCAAGGTATGACTCATACAGGGTTATCTTTTATCCTTATCCAATCGAGAAAGGATCATACTATCTGTTAAGTACATAGAGAGTAATAACAAATACAACTTTCAAAAGATGTATGCCACAACCATATGCAACAGTCAAAGCAGAGCAATTACCATCCACTTTCAACAGTCAGACCTAACTAAAACGCATGGAGTCGACAAGGCAATAAGAACAACACCCCAATTATGAAACCAAGCAGGCTCAAACAGAGTTGATTAGGTTTCCTAATAAAACAGAAAGACAAACTTAAAAAGAAGTAAGTCTATCATCAAAAAGTATCCAAGAATAACTCGAATAAACCAAACAAACCTGAGAAGGTAATTCCCTCATGACATGCAGACAGAGAAAAGTCGATTTCTAGTTTTAGAGAGTAATTTAACAATACTATCCTCAAATATCGAATGGATAGAAAAATGATTCCAAGAAACTCTATCAGACTAACAAGATAGTTTCCATATCGACGAAAGAAATTCGATCTACAAGAAACACGATCAGTCGAGTTCCACCAAAACAATCTGAACTCTCCACATCTGAAAAGAAAGATCAAAAGGGAAAGAACCCCAAACCAAGTTCAGTGTATTTAATAGTTCCATTCCCGCCAGTAAGAAAACAAGTCTCAATACAAAGCTACAGTTAAACAAAGCTCGTATCCACAACAACTTGAACACAAAAACTCAAACCGAGCTACAGTCAAATGGGACTATTATCTCATAATAAATCATATTGCCTCTTAGGACCAAACACTACGACTATATGACTCTTAATAAAAGCAAAGTTTGTGGCGAGATAAAACTCAGTAAGAAAAGGGTATTCATCCCCCTCCTTCACTTTGTTTAAACAAGCCGAAGTAACAACTCAAACCACACTTCTCTTTTATCAACAAAACATGAGTTCTAGTCCAAACTGTACATATAGATAAAATATAGATTGAAAGAATATTAAAATGCTCCTTTCTCAACACAACTCATGACGTTTCCGATGATCAAATAAACAATCAAGACAACAAAAGGAGTAATGCAAGATACCCAAAGATGGGAACAATTTATCACAGTATTTTTCCACAACTCCTGTTCAAAATCCGTTAAGTGCATTCCTTTACAAAACGTAAAATAGAGTAACCAATGCAACAAAACCAACTCAGAAAGCATAAAGAAACATAACAATACACTTCCCATTCTCAGCAGAGACTTCCTGTTAAAAGTTCCAACAAAGCTTATACACCCAAATCCATTTTCGAGTATACAGTCCAAAAATCAGAACTAAAACCAAACAGAAGGGTCTCGAAACTCAAAATGTATCATCACATTTAAATAATTCAGAGAGAACACACACAAGTACAACCTTCTCATGCAAGGAACATGAATCCACAAATCACATATTACTTCTATCAAGCAAGCAAATAACTAGAGAAAATAGAAAACTATTTACCCACAAAGAGTAGAATTGTTTTAATGAATCATTTAGAGGAAAGCAAGTAATCTTAATGGGTAGAGCCTATCATGCCTGATAGTGCCTCTACCGATTCGAAGAAGACTTCACCTGAGTTTCCAACACCTCTTCTTCTCCAAGCAAGATCAAACAACAATAATATTTTTCCACAGTGCCTCTTATACATTCCTCGAACCGAAAAATAGATCAAAGAATTCAAAAATAGCCACTAAGTGCAGATCAAATTGCTGGTTCGAAAAACCTAGATAGCTCCATGCAGAGCAAAATCGTGAAGCATGCAAAGCAAAACAACCCCCAAAAAATCCGCCAGCATGCCTTCCAAGACGGCTTTCTCGCCAAACCCGAGGCGTATTAATGACATTAATTCCAAATTTCTGCTTATCTTTCCTTGCCACCACCATCCATAGTTGGCGAGACCTAATTGCAATTCAAAATGCATTTCCAAACTTAGAGATGCCTCCACGTAGGTTCCTCTAAAATTTCACCACCGCAAACCGCCGGTATTTTTATGCATTTAAAACCAAATCAAAATCAAATCTCATTAAAAGCTTAGGAACCGCCACTTAGTTCCCCACTTGCCAATGACCCATAGGTTCCCTTTCATATCCCATTAGTTTAGGATAGATAGAATTTTCTTAGGTTAGATCTTAGGTTAATTTAAAAATATATAACCTTAGGATATAACCTTCAATAAATAGATTGCCACCTTAGGTTAGGTCTTAGATTAACCAATACAATAGGTTAAAAATAACTTAGCATCACTTAGGTTATTTCCCTCCACACTAACTTAGCATTTACAACTTAGGTTAGAATGTCATCCCACATAAAGTGGCATAGAAGGAGTTAGGAAATTTTACTTGATCCTTGAAACTTATTAGGATAGACCATATAGATATAGGGCACATTATAATTTCCTTTTTCTCAAGAATCCTGAAGCAGGTTTCCCTTAACGCCATTAAGCGCCCGCATAGGTCAGTCAAGAAGAGCCAGTACAACACAACCAAATTTTGCACTTGTCTTTAAGATGATAAAGAATTGCAATAACACAAATTCAATCCGTTAAGACTATTAATCAATGAATGTCGAGCTTTTCATTCAGTTTAGATAAGAAGATTTAAAACATACCTTGGATTAATGGAATTGATCCAAGGATGAGTCCAATCGCAAAGGATAAGTTTGCAACCATTCTAACCAAATTACAACTTCCTCATAAGAAGTGAAATAGATTGTTGTAAGCAATAGCATACCAGCCCTACAATTAAGGAGCGGACATGATTTATCCATATCAAGCATGATTTTTAGCATGCACGAAACATAAATTTTTCTTGAAAATCACATGTCAATGCTTAATGAAAAAGAGGAAAATAACAATTGTCAAGGGTGTTATAAGAAGTTTGTGACTATGGCACATAGATGAGCAATGCGAGGAAAAGTTGACGAACGATGAATTAATGTTGGGATTGGTGGTAGGTGAAGGAGAAATAAATGCAGCAACTTTTAAAAATCTATATAAGGAAGGGTTGTGATGCCATTTTTACCTTTGCGATTACCAATTATTGAGTGAGTTATTTCCGAGTGAGCTAGCTAAGATGGTTGTGAAGAGTGGAGAGCTACGAACTAGTTGGGTTGGTCAGATGTGCATGAGGAACTATTATGCTCCATTTGTTGAAGTGTTTGAGCAAGGTGAAGGCATGCGGGAAAGGAGATTGATGGCTAGGGTTTGAGTTCGAGCTAGGGCACAAGGAACCGAGTTGCAAAGCTTGAGGGAGGTAAGAGAACACATCTTTTTGATTGAAATGGCACCCAAGAGAGCACCGAGAGTGGCCATGAGGAGAAGAAACAAAAGGAGGTCAAAATTGAGACAGAGGATGCTCCTGAAAATCATTTTTCAGAAATGCAATACCTAGAGGAAGTGATCATGGGCCGTGATTAGGATTCACATGTCCATCGAAGCAAATTCAACGATTACAACCATAGGACAACTGATAACAAGGAGGATTTGGATGCTTTGTTGAATAAAAAGAAAAACAAATGAATAGAGGATGACATGCACGTGTACGAAGATAATGGGGTGAAACTCATAAGAAAGGTAGGGGTTTTACAGTTGTATGAACTTCCTTATTTCAGAAATCTAAAAAAGTTATACCAGTGGCTAATGAGTAGAGTCCATGAGGACTTTTTCTATTTTTTTGGGTGACGAATGAGGATCGCCGCACCCTTGATCGGTACTTTGATGGGTTTGAAAAGCATAGGAATAGAGGTGAGTAGCAACCTAACAGATAAAACAACAATTGTAGAAACTAGCAAGGAGTTGGGTTATACAAAAGGTGGGTATGGTATGGATATTTACAAGTTAAGGAAGTATCCATTCATACAGGAAGCCTCACACTTGTTGACAAAATTGAATGACCAAGAGAGATGGTCACGGTGAACACTTTGTGGCTACATGTTGCAAAGAAAATATCATAAGGGGAGACCTACAACTTGGTTGGATACATTTCGATGATCATTGAAGAGGCATGTACAGGTGAGAAAATTAGCTTTGACACTATTCTACTATCCCTTGTGTTTGTGGAGATTAGAGTGCCCAATGGGCCGAAGAACAAAATATGGGAGTACCCTACAGAAAATAAATCTCTCGCAGAGAGATTCGAGAAGTATCTTTGTGAGGGGATAATGAGTGGCCCATTCAAACCAAGGGTAGAAATGTGGTATGCACGAATTTGCACTGTGTTCGATGAAGAGTGGAGGATACCTAAGGAGTTTCCGCAGGTGGTAGGAAATTTGGTATAGTTTGCATTCTATCAACACTTTAACATCGTGTGTTATGTAATGAAGGATGGGACATGGATTCCTTGGTGTAAACTTGCTCTAATCTTTCACCACGTGGTTTTTTTAGGAAACTATCCATAGAATCTCAGACGCACACAGGTTAATCTACAATGATGATAAGGTGGAATGTGACTATCACACTCTATGGAAGACTTACGTCTATCCTAGTAAGACTGATTATATTGAAAGATAAATTTGATTAAATAGCTATGAATCATGTGAGTTTGGCAATAGGTGATCTGCACAAGATTGGTATACCTTCACCTTAAGCCTAAGATGGAGAATGGAAAATATGTATAAAATGAGTTCAAACTACCAATCCTACCTAAAGGGAAGCACACTGTTGGCATGTTGGCATCTAAAAATCCCACTTCGCCCATTCAAGATGAAGAAAAAGAAGAACTCAATGAAGACAGTAGTGGTTTAGAGCATATGAGCAGAAGACAACCTATGGATGGAGAAAATAAAGAACATAAGGTGACACCCCCATCACAGGAGCAAGAGGTTGAAGTGTTTGAGACAAACATAGTGGAAATCAATATGGAGTAGATAGTTGAAGATCCATAGTTCAAGAGAGTGTTCAGGAGGACAAGGGTTCAAGGCGCAAGGTCATCACAACCTTTGAGGAGGTCACCAAGGATTTCTCCTAGAAAGTAGAGCCAGAGAAGAAGAGAAGGCGCAAGCTAAATCTTAAGGAAAAAAAGGAGGAAGATTAGGAGAAAGCATGTCAAGTATACTAGTGCATCCTAAGGATACAGAGGAGCCTCATGATGAGGAGGGGCTTAAAGAAAAATAATCAAAAAAGGGAGAAGACCTAGTGCGGATTCGGGCACCGAGGTTCCTAAGGGAAAAAGAACCAAGGAGGAAAAAGAAGGTGAAGACTATGTGACTCCCGTGGTTGGATATGTGAATGATACCAACAAGATCATACATGCGCACTTCCAAAAATCTTGTGGAAGCTAAATACTTGTATGGTTGGGATTTGATGGATGCGAGAGATGGAGAATGCACGCACACGAAAGCAATTTCATGGTCAATGCAAACTCATATGGATGATCCTGATTTTGACATGTGCGAAGAATCATGCGTCTCATGCAGAATGAAGAAATCACCCCAAATTTGTCACGTCAATGTTAATCCAATTGTTATGTAAACGAACAAGTGAGAAATGCCTTGGTAAAGGTATCTACAGAAGTTGTGTGCAGGAACATAGACAAAGCAAAAATAATTAGGGTGTTGATGGATGGCAACAACGATAGGGATGCAGAAATAAAGTGCCTCACAACAAAGAAGGAAAGGGCCAAGGAAAAAATGGAAGCCTTGATTGGTATGGTCAAGGAGATTGGTGATGATATTATTAAGGTAAGGCTAGATCTGGAATCTCAAGTTTCATAAAAATTCCATCGTAATACACTATCTACACATAGTTGTAAAATTGGTCATAGAGGAAGGGCTCGTGCGTATACCCACACCTAAAGACCCTGCCAAGGAAGCCGCAAGGGTAATAGCCACCATTTCTAGAAAAATTACAAGTTATGAGTCATTTCTACAAGACTTGAGAGATGAATTGAAGAAGGAAGATCACGCCTTGAACATGTGCACGACACTAGATGCAATTGTTAGGATGAGAACAATTGCAGAAGATAATGAAGTCCTTAAAGCCATGAAGAATGAGACACATGGGTGCGTGGAGAGACTTGCTTTGGTGGAAGAGAAGCAAAAAGCACTTAGAAGTGACCAAGAACCATGTGAAAACATGCTAAAGGAGATAGGTAACCAAATTTTTGGGAAGATGGACTATATGGAGGGCATGATTTCTAGTATCAAAAATATTTGTAGAATCCTACATAATGAAAAAGAAAACATGACACAAGATGAGCTAGATAACATAGTCACGAGATATCCCGGACCAAACATGTAAGGCCTAAATCGACTAACGAGGCATTGGAGGCGAAGTTAAGAATGAGTATCCAGAATTAATATTGTCTATTCTAGAGGAGAGCGCTAAATGATATCTCATTCTTTTGTTTCAACAAATCTTCATTCTTTCATTCATTATTCTTTACTTTGGAGAGATAAGTTAAGATTACCCATTGTTCGGGCGTGCAATGCATATAGTGTGGGGTGATGTTGAGAAGATGAAAGATAGTTCAAGTATGAAAGTTTGAAAATTTTGAGTTGACACCTTTAATAATGTCTAGTGAAGAGAAAACTTGAAGAGATAGTGAAAATTACATTTTTGGAGTCTTTTTGGTGATTTGCGGGTCTATCGGACATTTTTGTCCCTCATGTCCCAAGTTCCTCTGGGCCCTCTGTTCGCCGATTGGCCGCTTTCCCCACAAATTCTTAACTGTCAAATTTTTCAGAATTTTTGGCCATTTGTCCCAAGTTCACCTGGGCTTCTTGTTACCCGATCGCATCGCCGCATCGGGTACTTCGCATACTTTTGTCCCATCTGTCCCAAATGCATCTTGGGTCTTTTTGTTCCCACTTTTTCCACATCGTGAATCCGTGCATCGGCCGAATAGCGTCCTCACATCCTTCACATATCTAATTTCTGACCACCCCGTGCTCATTTGGCCCGCATCGCCCACGTCGGCCGGATCGCGTCTTCACATCCCTCATGTCCCAAATGTACCAAAGACCATCCGAGCAGTTTTCTCCACTTTTCTACTTTTCATCTTTTTGAGTCGGTGTGGGGTGAATTTAATGTGCATTTAATAACCTTCTCTCTCCTGAAATGGCTATTTAATTGGACTCCCTCCTACACATTTGTCACATTGCTCACTTATCTTCTCTTGCTCGAATCCTTGCCATTAAATCTATTTTCTTGTGCCCCTGTATCCCTTTGCATCCTCATGCGATTTTGATCTTTGGAAGGTTATCCCTACGCATTGCAAAAATGAAGATCAAGTTTCAAGGGCCAAGAACATGTATCACCTCTTGAATCCTTTGTACCAGATATCGAGAGACAGTGAGGTTCGGCACTTAGATTTCATGATTTTTGGGGAAGATTAACATGCTCTAATCTTGCTCCCATGGCACAAATGATTAGTGATAGTGGACTTGCATACGTGGTTGTTTTCCTATCTCTGTATAGTGTGCGGACATGGTGCTTGCCTGCGGAGCCCATTTTAACCGGATACCAAGGAACTCACCAATGTGCATGGTGAATTAATCACAAAACTAGATACTGTTGCCATTACTACTGCTTTGTGCATTCCAAAAACTAAAGATTCCATAATTCTCACTCGTGCCCAAGCCCAAACCATGTTCGACCAAGAAAGTGACAAATACAAGGCACGTATAGCAAAATCATGGTTAAAGAACCCTAAGAAGGGAGCATCCCGACTCTCTAAGGCATTATACAGGGTTGATTTTAATGAGGAGTTGTCTAACTTTATCATTTTTCTCACCCGTATCATGGGGTTTGCCTTCCACCAATGAGTTTCACTTCTGGATGTGCCCCTTCATCAACATCATCTGTGAGGGCAAGCAGAACATTAATTGGGCCGAGATTGTCTGCATGAATTTGACTGAGCAGTTGTCTAGTGTTCAATAGACTAAGAAGTTCTATATGACTTCTTATCTCATGTATACCCTAGCTGCATCTCGGTAGTGGTTCGGTTTCACCTACATAGAGGGCAGAAGAATGAGCCTATTTATGCATATTGCCCTTAGTTTACCCTGGAAACTAGCAATCACAATTTTAGAAGAGTCAATGATGCTTTCACCATGTACATTGTAAGACTCTTGGAGGGAAACACTACTAGGAGATTTTCTGATGAAGCTATGAACCTGATAGCCAAGTATGGGGCTTTCTTTATCCAATTTAGGAGGTTTTCATACATCAGGTTGGCTAGCTATGAAAGCACACCCCTCAAGCTCCCTATGTTCTGTAGTGATAAAATGGCCCTGGTTGAAGTATGTAGGCAACTTGATAAGCTACATAGGACATGCAGAGACAAGAAGATCATTGGCCTACATTTCCCTATCTCTTTGGGAAACTATACATGTAAAATAGCCTTGGATGCCCAAAATGTAGAAAGGGCTATTACTTCTATCACTATTCATTTCTTCAGACCCAGATCTTGCTTTGATCTGAAGAAGTTTATTGAGTAGAACCTTAGGATAAACTATCATCACAAGCTAGATACTGAGGATTACTGGGCTGACTGTGTAGATGATTTTGAAGCTAGATGAAGGCACTATGGTAGACTCTCTCTACAACACATCTAGAGATCTCAATCTTTACCAAGTTCTGAAGGACTTAAGGAGGATGATGAGGACTTATAGTCCTTTGAATATGAGACAACAATCAAACACACTCCTTTGGAGGATCTAGATTGGTACAAGAAAGAGAGAGATGATTTGGTTGAGATTATGGCCCTTGTTCTTGTAAGAACTAAAGTTTGGCTTGATAGGAAGATTCATGAGTTCAAGAAGAATCAAGGTGGATCTTCTTCCAGAGACACCTCTACACCAGGGAAGGAAGCACATACAACCAACACCGAGGTTCTTGAGCAAACCCCTCATTCTTCCTCAATGAAAGAGCCTGAGTCATCTACTCCTTCTACTCAAGTATACCAAAAGAAGATCAGAGAAGTCAAACAAGAACCAATTGATGAAGAACCTCTTCTTGAGCATCCAGAGCTACCTTTAAGGCCAAAGAACATTATTGTTCTTAGTGAGAGTGATGATGGTGAAATACCAAATCCTGCAGGAACTCCTGAAGTTATTGTTGAAAAAGAAAAGGAAATGTCTAGTGCAGAGCCTCCTAGTACCATAGACTCCTCTACAAAGGAAGCTCCTGATACTCCCTCCACTTCTCTGCTAGAGGCAACAATGGTCAATACTCTAAGTGCCATGAGTTCACTTGCTCTTGGGCCCCTTGTTCCTCCTCTTCTTCTTCTTCTAATTTTGCTTGGGTGTAACCCATGGTTGACAATAGGAAGAAGAGATCTTCTTCTCGGATAACGGGGCCTAATTTTGATGTTGTGGCAGCCCTGCTAGGAACTACTCCTCCTCCTCTAGCTAAAGAGAGCCAAGACCACTTCAAGGATAGTAACTGATGCTCAAGGCCAACAGTTCCTGGAGGTTGTAAAGCCCAAGGTTGATAAGGTAGAGCAGGATCTCTTGGTCTCTGATTTAGAGCTTTCTAGAATCCCAATGGGGGAATCCACTCCTGAGAGTGAGGTTCATAACCTTCAAATAGTGACAAAGGTTATTGAATGAGTAGAGAAGGGAAAGAAAACTATAGAATAGTTGGAAGAACAGAATCAAGTTCTTTCCAACTTTATCAAGTCATTATTGGCCAAAGATAAGGTTTTGGATCCTACCCCACTGGCTGCTCTTCCACCCCCATGATTCTCAGCCAGGATGAAGTTCAGAGCATCAAAGATATACATAAGTATTCTACTTATGGAAAGGCTATGGAAGCCATGGTTGATGATATGATTATAGTTGGCTTGAATTTCATTGAGGAAGCCTTCAAGACCAATGAGAAGGTGATTAATCTACATAGAAACTCACTTCCTCAATAAGGGCTATGGATAAAGAGCTTGAAGCTCTGGGTTAGTTGTATTACAGATCTTCATCTTATGGGCCAAACTGATGAGAATATCTGTTGGTTAACAGTGTATTTGATGAGGCCAAGAATAACTTGTCAAAGGCATGGGTTTTTGGTGTAGAATGGAAGATGAAGGTTTTGGAAGAAGCACTGGGTGAGTTAAATAACGTGTGGTAGAAAGGAGAATCTTTCAAAACTTGTGTTTCCTTTACCTTTAAAGATATTCATTGCCATCTTCATGATGAAACCTCAGGTGTTCCTTGCTCTCTTCAAGAGATCAAAGCTCGTTTAGAAACATTTGTCAAGGAAGACTTGTTCAAAGAAGAATTAATTACCAAAGAGAAGATAAAGGACATTTGCTTCCTTCAATCTACAATTGTTGAGGCAAATAAAGAATACCTGGAGCATACCGAAGTTTGATAAAGATATGGAAAAATGTCTAGGCACTTGGTCTCACGCCACTGCCAACACAACAATCCCATGAGGTATGGAGATAGCTGAAGCATTGAAGAAATTTAAGATATCGGATCCTCAAATCGGTGGGCCCACCTCAAGCCATAATCGGATGTTTCTTCTTTTGGCTTCTCTTTTTCTCCTTCTATTTTTAAGTGTTGAGCTCCTTGTAAATTAATTAAGGATATTGTATTGAGCATTTCCTTAATTAATCTTTTAGTTAAAAGAAATGGTTACCAAGTGTAACTAATTTGTAAGCTATATAATGAGCTCTCCATGCCATTCTAAGGGGCTAGAACTCTGACTATTTTTTAAAGTGTAAAAGAGTTTAAAAAGCTATCAATACAAGAAGACTCCTCTTTTTGTTCTATCTGTGGTTATTCCTCCTTTCCTATCTGTTAAATTATTAAATCATTTATCTATTTCTACATCAAGAAGCTTTGTATTCTGTGGATGTCATCTCTAGAACTTTGTGTCTATGAAATAACATCTTATGGTTTAACGTAAATGATTTTGTTCTATATGATCCTAATTCAGCATTTATAAGGAATTATTTTGCTATCTATATTTCTGAGAATGCCACTCTTCCTTTTCCCACTTCCTAGTTCTTCTATCTTTTTGCATTGATAATCGGTTATATAAAAACACTTCCATGATATCAGAGTTCCTCTTTAAAACTAAACGTTGTACATTTGTAAATAGGTTTTTGCCTTTAAATAAGGGAACCTCTCCCATTAAAGAGGAGGGACTTTGTCCCCTGACTATTGCTTTCATTAAAGTCCTTATTTGACAACCAATAGTTTTTGGTGACTCTTTGGGGATTCATTTTGGATGGATTCCAGTTTTATGAACAATTTCTTGATCATTGTCTGATCTGGTGACTCTAAGATTTACCCGTGGTAGGAGGGCTCTTGGGATCGAAGATTCTTAGTTTCAACTCTTGGAGCAGCAAGGTTTCCCTCTTCCTTCAAATAGGGAGAAATAGAAGAGCTCATTCTACAAGCACACCCCCTGTTGAAAAAGAACCCTTGTGAGTGGTATCCCTCAAGAGAAACTCAGCCCTAATCTTCGTGCTTTGATTCTTGTTGGTGTTTTAGTTCCTCTTCAAGTAGTTTCCCAAGGATGGTAGTTCCATTACCTTGGGGCCATCATGTTGGGCCTCTTGCCCTTCCTCAACCTTTGCATGAGTTACCCAGGGGTAACAGGAAGAACTTCCCCAAGTTCAGAGGTGATGGCAAGGTGCATCCTGATGAGCATATTGCAGCTTTCATAGTTGCATGTGGAGTCCTCGGAGTTGAGCATGAAGATGTCTCGGTGAGGCTTTTTGTAGAAACTTTGCAAGATAATGCAAGCAGATTGGTTCTATCATCTTCTGTTAGGGCCATTACCAGTTGGACCATGATGAGAACAAGATTTGAGAACCGTTTCAAACCTACGAGAAGATGTGCATGCTTTGCTAGCTCAAATTTCTCAAATAAAGAAAGAATCACAGGAGCCCATGAGGGAATTTTGGCCAGGTTCAACAAGTTGATTAACAAAATCCCACCAGATACCCAGCCTATAGATCAAATTCAAAAATGTTTCTTCTGAATGCTCAACTACTGAAGTTAGCTATGCATTGAGGAGAGCCAACCTTGCAACATTGGATGAGGATCAGAGATTAGTTGTTAGCATTGAAGATGACTTGATCATGTCTGGTAAGTTGAAAAGAGATCCTTCCAAATCTAGAGCTTCTTCTTCTTCTTCTTCTACTCCAGAGCTAATGCAGATCCATTAGTACAAAAGCTTGCTAATGACCTCATTGCCATCAAGAAACAATTGGCTCAAGCATGCTCCTTATGCAGATGTTCCAAGGAGGAATTTTCAGCCTAGAAATCATTTTCCTTCCTCTCAGACAAGGCTGGAAATTGAGGGACCACCCATCAAGGTCCCTGTTAATGTAACTTGTGAGGTTGAAGAACCTGAAGATGAAGAGATTAATGAAGATTTTGAAGAACCTGAAGAAGAGGTTGATGAAGAACTGGAGGAACTTGAGGGATCTCGAGTTAATTTCTTCACCACTGAAGGTGTTGATGAAGAGGATGATTATGATGAAGTAGTAGTAGAAATGAATAGTGAGTCATATGTTGTTATGACTCGAGAATAGACAAATAAGAAGGAGAAAGTGATGCAGCCCACTAAGAGGTCCAAGGAGCATCCCACGACTATCCCCATTGTTGTAAAAAGAGGATCTCCTATTCCCACTGCATCCACACAGAAGGTGAGTTCTGCTAATTCTTCTTTTCCTAATTCTACTACTAAAACTTCTTCTTCTCAACTCCTAAACTTGATAAGCCTAGGATTCCTAGTGATGATAGCCCATCCACCTCTGGATCTTTTGATATCATTGATCACCTTAAGAAAAAAAAATCCAAATTTTAGGTTGAGTATTATCAAACTCATCCAAAATCCTTTTGCCAAAATGGTCCACTTTGTCAATTCCCATTCCAGAACTTCACCCAATACTTCTAAAGGTATTTTTCCTACTCCATCTTCCACACCCCAACCAAACCTTGTAGCTACAGTCACCTCACCTAATGAGAAAATCAAACCATTTTATGTAACCCTCCTCATAGCTGGCCATAAACTCAACAACTGTGTCATAGACTCAGGAGCATCGGATAATGTCATGCCTACCAAAGTGGCTCATGCTTTGGGTCTTACTCTCACATGCACTTATGGGTCCTGCTATTCTATGGAGAGTAAGGAGGTGCCTTTGGTTGGAAGGATTAAGGATGCACAAGTAGCTTTTGTTGCTTTACCAGAAAAGAAGGTTTTAGCTACTATCTTGGGCTGATATCCCTCCTTCATATGGTATGTTGTTGAGTAGGAACTTCTGTAAGGATGTGGGAGGAGAAATTCAAATGGATTGGTCACATGCCCTTATACCAGTCAATGGACAAGATGAAGAAGTTGTTTCTGAGAAGCAATCTGAGTATATTGTGCAAAAGACAGATGATCCCAAAGCACAAATACTTTATGAAGATATTGGGCATGGAAACTATATGATTATGTCCTAGGATGAAACAAATGTCCCAAAGAAGTACTTCATGATCCTAATGGCATTTGGAATTTGGAATTTGATGGAAGTTGTTCCTCGGCTGGGTCTGGAGCTGGTGTGGTGTTGATATCTCCTGAAGGAAAGGTTCATCCTTTCTCATTCAAACTACTATAGTTTGAAAATACAAATAAACACAAATAGAATATGAAGCTCTCATCCTTGGGCTTAACGTGGCAAAGGAGGAAGGTGTGAAGAATCTTCTGGCTCGGGGAGATGTGGAACTAGTTGTTAAACAAGTCAGAGACCTTTTCCAAGTAAAGAATAGAAGGTTGAAGCATTATAGAAATCTGGTTTGGGATTCTATTGAATTTCTTGATGCCTTCTCCATCGAGGTAGTCCCAAGGGAAAAGAACACAAGGCTGATTCCCTAGCCATGTTAGGGTCTTTGCTCATACCTCATCCTGATTTCTCTTAGGATAAATTCACCATTGAAATGATCCATAGACCAAGTGTGCCGGATAATGCAAGCAACTGGCAGGTTTTCAATGATGATCAGCATTTTCTCTCTTTCTTGGAACTCAGGGATAACTTTGAACAATTATATTTTGAAGGAAGTGACAATTTTCCTTGAGAGAGTGTATCTTCCAATGAGGAGGGTGTCAAAGAGGAGATAGATCAAGATGGGTGCATCAGACTAAAAGGTAACAAGATCCCTAAAGGGTTGGTGAGTCTGGAAGAATTGTTTGATAAACATGATAGGTATGTTAAGGCTAAAGCTTCTAGAGGAGCTCAACAATTTGCTGAATATGAAAAGGTTAACATTGGGAGTTCTATTGACCCTAAAATGGTGAACATTGGGAAATGTTACACACAAGAAGAAAAGAAAAAGGTAGTAAATATTTTGAAGAGGTACATTGATGTACTTGCTTATTCTTATGATGATCTGAAAGCCTTTCAGCCCAAAGAAATGTAGCATTTCATTCCTCTCAAACCTAGGATTAAACCTTTCAAACAAAAGCAAAGGTAGTACAATCCAAAGATTGTTGACACCATTTTTCAGGAGATACAAAATTTGTTGAAGGCCAAGATTATCTTTCCCATTCATCATTCAACTTGGATTGCTAACATTGTGCCTGTTAGGAAGAAAAATGGTGAGATTCTAGATCTGTGTTGATTTTAGGAATCTGAATCAAGGCTTCTCTGAAGGACAACTACCCCCTACCCATGATGGACCAGGTGTTGCAAGTTGTTATAGGAGCTGAAATGTTGTCCATGCTTGATGGTTTCTCAGGATACAATCAAGTAGAATTCAACACCGCAGATCAAGCATAAGACTACCTTTACCACTCCTTGGGGTACTTTTTCTTACAAGAGGATGCCTTTTGGACTCATTAATGTCGGTGCCACCTTTCAAAGGGCTATGGACTTGGCCTTTGGAAGCCTGAAAGGAAAATGCATTGTCGTGTATCTAGATGACCTAACTGTATTTTCCAAAGATAGAGCAGATCATTTTCAACATCTGGAAAAGGTTCTTTTGAAATGCAGAGAACATGGGGTCTCTTTGAATCCCAAGAAGTCTATCTTTTGTGTCATGGAGGGAAAATTGTTGGGACATGTTATCTCAAGGAAGGAATCAAGATTGATCCTGAATGAGTTCAAGCTATTCAGCAGATTCCTCTTCCTACAAGTAAAAAGGGAGTGCATTCTTTCTTTGGTAAGATCAACTTCCTGAGAAGATTCATTCTGATTTTGTAGAGCTAACTTTGAATATCTCCCAAATGATGAAAGGGAAACAAATGTTTGGTTGGTCCCTGAAGGGAAAGAAGCATTCAAAGGCATTAAAAAGGCTATTGCTAGGACTCCTATCTTAGCATGTCCAGATTTTAGCAAAGACTTTATTATCTATTGCTATGCCACAGAAAGTACCCTGGCATCGCTGTGTTAACCTCAGAAAGACTCTAAAGACCATGAGCTCCCAATTGCATTCATGAGCTATATTCTTAAAAATCATGAGCTAAAGTATACTATGATGGAGAAACATGCTTTTGTAGTGGTTAAAGTTGTTAAGTAGTTTTGATTTTATATTCTTAACTCTCACTCAGTGATACTTGTGCCCGATACAACCATCAAGTCCATTCTTACACAACAAGAATTTGGAACTAAGAGAGGAAACTGGGTCACAAAGGTTTAGGAATATGATATTGATATCAGACCAACTAAACTAGTTCGAGGTAAAGGCCTATGTGAACTCATCACTGAAGGAGCTGGTCATGGGTTGCCCAAGGATGAGGATGATGTTCCTATTGTTTTGTTTCTCAGCTCAATAGATGAATGGTATGCTGACATTGCCCACTTCCTCACCTATGGTGAGTGTCCATCTCACTTAACTGCTAAGGAGAAGAGAGCTATCAAGTTAAGATCAACACAATATGTGTTGTGGGAAAATGCTTTGTTTAAACGTGGAGTAGATGGAAGATTTTTGAAATGTGTTGACAAGGAGCAACAAAAGAAGCTTTTCTCAGCCTTCCATGATCAAGCTTATGGAGGTCATTTCTCATCTATTGTTACTGCCCACAAAATTTTGCATGTAGGGTACTATTGGCCTACTTTGTTTAAGGATGCATCAAAATGGGTTGATAAATGTGAAGCTTGTCAAACTTTTGTGGGAAGACCAAAGTTAGCCACTTTGCCACTTAAACCAGTTGTGATTGAAGAACCCTTTCAACAAGTGGGGTTTGGATTTTATTGGAACACTAACCCATCCTCAAGTGTAGGGCATACTCATGTATTGACTGCCACAGATTATTTCACTAAATGGGTAGAAGCTATCCCAGTTAAAAGTACCACTTCAGAGGTAGTATGTAATTTCATCAAAGAGAACATCCTGATAAGGTTTGGAGTACCCAACAAGATTGTGACTGATAATGCTTCAAATTTTTTTCTTTGTTGAAATGATGGATTTCTGTTATGGATATGGTATTTCCCTTGCTCATTCCTCAGACTACTATCCTCAAGGGAATGGTCAAGTAGAATCAACAAACAAAAATTTGGTGACCATAGTAAGAAAGCTTGTTAATGAGTCTCAGAGGAACTGGCACAAGAAGCTCTATGATGCTCTCTGGGTGGATAGGATTACACCTAAAAGAGCAACTGGGATGTCTCCTTTTCAAGTGGTGTATGGTGTGGAAGCCCAGCTACCGGTGATAGTGGAGCTACCAGCTTTGTATTTGATGAAGGCCATTGAAGACACTAGTTTCAGTGATTCTCTAGATAAAAGGATCATGTATCTGCAAAAGTTGAATGAAGATAGGCTACAGGTTTTTGATAGAATATCTGCCATCAAGAGAAGGTGAAATCTTTGTTTGACAAGAAAACCAGATCTAGAGATTTCAAAGTTGGAGACATTGTTTTGTTGTGGGATAAGAGACATGAACCTCGAGGAAGCCATGGTAAGTTTGATTCTCTTTGGCTTGGTCCTTTTAGAATCAGGCACTTTGCTGGTGAAAATTCTTTCTATCTTGATTATATGGATGGATCCTCTCTCCCACTTCCTTATAGTGGGCAATACCTCTGAAAATTTTCAAGTCCTAGGTGAAAAGGAAGTCTTATGTATATTATGTATAGGGTGTGTTTGCTTTCCCTTGCCTTTGTCATTTTCCTTTCCTTGTTTTGGTGTGTTGTCTTCTGTATTGGTTTTCCCTTGACTCTTTTGCCCAATGGATAAAGCACTGGTCTTCTTCCCCGAGTTTTTCTTGAGTTCTTGTCTTGCCTCGTTTCTTGATCTAGTCAAGTCATCCCCAGAAAGAGCCATTGTTGTCCTCTCAAAATTTCCCCTCTTTTGAAAGTCTGAATTTTGAAAATTTTGAGTTGGCACCTTTAATAATGTCCTAGTGAAGAGAAAACTTGAAGAGATGGTGAAAATTGCATTTTTGGAGTCTTTTTGGTGATTTGTGGGTCTGTCGGACATTTTTGTCCCCATGTCCCAAGTTCCTCTGGGCCCTCTATTCACCGATCGGCCGCTTTTCCCGCAAAACCTTAACTGTCAGCTTTTTTGAACTTTTTGGCCCATTTGTCCCAAGTTCACCCGGGCTTCCTTTACCGATCATCACATCATCGGGTACTTCATGTACTTTTGTCCCATCTGTCCCAAATGCATCTGGGCTTTCTATTCTGCTTTTCCGCATCATCGCATCACCCTCATCGTCCTCGCATCCTCGCGTCCCTCACATCCCTCCGCATCTTTCGTATCTAAGTTCCTGGACCCCGTGCTCATTTGGCCCACTTTCCCCACATCATCGCCGCATCGGCCGGATCACGTCTTCACGTCCCTCATGTCCCAAATGTACCAAAGACCATCCAGGGCCATTTTTCTCCACTTTTCCCACTTTTCATCTTTTTGAGTCAGTGCGGGGTGAATTTAATGTGCATTTAATAACCTTCTCTCTCCTAAAATGGCTATTTAATTGGACTCCCCCCTACGCATTTGTCACATTGCTTGCTTGCCTTCTCTTGCTCGAATCCTTGCCATTAAATCCATTTGCTCGTGCCCCTGTATCCCTTTGCATCCTCATCATGATTTTGATCTTGGAAGGTTATCCCCCTGCATTGCAAAAATGAAGATCAAGTTTTAGGGCCAAGAACATGTATCACCTCTTGAATCCTCTACTACGATATCGGAGACAGTGAGGTTCGACACTTAGATTTCACAGATTTTTGGGGAAGATTAACATGCTCTAATCCTGCTCCCATGGCACAAATGATTAGTGATAAGTGGACTTGCATATACATGGCTGGTTTTCCTATCTCTGTATAGTGTGTGGACATGGTGCTTGCTTGCGGAGCCCATTTTAACCTGGATACCAAGGAACTCACCAATGTGCATGGTGAATTAATCACAAAACTAGATATATTGCCACCATTGCTGCCCTGCGCATTCCAAAACTGAAGATTCCATAATTCTCACTCGTGCCCAAGCCCAAATCATGTTCGACCAAGAAAGTGACAAATACAAGGCACGTATAGCAAAATCATGGTTAAAGAACCCTAAGAAGGGAGCATCTCGACTCTCCAAGGCATTATACAGGGTTGATTTTAATGAGGAGTTGTCTGACTTTATCATTTTTCTCACCCGTATCATGGGGTTGCCTTCCACCAATGAGTTTCACTTCTGGATGTGCCCCTTCATCAACATCATCTGTGAGGGCAAGTAGAACATTAATTGGGCCGAGATTGTCTGCATGAATTTGACTGAGCAGTTGTCTAGTGTTCAATAGACTAAGAAGTTCTATATGACTTCTTATCTCATGTATACCCTAGCTGCATCCCGATAGTGGTTTGGTTTCACCTACATAGAGGGCCAGAAGAATGAGCCTATTTATGCATACTGCCCTCAGTTTACCCTGAAACTAGCAATCACAATTTCAGAAGAGTCAATGATGCTTTCACCATGTACATTGTAAGACTCTTGGAGGGAAACACTGCTAGGAGATTTTTGATGAAGCTATGAACCTGATAGCCAAGTATGGGGCTTTCTTTATCCAATTCAAGAGGTTTTCATACATCAGGTTGGCTGGCTATGAAAGCACACCCCTCAAGCTCCCTATGTTCTGCGGTGATAAGATGGCCCTGGTTGAAATATGTAGGCAACTTGATAAGCTACATAGGACATGCAGAGACAAGAAGATCACTGGCCTACATTTCCCTATCTCTTTGGGAAACTATACATGTAAAATCCTTGGATGCCCAAAATGTAGAAAGGGCTATTACTTCTATCACTGTTCATTTCTTCAGACCCAGATCTTGCTTTGATCTGAAGAAGTTTATTGAGCAGAACCTCAGGATAAACTATCATCACAAGCCAGATACTGAGGATTACTGGGCTGATGTGCGTAGATGATTTTGAGGCCAGGCGAAGGCACTATGGTAGACTCTCTCTACAACACATCAGAGATCTCAATATTTACCAAGTTCTGAAGGACTTAAGGAGGATGATGAGGACTTACAGTCCTTTGAATATGAGACAACAATCAAACACACTCCTTTGGAGGATCTGGATTGGTATAAAAAAGAGAGAGATGATTTGGTTGAGATTATGGCCCCTGTTCTTGTAAGAACTAAAGTTTGGCTTGATAGGAAGATTCGTGAGTTCAAGAATAATCAAGGTGGATCTTCTTCCAGAGACACCTCTACACTAGGGAAGGAAGCACATACAACCAACACCGAGGTTCTTGAGCAAACCCCTCATTCTTCCTCAATGAAAGAGCCTGAGTCATCTACTCCTTCTTCTACTCAAGTATACCAAAAGAAGATCAAGAGAAGTCAAACAGGAACCAATTGATGAAGAACCTCTTCTTGAGCATCCAGAGCTACCTTCAGGGCTAGAGAACATTATTGTTCTTAGTGAGAGTGATGATGGTGAAATACCAAATCCTATGTAAGAACTCTTGAAGTAACAGTTGAAAAAGAAAAGGAAATGTCTAGTGCAGAGCCTCCTAGTACCGCAGACTCCTCTACAAAGGAAGCTCCTGATACTCCCTCCACTTCTCTACTAGAGGCAATAGTGGTCAATACTCTAAGTGCCATGAGTTCACTTTCTCTTGGGCCCCTTGTTCCTTCCTCTTCTTCTTCTACTTTTTCTTGGGTGCAACCCATGGTTGACAACAGGAAGAGGAGATCTTCTTCTCGGATAACAGGGCCTAATTTTGATGTTGTGGCAGCCCTGCTAGGAACTACTCCTCCTCCTAGCAAAGAGAGCCAAGACCACTTCAAGGATAGTAACTGATGCTCAAGGCCAGTAGTTCTGGAGGTTGCAAAGCCCAAGGTTGATAAGGTAGAGCAGGATCTCTTGGTCTCTGATTTAGAGCTTTCTAGAATCCCAATGGGGAATCCACTCCTGAGAGTGAGGTTCATAACCTTCAAGAAATAGTGACAAAGGTTATTAAATGAGTAGAGAAGGGAAAGAAAACTATAGAACAATTGGAAGAATAGAATCAAGTTCTTTCCAACTTTATCAAGTCATTATTGACCAAAGATAAGGTTTTGGATCCTACCCCACTGGCTGCTCTCTCCCCCCCATGATTCTCAGCCAGGATGAATTTCAGAGCATCAAAGATATACATAAGTATTCTACTTATGGAAAGGCTATGGAAGCCATGGTTGATGATATGATTATAGCTGGCTTGAATTTCATTGAGGAAGCCTTCAAGGCCAATGAGAAGGTGATTAATCTCTACAAGTAGAAACTCACTTCCTCAATAAGGGCTATGGATAAAGAGCTTGAAGCTCTGGGTTAGTTGTATTACAGATCTTCATCTTATGGGCCAAAATGATGAAAATATCCTGTTGGTTAACATTATTTTGATGAGGCCAAGAATAACTTGTCAAAGGCATGGGTTTTTGGTGTAGAATGGAAGATGAAGGTGTTGGAAGAAGCACTGGGTGAGCTAAATAATGTGTGGTAGAAAGGAGAATCTTTCAAAACTTGTGTTTCTTCTACCTTTAAAGATATTCATTGCCATCTTCATGATGAAACCTCAGGTGTTCCTTGCTCTCTTCAAGAGATCAAAGCTCAGTTCAGAACTTTGTCAAAGAAGACTTGTTCAAAGAAGAATTAATTACCAAAGAGAAGATAAAGGACATTTGCTTCCTTCAATCTACAATTGTTGAGGCAAATAAAGAATACCTGGATCACACTGAATTCGATAAAGATATGGAAAAATGTCTAGGCACTTGGTCTCATGCCATTGCCAACACAACAATTCCATGAGGTATGGAGATAGCTGAAGCATTGAAGAAATTCAGATATCGGATCCTCAAATCAGTGGGCCCGCCTCAGCCATAATCGGATGTTTCTTCTTTTGGCTTCTCTTTTTCTCCTTCTATTTTTAGGTGTTGAGCTCCTTGTAAATTAATTAAGGATATTGTATTGAGCATTTCCTTAATTAATCTTTTAGTTAAAAGAAATGGTTACCAAGTGTAACTAATTTGTAAGCTATATAATGAGCTCTCCACGCCATTCTAAGGGGTTGGAACTCTAACTATTTTTGAAAGTGTAAAAGAGTTAAAAAGCTATCAATACAAGAAGACTCCTCTTTCTATTTCTATCTGTGGTTATTCCTCCTTTCCTATCTATTAAATTATTAAATCATTTATCTATTTCTACATCAAGAAGCTTTGTATTCTCGTGGATGTCATCTCTGGAACTTTGTGTCTATGAAATAACATCTTATGGTTTAACGTAAATGATTTTGTTCTATATGATCCTAATTCAAGCATTTATAAGGAATTATTTTTCTATCTATATTTCCTGAGAATGCCACTCTTCCTTTTCCCACTTCCTAGTTCTTTGTCTTTTTGCATTGATAATCGGTTATATAAAAACACTTCCATGATGCATAGGCGGTGAAGGGAAAGTCCCCACCCCTATATATATGTATTGATTTGCACGGTTTAGAGAGTCTTGATTATTATAGAGTTATGTTGTTGGTTTTGTTCACGCGCATGACTCATGATGACATTACTATGATGTATGAAGCTTTTGTGTTTTGTAATATTTAATATAATGGATCATATTGGCTGGATATTGGTGTTAGATGTGACTGAATATGGTTCTTGCATGGTAAATCTCATTATAATCATTGTTTAGTCAATATTTCATATGGTTTAGATCTAGATCTAGCTTATGCATTGTGGATTATTTATTGTCTATTATAAATCTAGATATACACATATGCAATCATGTTAACATTAGAAATAAGAAATTCTAAAGAGGGACCCGATACCCTTGCGTGCTTTGGGTGAGCGCTCGATTCTGGTGAGTGAAGTACTAGCGCACCTCAAGTTATTTGTAGTGAATTCTAGGCTACATCAAGAAGAATACAACACAACACGTGGAAGAGCAAAGGGCGTAATTAATTCCACTTACAATAGCGGTTGAGGAGTAATTAATGCAAATAAATGGAAAAAATTTGAAAGCGAGGTTATAAGAGGAGCACATGTGAAGTTATTTCTTACCTTGCATCCTTTGAGTTATCGAGTTGAGAAGTGTGACGAAGTCCAGAGTGCAAAGAGCAATTGAATTAATGATGAACCATGTGAATTCAAGACACTACATTAATAGAGCTCCACGTGGAAGGGTGTTTGAGCTTGTTGGGTGTGTGAGGAAGGAATTTTCACATGGTTAGGGTTTCAAAGAGATATATTTGTAGCTAGGGCACACTAGGGAAAGGGGTTTGAAGCAGAAGAAGAGATCAAGGAGTACGAGGGTAAGGTAGTGGAAATTTATAGTTTTGAAGCATGTTATTGGTTAAACATAACGATGGCACAAAAGAGAGTTGTGGTGAAGGATCTTGTAACAGAAGAGGAACCACAAGAGTGGTGTGTAGAGATGCAATACCCGGTGGAATATATTGAAGTAAGGTCGTGGACGTACTAGTTAGAAAAATGCAATAATATCAATTTCCAACCATCGAACTAATCAAATCATGAAGGAATTAAAATAAGAGACCATCTTAAGGATGAATAGGAGGACTACATATGGGTAGAGAGTAATGGATAATTCGATCTACAAGTTATTTGAAAGTGTTGGGGTTATGTAGCTATTCAAATTGTCATCTTTTGGCAAGCCCAATTGAATTTACCGGTGACTCATGTCATGCGTGCATGAATATTTATTTTACTTTCTTTGGGGAAGAATGAGACTTATACCAAAAATTATTGGTAAAGTTACGGGGTTGCACGACTCTAGTATAGATATTGTAGGTGATCCGTCGGATGATGATGCAATATAGGAAATAGCTATCGCCTTTAAGTATCACAAGGAGATCGAGATTTTAATGTTGAAAATATAGAAGACCTAGCTACAAGGGTAAGCAAAGTGTGGACTGGTTAGCTATAATTTGGGTGCCTTAGAGAGATGGAAGGAAGTGAACAAGTGTTGGTTGTACATAGTGCACAAAATGATGAACAGTACATATTATAACATCACAAGCTATGTTGTAGAGGGTATAGTGGAAGAGGCATACATCTAGGCTGATGCGGGTGAGAAAATTACTTGGGGTGTCATCTTAATTTTAATTGTGTTTAGTGAAATCAGTGTGCTTGACGGGTCGAAAGACAAGATGTGGGTGTACCCATAGGAATACAAGTCGGTGGTGAAAAATTTATGGAATTTATTTTTTAATGCTCAATTTCTAAGACTTACAAACTACACTAATAGAAGTGGTTTTGGAGGATGCGCGACGTGTTTGAAGGAGAGTGGTGCATACCGTAAGAGTTTCTTGGTATATTGGAAGGACATACGTATTTTTCGACGTACTAACACTTCGCTTGGGCCTCTTTTTAATGAAGACCATCGAGAAGAGCCCATAGTATAAGTTTCCATTTGTGTTTACTACTCGTTATATTAGAGATTCGGTGAATCGACTACATAATGCATGAAATTTTCAGTTTGATGTCGATAAAGTAGACACAGATATCCATATTTTGCGTAAAACATATGTCTACCCCAATAAGGAGGCATATGTAGAAACAATGGAGTTTGATAATATTGATATCACTCTAGAGGTCATGGTTGTAGGGAAGATTGAGCCTCCACACATGTATGTGTATCTTAGGCCGAGGTTTAAGGAAGGTAAAATTATTGCATGTGAGGACTTATCGTTTTCGGGTCCTCCTAAGGGTAAAAAAATTGTGGGAATGAAGAGACCACTTGAAGAAACACCCCCAAGGTAGGAAAGGCCAGACTTAGAGATTGTAAGAGTGAGAAGAGGGAGAACATGAAGGTAGTACTGGACTTGATCATAGCAGGAGGAAATTACGTAGAAGACACGTGGGCACAGATGAGGGTGCAAGTACTTCACAGCCTTTGTGGATATCACCATGCATAATGCCCATAAAGAAGGTTGAAGAAGATAGAATGAAAAGGCATAAGTATGTGCCTGTAAAAGATAGTGATGAGGAGAAGTCATCACATGGGATCACACACAAAGATGCTTCAACTCTTAGCCTTGAGGCTCAAGAGGATGAAGATATCGGTGTAGACACCAAATTTGGTTCACACTTCCCTTCATCCCCTTTTATCAGTTAATATAACGTGCTCACCTAACAATGACCCATTTACCCCACATTCATATTAATTTAATTGCACATAAATGAATTAATACCCATCCTCAAATTATTTATTAATTTAATTACTTTAATTAAATTAATTTACACCTCACCTAGCCACATCACCTAGACACCTCACCATGGACTTATTCTTAGTCTATTAATTAACTAAGACTGAGTCTCCACTTATCTTAACCAACTGGGACTTAGTCTAACCCTAAAATTAAAGTCCTATTCCTTCTCCAATAACACTCCCACTTATCTAAGCACTAACCATCACTTGAGACCTGTGACTGACAAGCAGAGCATGCCAAAAATAGCCAAGATCTATTATTTTTGGTAAACGTAGGATATCCCTCCTTAACCGATGCCAGTCACACTAACCGTCATCGATTACCATATATACAGTTTTGCAACCTTTTTCCTAGGTTGGTCACTTTGAGTTTTGGAGAGAGCTATCTGCATTCAAGTGTGAACCGAGAGATCTCTCAAGTATCAAGACGACATAATGCATTCAGCCACATGCCCAAGCAAGTACTCCGAGGACCGATCCAAAAGCATTAACCTTCATGGTAGCACTACCGTGGAACCGACCACCAAGTTCTTCATGGATCAACCATCACCTTCCTTCATCAACCAAGCTTTTAGATACAAGTAAGTGCATTTGGATTTGCATCATTTCTCTACTTACTAGGTTCTTTATTTTTTTGTTATTAGATCTTACTCTTCCCTATATTCCTCCATCCCCACTTTCCAGCCCATCTACCTATCCAACCCCCATAGCCTTTTATCTCTCCATACCTATCCTTTATACCTTCATGAGTCTTCCTCATATTATTATGAACCCAATCATCCCTCCTTCACTCTATATACAATCATAGAGAAGCCCAAAATTACCTTTTATCGACTTTCACCAAATTGCCCCTACCAACACCTGGTTACCTTAACCGCCGCGCAGGTTTCCCCTTCACCGGCATCATTCACCAAACCGAAATTGGTTATTATATATCTCTGTCATAATTTCACCAATATGTCCCGAACATCCCCAAAACCTCACAAAAAACCTCACCACAGACCTTCCCAACTCTCTGTGCAAACACATAGAGAGCACTGACACTGCTTTCGACATTTGGCCACTCCCACATAAACCAATATCGGTCATCTTAAACCGGTATTAGTCATATGAACCGTCATTGGTCACACATTGGTGGTGTTGTTCTATGTGTGCAGTAAAATGCCTCGGACCAGCAAGCCTCTTAATTCCCCAAATCAATCTCAAGTTGCTTTGAGATCTTACCCTAACCCTACCTGTGACCCTCGGACCACCTACCCACTGCGGCTGACAGGAGCTTCATCAGTTTAATTATTAAAGCATTTAATTGGATTGACATTGATAGTAATTTGAGATACCTAAATCAGAACACTAGCATTATATTCTTTTATTTGCATGTTCATTTATTTTATATTTAATATATATATATATATATATATATATATATATATCAATGGATTGACAACCATCGAGGAAGTATCACACTTCCTGGATCTAGCTCATGCTAGGCAATCCACTAACCTTTTGTTATTAACTATGTTTTGTGGTCTTGTTTTGTATTTCAGGTAGTTCCTCCTAGCCAAAAGGAAGCTCACACAATCAGTTTGGATCAGAAATCGAACACGCGCACTTAACCTTCAACCAACGTATAACATGTATTCCTCCTTGGCCTTCTACCCTTATTTGTTTCATTAATCTACTAAGAATCTAGTGAAACATTTTAGCATGCCCAAGTGGGACCCATCAGGGTTCTTTTGCATTTGTTCATTCCTAGGTAAAAATTGTGTGTTTATTTCCCTTTGAAAAGTATTCACATTAATTTTCTTCTCTAGAATCTTCTCCTTCTTTCTATTGTCTAAAATAAATCGTGCTTTTGGTGCTTTAAAAATAACATGTCTTTCTTTCTATTACATTGCATTAGTGAAAGAGCATTCCTCTTCCTGTTCTCCATTTGCTACATCAAACGTAATTGTGGATTTGGGCTTAAAACACTTGCATTTCATTATGGTTTATTGCATTGTAGCTCACATTAATTTGAGGGCAACCTATATGTTGGAAGTCATGCCCACTAATGGTTGACTAATTCAATCATAGTTCACTTTGCACACTCTCTATACCAAACCACTTAAATAATTTACACATCTTCTTAAACATCATCCTACCTGGAAGAAGTTGTCAATGATCACACGATCAGAGGATTAATAGTGGGTGCCTAGTTGGTTTCTCTATCTAGTCATTATCTCAGAGAAAGGACCACCCCACCAAAACTTTACCTGAAACCATCCTTAGATCTTGGCTTTTCATAGGACACCTTCTATCAAACTAAAAACTCATTCTATTCACAAGTCATTCCTAAATAGCATAAGCTGAAACATAAAATTCACCAATAGGATTTCATGTTTCTTAACTTTTGTTTGATTTTTGTTTTGAGTTGTGAGGTCATGTTCTCCATTTTTATTTCTTCCTTTCACACTCCATAATTATAGTTGGTGTATTCCAACTTTTTTTGAGTGTGTTAGGGTCCATCATTACCATACTCAGGTTTTGGGTGGTATTTTAGCTGATCTAAGTCACAAAAGTCAAATTTTTTCCATCTTTCCAAATTTCAAAATGACCGGCATCGGTCCAGCGACTATCATAGGTTTATGCATCGACCATCATCGTTTATCTTAACCATTGTCAGTTCCCTACTTTTTGGTCATTTTACCAAAATAGCACTCATCAATTTTCTATTCTTTCTAGGGTTTCTCAGATACATCATCATACCTCTAGACCTTTGAAATCACTGCCAAATCCAGATGTTGTCTCATTTTCATCAATTATTATCACATTTATCAAACTTCTTATCATTCCACAAGTAATGTCGGTATCGGTTCCCCTAACCGACATCCGTTAACCTAACCGCCGTCGAGTTCTCGTGTTTTAATTTTTAATTAAAACATCGACCATTTTTATATCTGGAACATATTTTCTCCATTTACTTTTATTTTTCTATGTCATTTAAAGATAGCAAATTACTAGGTTTGTGGTAACTCGCATTGTTTTGAATCATAGCTAAGCCAATTCCCTTGTGTTCCACGCTAGCCTTCAGCCACTCTCGCCTAGCCCATCGTTTCCTTCCATCCTGTCACCTATGGATCCCACTCAGCCTATTATCATCAGTACCGGTGACGAGGAGTTCACAAGACTCCTTGACCAAAACCCTACTACCTTACAATACTATCTCGCCCATTCCTCCACTCGTGATTCATCAGGATAGTTGGTATATGGCATGCTTGTGTCCATTCTTCCTACCCTCTCCTCCACTTCCGCATCGCTACTACTAGCTCAAAGCCTTACCTTCTTCTACCTCATAGCTGTGGTATCCCAATTGGACCCCACATCATCTATATCAGCTACACCTATGGCATCTATTGCTCCCATGGTGTCAACCATTCCTTCAAGAAACTACCTTGAGCATAGCCCGTCTACACCTACCACCTCGTATGTACCTATTACATCTCGACCACCCATGGTGTTGGCAACCCATACTCCATTCCAAAACATCATTCTCTCTATCCCATGCAATCCCTACCTCCAATCACTACAAGATTACATCCACCCCACCTACTTACACATATCACCAACCTCATATCTCGTCTATCGCCTATTTAGGATATTTTCTTCCTGCATCTATTCCCCTCGTAATTCTCATACTCGTCACCCCATATACTAGGAAGTCTTCCTCGTCATACATTCATCATTTACCCCCTTATCGTAGGGTGTGCCCCGGTCATCACAACCTACCAATGACCTTATTAAAATGATGATGGAAAAGATGCAAACATTAGAAGCATCGGTTTCTGGCTCTCGTAACTCTTTAACATATGATGAAATCTGCAATGAGCCCATTCATCCATCTATTCCCATTCTTCCATACCCTATGCATTGGGAAATGCCAAAATTCAACTAGTTCAATAGAAAAGAAGACCTGCAGAAACACTTGTGGTCTTTCAAACATGGGTGTTATCTAATCACTCATGACGATGCTTTACTCCTACGAACATTCCCAATGTCCTTGATAGGACTGCGTTGGATTGGTATAGTGGTTTACCTAGACATTCCATTTACTCATTCAACCAAGTGGCTCAAGCCTTCCTGGACCATTTTTTGATCAATATCATCAAGAAGGTCACCATGACCGACTTGTACTCAACACGATAATACAAAGATGAATCTATCGCAGATTTTGTCACTCGTTGGTGAAGCCTCATCAACCAGCTCACATTCCAACTACCTCAAACCAAGCTTATAGAGTTGTTCACTAGGGCTTGTGCCAAGCACATCTCACCAACTCTCCAAGTCCAAACCTTTTGTACGTTTGACGAGGCATTCACCATGGCTAGAAAACTTGAAATTCATGTCATTGAAGAGAAGAAGATTGATTTTTATAACGAGAAAAGTTACATTTAAATCAAATGATGCCTCTTCCAAACCCCAAACCCCAAAACAACTATTCCAAAGCAAAAGGATCTACCAACGCGATAGTTTTAAAGGTTGACCCATCTCACCCATCTAATTAATGAAAAACTTCCTCCAACCTTTCTCCCATTCAATATTTTCAGTTCAAGTGGGAGAAACGCAAATACACTCCTATAGGAGAGCCCTATTCTTGATCTTAGAAGCAATTGTTCTTCCACCTATCAAACCACATACTGGTTTTGACCCCACTCGTCCTATGCCTACATGGTATAAGCAACATGACTATTGCAACTATCATCGCGTTAAATTTCATAGCAATAGTAATTGTATCACCTTCAAAAACATTGTCAAGAAATGTTAGATAATGGAGATCTAGTCTTGGAAAACCATAACGCACCGGCTAATCAGAACTTGCATATCTTCAAGAATTCGTTCCCAAATCATACCCCATCATCTAACCAACTGGTGAACCTTCAACGAATGATAGTAATGTTCATGAAGTTCATGTTGTTTTCGAAGTCATACCAGCCCTTCCTCAATTTCCTCATATCCCTCTATTGAGGAGAATCTTGCACGAACTCCTTTACCCACGAAGGAACCTATTTCATCTACTCCTTCACACAAAGAGGAGTCCCCTTCATCTCCCCTTCACCCATGGAGGAGTCCACAATATCTGTCGATGTCGTTTCACCACTCACCTCGCAACCTAATGAACAACCTATGGTGTTAACTCTCTTACCCATAGGAGATTCATGCTCACCTTCCTCTCCACCAAAAGAGGAGGCTGTATGCACCCAAAATTACATGTGTGACACTTTGTCATAAAATGGTTACAAAATTCCCAATGATGATTCAAGTCCTTTCAAGAAGGTGTTTGAGCTCTAATTTCCATTCGCAGTGTATATTTGTTGCCTAGACATCTTTACTTAGCCTTCCCGCACTTCTTCTAGCTTTCTACCTCTTTCTGCACAAGTTTTGGCCTTTAGTGCAGGACTGCCACCATGCCTAGGCGACGGTTCGAAAGCGCCACCGAAGATAGGGTAGCGGTCTTGAAATCTTTGCTGCCTTACGCAAGGCGATGGTCAAACCCGCTTTTTCCAGATTCTTCACGCGTGTTTTAACATGCGACGGTTCACTTAATTTCACTTTTTGCATGCATCTGTGAGCTGAATTGTCTAAAATTAGCTTTGATTGTTTGGTTCTCCTTCCTCCTATTTTTAAATAGATTTAATTAGTTAGAATTACTCCTTCTTTCCTTGTGCATGAAGGCACCTCCCATCCTCCATTCCTATATATTCCATGCTTGTATTCAAGAAAATGCCTGAGAATTTTGTGTATCTTGCATTGTATTGCTAATACGATCTTCTTTAGGAATTACATAGCCAAGCTCGATCTCTTGTGATATTTCTCTTCTACTGCATTACATCCGGATTTGCCATTAAGTGCCATTGCTCAAGCGCCATCCTCTTATTTTTGTTCTTGCATTCCCAATCCCTTGGACTCACATGAACACTTGGAGAAAGAAAGGAACATACTCTAGGGGGATAGATACAAGAACAACTAGATTTGCCAAAGCTCTTGCTAGTCAAGTTGGAATTGTGTGTTTGTTTACCTTGTGTGTTGAATTGTCAATTTCATATCAAATAGAGTAGAAAATCATTCATATCAAATAGAGTAGAGAATCATTCATTTCAGTAAGTTTTCCTTTTAACATTACCAGGGAAGTTGTGAGGGATGATAGCCCTTTCAGGGTCATGATTTGTTCTTCACCTCTAAGGTAGGGTTTGGATGATTTTGATCATATTAGGTTGTTTGATTTAGATTAGATTCATACATTTGCACAAGTAACCAGCTACATCCGGTTATTACTTGTCTTTATTTTATTTATTAGATTAGAACACATTGCTTAAAGATTAGAAAAGAACAAAAATATTTCCTTTGATAGATTAGTTTACTTTTATTGCTTTGATCCAAAATATTGTGAAAACTCCAAAAACATATATTAGATCTCTTTCAATAATTAGTTTGCTTATTAAAAGTCATTTTATTTCATTTTGTATGACCATCAATGGTCCACAATAGGAAAAGACATACAGTTGTGATCCATTGGTCCCACAACCCAACAAGCCAGAGTTAATAACTGACATTGACACCATCTTACATTTGACAATCTTACGCACACCTGCAAATTTTGCTGAGAAGATAGAACAACTCAATACACTAAACATAGCTGCTAATCAAGCCTATGACTATTAGATTGCTCTACAGAAATAGGGTTTGATTACGCGCATGACCATCCTAGGGCACTGACCTCTGCGAGTCTTTGGTTTTGATCCTCGGGTCCCACAACCCAATGGGCCTGCTAGTCAGTTAGACATTGACACTAGTTTGCATATATTAGTATTCAAATCTTCACCACTTCCACCAGATATTATTGCACAACTTTCCTTCATCGAGCATAAGCAGTTGACCAAGTAAAGACTTTCGGACAAGACGAAAAATCACCCGTAAATACATGTGGCTTCATCGTGCCTCTCATTCTTACTTCTATGACCTTGTCTAGAAATCTATACGAGGCACCCATAGGTCATTTTCTGCATGTTCAACAACCAATGAATAAAATCTCGGTCAAGCTCGACATTGATTGGAGTCTACGAGTGGCTATTATCTCAAACCAAACTATCACACCACTTCAAGTTAGGAGAGCATTCTTTGCTTTAGACTCACAGATCCGACATTGCATGTTGAAGATATAATATTTCCCAATTAGCTTGATCCCCATCACCACACTCACATTCGCAATCATTCTATACCAATTGTCTCGGCATGACCTTGGGAGGTCGGGTGCGAAGAAGGTCACGTGTTGATTTTCTATCGTACAAATTGGTGAACCCGATGTGAAGGATTAATTCCTTCTTGTTTCCTTTATGTCCTTGTTATTACCTCATTTTTCCATTTCTTCCCCTATTTTGGTAGGTATTTTATACCTTTTAAAATATGTCTGGAAGAGAGTTTGGTGGGCCATTTGGCTCTAATAGATATTACACCAATGTGCAACCATAACAATCCCCTTCTCTTTCAAGGTGGGGTGAAAATTACACAAGCAATGTCCAAACCTCCCCTAGTTACACTTCAAATCCCATTAGCTATGTAAGGATGGAGGAGGTTGATCAACCATTAGACATGCAATATAGTCAACCCAATGTAAACCACGTTGTTATCACAAATGGAACAGGTTCTTACCATAGAGTCTTGTCAAGACCTCACATTGTCATGAAATCGGCAGAGGATGATCTATTTACATGAATAGCTAATCATCTTCGTCAGATAGATGAGTCTTTGGATAGAATGAAGGGCACAACATCTGATATTTCAAATACTTATCCCAAGATTCTTACTTCTAAGGAAGACAAGAATTATAACTTGAACAATTTATGACGGGGTATCATGAGCACCTGCTCAATCAAACCCTACGCCATAGGCACCCCAACAAGGGACTCAATTCTCTCCCAACGATCTCATTTCCACTTTAGTGGGGAGAACTAAAGAACTAGAAAGTGCCCAAATTTCACAACTAACACATGCAGTAGGGCATAACATGGAGTATCCAGTTGACAACAAAGGATACATCCCTTCCAATGAGAAACCAACATAATATCATGTACAATAAGGTTATCCGACTCATTAAAATCTAGGTGATCTTCTCATAGGGTTAGACACACTAGGGATGGGTCCTCATCCTTCTCAAGCTTATCCTACACAAGCTGGAAGTGTGTTCTTTAATGCCACCACAACAGAAATGCGGCGTTCCACGGTTTTACGCCCACACATCCATATCTGAGTACTATCCCACCTTACATGCATATGTATTCAAAAGCTCCCCAGATGGACCCATATACAATTCCCACTCCCTACATGCCATATCAAGGGACCCCATATGTTCTTGTCAATGCTTATCATGCATCTTATCCAACTCCTCCTCTGTTGCCTCCTCATCAAGCATCTTCGATGGTGGAATCTTACGCAATGGGTACATACGTTGAGTACTTAAAGGAGCCTCTTGAATTCACCATACATGGTGTCATGCTTCCACGCCTATTGTTGGATCTTCCAAAAATTAAGGGAAAAGGAGACCCAAATTCTCATATCAAGGCTTACGCTATTGCTATCATGGAATTACTTCCTTGGGATGTTGTAGCGGCTAAGATGTTTCCAAAGACTCTCGAAGGAATCTCATTGGATTAGTATTACCATATTTTAGAAGCTTCTATACATTCCCTTAAATAGCTTGTTTCTGAGTTCATCAAAGTATTCAACATGAACAAGTTGTTGCATACAAGGATTAGGGAGTTTCTGCATATTACACGGGAGCAAAATGAATTTGTCCACCATTTCATCTAGAGATGGCACCAAGTTCTCTATTCCTCTACAAGTGCACCCAACATGGACCGGATGGAACTTTGTAATCTTTTCCTTCACTCGCTCAATCGAGAGACTAAGGAAGAGGTCCAAAATTTTCCTTTCCGTAGTTATGAGGAAGTATTGGAAGGAGCACTTCAAATTGATCAAGCCTCTATAGACAGTGGGCGTAAGACCTATGGTCCCAATGGGAAATTGGTATCCCCAAATCAAAATAATGCAAATTATCAAAACAATGGTGCCAACAACCAAGGACCTAAGGGTGTGAATCAAAATCATGGTGCTACCATGAATAGTGCTACTAATCAAGCCAAGAACGTTGGTTTCCTGAATAACATCAACAATAACAATAACAATAACTCGGGAAATCAAAGAGGCCCTAACAACTGTTTCTTCTGTCAACACGGTTGATGTAAATCATCCCCCACAAAATAAAAATTAAACCCAAGGCCCAAACCACTATCAAAACTCCGTCCAAAGGGCAACGAATCATGGTTATAACAACCAATTCCAAAATTATAACCGAGGTTATAATCAGCAACAACAAGACACTTATCAAATGCCAACAGATTACGAACCTAACCTATATTGTGATTTCCATAAGGTTCGAGGTCATGATGATAGGAATTTTCACGATTGCAACAAGTTTCTGCAAAGACTTCCTGAAAACCAAAGGCAACTCTTTGTAGACATATTCCTAGCAAATCCTAAAACAAACTCGCAATCTGACTATACAGGACATGTAGCTCCTCATAATGCTAATGTGAGCATATTTCAAGATCCGATCCCTTCACATTCTAAAAATTTCAAGGTGAATTCAAAAACACAAACAAAGGCATTCCTATAGGAAACAATGACCATAAAGCCTCAACTTCTGACAACTCTCGGGTTGCTCCTAACCTTGGTTCAAACGATAATACAAAAATCTTAGGATTAGTTGAGCTAGAGGTTGAGTGTGAAATTAATGCAACAACTCGGATGAAGGAGTATGTTTCACAACCCTTACCCACTCGTTCCTTCCCATAGGATGATGTTCCTACAATCGCTAAACCAGTAGGAGCCTATGACTTGATATCAGATTTGAACAAGACCTTCTCTCACATTTTGTTTCTAGATTTGCTGAAGAATTCACCTGTGCATCGTTATGCATTGCTCAATGCACTAGGTCTTGGTCATTTAATCCATGTTATGCCACCTCCTAGTGCTCAAATAAATCATATTGACTTTGACATACATCCTCCGAGGACAAAGTGATAGGGATACTGGGTTTGTTTTCGATATAGACAAGATGCCATCTGACGCTAAAATTGCCCGAAGAGGTGATCCTGCCTTATTTTTACAAGTTTGGGTTTATAACAATTACATTAAGAGAGCCATGATTGATGATGGGGCTGTTGTAAATGTGGTTCCCTTCTCTTTCTTGTAGAAGTTGGGATATGGGGAGATAAATTGTTCCTCTATAAGAAACACGTTATGAGGGTACGACAGTCTTAAAGTGACCTCGATTGGAACCATAGTTCTTCCAGTCACGCTTGGTCCAAAAACCATCTTGACGGAGTTTTACATTATCAACAGGGAAACAAGTTATAACATGATCCTTGGGAGACCTTAGATTCATCGAATGAAGGCTATCCCTTCTACCTGTTCAAGAGATTAGATTCCTCCATTTAGGGAAGGTCTTCATCACTCAAGGGATCCTAAGCCCTTTGATATACATTTAGAAAACCTCAAGAAGAAGAAAGGAGTCCATACAGAGTATGAAATTCCCACGAATTAATTGAACAAACCACCTCCATCAAAAGAGTTAGCCTCGATCACCTCGGGTATGCCAAAGGTTGAAGTCATTGACCCACAAACATTTGAGGTGGCAAAAATAGATAAGGGTAAATCAATATCTGTGGAAACAGTGTCCACTAAAACCACAGTGGGAATTATGAAACTCTTAGAGAGTGATGATCGATCTTCCTCCCATTTGAACAACAGGGAATGGGTAGTCTTCTTGGTTTAGAATCTGTTCCCTCCGATGACCTAGGTCTAGGTGTGAACATGATATAATTAACAAATGAAGAAGGGAAATTTGAGATTGAAATAATGCCCATCAAAACCATCTCTAGGGGTTGTTCTATTCTAAACCCTAGTTTCGATCCATGTGCATCTGAAACTAATTTTTCCATATCCATGTGGTAAGGCCTCATCATTCAGCAAGAGTTACAAGTGAACACAATGTTCTACATAGGAGACAAGGTCGAGCAGCATAGTTATGCTCACCTACACACCATGTCTCAAAATGTGACAAAGAGGTGCATGAACGCCTCTTTTAGACAAATGGTTTTAATGATTGGACATATACACTTATGGGCAAGGGTTGTAAGTTTAAACCCAAAATGGTAGGCCCTTGTCAAGAGAACAGAAATTTTGAGGATAATGGTTCTCCATTGTGTACTTTTAGGGGTGAAGAATTCAATACTCGTCAAATTTCTTCACCTTAGGCATCATGACATGTAGTTTCACCTGCATTTCATATATACATTACTGCATCTGCATTGCATTTTCATTTTCCAGTTCATCTCATAAATTTGTGATCAAGGGACTTATTCTTATAGCAATTCTTAAAAACTTCTAAAAATATTGGCAAAACATTCAAATCACGTCTCTTCAAATTCTCATGGTATCATCAATTTTTTCAAATCATTTCATCAGTTCAAATAGGATAAGACAAAGTTTTAACCGTGATCATACCAGGACTGCATACTTGGTTTTGCTTATAGTCTCTTTCTAGATTAGGTGTCTTTGCCTATAGTCTGTTCTAGAAGCTTCATGGTGTCACATCTATCCCATAAAAATCTCTTTGGAAATAAGAACATACTAAACATTTTTCCTAGATGAGTAAGTCAAATACAAATCCACATAAAAATTTATTTTACACATTTCTTTACCCTACCTACCTTCGGTGTTGAGCCTACATCTCTTATTGGTGATGTAGGGTTGGGAAAGGAGAGAAATTCCCTTACTCGCCTATTCCTTGTTCGTGGTGATGAACCCATGCTTCCTCCTTGTAGCATGGGGCAAGGAGTAGGGTCTCGTTGAAAAACTTGAAAGTTACAAATAATTCGTTCAAATGTTGTGAAATCATAGGTAAAAGTCAAAGTGAGTTAGATGTCCAAAATTCCAAAAGATTTTAAAACCTCGAATCCAGATTTTGTCAACCAAGTAGCCATCTACGGATCTAAGTCTAGATAAACTGGAAAGTAAATCACATTCTAAGTTATGAAGTAACTTGAGTAGGGTGAAGTTGTAGTGTCCCAATTTGGTCCTGTCAAACCATTTTCTTTCCCTTATCATTACCATTCAAAAAAATTCGTAACTCATGCCCTTCCTGGCTCTTGGTGTTGAGCCCTCGCATCCTACTGGTTACATGGGGTCAGGAGTGGGGAAAGTACATCTTCTTATCATATCATTTTATTATCATGTTTTTCAAGACAATATGAAGTATCAAAGGTTGCTTAAAGAAGCTAAAATTCAAATATCACATTGTGTTCACATTATCATGTATCAGCATTATGAAATATAAAAACAAATCATCTTGTTATCATTTCACATCCACTACATACATTCAGAAAAGCATAGAAAAATAGAAGTTCTAAATATCTATAGTACACATGAGAGATAAACCACAAAAAAATCAACTCGAGATATGATGGGATACCAAACCAAAAATAAGATTTTGTATATATCATGGTGAATCAAGTTTGTATACAATGTCGCCACGCACTAGGCATGGTCAAACGCTCGCACCGAGCCCGAAACATACAAAAACAAATCCTATAAATGACCGAAAAATGCCATCAAAGCAATAAAAATGGCCCAATGGCTTGTCAATCCCTATGAGATCCCTCGGATGGTGCTCGACAGCAAGTCGGGGCTCCTACTATGGCTACGACGATGCTGGGAGTGAACAGAATGATGTGAGTGCTCATGGTGGCGTCCGCTACCTGTGGCCTCACTGTGAGAATGGCTTTGTCTCATCAAGCGCTCGAAAGTCTCATACCCGACCACCTGGGTATAGAGGGAATTCACTATCTTCGTTACCTTCCACACAGGGGAAAACACGTTAGTGTGTCTACCTGTGGCTAATGGTTGGCTCGAGTTGGCAGCCAACTTAGCTCGGGTCTTCCTCGAGGGGATCAACAGAGTATCCACACATACCCAAAATATAATCTCTCGCCACTCCTGTGTCGTCACTACAAGAAGAAAGTAAGAAGCGATAAGTTAGGAAAACAAAAGAAAGAAAGAGATACAAGTCAACATTCCTAACTAACAAAGTCAAAAAGGGGGGAGAGTATTAAACTTACTCAAGTCTCCGAGCATCTAGGTAGGATCGACAACTATTATTTCCGTTGTTGTTGGTGGCTATAGGGCTTCCCCAATGCCAAAAGTGAATCGTTGTCCTACAACAGACTCATCATCCCCCTCTCCATCATGAGGAAGTGTCGACTCTAAGACTAAGGTCTCTCTCTCAACACTAACCTCCTCGAATGTTGTTCTCAGCATCCCCTGAGTATCATGCCACTCAGGGTCACTCTCCTCCTCCTCTACATGGGCTACCTCACCAATCCCAACACCAAATCCCTCATCCTCTGTGTCCTCTCCAATTGACTCCTCCTTCGTCTCATCCCTTGTATCCTCCGTAGATTCAAATTCAAGATCAATGGGCTCATCCTACTCCCTGTTGTGATTAGGAGCAGCCGCAATCTGAAGTAGGGGTCTTAAAGGGGCACCAACTGCCCGACGAGCACATACCACCCGTCTAACCGCAATGGGAACACCTAGAACAACCACTTTCCAACCATGATCCCCTCTAGGGGCCCTCACGAGCCTCCTGGATAGTCTTATAAACTAGAGTGATGAGAGGGAGCATATCAATGTATGGAAGGCCAAACTCTTGGGGACCGATTAAATGGGTGGACCTCAAGTCTCCTACTCACAACCGAGTTGACTGTCGAAGAGCAAGCTACTATGGTGGTCAGCATACGTACCCAAAATTGTAAGGTCTTATCTTTTTGAAACAACGTAACAGGTGCCCCAATGATGATACAAGTCTCCTCGCAAGGTGTTCGAGATCCAGAAAATCTCTCCAAGTGTGAGTTAACATCCCACATGCCCCGCTTAGCCCCCATGTGCTTTGTTTTCCATTTTCCCCTCTTTTTTTGCCTTTTTCTCTTGATGATGAAACCGCCGCCCTACAGGCGGTGGTCTCGTGACCGCGCGCCTAAAGAACAGGGCGGTGGTCTCAGAATCGCCGCCAAGCGAGGCGACGGTCCTTACAAGTTTTCCAGAAAGCTCTTTTAACATGACTCACGTAATTTCAACGTTTTACTAGCTTTCTTTCACCGCCATAAGCTTGCATTTATGATTTTGGTTCCCTAGAATAGTGTTTTGCCATTGTTTATAGTTTAAGAGTTCAATTTGGTTTTTACCTTGGGTAAATACAAATGCTATAAATAGATGGCTTGTGCTCAAGAAAATGGCCCCTCAAATTTGCCTCTAAATTTCTCTTTGCAATAGATTAGCCTTTCATTTTGCTTAGAGTTCTTAGTTTCTTTCATTGCATGCTTAGTTAGTATTGTTTTGCTGTTAGGAAGCCACATATCCATCTTGTGCAAGTGTCTTTGTCGATATTTCATCCAATCCATTGGAGTAGAATAGTTTGTTTTCAATAGGAAGCCATTAAAGTTGCAAGTTTTGTTCTTCAAGCGGGATAGTTTCAGTTCAGGACGCTTTATGTTGCATGACTCGATAAATCCCGCTAGAATTGCATAAGCCAAGCTCGTACTCTCTTGCGCTATCCCTCTCTACTACTCGCATTGTATTCGGATCTGTATCCTAAGTTGCCTTTATCCCAATATCTACTTTCATTGATGCTAGCATTACACGCTTTTCTGGATCCACGTGAACACGAAGGAACGAGGAGATCACACTGAGGGGACAAGATCACACACACCATCGGATTCGCCACTGTTCTGCAGAATCCAGGTTCTAGCTTTCAAAGTTCTAGTTAGAAACATATCAAATAAAGTAGCCAATCACTTTATTTTAGTCAATTCTACTCTCGATATTGCCAGGGAAGCTGTGGGGATTGATAGTTTCTGAGAAACTATGATTCACTCCTCACTTCTGAGGTAGGATCGAGAGTCTTGCAAATAGATTAGATCAATTATTTCATTATTTAGAATAGGTTCACAATTGCACAGACAAATAGCTACACTCGGTTATCTTGTTTGTTTTAATTTCATCATTAGATTAATTGTCAAATTCTAGATATGTTAAAGTAGTTGCTCTTTTAAGTTCATTCATAAAGTTCATCAGAAAATACAAAAAAAAGAGAGAAATCATATATGCTATAGATATACTTCACGTAGTTAAATTTCACTTTGCGTTGCAGTTTATTTACATTGTTGCTTTTGTATGACAATCACGGGACCTAGAGAGCCCAGAGAATACGCATTCGAGCCAATCGTGCCCCAACCTAATCTCATCACAGCAATAACTGACATAGATCAAAATCTCAGGATCCAAGTTTTCCGAACAACGGTAAACTTACAACAAATTGATTCCCAGTTAAGCGGGTTAAACATAGAAGACGACAAAGCGCATACGTTTTGGTCGAATCAACCAAACTACAGATTACCCTAAGCTCATATCCGCATGACTGCAGAAGGGTTTGAAAGAGAGCAGACCTTTAGTTGTGATCCTTTGGTCCCACAAACGGGCGCAGGAGACACTCTTACAGAGATATAGATACCGAACTTAAGAGTTCGGGTTGCCTGACGAACGCCCTGTAAGATATTCTGAGAAAATCACACAGTTATTGATTCTAAATATAGAAGCTGAGAAAGCATACGATTACTGGATACTAGGGATTAGGGGTTGATTCCGCACATGACCATAGCAGGACCACAACAAATACGAATCTACGGTTGTGACCCACAAGTCCCACAGCCCAACGAGCCCATAGGTGAATCAGACATAGATGCTGGCCTACGTACACTAGTATTCCAGTCTACTCCACTTCCACCTATCATCATTGAACAGTTATCCTTATTAAACATAGCAGCTAACGAAGCTAGGGAATTTTGGACTAGGCCAGAGAATCGCCCATAGAAATAACTATATCCATCATTCATTTTATGACCCTGTCCTGGAGACATACACGAAACTATCCCAGGTCATTTTCCACGTATTCCACAACCCATAGATCGAATCACGCCAGAGCTTGATATTGATTGGAGCCTTCAAGTAGTCATCCTTTCCGATCGATCTATCACACCAGTTTAGGTTAGGAGGGCCTTCTTTGCCTTAGATTCGCAAATTCCATTAGTGCGTATTGAAGACATCAGATTGCCTAACTAGTTTGTCTGCATCCCACACATATTCCATCCCACCGGCTGTCTCGGCACGACCTCGGGAGGTTGGGTGCGAGGAAGAGTTACTTGTAGATTCCCAAGCTCGCTTGTCACTTTTCCATCATACAGTCACCTCAATCCCAATATCCCCGCCATGTCCCGATAAGGTGTGGCAGTCATGTCTATCATAGTCGGGAGGCCATGGGCTGGTGTAGCATCCTAAGTACTTACATACCTATTCATCTAGCTACCCAAATAGCCCCTAGATCTCATTGGTACTCCCCTGTCATACGAGATGAAACGCTCATAAACCCAACTCATCACAAGAGTGGGGTGGCTCAATGATTTCCGCCATCTAGCCACCTTGTATAGATCATGATAGGTAGTCCCAAGATATATGTGCCCCAAGCATATTTGTGGCCATGTCCTTGACTTGTGTAATGATAGGAGCTCGACAATACAAGAGGTTATCACCACCCTTGTCCTTGGTCAATCGAGAAGACAAGATACCCATTATGGCTCTGCGTGATGATAGGACCGGGAGTGGTGGCAATGGACTTGATGCGCCTAGAATTCAATGATACCAACCCAATAAAACCCCTGGACACGTTAGCACATCACTCGGCCTAAAGCGAGCGCTCACCGAAGCGCGAAAAGGTACCAAGTCCCCTTTTGGGTTGGTGTTGCGGGATGTTATCATGATGAAGACTTATCATTACTAACACATCATTCTACAAAGCATACCAGATCTATACCTAAGGAAAAGCAAATTTAGGTACTAACCATGATGAAATCAAAAGCATACTAGATTCAGATACACATAGAACCAACACTTAGTTTTAGCCAATATCCTTCATTATATTCAATGTAATAAGTTTATGAAGCTTCATTATCATATCGTAGTATGTGCATAACAAATTTAATAGCATATCTTTGTATATCTCGATCCCCCTTCATTACACGAGTTTACTACAAATATATAAGGGTGGGGACTTGCCCTTCACCGCTTATCCATTCCCAAAATAGGTCACATGTTATTCTTAGCCACACGCCTTTACAAAACTAGCCACACATGCAAGTGTGCTAACAATAGGCTACTACTAGCTAACTGATAGTATTAGATCTATTTCTGGCTTGTGTCCATGCAAAGTGCTTCGTATCCAATCCTCCAAAAATAGCCAATGTGTGGCATGCACGTCTCTCTCTTGTCTGTGTGCTCTGCATGCCATCTCTAAAAATAGACCTTTTTGAGTGAAAACAACTAAGTCCCGAAAAACTAAACTTCTATTCCACACGTGCGTTCTCCCTATCCATTCGCGCCTTTGAATATGACTTCCCTGCGTAGACTTCTTGTGTGATTTTTTCAAGTGTTCTTTGATCAACATTACCCCACACTAATTTAATTGTCGCCCGACAATGGTCATCTCCAAAACTAAAGTAAAGAATAGAAGAATGGAAAGAATGAAAGAATGTATGAAAGAATGTTTTTACTTTGTAGTCTCTTCTTCAACCTGAACAACTAATTCAGGATATTCTGTTTTATTTCAGCCTCCAAGGTCTACCACTCAGCGAGTGCTTCCTCTACTTTTTCTGGAATGTCCACAAAGCAATGGACTCCAATTCATCCCTCACAATCTCCCCTTTTTCATTTTACAATACCAACATAATGTTGGACATTACAGTCATCCTTCCCTCTAGTAAATCCATCTTCTGCGTAATGAGCTTACCAAGCTCTTCCGGTCGAGTCTTGTGTGGTTCGCCTTGCGCTCTGTTTAACCATTGATAATCTTTCGTGTGGCCAAATGTTTTGTCCTTCATCACTTTCGGACCTCATTGTTCTCCTCCAAGGTTTTTATGTCGATGAGCACCTCTGAGCGTGCTGCAGATGTTTAATGTTTGGTCTGCTTTCTTCAGTTCTTCTTGTAGCACTTGCAACAGCCCTTCATAGGATGCAATCTTCCGCATCACTAAAGCCTTCTCTTGTTCTGCCTCTTGTGTTGGTTCCTTTGGTGCTGGCATGCGCAGAGGCTCATCTTCAAGTACTAGGTCCACCAACTTTCCTACATAGTGTATTGCTAAAGGAAACATCTTTGGTACCTTTGGCTCCAAGTGTGGCCTAGCTCTTATGACATTGTCACCAATTTCCTCTGCGATGTTGATAAATACAGCGTTTTTTTTCTGTGCCAAGTCTCTCTCCTACGTTAGGCACGCTATTTCCCATCTTTAGTTTTGATCTCTTCCCTGAGCACCCTAATTGTGGCAGCCTTGTCCATATTCCGCCTTGCCACCTCTGTTGAGACTTTCACTAATGCATTGCTTACTTGTTCATCTGACATGACAACAGTAGGATTTACAGTCATGTGTCTAGCCTGAGGTGTTTTCTTCAACCTCCGTGATATGCATGACTCCTCACATACATCAAAATATGGCTCATCCATGTGTGTGTGCATGGACCATGATAATTGCTTCCTCGTGCGCACTGTAGCCATATCTTCATCCATTAGTTCCTAACCATATAATTCCTTTTGCGATAGTGTGCTCTGGAAATGGGCGCGAACAATTTTACCTGCGTCCTCTGCATAACCCATGGCTGGTGGAATGTGCTCTCCACTTGTTCTTCTAGACTGAGGCTGCTTAGGAACTTGAGCTTCCAGATTTGGAACTTGTGTTTCCATGTCTTGCATGGTCTCTGTAGTTGTCTCATCTGTTCCCTTTTCCTCCTCTTCTCCTTGCTTCAATTCCTCATCTTTTTGTTCTACATTCTCTAGAGGTGTAGGAGAAGTAGGTGTGCTTTCCTTTGACTCTTCTGCCTCCTCGTTTAACTTCAATTTCCTTCTCCTTTTCGCAGTTGTATCTTTCGGTGGAGAGAGCGTGGGTGACTTACGCACTGTTTGCAGAGTAACACCTTGAGTCCTTGTTCTCCTAAATACTTGCTTAAATATAAGCTCTCCTTGGACTGCATCTAAGTCCTCATTATCCCCCTCTTGTGGTTGAGGTGGTGTAGTGTCGCGCTCAACTTCATCCTTGTTCGTAGGATGTCTTCTACCTCTATGATCTAAACCACCACTATCCTTGTGCTCATCCTCCACTTCTATTGGCTTTGTGGGCTTAGGCACTGGGATGTTCTCCATCATGTGCTTACCCTTTGGTGGTGCTGGAAGTGTGAACTCATCTTCCACATACTTGTTATTCTCCATCTTGGGCTTCAGTTGAAGATATACCAATGCTGCTCAATATCTCCCACAACCAAACTTATTGGTTTAATGCTCAATACATCTGAAATGAGTCTTTCAATATATGCACCCCGCCCTGGATACACATATTTTTTCCTTAGTGTGTGGTATTCACAATATACCTTATCTGCATTGAATGTTAGTCATCGTGCGTGTGTGAGAACGTGTCTTGACTGACACCTAGAAGTACTTTGTTATGAAGGAATATGGTAACTTACACCAAGGGCTCCATGCTCCATCCTTCATGGCAATCCACATTATACAGAAATGTTGGTATATAGCGAATCGAATCGCCTTTTCAACCATCGAAGGCAAGTCTTTGGGGATGTTTCATTCTTCTTCAAAGGTCGCGCAGAGCCTATCGTACCATTTCTCAACCCTTTACTTGACTTGTTCAGTCATGGATCCCTCACACAAGTACTTTTTGAAGCGTTCTGCAGGTGACTTGTGTTCCATGGGATACTCCCATATCTTCTCCTTCGGTCCATCAGGTACCCCAATCTCCATGAACGACAGTGATAACATAATAGCTCCAAAGCTGATCTTTCCTCCCCGCGCACTTACTCAACGATTGTTTTTCGCAATATACCGCGAAATGTTATAGACTACCTCTTTAGACATCTTTTTGGCAATGTGCAGCCACATGGTATTCACTTGTGACCACCTTTCTTGGTCATTTAGCTTTGTAACAAGATGTGTGGCTGCTTGCACAACTGGATACTTCTTTAATTTGTCAATGTCCATGTCGCGTGGACCCTTTCTCGTACCCAACTCCTTTACGGTCTCAATATTGTGGTCTTGTCTATTAAATCATCTTTCAAATCTTATTTTATGTCTTTCAACCCCGTTCTACCGTGGAGATGAGCGTGGCTTGTTGGCTATATTTTTCGTGCATAGCACAAAACCTAAAGGCGGTCATGAGATAAATCTCCCTCATCTACCAAGAAGGATCGTGTCAAATTTGTCAATTAAAGTATGCTAGTATCTATATGGGGTTTTACTTTAATCTGTCATTTCATGAACCATAGTTTATGCTGGGCAGCTAAAGTAAGTGATTGTTTAAGAAAGAAAATATTTATAGAAGAAGGGAATTATATAAACACAAAGAAGAAATGGGGAAGATGTGCATCCCAATCAATAGATAACAGAGTTGATTGCATGCACATAGAAGAAACCAATAGATATAAACATAGAATTATAAGCAAAGGTAGCTCTAGATCTAGATCTGAAATAACACAAAGTTTACTAAAAGATCTAAGATATAAAAGCTAGAAACATAATACATCGTGACACAAAGTTCTCCGGAAATCTGCTCATGTATATTCTTTTGCTTCAAGAGGCTCTCAAGGGTTTCAACACAAAGTCTTGAATACAAGGTTGCTGCTTACAAATTCTGATCATTAACCTGGAGGTTCTTCTCCTACTTATAGAATGTAGGAGGGAAAGTACAAATGGGAAACTCAATTGAACTGAAACATAAACAACAAGTAAATATGACATTTAGCAATCATCCTCCACTAACTTCTCCTTAAGTGACACATGTATCACTTAACTAATAGAATTGTTCCACATAACTTTAAGTAATGGTTTCAAAACCAATAACTTTAAAGTTTTACAATTTCATCCGGGAACATGGAAAATAGAAGAAGAAAGAATAGAAGAAGAAGTCAAGCCAGCTATAACATTTATGTCTTCTTTTTGTTCTGATATTGGATATACTTGTCGAACATGTAATTCAGCATCTTCCCATCTGTTTTAGCCACCGCTTCCTTTTCTGTCCTGAACTGCAGCAACCCTTCGTTCAACACCTTGATACATGCTTCCACATCTTCCAAGCTTGGCCCGAACCTCGCAATATCCGCCTGCAGTGCCACCAGTCTGCTAATGGAATTCATCAGAAAGGTTTAGTAGCTCCATCAATTCTCTTTTGTACCATCAGAAGAGAACCTTCCAAGGAATTAGGAACTCTGCTAGGAATAATCCACACGTATGAAGTAACACTTCCAACCACTTCCTCCTCAGTGAAAGAAATGATAATGTCTGGTAAGGATGATGTCCTACTCTCAAGTGCCTGCATCCTCTTCAAAGAAACTCGCAGATCTCTAAACGGAAAGATACTACAAAATCCACTGTTTCCCCTTCTCAACTCGATCCGTCCTGCATAATCTGCTCCATAACCAATACTTCTCTTGGCAGCTTGTTGATTTCGGCCAAAGTGCTTAGGTTACTCTCAAAGAATCGTGTGTTCATATCTACTATGCTCATCGCTAGTTCCTTCAGCCTATTTTTCTACATCATTCATAACCTTCCTGGCAAGGGCACTCTCTAAGTTGTACAGAAGCTTGACGAATAATCAGATTCTTCCATTCATCAATAGCTTTCACCTGATTGCTTACATCCTCCATCTCCTGCATAAGATGATCACTCACTTGTTCTGAAATGGGCTGAGTGGAAGGTTTAGCAACCTTGGCTATGATCTCGCACAACTGAGATACCTGCTTCTGAAGCTCGTCTTTCTCCACCTTTTCTCTGTCAAGCCTAAGGAATAAAGCATCTATCAATGTCTGTGTATCCTGCTTCAATCCTTCTGTGGTGGCTTGACCGATGGGTACTCGGTTGCTATCAAGTTACATCTTCTTCGTCGTGAGCTCGTCTTCCTTCTCTCTCCTTCTCGCTGAATCGACATCTCAAAGAAACTTCTGCGACTCACTCGATGATTAACCTTGAAGTTACCTTAGCAACTTTAGGTCTTCTGTCTTTCTCGGAACCAATGCGAAGCCAACCATTCGAGAAGTTACTTCGGAGAATGAGAAGTTGTTGAGTGCATTACTATCTCCCACTTTGTTTCCTCTCCATCGGGAAAGTGCTCCAGTGTTATGGCTGCCATCTTCGAACCATCCAAGGACAAAGATCTTTCGAACTCGCCATTTGCAGCTTCAACATCTCTTCGGAATAGTCTTTGAACAAAGTGGCTGAGGAGAGAAGATGAATGTTTCGTATTCAAAGTGGAGTCATGGAAGTGTCCTCGCTAAGGTGCAACAATGGTGGAGTATGAATGCCGGAGAAGCCGAAACTAAAGTCATAGCCGTGGAAGTGATCTTTTCCTTTGATTGAGATCTTCACGCATTTTTAACTTCGACCTTCTTTGCTTTCTCCTCCATGATTTCTTTTGAGGGAATCTCCTGTGCCGAAGTTGCCCATGACTTGATTCATCAATGCTTCATCAAGGCAGTATCCCTTCATCAGCAACAAGTTTGAAGTATTCACGTAACAATGCCGACCTTTTTCAATCGTATGGCAGCCCCCTACATTATCTTGAAGTACGACTCTATCTCCTCCCATTTGATGGTAAGTGTCAAGTAACACATTCCCATCATCTTTAAGATCCGCAGGTATCCGCTCTAGTCCAAATTCGAACACTTGTCGTGATGATAGCCTACTGAAATCCTTCTTTCTAACCTCGTACTCACTTTTGCACTTCATCCAGAAATCCTCTAATGAAGGCACATATGCGTACTCCTAGGAGATCATCTTCCTGGCTACTCCAAATGGATCGAAGTTTAGCCGTGGGAAGAACTCTTGCTCATATTCGGACAACATCTCCATCTCCATCCCTCAAGCTCTATGAATGCTCTGGCAGCTATAATGTCCACAAGTGATCGGGAAGAAGCCCGTAGACTTGTGCCGTTTATTTGATCAAGGTCGTGTATCTCAACAAGGTGTCTGTTCGGCTCCATGGTGATTAATCTATCATTTGGATATCTAGGCAGCTTAACGGTTCTCTAGAAAAGCTAGTAACCCTGAGGTATGTGAAATATGCAAACTGAATGAATAGATCGCCATTCTGGATACAGCTTCCCACACTTCCTTGCTCACCTTGTTGGCCTTTAGGTCCCTGTCTAGCCTGCAAATGAATTCGTAAGAATCCATCATTGACCACTTTGAAATCTTTCTCACGTGTAGGTACAGTAAGCTGTGGGTAGCACTCAAAAATGGGGTCCTTAGAAAGAACGCCACATCTATCCAACTTGGAGAAGATTCCTTGTGAAGCTGCAACGTACACTAAGTAGGAAGTCATTTTGAAGCCGAAAGTACACTTCACATTCGGAGTTGCTCACCAATGTTGTCGCTAATAATTTCCGACCAATTGATTACGGAATCAACCTTGTTGACTTCAATGGTCCTAATGAAAGCATACATCCATGTACGGAAAGTGTGAGTGTTCGCCTCGCCATTAATCATGCATAACAATTTGGCAACATCATCTACCTCCTGCACCTGATTGGACCGTGGAAGAGTTCTTGGGAACTTAGAAGGAGATCTGGGCTTCTTCATGTATCTGTTGTTTATTATGTTCATGTAGTCAAATCTATGTTTCTCCCACCTACTGCCGGCATCCTAAATGCTAATGGAAGTCACCACCTTTCGAGCCGAAATCTTCAAGCAATAATTGATGAACTCTGTGTCCAACCAAATTATTGTTTTCCCCGTAGCATCTCGCACTGATTTGGATGAAGGATGGTAAGACCTAGCACACTCCATAATGAACTCTGGCAACTGGGCTATGTATGGAAAGGCTGCACTTGAATAATTCCACTGCTTTTAACTACACGCATGAGTGAAGTCTTTCCTGCTCTGGATCTATCAATAAATTCAGAAAGAGGTTTCGGACCTAGATCTGTGTCTCCTATGTCTGCAAATTTGGAAGTGATGCATGACTCCATTGTGCTTTCTTTTTCATCCCTTTTTGTCATGGCTTTGTCTATCTTTGTCTGAATAATTCTTTTTCTTCTTATTCGGCCGAAATTCTTTAAAACTGGTGCAGATATGGATAATTCTTGATTGGAGGATATATTCAATGTATTGGACATTGATTAAAGCTCATTTTCTTTTTGTAAAGCACCTCTAACGAATTCCCGTAGCTTAATTCAGACAAAGATGGCAACCGGAACATGAAGTGAATTTTAATTATAAAAATCTGCATAATTCAAGCCTGCTGCCCCAAAAATTGATGTTTTGTTTGCATGCAAAGTGAGCATGAATTTTTCCAACTTCACCTGAGCACCTGTATCACTTATGTAAACAATTATCCAGACACAAATCAACTTCCTTCAACCTGTGCGCCAAAATTGGAAGCTTTTAGCATTGATTTCACCTTCTTTTGAGCAAAAATCCTCTTCAAATGGGGCGCACTTTTCCTCTGGGCTGCACTTCTTTACCTGTGAATTAATTAATTCATCCTTATGGCAGCCCCTGCTTATATAACCCTTGTGATTCTATAATTAATTAATGCCTTTGCTATTACTGGCAATTAATTAATTAATTAATGAGCTTCACTCTTCAAATGGGGCGCCTATTATTGTGTGCATGTTTATGGCTGCCATTAAATAAAAAATTTATTTAATTTTAGACTTATGCTTCCACTTAACTCAAGCCTCACAGTGTGCTTTGACCTTAGCCACTGAAAATAGGAATTAATTTAATCATTTAATATTTTTAAAAGTATTATTTCTCTCCCAAAAGGGGCGCAGTTTTTGACATAAAGGGGCTGCCATTAAATAAATTTATTTATTTAATTTTAGAACAGTCTATTTTCAACCACCTTTTGTCCTTTAACTTCAGTTGACTTTTCCACAAGCCTGGGCGCCAAAATTGGATGAATAATTAATTAAATTAATCAATTTAAAGGTTGCCTTTACTTCTCCAAAGGGGGCGCACTTTTTGACATAAAGAATTCTATTTTTAAGAAACACATGACAATGGGATTTTTTACCCTGCAAGGCAGCCCTGAAAATCCCATGATTCACTTGACTTTCATAATGGGATTATTTACCCTGCAAGGCAGGCAATAAAATCCCATGATTCACTTAAGTGATCTTTCTTTTATTCCACAATGGGAATTTTTACCCTGCAAGGCAGGTAATAAATTCCCGCCTGCCTGCTGCCTCTAATTTTCCCATTGTCACTTAAGTGGCATTGCTTTCATGGGAAAAAGTACCCTACTAGGTAGGTACAAAATTCCCACCTGCCTGTTGCTTCTAATTTTCCCATGATCCACTTCAATTCTTCTTTTTCCAAAAATGCGGCCAGCCCAAAAGAGGCTTTTTGGTGCACGACTTCATCTTTTCCCAGTGAACCAGACCTCCGATGGCGACTTCCTTCTGGCATAACATGCATATATGATCCCCAGTTACTCCAGGCCAAGAATTAGGCCAAACTAGCAAAGGAATTGATCTAGAGAAATTTCACAGAAAACGAAACGGAAAAACACAAAAACACAAAACGTTGCCAAAAGTCACAAATAAAGTCCAATGCATTCTGGTTAAAACCCTACTGGTATATGGGAATAATGATATGTACGATCACAATAGAGTTAAACCGAGCACAAATTGCCTCAAACGGGGCTCAAAATAATTAAATACAAATTTCAGACAAATCCCGACGACAAAATATAACAACTTTGGGCATCTGGGTATTTGGCAAAAATGGCTAATATGGCTCTTTGAGAATATCTTGACGCAAGACAAGAAATTTCGACAATAAAAACACAAAATGACCCATTATTTTAAAAGTATGAATTTTTTTTTAATAGGGTAGTCACTGATTTCAGGATGAAACTGGGACACCACGGCTGAAATTCTCAGTTGGCGTTCTACAAAGTAGAAAAATCTTTGTGCACTCGCTCATGAGCCACCTGGGTACAAGGGCTCATATTTCTAAGTAAGGGAGTTCATATAGCTGTTAAAATCCAATCTTATTTAAGAGCTTTCGCCAAAGCATCATCATACACCGGCATCTCTTCCACTATGCATTTATTTTTCTTCGTGTTGAGAAACGCGTCAAGCTCCTTCTTATTCTCTCATGTACGGTGATTATACTCACTCACCTTACTTTTCCTTATGTGAGAATCCCACTTGGCCAACGATAACCCCTCTAGATATTGCATTTCGAAAAATTACTTTCGGGAGACATATCCTCTTCTTCTTCTCGCCACCTCCTTTCCCTTCACTCCTGTTCACAGAATCGCTTTCCTAGTAACATTTCTACCTTGCAATCCTTTGTAGATCCTTACCTCTTGAATTCTACAATGTATGAATCAAACCCTAGCTCGATTCAGCGTGCCCTAGGTGAAATTACGTGCCCTTACTCCTCTTTGTCACCTTTCTTTGCTCAAACCCTTTACCAATGGGGACACAAGCTCTTTCTACACATATATCTCTTCATCACGACTGGTTACACACCTCTCACACCTCAATACAATCACTCGGCTCTTCGCACTTGGCTCCTTTTCAAATACTCTTAATCGCAACAAAAAATGAACTTGCATCCCATCCTTATATAGATTTTCAAATTTTTGATGCATTCATTGCTCCTTCACCTACCAAATATCCTCTCATTAATTGACCAATTCCATCCTTTCCCGTGTTACATCTTCGCGCTCGGCCTATAACCTTCTAATACGCCTTCTTACCCTCTCGGTCACCAACTTCTCTTCAACACGCTTCCTCGCGCCTATGTACCTCATTACTGCACCTTCTACTAGTAGTTGTTATGGCCTCTGCTTACCTCATGTTATACTTTTCCTTCATTCATCTCCATCTTTGGTCACTTTTAGAGGCAATCTTTTGAATTCAACAAAGACCAGAAAGAACTTATTCCTTTCACCTTTCAATTCCCATAATCTTGTACTCGGATATCGATAACCACCCCACACTAAAAGTATGGCAGTCCTCTCTACGCAGTAAACATACTTCATGTAGTAACTAGCTTCATGCACGCAAGTGTGCTTATTTCACAACACACCAACTAAATTGAAAAGGTATAGCGATAAAGAAGGAAACACATTAAGGAAATATAGAATTGAAAACCAAATCTAAATGGCAACACGCGCTTATTACAAACACCAAGAAGACTTATTTATAGTAGGGCTTCACTTACCCCGTTGAAGTAACCGGGTAGTCGTGTTCCATCAAGTGCTTCTAATTGGCAAGCGCTTGTTTCAAGGATGTAAGTGATAACATACGGCCCTAACCAATGTACCTTAAGTTTGCCCGGATGGTGCAAGAACTTAGAGTCGTAAAGAAGTACCAGTTGTCCAATCTCAAACTTCATATCCCTAATGTTTTTGTTATGCCATGCTTTCTACTTGGCCTTTTCTTGCTTCTGACTCCAACGTGTTATGGCTCATCGATCATCCAAGTGAATTAGCTTTTTAATCCGTTCTTCTAAAGCTTGCTCATCAGCTACACCTCTAGCGTGCGCAATACGCAAAAGGTAACATAAATTCCATAGGAAGAACGACTTCTGTGCCAAACACTAACTGAAATGGTGTTACTTTGTTTAACCTTTTATATGTTGTTTGATATGCCCAAAGTACTGTAGATACTTTATCATCCCAATCCTTTCTTCCAACATCATGATTTTTGTCAATGTGTGGCCCAAAATTTTGTTGAAAGCCTCAGCAATCCCATTTTCCTGAGGATGATAGGGTGTAGTCTTATGGTGTGCAATCATGAACTCATCCAATAAAATTTTGATTGTCTCATTAAGAAAATGTGTGCCCCTATCACTAGTCAAACTCAAAGGACATCCATACCTTGTAATAATATGTTCCCATAGAAACCAAGCTATGTAGCCATTATACAGTCCTTGGTAGGTGTTGCTTTTTCCCACCTTGTCAGATAGTCTGTGCAAGTTATAATGTAGCATGATCCAGTTCTACACGCAGCTAGTGAAATAGGACCCACAAAATCTATAGCCCATTTCTCAAACGGTTCTACGCTAGCAATAGGTCTCAGAGGCATTTCATCTCGCTGACTTGGTCTTCTAAGACATTGATAATGATCACATGCCTTACAAAATTCCTTACAATCTTTATAGAGGGTCTCCCACCATAATCCAATGAGTAGAATCTTACGCATTATGGCATCACCTGCATAGTGGCCTCCTACAATTCCACCATGAGCTTCTTCCATAATGCCCATGTGCTCATGTTCCAATATACAACGGTGCAATACTTCATCCTTTCCCATTTTGTACAAGTCACCACTGTTTAACATATAAAGTGCAATGCGTATAGCAAGTTGTTTCTTCTCCAAGGATTTCATTCCTTCTGGTGCCATCCCTATGCATAAAAATACAGCAATGTCCTCTAGTTCTGATGGCGTGTGTTGTAACCTATATAACTATGCATTTGGCATGGTATCCTCAATTCGCTCGTGATTCTTCCCCCCGATGGATTCTTGATAAATGGTTTGGTCCAAAATTACTTTTTCCTGGTTTTACCACAACTGTGAAATCAAACTCTTGAAATAAGAGCACCCATCAACATATGCACCCTTGTAAAATAGGCTTATTTACCAAATACTTCAATGCCATGTGATTTGTATAAAAGATGAATGGTGTAGCTAGTAGGTATTGATGAAATTTATGCAACGATAGATCATTGACAAAGCTTCGCGCTTTGTAGTTGTGTAATTATGTTCTGCAGGAGTTAGCTTTCTACTAGTAAAATAGATAGGATGATCTACAATACCTTCTCCAAGTTGATCCAACACTGCATCAATGGCCATGCCAGAGGCATCAACATGTACATGAAATGGTTTTTCCATGAAGGAAAACATGAATAGGTGTGGTAGTAAGTTTCTCCTTTAATGTCTCTCGGATGCGCGATGCCACGTCTTCTCCCCAAGAGAATGTACCTTTCCTTTCAAGAACTCTTCTAAGGGTGCAACAACTTTGGCATAGCCTTTGATAAAAATTTTGTAATATCTGTATGTCCCAAAATCCACGCACCTCACTTTGACCTTTGGTAGGCTCCCCTATGCCTATAATGACCGCAACTTTCGTTGGGTCAACTCAACTAAAGAACCCTCTTTGCAGATTATGTGTCCTAAAATTATCCCAAATGGTGTAGCAAATATGCACTTCTTGATGTTCAAAGAGATAATCAACTACCTACACCATTCAAACATTAAGCGCAGATTGTCACGGTGATCCTTAAATAATCCATACATCGTCCAATCGCCTAAATATACATGTAAGAAGTTATGAATAAATTCCTTGAATGCTTGGACAACTATGCGCAAAAATACAAAGCAGGAGCATTTTTAGACCAAAAGGCATGACAATATAGGTGAAGCTACCCCATTCAGTAGTAAATGTAGTCTTTTCTTGATCCTCTTGGGTAATTCTAACCTAATGATACCCAGAGAACCCATCTGTAAATGAATATATTTCGTGCCCTGTAACTCCTTCTAGTATTTCCTCAATAAATGGCGTAGGGAATGGATCAATTACACATGTAGCATTCAGCCCGTAGTCCATGCATATTCTAATCCATCCATCCTTCTTGATATTGATCACCATTGGACTAACCCATTCGACTTATCAAGGGCTTGATAATTCCAGACTTCAACATGTTATCAATCTCTTCTTTGACCTTTTTGCACAAATTGGGGTTCATTCTATAAGGTCTCTTTCTAACTGGGTGCGCACCCTCTTTAAGCTTTATCTTCATCTCCCCTAATGATTCATGCATGCCTTTGAGTTCATGGTACCCCTAGGAAATAGGTCCTAGTAGTCCCTTAGTAACTCTATGATTTTTTCCACTTCAGAGTTTGACCAATAGTCTCCAATTATGGATTCCTTAGGCTCAGTATTTGTTCCAATATTCACCCACTTTGTCTTCATAGGTTCATGATAGGCGTGTGTGGTCCTATCCGCACTATCCAATACCTCATGCCTTCCTATTGAATGGTTTACATCTAGATTATCTACTTCTTCATCATCCACTAGGTAGACCATTTTTCCTCTCTCTTTCGTAAGGCAAATGCATTGAAGTAATGTTGCATCGGCCCTTGGTTCTTTATCAAGACGCACTCCTGAGTCCTCTTTATCTAATAACTCCTGGAGGAGTTCTTCAGCCTTGGCACTATCCCCCATAGTTAAGCGCTTGATAACTTTCAATGCTTCTTTCGACCGGAGGTTTTGTAGAGAAGAAGTCAAACGTCGCGCCATTCCCGCAATTAAATTCTACGCAATTTGGGCTCTATGGAGTTATGCATATACATACCAAACACGCGCACAACCTTGTAAAGTGGAATAAAACCGTGCACCCATAGTGAAGGTGGTAAAGCTTCGCCCTTCTCGTGAGTAGTCTCTCACACTTCGAACATGGTGTTGAAACGAGTTAATCACAAAGTGATAATTACATATTTGTGTAGGTGCATTGCTCCTAAAGAGCCTAGTAGTAAGAGCAACCCCAATTTCATTCTATCCGACAAGACTATCCCTATGAACCACCCACCACGGCGTTGTTGTCCCACATAGTGTATATGCTAGCATATTTCTCCTCTCTAGTGGGTCTATCCATTTTTCTTCCATGGTGCACAAGAATACCATGGGATCCCCTTCTTCTATGTAATAAGGTACCGAGTTGTTACCTATCCTCCTAACATAACGCGGTTTTGTGCCTTAAGGGAATATGCTCTTTACTTTACACCCTACCAACTCATAAGTGTTGTGAGCCCAATTATCACAAGAAATACTTGTAGTATCGCTAATAGATTGTGCATCCTCCCACTGAATTAGTCCTTCTTTAGTTGGTTCAATCATCTCTGGATCTTAGATGGCACGTACATAAATCCTATTCATATCTTCTTCACTTAAGGGCTCAACATAAGGCACAAAATTTCCATTTGTTAAAGGGATAATAACCCTTTCCTCTTTATTTTCAAAACTGATATAGCCCTATTTGAACCGCATATCAAAGCATTATTTGCATAAGCACCAAGGACGCCCCAAAAATATGGGAAGCTATCTAACTCGCACAAATGCGCCGCTTAAAACTTCAAAGTCTCCAGTGAACTTGGCTCCTTGTATGGTAATGGATGCATCTTTCAAAACTCTTATGGGAGTGACCTTAGTTTGATTAGCCATGAATAATACATTATAGGATGGCTTCAATGGGGGTCTCCCCATTTGTACCCATGCATCCAAGGTAAGAACATTGACTTCCGCGCCTGTATCAATTAGTATATTACTCAACACCACCCATCCACAACAACATTTAGATTGATTTCCTTGTCATAATCTAGGCTATGAGGAGGGAGATTTGCATGCAAGATTTGTCATCCGGTCTCAATGCTTACACACAGAGTGTTCCCTTTTAACCAACTCCCAATAGTGGAATGATGTTCTCCTGGCACAACATTTTGCACACTTCTCTCAAGTCATCTATATTAGTTTGGACCGTCTCTGATGCTTTCTTCTGCTCCTTTAAGTATTGTATCTCACCCTAAATATTCCTTAGAACTTCCATGGTATCCTGATAAACCTCCTTCTGATAGGAAGGATCTAGGTACTGTGCATGAAGAACCTCATCTTTAGTGATAGTAGGTTTCGTTGTAATGCCTCCTTGGCATGTGCTGCCTTAGCGTGGGTCATGATCCTCAATTGTAGTGCCTCAGACTCTACTTCCATTTTGGGCATCCATTGATTGTCCACAACGTGTTGTATCCTAACCATCATTGCGCCCTTGTTTTCTTGTTTATGTTGCTAAATTAGATGCTCTTATAAGTCCGGGAACTCTTCATAGCTATGGTTCTTTCGCATAAATAATATGTAATATTCTAAGGACATTCGTGCCTGTAGTGGTCAGGAGATCCGCATGTATAACATATTTCGTGAGGAAACTCACTTCTTCCACCACCACGGCCTCATCCTCCGAATCCACCATGGTATCTCGATCTCTCGCCACGGCTGCCTTTAAAACACCCTCATTCCAATCATAGCGCGCCTGATTGTGCTTCGATCTTGATGCTCATTCTTGCCCTTAGAGTTATCTGAAACTCTTGTTTGTCATACACCAATATATATATATATCATCATGGATCTATCCAATCTCTAAGTCCTTCGTGTCATGAGTGTGGACTCTGCAGATTTTACAATAGCTTGAAACATTCTTCCTTATCACACGTTGTAATAATGGGAAGTGGCTAGCATCATGGTTTAAGTGGCATATCTCACAATCCATCAACAATGAGCGTATTGTTCTGTGCAAGGACAACTATCCTTTGTGTGACCCTCTACTTCACAATCTGTACACCAAATTCCTGAGCACATTTCATGGGCTGAATTCACTGATAATTTCTCTAGTTGTTTTGCCATAGCTGTAATCTGTGCCTCTAAGAATGGGCTAATGCCAATGTTAATACTCCCAACTACCTCAGCATGTAGGGATGCTTCTAATGCCTTGCACGGATCAATATATGTCTTATGTGACAACGCCCTCCTAAATGGTGTAATCAATCCCCCAACAAACCATTGTGCATGCTAGCTTGCGTGAATATCATAGGAAAGTTTAGATGAAGTGTTTTAAAATGGGCATCATACTCGTGCACACTCTCAGTAGTGCCTTGCTTAATATCCTTGAGTGCACTTATACTCTTCTACTCAAATTCAGGGATATAAAACTCTTTTAAGAACGCATCCTTCAATGCTGCATAATCCACGCAAGTCTGATCAAGGTCAAACTTTATGTACCAGTTGTGCACATGCCCTTATAACGTAGTAGCAAATTGGCTTTCCTTACGCTCAAAAGCTATGATTCCTTTTGTGCGCCACAATATTTCACACATATGCACATGTTTAGTAGCATATTCTATGCCCCTATACTCTGGAAGACAAAGAGACATTTCCATATAAATATTATGGGGTTGGTGTGGACCTTGCCCACCGATCCGTAACCTCCAAGTGTTTTCCCCGCTCCGTAACCTCTAGATCCACATAAACCAGAACTTCCCATGCCTCCTGATCCCGAACCTGTAACTAGAATAGGTCATGTAGACGTACTCCCCTATGCTCCGATAGTAGTACTATATTGAACCCCTACGGTCTGTGAAGTAGTTCCACTTCCAGAAGTGAATCCAACATTCGGTGCGCTCATATTCTATGCAGACGATGCACCTGAAAACACACCTCCAAATAACAATGAATTCATCTACCCTGCCATTGATGTACTTGCTCTCTTACTTGCCACTCTTGTTGACTACTACTTTTCGTACTGAATCTTTGGAAAAATAAGTGCAAGGGCTAGGTTACTAGGTGGATTCAAATGCACGCACGTGGCCCAAGTCATCTCTGTTGGCACACTTCTTTGTGAGGCCGAGGAGGGTTCCCTGTCATGATTTCCTAGATGGGGGAGTTCCTGATGCTCTAGCTCCACGTCTTCTACGTGAGCTCCAAATCCTTCATGATCCATCTCTCCTCAACTCCATCCATGCTACAACATCACGTTGCTTCTTTATCTCCCTCTTGCGTGCCTCATTATACTTAATCCACCTTTCTTCTCTTTGCCTTGCCACTATTAAGTCCACCATCCTTCACTGATCCTCCCCCGCACCCGCGTGGTGGGGTTTAGTTAGCCATCGATTTACTCTCCAAGTTCAAAGTTACCATCAGGATCTTGATCGCCAAAGCAGAATTCCTTGTAGGTAAGCTCCCATGGATGTCATAAGAACTGGAATTCAGCTACCTCTGGACACGAATAAGTGGAAATTGAGTATTCCAAGATATAATTGTTCAAGACACCATGAAACCACGTATCCACAACTCAATTCCAAATCAGATCAGCATCATAAAGGGCCTGGAATTCTTCTTACATCCAAACAAGTGTGTGGTACCTCCAATTCCATTTAGATGCATAAACAACCAGCCACTCATACAATTCTACTGGAAAGATAACAAAAAATCTCTCATATAATATATCGCATGATTCTGTTCCACCAAGTGCGTGCGTTAAACTTAGATCCAGTGTTGAACCGTCGTGCGTATTCTTCTTCCAGATCATGTATTCATTCTTCAATACTTACTAAGGTCAACCGGTATGTCTTCATTGTGAACCATCCTAAAAACAATCTGAAAAGAGGTCCCGTAATGGAACCAATGATGCAGCCTAGAATTCAATGATACCAACCCAATAAAACCCTAGATGCACTGACACATCACTCATCCTAAATTGATCGCTCACCGAAGCGAAAAAGGTACCAGGTCCCCTTTTAGGGTTGTTGCAGGATGTTATCATGATGAAGACTTAACATATATAGTTTCATTACTAACACATCATTCTACAAAGCATACAGATCTATACCTAAGGAAAAGTATATTTAGGTACTAACCATGATGAAATCAAAATCATACTAGATTCAGATACACATAGAACTAACACTTAGTTTCAACCAATGTCCTTCATTATATTCAATGCAATAAGTTTACAGAAGCTTCATTATCATATCAGTAGTATGTGTGTAATACATTTAACAACATATCTCTGTATATCTTGATCCCCCTTCATTACACTGGTTTACTACATATATATAAGGGTGGGGACTTTCCCTTCACCGCTTATCCATTCAAAAATAGATCGCATGTTATTCTTAGCCACGTTCCTTTACAAAACTAGCCACACATGCAAGTGTGCTAACAATAGGCTATTACTAGCTAACGATAGAGCGAGATCTATTTCCTGGCCAGGTCCATACAAAGTGCTTCGTATCAATCCTCGAAAAAATATCCAATGTGTGGCACGATGTGTCTCGCCTCGTTTGTGTGCTCTGCACGCCATCTCTAAAAATAGACCTTTATGAGTGAAAACGGCTAAGTCCCGAAAAAATGAACTTCTATTCCACGTGGGTGTTTTCCTATCCATTCGTGCCTTTCAACATGACTTACTTCCCCATACGGACTTCTTGTGTGTTTTTTTCAAGTGTTATTTGATCAACTGGACCAAACCTTCATCCCCTTCTACGAGCCAGATGATACAATGGCGTCTCCCATATATGTGGCCCACTGGGTCATCATGGCCCTGAACCCCATTGTCTCCAAAGTTAGTCTCCTCCCAAGTATTGAGAGCCCAAGAATACGGTATACATCCTCCAAGGTGATAGTCCACTCACCTGGACACTTGCGAACTAGAAAGTGTTCCGGTCTACATCCCAATAGGAAAATAAATCACATAGAATGTGACTAGCATGAGCAACATGGGGAACCCGTGCAATCCTCCAAATATCAGCCCTCTAGAGAAGATTTGTCTCATCCAATTTCAACTAATCCAGGATACTTGGGAGCCAATCACACTCCCCTCTCGACTCCATCGATGTACTGCTCTTGCTCATGCATTCACCAAAACACGAAAAAGAGCAAGTTAATAACATATACCAAATAATAAACTCACCAAAAACATCACAAAAATGAAAAATCCAAAAAAATCAAGTTAGTGAACATTTTGGTCATTATGTTTAGAACCGCCGATCCCAAGATAGGCGGCGGTTCTAGGACCACGCCTAAGTAGGGTGGCGGTCCGTGACTGCCGCCTCTACTTTGGGCGGCGGTCCTAAACCAATTTTTCAAACGTCCCCTTTACCCTAAAAATGCTCAAAAAGACCAAAAGAAGACCATTTTCGAAAAATAAAAGCATGCCCTATGGGTGCCCCCCCTATAGACTCATTTAAGATTTAAAAAATTAAAAAATAATCCCCCCTAGGTGAAATTTTCAACATTTTTATATTTAGGGTATAAAAATACAAAATTGAAAATAACCAACCTTTGACTGTGTTGGTTGATCTCTTACACGTGGAGGCATGGTCACAATCTCGTACACGGCCGTATCGCTTGTATTCTCATCGAAAATTATCGCCATGCGGCCCAGAGCTCGAATTCACCAAATCAAATAAAGACAAATGAATTGAAAAATGAGTTTTGATATTTTATATATATATATATATATATATATTATTGTGTGTGTGTGTTGTTTCTAACCTCATTTTGAGTGTTTGTGTTCATGAAATTTGGAGTGTTGGCACAAGTATATTTCTATATCCCCACATAGATGGTAAGTCCTCTTTTCGTTTTGGTCTAGCGTTTATTTTTTGATATTTTATCTATCTCGCACATGAGTCTTCTTTTTCCTCTTGCAAGTAGCGGGAGTTTGGGAAGTGAGATTCAAAGAGCACACGGGCATGTCAGGTATAGCTTCTAACTCCCCATTTCAGGAATGCCATACTCGGACTCTACATTTTATGCCTTTTCATGGCTAAGACACTTCTTCAAGGGGGCAATATGTACGCACCCAAAATTGCATGTGCTACATTGTTAGAAAATAGTTACAAAAGTCCCTAATGATGATTCAAGTCCTTTCAAGAAGGTGTTCGAGCTCTAATTTCCATTTGTAGTGTATATTTGTTGCCTAGACATCTTTACTTAGCCTTCCCACACTTCTTCTAGCTTTACGCCTCTCTCGCACAAGTTTTTGCCTTTAGTGCTGTGACCACCGCCCAAAACAGGTGGCACTCAAACCGCTGCCCTACATAGGGTGGCAGTCCTACCCGCTTTTTCCAAATTCTTCACGCATGTTTTAACATGCAACGGTTCACTTAATTTCACTTTTTGCATGCATCCATGAGCCGAATTGTCTAAAATTAGCTTTGATTGTTTGGTTCTCCTTCCTCCTATTTTTAAATAGATTTAATTGGTTGGAACTGCTCCTTCTTGCCTTGTGCATGAAGGCACCTCCCATCCTCCATTCCTATATATTCCATGCTTGTATTCAAGCAAAAGGCCTAAGAATTTTGTGTATCTTGCATTGTATTGCTGCTATGATCTTGCTAGGAATTGCATAGCCAAGCTCTGATCTCTTGTGCTATCTCTCTTCTACCTACATTGCATTTGGATTGTCATCAAGTTGTCATTGCTCAAGCGCCATCCTCTTATTGTTGTTCTTGCATTCCCAATCCCTTGGACTCACATGAACACTTGGAGAAAGAAAGGAACATACTGAGGGGACAGATACAGACACAACTAGATTTGCCAAAGCTCTTGCTTGTCAGGTTGGAATTGTGTGTTTGTTTACCTTGTGTGTTGAATTGTCAATTTCATATCAAATAGAGTAGAAAATCATTCATATCAAATAGAGTAGAGAATCATTCATTTCAGTAAGTTTTCCTTTTAACATTACCAGGGAAGTTGTGAGGGACGATAGCACTTTCAAGGTCATGATTTTTCTTCACCTCTAAGGTAGGGTTTGGAGGATTTTGATCAAATTAGGTTGTTTGATTTAGATTAGATCCATACATTTGCACAAGTAATGAGCTACATCCAGTTGACTACTTGTCTTTATTTTATTTGTTATATTAGAACACATTGTTTAAAGATTAGAAAAGAACAAAAATATTTCCTTTGATAGATTAGTTTGCTTTTATTGCTTTGATCCAAAATATTGTGAAAACTCCAAAAACGTAGATTATATCTCTTTGAGTAATTAGTTTGCTTATTAAAAGTCATTTTATTTCATTTTGTATGACCATCAACGGTCCACAATAGGAAAATACATGCAGTTGTGATCCATTGGTCCCACAACCCAATGGGCTAGAGTTAATAACTAACATTGACACCATCTTATGTTTGACATTCTTACGCACACCTGCAACTTTTGCTGAGAAGATAGAACAACTCATTCCACTAAACATAGCTACTAATCAAGTCTACGACTATTGGACTGCTCTTGGAAATAGGGTTTGATTATGCGTATGACCATCCTAGGGCCACAGCCTCTGCGAGTATTTGGTTATGATCCTCAGGTCCCACAACCCAATGGGCCTGCTAGTCAGTTAGACATTGACGCTAGTTTACATATATTAGTATTCAGATCTTCACCACTTCCACCAGATATTATTGCACAGCTTTCCTTACTGAGCATAATAGCCGACCAGGTAAATTCTTTCTGGACAAGACTGAAAAATCACCCATAAATACCTATGGCTTCATCGTGCCTTTCGTTCTTACTACCATGACCTTGTCTGGAAATCTATACGAGGCACCCGCAAGTCATTTTCTGCGTGTTCAGCAACCAACGAGCAGAATCTCGGTTGAGCTCAACATTGATTAGAGTCTATGAGCAGCTATTATCTCAAACCAAACAATCACACCACATCAAGTTAGGAGAGCATTCTTTGCTTTAGACTTGCAGATGCCGACATTGCGTGTTGAAGATATAAGATTGCCCAATTAGCTTAAACCTTGTCACCACACTCACATTCGCAATCATAATATACCGGTTATCTCGGCATGACCTCGGGAGGTCGGGTACAAAGGTGACATGTTGATTTTCTATCGCACAGAACCTATCTCATCCCACCTGTCATCTCCTCTATCCATAGGGGATCCTTTAGAAGCACCTCTTCTTGTTGGTGATAATTCCCATTATCCTTCCAAGACCTTGTTGATTTACTCTCAACTCTTTTACCCACAGTCCGAATCCAATCGGTTTCATGTCTCACAAACATACTTTACAGGGATTACTACTAAATCAACATCATCTCCTCTTACAACAGTGTCATTTTCATGCCTGGTTGACTACTTGGATTATGTTGATAATTCCATGCTTTGGGGACGTCTCTGGCTACCCTTTTCAACCCAAATGCAAATGTCGCCTACTAATACCTCCACGATTTATCCAAAGGTGTTTTAAAATCGAACCAACCATGCCCATACCAGTCATAACAACCTCTTCTTCATCACCCTCGCCTACACCTAAACCTTTACCAACAACCAAACTTGTTCCTATGCCTAAAACCTTACCTGCACCTATGCCTTCCCCCACGCCTAGAACCGCTACCACATTGGGAGTCATGCCGACATCAAGCCTAGTCCATCCTCCTATCAAACTAGATTTAGCCACATCCTCACAAACCCATGCAAAAACTATTCCCCCACCTAAGAGGAAGACCCAACCTTCTAGGCCACATACACCGAGTTTACCTACTACCCCTCTTTCACCTTCACCACTTCCATCTATCCTAGGACCTCACCCATCAACCTTGGCCAAGAAACCTCTTACCCAAGGTAAACTAAAAACACAACAACCCACTTCCTCATCATGAGCCTCTGTTACACCTAACTTACCTACATTCATACACCTTCATCGTCACCTGTATCGTTTTTACCACCTATACCCACTCCACTTCTAGCCTCCTCATCACTACCTATGATATTTCCTTCTATTCAACCAATACCTTCCACCTTGCCTCTCCTAAAACCTTCATCGCCCCTCTATTATCACCTTGGTTAACCCATCCTCTTCGGGATCTTTCTTCCCTTCTACATCATGCACTATCTTCACCTTTACCGTGAAGGTGCAACCAAAGTTAAAAAACCTACTACCCCTCGAAGAGGTAGTTAAACCTACAACACCTTCTATCACTAGTTCATCTCGCTACACCTTTTCCCAAGAAGGCACAACCCAAACCTAAAATAGTAAAACCTACCAAACCAGTGTTCAAACCTATCCCACCTCCAATTCTACCTCCCGTGGCACCTCTCCCACCAAAATCACCCACACTTCAATCCAGAACCACACTCACCTCACATTGTGATCCATTGGTACCTTGCGGTTTTACGCCAACATTCTAACTAACCTTTTAGAGACCTCCATCATCACATTGCCACCACTACACCTTACAACCCACTCAAACCCAAACCAAAATGGTTTGACGATACTAAAATTTGCACCTACCATCGTGTGTCAGGGCATGATGTAGAAAATTGTAAGGCTCTTAAAACCATTCTCCTCCAACTATGTCCTCCTGAAGAAAATTTTGACGATGATGATCTTTTAGACGAGGACCTTGTTCCACCTTCACCTATCACCACACATTCTCACCCCTTACCTATTCAATGACCCGCATCTCCACCTCCACAACCTTTTTACCCTCCTCCAATATTCAAGATTAATAAGTTCTGGATTAGAGAGCTAGCCAAAACCCCACCCAAATTTCAATGCAATACCTTCTTTTCACAATACTAGTATATGCCTTCACCTTACTATTGCTCATCCTGTCGCTACACATATCATGACTCAGTTGCTCCTTCACCCCATATTAATATGGTTAACATTTCCACTCACACCCAAAAATACAAAGGAAAGGAGAAAGAAACCATCCCATCCGCCAATCTTGTGCCCAATATACCATCTGCACCCACACCAAAAATCATAGTTAGAGGACCCACATACCTTATTTCGACACGGGGCTCATCATACAATGATAAAATAATTGCACCAATCCCCTCTAAAAATTTCTTTGTATGACCTTGTCCAAACCTCTTAATCTCATCGACAGAGTCCTCATGGAGGTTCTACAATCCATTAAGGTTTTACCTAACGACCCTATGCCTGTGGCCTCCATTATCACCCCTCACCATGTGGCCTCTCTCACTAATTCATCCCCTTCCTCTACACCCACTACCACTCATCAAGTAACCACCTCGTTTCTCGACGACGAGATTATACCTCTCCAATCAGATGATCTTGATCCCACCCTTTTCATTTCTGTTTACACCGATAATGTACGTGTTCAACACGTTATGATAGATGGTGGTGCCAAAGATCAACATCATCTCCTCCCATTCATAAAATAAAATGTGCATCCCTACCAACCGTGCATTCATAATAACCTAGTTATGTTGTGTTCATTCAATGATGCCATCACTTCCAATCTTGGCACCATCATTCTTCATGTTCGCGTGGGCCCCCATACTATTCGAAATTGTTCTACGTTTTAGAGGGGGAATTCCAATACAACCTGTTACTTAGTTGACCTTGGATCCATGTCATGGTTTATGTTCCTTCAACCTTACATCGTTGTATAAAATTTGGACATGAAGGACATAACTATACCATTCCAAGCCTAACCCTTCATCATTCAAGACTTGTAACATATCAGATCGGCCTAATGATGTCCTTATACTAGTTAAGGCATCTACCACCACTACCACTTCTCCTTCACCCATAGCCCCATCCACCGATGTTGTCGCTACCTCTCCCACACCCAACTCCTCTATTACCACTCACTGCCGTAGCCTCCGCAGCCAACACAGCACTATCAACCCATCTATTTCTCAATCAACTAGTGCTTCTTCTCCCCTGCCATCCAGTAATTCATCTATTATGGCTACCGACATATCCACTACCAATCCCTTAGAAGGTGTTTTTTAGTGCCTCACTCTAGGGGAGTACCACCTGCATACAACATTGACAAATTTCTTACTCCTCAAGAGTATGGCAACCTTCAACAACATCCCTGTTATGATCACCGCATAGGTGAGGTTTTCCCTTATGGTCCTCCCCACCTTCACACCAACTTAACATATGGGGACTTGATACTTCTACCTACTCACCCGAGCCACCTTCCCAAACACGACCATTTTCATCGACCTCCAATGTCTCACCAACCGTCATTTCACCCACACCTTTCTCCATCATTGTGCATGGAAAGGCTTTGGCTTTGGTTTCCATGAACGGGGCTGTCATCATTGTCGTCTGTGTACCACACGTAAATATAAAGATAGAAGTGGTATTGGCTTTGTTGAACCGTCTTTGAAGGCCCATGTCAAAATCATTGAGAATGAAAACCCTCCTTCACCCCATTTAACAACTTCACCACCTTCACCTACGGAGTCTATGGATCCAGAATCCATTCCTCCTAACTTTTTTGTCATGAGCACCATTTCCTTGGGACCTCTAACTTATCAACGAGATGGCGAGGCCCCCTCTTCCCTTCCCTTCATATATCTTGACATGATCGATGACAATACACCTTCTATTAACATCGTTCAATGTCAGGACGATGAATCTATTCTCACCTACCTTAGTGTGGAGGATTCTTATATTCACTGGTTGTTACCTTCTGAGACACAAACCACGTTAAACGAATCAACCATTGAAATCAATATTAACACTTAGGACAACTCACAAATTCTAAAGATAGGCCAATCTTTAGATGTTGTTGAAAAAGAAGATTTTACTTCTTTCCTCTCGGGATCATAGCAACGCTTTTGCTTGGTCATACGCCGATATGCCCATTATTGACCCAAACATTGTGGTCCACAATATCATCATTATTCCTAAAGCCAAACTGTGAAATCAGAAGCTACAGAAAATGCATCCTCGCATTTCCCTTCTTGTCAAAGAAGAACTCCAATGCCTCCTTTTGGTTTCCTTCATCCTACCCATTGATTATCCCCAATGGATCTCTAACATTGTTCATGTCATAAAAGTAACAGGGGGACTCTGCATTTGCACGGATTTTCGTGACCTTAACTTAGCTTGCCCCAAAGACAACTTTCCTCTACCTAGTATTGACCAACTAGTTGATCTTACCGTTGATCATGAGATGCTATCACTCATGGACAGTTTCTCGGGTTATAACCAAATATTACTTGCCCTAGAAGATCAACACAAAACCGCCTTCATCACTCCTTGGGGACCTTTTTGCTATCGAGTCATGCCCTTTGGCCTTAAAAACATTGGTGCTACATATCAACAAAGCTATGACTTATATCTTTCATGACATCATGCATCACATATTGGAAGATTATGTTGACGATCTTCTTGCCAAATCCAAACATCGGGCCAAACACCTTACAGTCCTTAAGGTCATCTTCGACCGTCTCATCAAGTATTGTGTTCGCCTTCAACCTAAGAAGTGTGTCTTCATTGTTCTCTCTGGAAAACTCCTTGGTTTTATCATTTCTTTGTGTGGCATAGAAGTTTATCCCACTAAAATCAAGGCTATTCTCAAAATTCCTCCACCCATTAACCTTCGTCAACTTCATAGTTTGTAAGGAAAATTGCAATCTATTCATCATTTTAGTTTGCACTTTTTGACCATTGCCACCCATTTCATCATCTCCTCAAATATGGTGTCTTCTTAAAATGGGATGATGAATGCCACAAAGCCTTTGACGCCTTAAAATAATACCTCCTCCAACCACCTGTGCTCATTCCCCTAAAGATTACCAACCATTTTACCTTTACATTTTCGCCATGATTATTCCTTGGGTGTCATGCTTGCTCATCGCAACGCGCAACACACGAGGAACAAACGGTTTACTACATAAGTCGTATGCTTCTAGATTATGAAACTAGATACACTCACGCCAAAAACTTCTTCTTAGCCTTAGTTTTTGTCACCACTAAACTTCCCCATTACCTACTCAACACCAAAACCATCATTATCACTAAAACTAACCTCTTACATTACATGTACGCTAAGCCTTACCAACACCAACGTGTTGCGAGTTAGCTCATGCTTCTGCAGAGACCTAGACCTCGAGTTCACCCATCAAAAATCTATCAAAGGAAAAACCATTACAAACAAACTCACAAATGCACCTCTCTCTAGAAATCAATCCTCTAACTTCGATTTCCTTGATGAATCCATCGCTACCCTCTCTTTGGATGATACCATTTACTAGATGACCTTATTCTTCGATGGTTCCAAATGTCAGTGTGGGGGTGGTGTCGGAGTTATCCTCATTCCTTTTGACGGTGAACCTATGTCATTATCTTTAAAACTAGATTTTGAATGTACTAACAATATCGTCGAATATGAAGCACTCGTATTAGGTCTTCAAGCTTTCATTGCCTTAGACATTAAATTGATTAATATCTTTGGTGATTCTCAACTGGTTGTAAACCAAGTTAATGGTATATACCAATGTCATAACAAAATACTTCAAAAGTACAAGCATCATGTTGAAATACTTTTAACTACCTTTGACTATTATGAACTTCAAACCACCCCACGTTCCACTAATAAATTTGTGGACACCATGGCATGTCTTGCTTCTCAAATTCTCGCTTCGCCCTCGACTCAAAAATCTTTGTCACAAGTACAAAGGTTGAAATCACCTTCTTATCTATTTCGAGGCGTCAACCTCATCGGAACCATTGAACCTGACCCACGTGACCTTTGGTATAAGCAGTTTGTAGACTACCTTTCCCTTTCAATTCTACCTCCAAACCTTACTCATAATGGACAATAAGCCTTTCTCAAAAGTGTCTCTCATTATGTCATCATGGGAGGCCTTCTTTATAAACGTGGCTTTGATTGTATCCTCTTATGATACCTTACAAGATCTAAAATCCCATATACCATAAAGGAAGTTCACGATAGGATTTTTTGGGGTCACTTTAGTGGTTTAGCTATCGCTAAACACATTCTTCGCCTAGGCTATTACTAGCTAACCCTAAACCGTGATTATTGTGACTATGTCAAACATTGTGTGAAGTGTCAGCAACATGCTAATCTTCATCACACCCCTAGTCATGCCTTATAGGTCGATGAGACCTTTGGCCTTTCTCTCAATGGGGTTTGGATCTTGTTGGAGAGATCAATCCTCATTCTTCCCAATGTCATCAATGGATTATTACCACTACCGAATATTACACTAAATGGGTAGAAGCCATACCTCTTATTTCTACAAAAGCCAAGAAAATATGTGAATTCATCAATCATCACATCATTTGTCGCTTTGGTGTTCCTCACCACCTCATCACTAATAATGGAAAACAATTCAAAAATAAAACCCTACAGAAACTTTGTGATGCCTTTGGCATTCAAATCATTTTTTCTTCACCTTACTACCCTCAAACAAATGGCCAAGCAGAATCAACCAACTAAACCTTAAACAAAATTCTTATGAAAGTAGTTGGCGGACTTTGGAAAGGATTGGCACATGTACGTTCCTTTTGCCTTATGGTCTTATCGTACTAGTATTCGTACCTCAACTGTTGCCACGCCCTTCTCTTTGGTCTACGGTAAAGAGGTTTTCCTGCCTCTTGAAGTCCATATTCCATCTCTTCGTATCTCACTCAAAGAGATGCTCAACAATGATGCCTTTCGACAGACCGATTGACACAACTTGATTTATTACACGAGTGTCATCTCAATGCTCTCGACCATCCCCAAATCTACCAAAAATGTATCAAACGTACCTACGATAAACATGTCCACAAACAAACCTTCCGGTTCGACAACCTCGTCTAAAGGAAAATCAACATGTAACAAAAGAGGAGAAAAGTAAATGGGGAAAAATTGTTCCTAATGGCTTAGACCCTATATCGTTACTCATACCTATGGATGAGGTGCTCATCGTTTGTCTTCCTTGAAGGTAAACTCGAACTCGAACCCTCAATGCCTTACATCTTCGAACATTCTATTATTGAATCAAGTCCTATATCACCTTCTATTTATTAAACGCTCAACCCTCGAGCACCATTCACCTTCCACTTATCTATTTTAAGGATCAATGACTAAACAAGAATCATCGATCATCTGTCACCTTTTTAGCCTTATCTTCAATGTGAGTACCATAGCTCTACTCATGGCATGATTCTCATGGATACTTTTCATCTTTTTCAAGATGGAATCCCATGGTCGTTCATCACTTAAACCCTCTCTTTCATAGTTAACCTCTGTGTGCTATGGTTTTGTCTTCAACACAAGAGCCTATCGTTCTCTATAGTCTTGTCCATGACTTAAAAGTCCAAAAGTAAAAAAAGTAAAATGGGATTCATCTCCTTGATTCAAACTTCTAGCAAAAATATTACTCCCTCAAAAAGAACATCTACTCTTTATATCTCACTGCTATAAATAGACTGCTCTCTCGAAGGACAGCTATACAATGTTAGTCATATTATACATAGTCTATCATAAAAAGAAGACTATTCTTGTTAAAAAATAAAATCAAATATTCAAAATTTTCCTGCATCAATCAGCTTCACGAAGACCTCAAGGAGATAATCTACTCATCCCACGTAGACTTCCCGCATCAATCATTCTATCAAAACAAAAGCAAAAGCAAAAAGAAAAAAATAACTTTTTCGTCATGGACTTTCTATTTTGATCTTGGGTCTCTTGCCAAATAGGCATGTTGTCTCACACTAGGTTACACTAAAACCAACCTACTTTCACCTTATCACATTTTTCACCCTAATTTCCTTCCCGCTCAAGGGACATGCCGTAAATGTAACATTTCGTGATCATGTGACTTTCTTCACCCTTAGAATAGTCAATCATGCAACACCTTTAGGGTCTTACATTCATAAGCCCATATTTGGTATGGTAGACTTGTTATGGTTCTTATCAATTAGGTGACTTTTTTTGTCACCTCTTACCATTCACCTCTTTTCTTCCTTATTGATCTTTTTATACAGACCGGACCATCAACACCTATATTTTCGAGAATTCCTCTTTCACCAAAATCACCCATACCTATGACCCACAATCACCCATTCCTCTTTTTATCTACAATCAACCATGCCTAAAACAACCTAAACTCAACCGTGCCTAAAGGACCTAGACTCAATCATGCCTAAAACCTACCAACCCACTCCCCTACCTTATCATATTCTTCCCTAGCTTAAAGGAGAACTACATCGACCGAGGCCCCTTTTTGTCGGGGCTATGTAGGCAACACTCCAAGGACATGGGGCCTTGGAGGTTAGCTCTTACACTTTTACCCTAACCAATTTTCCCCATTTTTATATTAGCATTCTACCTTAGTGAGTTTTTCCCATTTACACAACAAACCGGGAAGTTCAACAATCAACGAATATGCATACCTACCATTTTATCACATCACCATATCGTACATTAATCATTTCACATTTCCCTGATATCAAATATTTGAAGTTTAAAACATAACATAAATATACATCATCATTTATTTCCCATCCTACCAATAACATAGAAATTAAGTCAAACCCAACAACATGACCAAATCATACCTAACTCACCTAGACTCCACCATGCCTATACCTGACTCCATCATGCCTAAATCACCTACACTTCACCATGCCTAACTGACCTAATTCAATCATGCCTAAATCACCTAAACTCCACCATGCCTAACTCGACCTAACTCAACCATGCCTACATGACCTCGACTCAATCATGCCTAATTCACCTAGTTTCCATCACATACACAATAACAATGGAAATTAAAAACATAGATACATCATCCATCCAATAACTCTCATCATCTATATAACTGGGAGAGTTTGTGTATCAATACACATATACACAGATACAAATAAATATCAAGTATCTCAAAACTCTCATATACTGACCTCACTATCTTTGCACGTAGGCAATTATATAACTCTAAATCATGAAACTCTCATATACAACCTCACTATCTTCGGCACGCAGGCCAGTATATATATCAAAAATCAACACATGGATCATATCAAGTGACTAATTATCACCCCACCTGATATCCTCTAGGCTAGTCTCACTGTCTCCTCCTCCTCTCTGTCTGCCACCCACCCACCAACATCTCTCCACCCTCCATAGGTCTCGGTCTAATCTCCACCTGGCCCTCGGTTGGGCCTGGCTTCCATGAACTAGTACCCTTATCTCGACCTTGTCTCGGACTCGTTGCCCCTATACTCTCCGAGCTACGAGTGCAAGATCTAGTCGTCTCACTCGTTGCCTACTAGGATTTGTACTCAGCATACAAGGGAACATCTATCTCGGCAGTCGTCGAGGTGATCCACGATAATAAAATGCCTTCGTTCGGGCATCCTTGAACCTTGCCATCGACACCGTCTCGAGGTGTTCTTATGGGTCTCACTGGAACCTATGAACCTTGTCCTGCTAATGTTGGCCTCGACCAATGCCCCGATGTTTATCCTCCTACATGTGTAGGTGCCTATAATATGGGACCCTATCCCTAAGCCTATGGGGGTACTTGTCCCTATCTACAACCTAAACCTATAAGGCCATAACCCGTGCTGTAGTGGCCAAGTGGCCCTGTAGACTGTCATGTGTGCATATAACGTGGCCTCTGTACTCCATCACCATCACCGCCCTATGCAGGTACTTGTACTTATGCTAGCCCTGGGCCTTTAAAGCCATCACTGATCTCTACGGTGTGGCCACTGTGCATGTGCCCCGTTAATCGACCATGAAAACTTGTGATATGTATTTATAGGGTGGCCACCTACCCCTGCAATGCATCCCTTTCAGACTTTGTGACCATAACAAGATCTAGTTGCCTTGGCCTTGGTGGTGTCGCCGTAGTTGTGTTTCCCACCACCGCATATATTCAGATAACTCCAGTGTCATCAATCTGCCTATCCATTGCTTGTTCCTCCCGCCTGTCAACACACTCAAAAGTGGTAGAAACATGGGTCTCTCAACATCATCTCGGTGCAGTCTTGTGGAAAAGGTGGGGGTACATCCTGTGGCAGCCCAAACTATCATCTAACTCTATCTATAAGTATCATCTCGTGCTCACCAACATGATGCCCCTGTATCCACCTCAATAGTTGGAGCTCCTCTAACTCCTCTACCATGCCCATGTACGAGGGATAGCCAATGTATGACCTCCACACAATATCAACTCTTGAAAGCCCCTCTAACAACCGCCTATAGTATGAAACATCATATGTGGCCCTAGCCACCCTTGGTTGCCCACCATCTGGTACCCAACGTCTGTATCCAACTCGAGCAAGCCACCCCCGAACCAATCATGTCGGGTCAAACCAACTGGCCACACACATACGATGTGCATGTATGCCCAAAAATGTAATAAATATGTATAACATGTGCCAAACCTCTTCAATCTCCCATAGCTCCCTATATAATTGAACTAGGAAAGTTGGTGCCCAAGTAAAGCAAACCCACTCCTTTATCATATCCTCGAGCACTCCCATCAGTGCTTGTGGGAATCTCCCACCCTCAAAATATGGCAGAGCAAAACAACCTACTACCTCCATCACCAATATAGACAGCCTCGTCTCCTATGGGTAGGTTGCATACATGTCTCCATATGTGAGACTCATGTTGTGATACCTCAGCTCACCCATTGCCTCACCAAACATAGCCACTATCGGCTTCACTGATGCCCCTAAAGAAATAGAATAAATTAGCTCCCCACAATAGGAAGTCACAAGATCTCGGTACACGTCCTCCAAGGTGACGGTCATCTCGCCTATCGGTAGGTGGAAGGTATTGGTCGTGGAATCCCATTTGTCGATGAGAGTGACCATCATATTATGATCTCAAACAATGTGCCTATAGCAGATCGAGACACCGATTAGAGCAATCTCGGTCATATGCTCCCTCCTCTGCAGTCATATTAGACCACATTCATACCAAGTAGAGGTGGTACTATGACTTACATCCTCAATCGGTGTCTCATCCGCATTTACCAAAACACGACATGGTTAAGACATGACCACCCCAAAATCACCTATTTCCAACAAAACCATACCCAACCACACCATTCATGCCTACCCCATTTTACCCGATTTACATATAAACTCATTAACCCTTATCATCATTTTCCACTATCTTAGTTCATTTCACCTAGCCTTTCTTACCCTTTTATTCCTTAACCTTAAACGGCGCGATGCCTCGACCGTCATCAGTTCCATTTAACCAAAGGTTGTCGGTCACCTCACCTTGACCGACATCAACCAAAGCCAACCAATGTTGGCCAAAGCCAATCAACGTCGGCCAAACCGACCGACGCCAATCTCTGTCGTGACGTTAAAAACCGAAAACCTATCCCCCCATTCTCAAAAATTGACACAAACTTCCTTGAAACCCTACTCTACCCATCCCAACCTATCCTACCTTAATTCCCAAACCTATTTAACCTATGTGTGACCTTCCCACTCCTCATTTCCTTCAATTTTACCCATGATTTTACATTTCAAAATCCCACCCAATATTTTTCACCAAAAACAATTTTAACGATTCCATTTTCAAACAACCTTGGGATTCATTATGACTCCTACCTCATCTCGGTGGCGTGTACGTGGTGGTACCTTGAGTCTCTATGATGGTGGACCTCCCACACCTTCTCTCGCCTCTTTCATGTCAAACTCCACACCTCACCTCCAAATGGATCAAATCAATCGAACCGATCTCATGGACCTACCAAACGAATGCCAATCACCCGCAACGTGGCTCACCAACTCAGCTCAATGCCTTGTATTGTCATTTTCTAAGCCTCGCTTTCTCCGTTGTCATTTTCTACAAATGGAAAAAGTCAAAATGAATCCATAACACATGGATTTTTCTTTTTTAAACCCAAAATGACATGACCGACATTGGTCATGTTGTGCCCTACTAAACCGACATCAATTACACCATAACTAACATTGATCACCCGTCATTACCATTTGACCCACATTTTACCCATTTTCACCTAAAAACATTACATGACCAAATACCTAATGACCTTCCTAACTCCTATTACACCCTACCCACAAGCCTAACTTACTTGTACATTTCCTTAATTGCATTTAGGGACATGTTATTTACCCATACCTCGGCCTTACTTGTGCCATGACCTACATACTCTGACATGCACCACCATTTGTGACATTGGAGTTTGTGTACTTGTTATACCTTATGATGTCGTCACCCGCGTTGTTTAGCCTAATGACCTTACCTTGCCTATTATCGTGTTGTTTATCATGACCAAACCTTTGGTGTACCAAATCATACCTAAACATTCTTGCACCTAACCTAAGTTGTGTTTCTAGACCATATCCTATACCCTGGATACCTGAATCACTTCGACCTTGTTTGGATAAACCTATCGACCTTGGATGATGTAGCATTTGCAATCTCTTTCCTGGTATAGTGTGGCGGTCTATACGTGTGTGTGCATTTGATTCGCCATTACCCATAACCCAATTTGACCCTTACCCATTACCCAAAATGACCATACCCTTACCTACACCCCACCTAATCTCATTTTCACTACTTACCCATTTATCAAAGCACTCACCGATTCCGTCTAACACCTCATCATCTCCTGGTTTGAGGGGATCACCTCCACTCACTTGGGGTAACCTTGCCTTTAGCCCCTACTGGGGCAACCACTTCCTATTTTTGTCGGCATCGCTTACCACTACAAGCTACCCGACAAAAGGGGCAAATGTAGACACCAAATTTAGGTCACACTTCCCTTGGTCCCCTTTTTATCAGTTAACATAATGTGCTCACATAACTATGACCCCTTTACCCCACATTCATATTAATTTAATTGCGTAAAGGGTTCATCACATTATTTACTAATTTAATTACTTTAATTAAATTAATCTACACCTCACCCAAAGTGACATCACCTGACACCTTGCCATGGAATTATTCTTAGTCTATTAATTAATTAAGACTAAGTCTCCACTTATCCTAACCAACCGGGAGTTAGTCGAACCCTAAAATTAAATTCATATTCCTTCTCCAACAACATCCCCGCTTATCTAAGCGCTAACCATCACTTGAGACCCAGATTGACAAGCAAAGCAGGGCAAAAATAGCCAAGATCTGTTATTTTTATTAAACCTAGGATATCCCACTTTAACCAATGTCAGTTAACCCTCAACCGATGTTGGTCACCCTAACCATCATCGATTACCATATATACAGTTTGGAAACCTTTTTCCGAGGTTGGTCACTTTGAGTTTTGGAGAGAGTTATCTAGATTCAAGCATGAACCAGAGATCTCTCAAACATCAAGATGACAAAATACATCCAGCCACATGCCCAAGCAAGTACCTAATATTGATCCAAAGGCATTAACCTTCATGGTAGCACTATCGTGGTACTGACCACCACATTCTTCACAGATCGAGCATCACCTTCCTTCATCAACCCAGGCTTTTAGATACAATTAAGTACATTTGGATTTGCATCATTTATGTACTTACTACATTCTTTATCCTTTTGCTATTAGATATTGCTCTTCTGAGTCTTCCTCATATTATTACGAACCCAATCATCCCTCATTCACTCTCTATGCAATCATAGAGAATCCCAAAATCACCTTTTATCAACTTTCACCAAATTGCCCCTACCGACGTCGGTTACCTTAACCGTCGTTGATTTCCCCTTCACCTAAGCATCGGTCACTGCACCGACGTCGGTTAATATACCTCCTGTCGAATTTCACCAATCTATCCCTAACATCCCCAAAACCTAAAAAAAAACCTCAACCAATCCACGTACCCCACTTACAACCTCACCACAGACCTTCCCAACTCTCTATGTAGACATAAAGAGAGCCTGACACTGCTTTCGACATTTGGCCATTCCCACGTAAACCGATATCGGTCATCTTAAACCAAGTTCGGTCATACTCAACCGTCATTGGTCACACATTGACCGGCGTCGGCCTCTCGTGTTTCGTAAACTACCTCGACCAACAAGCCTCATAATTCCCCAAATCAATCCCAAATTGCACTAGATCTTACCTTGACCTGCGCATGTGACCCTCGGACCATTCTGCCCAAAGCCTTTATAGCTGACCGGGACCTTCATCAGTTTAATTATTAAAGAATTTAATCAGATTGACATTGATAGTAATCTGAGATACCTAAATCGGAACACTAACATTAAGTTATCTTATTTGCATGTTCATTTATTTTATATTGAATTTTTATATATATATATATATATATATATATATCAGTGGATTGATAACCATCAAGGAAGTATCACACTTCCTGGATCTAGCTCACGCTAGGCAATCCACTAACCTTTTTTGCTATTAACTATGTTTTGTGGTCTTGCTTTGTATTTCAGGTAGTTCCTCCTAGCCAAAAGGAAGCTCACACAATCAGTTTGGATAGAAAATTAGAACGCACACACTCAACCTTCAACTAAAGTATAACAAGTAGTCCTCCTTGGCTTTCTACCCTTATCTGTTTCATTAATCTACTAAGAATCCGGTGAAACAATCGGTGTGAAAAAAACCATTGTTTGATTTAGACATCCCAGTGTAAGTACACATGAACATGAAGAAGAAAGTTACGCTGGAGGAGATACAAAGAAGGAAGATAGTGTTGAACAACCGACTAGTGGACCAGAGGGAGAAATTGGAGAAGAGAATAAGGAAGGTGCTCAAACACGGGTAAATACAGTGAACGCGCTAATAGGCACGAGAGATGAAGAGATGATGTAAACAATGACCTTGGGTACATGAACAACCCAACAAAGATTATATGTGCAAGGTTCTAGAGAATTATTGCCACATATCAATTATATGGATGGGATTTTATGGACTCGAGAGATGGAAAACTCATGCACGAGGAAACAATTATCATGGAGTATGCAGACTCACATGGAGGAGCCTATATTTGACGTATGTGAGGGTTACTATTATGAGTAGGAATTATCATATTCTCATCAACAATAACCAAAGTAGGTCTACATTCAATTAGAAGAAAACAAAAATGTAAGCAATTATTAAGACCAAAAAAATAGAGACACATAGTTCTTTATATTCATCAATGTAGGACACAAAGTTCCTTTTTGGTTGTTTAAGATCATTATGCTTGAAAGTTGCAAAGTAGAGAGAGTAGATGAACATAAGAAAATGAATAGAAGAATTGCAACTTTTATTGCTTGATGTAGTAGTGGTAACCTTAACAAAATACATTCAATCAATAATTACCAACCCTTTGGAATGGAGAAGCCATTTCAATTTATAACATTACAATCAGTCCTTTCATCTACCCCCACATGACTCTTCACATGTCCTCATTACGTATGATTTCATATTCCTAAGAAGTTAAAAATTTCTTATTATTGGAAAAAGGCCTCTTACGATATTTAGTTAAGGGTCACATAAGTTAATAGGATGAATAAGTAAAAGTACATTCTTAATTGAAAATTAGAATATGGAAAGAGATAGAGGAGATAAAGAGAAGGGGTTGACTGATTTGATGAAGAGAAGCTTTTCGATGAAGAAATTGCTGATTTGAAGCATGATAATCACAATTTACTCCCTCTGCAAAATGTACAAACACTCCAGACTACTGAATGAGTGTTTAGAAACACTATTGTGAAGCATTACAATGTGATCCTAAGATGACTATTGGCATCACTCATGATGGTTCCTTCTTGATATCACAAAGTGAGAGTGAGGATCACTTTATTTCTCCTTAGGCTTTCACAAATGGCTCCAATGATCATGAGAGACAACTCCATGATGCTCAAACCTCTTGATGTTTATCCTTCTCTTACTGAGATGAATCCTTCACTTTGTAGATAGAGGATTACTTCTCGGATGATATTCTTGAGAAGCGGTCACCACTTGGAATGGTGAGATGATTGTAGCATTCTTCCTTCTTGAGATATGCTCACACTACAATGCCTTAGGTGAGTGTTTAAAAACAATACAAATTGAGTGGAAACAAATGAAACAAATATTATTTCCAATTCTTGAACACACAATTTGAGTGAAGATCAATTCCTTCTTACCTTTTTTCCTTCAAAATCTATTTATATACCTCCTATTCACATGATCCTCATGAGCATATTTCCAGCATTGAGAGAGATACATTTGGATGTTCTTGAAGAGAAGGAGGCTATGATGGATCCATCTAAAATGACTCAAGATTCTTTGTGGGATCGGGATGAGCTTTACCTTCTTATGAATCCTCCTAGAATATGGAACCATTGTGCATTCTCTTTTCATTATCTTCTTCTTTGGAGGATTGTGTTCAATGGATCTCGGTTGCACTTACAATGCTTTATCCTTAGGGGAGTGACCACACTAATAGGTGTTTAATTTATTATTTAAGAACACTATGACATTAAATGAAATTGGGATGATTTCTTGTTCTTGCATTCATGATGCCACACATAAAGATCAACTCTTCGCTATCACAGAGTGAAATATTTGGTAAATATTTACACAACAAAAACAAAATAATATAACTTCTTAGTATTTCATACGGAGAGACTACGCAAATAAATAGGTGGATGTACTCCTATAAACAATTAGATAGTTACAACAATACACCCAAACTAACTCTCAAAACAAACTATCTTCGTGAGTTGTTATAACTCATAAAACCGACTTACTAACTTAACTTTTACCACACACAATTACCATATAGCACTAATACTTTCATAAAATCCCGTTAGTGTGAACATGGGGAAAATCTATCTTTATACGTGCACTTAATTTAATGATAAGGTGATTTTTACTGCAAGATGATCACAAACCCATTGTATGGTTTTTAAACGGTTAACCATGAACCAAAAATGGTGGTTTTCAATTAGAGTACTACAAACCAAAAATGAAGGTTTTCAAGTGGTTTACCTACAACCACATCATGATGTGCCAATTATTATTATCATCCCTCATCACATTTCACTGCAAGGAATAACATAGGAAAATTTTCTCACACATTACAAACTAAAACTGGAAATGGAACATTGGATCATGTTCCCCCTTAATGTGAAATTTCCACTTATTCAAACAGGAACACTCAAAATGAAGCACACTGAAACTAGAACTCTAAAAAACATAGCGGAAAGCATACTACAAAAAAGAAAGAAAATAATCACACCACAAAAATTTCACCACAACTCATATGCAGCCCCATCGTTGACGATTTATGACGAGAGGTCACCAATTGACATCCAACCTCCAATGCCTCCATCCTCTCGGTTTGATGATGTTAACTTAGCTTGATTTGGCTTTAAGGACCTTTGAATTTTCATCCCCACAAGATGGACATCGCGTACAAGAGAAAATGCATCTAATTATTGAAAACCGAGGCATTTTTTTACAATTTTGACATTACTTGATGTTTTTGACTTAATAATACCAACTGATCACTTTTAAACCCAAGAACTAAAAAAGAATATTAGACATAAACTAATATTAAAGTCATTTAAATGTAATTCTTGACTTATAGACTAAAACTTAACTCAAACTCAAAATGGATTATAAAAACACTACCGACCACTCAAAAGAATACAACTAGACTTCTAATGTATAATAATTTTAGACTCGATGAAATAAAAAATAATACCAAACTCGCGGGCACGTGCATGTGTGACCAATGGCTCAATGTCATTTGGATGACCTATGGCGAGATGGAATGTTTGTAGAGAATTATGTGAGGAGATTTGTATTATGATATGGACACCATGAATGAATGAAAACCAATGTCAACTTATCCTTCCTCTTATTAATCGACTGGTTTGTTAACATGAATTGATGATGCATGTGCATTGTGGAGGACGAGCTGGAGTGTGTTTATGAGAATTCAAGACTCAAAAAGAAAAACTAATCATTCCAACCATGAGTCTCCAATGAGATACCACGTACATGCCCGAGAAGCAAGATACACCGTATCAATTGCAATGTGGTTCAATGATATCAGACAATGGATCTATGCACATAACTACATGTGCATGGACCGCAAATCCAAGAATGAGTTGTGTTAGATGCCGAGTCTAATATGTATATCCAAAGCATAGATATAGACATATAGACTTGTAAATAGCTGGAAAGGAGTGTGTGCAGGTCTGTAATTTACACTCTTTGACAAAATGCCACCACTTCCTATTGATGTTGGTTGTTCATAGATAGGATTGCAAACTAATGTGAAGGCTCATGAAATCAAAGCCGGTGACAGGTTCAATGGTAGATCAATGAAAACGTGGACCACTTGGAGAAGAACTATCAAATGTACAAATGTGTGGGCGAGTAGATGTGTAATCTGCAAAGCAATAACAAATAGAGATCTTACGGGAACATATACAGTCTGGGGTTCTATCTCACAACGATCAACACAAGAAAAGAATCATCAAGAAGAAAATACATTCAACATGTCCCCAAAAATATCAATATAACAAATGTAATTGAGTCAATTTGGATCAACACAATAAATCAAAGATATATTATTTCTCATCCCTGTAAATACCACACATTTTCTTCTACCACACATGTTTTTGATAGAATATTAAATACATAGAGATCACTCTAGTTAGATCATTAAATGCTTAGAGATGATAATCAAAGATGATGGCGGGAGGCATACTTATCTTTGCATGCAAATCGATGAGTGGAAGCACCCGGGGCTTGGATTGCCACTATACACATTATATGGGAATCTAACATTTCGTAAACTAAAAACTCCATCATGAATATCTTTTGATATCAATAATTCCCTTGGTTATTTGACACCTTTGGTGCATTTGATGTTGTTTGGATGATCTTCTCTAACAAACTCTTTCCTCAATAACAACACAGGTATGGTGAACCTATGAAGTATTACTACTATAATATCTCATAATAGGGGCAACCATAACAGGGAATAGATATGCCCCAACAATGCTCAGGACACCATCGATCTGGTACCAAATAAAATATTTGGTTCAAATTTTACAAATGAAACAAAATAATATAACTTCTTAGTATTTCATATGGAGAGACTATACAAATAAATAGGTGGATGCACTCCTATAAAATAGGAGATAGTTACAACAATACACCCAAACTAACTCTCACAACAAACTATCTTTGTGAGTTATTATAACTCACAATACTAACTTACTAACTTAACTTTTACCACACACAATTACCATAGAGCATTAATAATTTCCTAACACAGTACTTGAATGAAATCGGACTTGGGATGTTTGCATATCATCATGTTCATATGTTTCGATGAGAAAGGACGATGATCCAAAGATTAAATCGGTGGGAAAAGTTTCCTAAAACTCCCAAGATCATTACATTACAAGAGAAAAATTCGAGAGATTTCTATCGCCTATTTGAACGTGAAAAATGGACTCGTTGGAGTAAATTATGTATGAGAAGATGTTAGTTAAAGGAGAAAAAAATAGGGGCAATCGCCAATCAGCCGCAACACACATGACAAAGTGAAATTTGAGTAAAAGTGTAAAAATTGGTTTTGTGATTCCACTCTTCGACACTCATTTTCAGACGGGTGGGCCCCACTATTTATTGGCTACGGCCCTCGGCTAGGATTGACACAATTTTTTATTAGAGGGGTGTCTTTGTCATCATTATTTCATTTCATTATAGCCACAATTATGTGTCTCGTGTCTGTGTTCTGCAATGTGTGCCTATCTTTGTTAGTTTTATTATGCATGGGATATATATTAATGTTTAACTATGTTGTGTATAGGATCGAGCTCAGGTGAGTTGTCGGGGCTATCTTAGTGAGCTTCCACCTCACCACCCACATCGTCGAGCCTAACTCGCCACAACACTCATCCATTACAACAACCAACTTGACAAATATTTCATGGACGTTCCAAAAACATACAAACATAGTTCGGTCAAGTCATCCACATCCACAAGCCAAGCCTAATACAACAACCTCCACACAAGACTCGGCAAGCCAACATCTCTCCAACCGCCATATAATCAAGCCAATACAATGTGGCGAGCCAAACATAGCGTGGCCGATGTACCAATACAACTTAGCAATACACTTGGGTAGTTAAACAATACACCACCGCCAAAACATGGAATTTGCAAAATGTGACCTGCAACCATACCCAATCTACTCGCCATTCTAGTTTTAAACAACTTGCCTACTTGTAAGTGCATGGAAATGGGGGACCAAAAGTGGACACTTTTTCCTTAAATCAGCGAAACTTGAACTTCATTCAATAATTTGGCTTCATATGCTCAAAATTTGACAAAGTGATAAGAATGAGTACCGTAGAGCTCGAAATCTAGTTTCTAAACTACTATTTTTTTCTGAAAATGGTGGATATTAAGAGGGTCAAATGTGGTGCACACACAAAGTATGTATATTTTTGTTTCAAAAGATAAGAACCTATTGTGTGTGTGCCCCCCATTTTTGAGTTCTATAAATTATTTTTCAAATTCATTTGGTAGAAAGTTATCTAAGACCATGTGCAAGGTCCCATTAATTTTTCATATTTTTGGATGAATATATAATTTTTTATTAATTTTCAAAGTGCACATATCCCAAAAATGAAATATTTGTGTGTGCACCCCCATAACTTTGAGAAAAAAGTTGTTTTTTTGTTTTTTTAGTGTGTGTAGAATGGAGTTTAGAAAAAAACTTTTTTAAAAAAAATTGGATGAAAAAATCATAAATTGTGCACCAAAACATATGCATAGGTTTTCGCAAGAAAAGAAGGCACTAGTAAAAGAAATTATGGATGAAAGCCTTAAACTAATCAGATTTTAGAAAGAATTATATCATCACCAAGGTAAAACTAAGCTTGACATCGTAGTATAATATTTTTGAATATTATGTTATAATGCATGAGATATTGGGGTGCACACATGAGATTTTGATGTTTTTGTAAAACATAGATTTATTCATGGATTACATAGTCCAAACCTTAGGTTTGGATATCCAAGAAAATCCAAGCCTATGGATTAGGTATTTCAAACCCTAAGAAGATGAAACACGAACACGTTATAACCGAGTGCATTCTTGTTTGTTATGTGGTATATGGGGTTGTGCGAGGGATATATTTATTTATTAAGTATAATTTTTTCATTTATTAATCTTTATAATTTATTATTTCTTATACATTAAATTTATTTTAGTAAATATAAGAAATTAGGGTTACCCCGCACCTTATGGAACTAGTCTCACAGCCTACATCGGTTGAAAGGAACGATAACCAGATCGTACCAAGCCAAGAACATAGATGTTAATCAAACACCACGATCAATAAGATGAAAGCAATTCACCAGAATAACTTTACATAAAACCTTTGCAAACAAATGAGAAACAATATCATATATTATTATGGAACTCAATGCAATACATTGAGAATGGGCCTTGCTTAAATAGGCAAGGAATAATAATCTAAGAACCAATCAAGGTCGTAGATCAAGCCATAAATCAAGGAAATAACTAGTCATCAAAGAACTAGTCAAGACCATAGATTTAGGAGAGAACTAGACATCAAGGATCTAGTCAATACCATAGATCAAGGAAAGAACTAGTCAATACCATAGATCAAGGAAAGAACTATACCTAATAACTAGATAATATCTTCTAATATCTAAATAAGATAAAAGAAATATCCACACACATAAGTGGGTGAGGATAAATACAATAAAGGTAAATAAAGTACCTAGGTGAACATGAGCTAAGGTAAATACCTACTCTAACACCCCCTCAAGTGAAGCTAGGGGCCAAAATAGATGTGGCATGTCCACAGTATGAGTCCCACAACTAGGCTCGATAAGGTACTCATGTACAATAATCTGGAAAAAAAGGGACACCGCAAGGTACCCAAACCAATAACAACAAAGTAAAGAGTATAAAGACCCGCTCCAAGGCATCCCAAGAAGCTCGACTCAAAAAAACTTGTACAATGCTAAAGAATTTTGGTGTGTACTGTGGTTTGAATCCACTGCTCGATCACAAAACTAAAAAACAACTGACACTGGGCTCCACCAGAATAGCTCCATATAAGGAGATCACACAACGGAGTGATGCCGAAAGTGCAAAAAAACACCAAACATAATTTGATAAAGTGTTGAAATAGGTGTGCCACGATCCAATAACAATAACCAAAGCAACAAGGTAAGGACACAAAATCCAGAGTGTCACGATCCAAGAAAAGCCAAGGTAACAAGGCAAGGACACAAAACATGAAGAGTAGGGGATCAAAGCACACACACCCTCCCATACTATGAATGGGTGGAGTGGTGCTACAATCTGTATGAGTTGTCAAAACAACTACTCGAACACGACAAACTAACACCTGGGCTCCACCGAGAATAGCTCCCCAAAAGAGAGATTGTCAACATGTCAAAAGTGTCAAAAATACAGATACAAAATCTCTCAACAAATAAGAGAGATACACTACACCTGCTAAAGAAAAATGCTCAAAACAAGAAGCATCACAATGCAGAAGGTATAGAAAGTGGAGCAAGAGGCCAAATGGTGGAGGAGCCACGCCTGTAGAGTCCTCTCAACAAATTCCTATGTCACCTCCACGAGTGATCATATATCTACCCCAAATCAACACGGATGGATAAAGAAGATGCCTGCATATGACTTGGTGCAAAATACACAATGGGTGCATGTAAAAGAACATCAGAATGTGTGTCAGGTTGATCATGTCTGCCTGAAATCTCAGGTTTCTCAATCCTGAGTGAAGGTGTAGAACTCTTGTGTTGCTCATGATCCTCAGAAAGAGTCGAGCGAACAAAAAAAGGAGCTCTGTCAATGTGTGATCTCAATGAAGTATCTGCTCGAAAATCAATGTCATGACAAGAATTCCACTTAACATGTGGAATAGAGGAAACAATACCCTGTGAATGTCTACCAATGACTCCTCTAGTGAGACCCATAGAACAAAGCATGCGAGAACTAAATGCAGTGGTATGCTTCTTAAAAAAGCCATGCGGTGAAAGCTGAGCAGAAGTATGATACACAACATGTGGAACTGTAATAGGCACAGATGTGGAAGAGCATGCAGTAACAAGCCTCACACGTTTAGAAGCATCAAAAAGAGGTTCAAGCTCAAAGACTAGCAGATCAATGTCAGTGGGTACAAGAGCAACAGCTACAAGTGGACTAGGATCATGGATATGGTTGTCCACAATATGATGGTGATGTTGTAGGCTAGCAAGTTTGTTCTACAGAAGTGTATTATTGCATCCTTATCATGAATGAGTGATTGTAGAAGAGAATTTCGCTTCTTAAGCGATTTATTTTCTTCCACAAATCTTACAATATCCTCTTGAAATCCACATACTTGAGAGAAAAGCATATCATTCTCGAGAATCCATGATAGGTACAAACAGTAACTCCCAAAAATTTTAAGACGCTCTGCTCGAAATTGTATCCACAATTGATTACAACACTCCATATTTGGCACTTTATAATAATAGTGCAAGTCACAAAATAAATAACTCCAATGGAAAGAGCACAAAAACAAGCACTTTTGTAAAAACAAAGACTCAAAACCGAGTTACCGATCAAAAGTTACAAGTTATTTACTATTTTGCTCATTATTTATTGAGTTGCCACTAAAACAAAATAAATTGTTGTTTCCTTCACCACACAAATAAAATTAAAGGGGGTTGAAGCTAAGCACCTACTAGTAGGAATCATAAGCTTTAAGCCCTCATATGACCATACCATATGACCAAGGGCTAAGGATTTTAATCTTTTCTCGGTGGCCACCAATCCCGGGGTGATCTAGTGTGCTTCTCTGCAACAACAAAAAAATGGTCATGATGCAGAAACGACCGAGTTTATAGTCAATCTTAGGGGTTTTCACACCTTTAGGATCGATGAAAGGCTCTGTTTTGCATAAAAACACACGCAACAACAAAATACGACCAAATCCCAAATATATGAATATACAATAAATTTATTTACAAAATAAAAAGTACACACACAGATGTCAACAAAGCAATATCATGCTCTGATACCATGAAATGAACGATAAGAAGATTGTTCCAAGCCGCGATCTCAGATGATAATAGCACACCACATTAGATTTGCAAAACAAAAGAACTAAAATACCAGATATGGAAATCCATCATAATCCATAATGCTCAATACAATACAATAGAATGACTTGAATTATTCAATAAGAAAGATGTACATATATGAGGAGGGAAGTGCAACTACTACCTAAATCATTGGTTAAGAACTCCCACTAAGCGATACCTTTGGTAGTTAAGTTAACTTCAAAAGACTAGTAAGCTAACTTCACATAATCGAGAAGTTAACTCAACACAACTAGTAAGCTAACTCCACACAACTAGTACACATAAGCAAGCTAACCTAGCAAGTGTAGGGCTAACACAAGTGTAAGAATTATCCTAATAAATAAATAAAAGGATAAATAATAACCTACACAAAAGAGCTAAAATACCGAGATATGGAAATCCATCATAATCCATAATGCTCAAGTACATTACAATAGAATGACTTGAATTATTCAATAACAAAGATGTACATATAGGAGGAGGGAAGTGCAACTACTACCTAAATCAGTGGTTAAGAACTCCCACTAACTGATATTGGTAGTTAAGTTAACTCAAAAATACTAGTAAGCTAACTCCACATAACTAGTACACATAAAGCAAGCTAACCCAACAAGCGTTGGGCTAACACAAGTGTAGGAATTATCCTAATAAATAAATAAAAGAATAAATAATAACCTACACTAACACCCTCTTGTAAGCATAGATTAGGTGGGTGGAAAAGAAGGTGGGTCCCGCAACAAGGCACGATGAGGTACCCACGACAACAACCGGGAAAATTAGACACCGCAAGGTACCCAAAACCAATAATAACAAAGTAGAGAGCAAAATCCTGTACGCAAGATATCCTCGAAACTCGACTCCAAAACTTGTACAATCTAAAGAAGTGTGGTGCACACTATGTAAGTGCGAATCCTTTGCTCGATCATATAACTCAAAAACAATCGACACTTTGGGCTTCACGAGAATAGCTCCACGTGCTGAAGAGATTATCAATGGAGTGATGTCGAAAAGTGAAAAAAAAATACCAAACATAATTTGATCAACTGCTACAAATAGGTGTGCCACGATCCAAGAAAAACCAAGGCAACAAGGCAAGGACACGAGATCCAAATAAATAGGAGTGCCACGATCCAAAAAAACCAAGGTAACAAGGCAAGGTTATGAAAACGAAGAAGCGATATCAACACCAAACCCTCCCATACCGCGAATGAGTAGAGTGATACCACAGATCTATATGAATTACCAAAATCAACTACTCAAACACCGACAAACTAACACTTTGGGCTCCACGTAATAACTCCCCCAAGAGAGACTCATCAACATGCCAAAAAGTGTCAAAAATACAAATCTAAAATATGTCAACAAACAAGAGAGATATAAATGTATACACTCATGGAAACAAGAATGCAACACTCAAAAGTTTAGGACATCGGGCTCAACCGAAATTGCGTCCACAAGTGATCTCAACACCCTCCCAAATTTGGCACTTTATAATTGAGTGCATGTAAATATTACAATGAGTAATGTAGACCTTTTACACTTGAAATATGTGTATAAAAATGTCACCAATGCGTAGATCTCAAAAAAATACACAATTCAAAAAAAAAGATCACCTTAATCCGAGCTATAGATCAAAATTTATGAGCTCTAGAAGGTTTTGTTATTAAAATAATATTTTAATGCTGATTTTTTTAAAGGTACATGTGACACCCAAATGTCTAAAGGGTAAAAGAGTGCATCCACATGATACATGTTTGCGACCAAAGGATAAAAGCCTGCGCCCAAAACCTAAAATGTCAAGAGGGTAAAAGAATGCATCCAGAAGGTACACGCTTATATCCAATGGATAAAAGAATGCACCAAGAGGGTACAGATCTGCGTCCAGTGGATAAAAGATTGCATCCAAAATTGAAATATCCAGAGGGTAAAATAATGCATCTGGAAGGTACACGCTTTTATCCAATGGATAAAAGAATGCACCCAGAGGGTATAGATCTGCGTCCAGTGGATAAAAGACTGCATCCAAAACCAAAATATCCAGAGGGTAAAAGAATGCATCTAGAAGGTACACGCTTTTATCCAATGGATAAAAGAATGCACCCAGAGGGTACAGATCTGCGTCTAGTGGATAAAAGACTGCATCCAAAACCGAAATATCCAGAGGGTAAAAGAATGCATCTGGAAGGTACACGCTTTTATCCAATGGATAAAAGAATGCACCTAGAGGGTACAGATCTGCATCCAGTGGATAAAAGACGCATCCAAAGGGTAAAAGGCTGCATTTGGAAGGTACACGCTTATATCCAATGGATAAAAGAATGCACCCAGATTTGACTGTCTCAAAACATGGTCGAGTTTACAGCCAATTCTATGGTTTTGACACCTTCTAAATCCAACGGCGCACTCCATTTTGCATAAAAACGCATGCTGCAGAAAAGTGCTAACAAAATCTGAATACATGAAAAGATAAACTCTTGCTTGCAAAGAAAAACTTACAGATGGATGTCTACATCGTCTATAGCTCTGATACCATGAAAGGAATGATAACCAGATCGTACCAAGCCAAGAACACATATGCTAATCAAACACCACGATCAATAAGATGAAAGCAATTCGCAGAATAACTTTACATAAAACCTTTGCAAACAAATGAGAAACAATATCATATATTATTATGGAACTCAATGCAATACATTGAGAATGGGCCTTGCTTAAATAGGCAAGGAATAACAATCTAATAACCATTCAAGGTCGTAGATCAAGCCATAAATCAAGGAAATAACTAGTCATCAAAGAACTAGTCAAGACCATAGATTTAGGAGAGAACTAGACATCAAGGATCTAGTCAATACCATAGATCAAGGAAAGAACTATACCTAACAACTAGATAATATCTCCTAATATCTAAATAAGATAATCAGAAATATCCACACACATAAGTGGGTGAGGATAAATACAATAAAGGTAAATAAAGTACCTAGGTGAACATGAGCTAAGGTAAATACCTACTCTAACATCGATCACAATTTAGAAGATGGTTTTTCATATTCTAATCTAGTCAGTACATAGGTATTTTTCAGGATTTCAACATTTAGTCTAAAGCTTTTAGGGTTTAAATTCTACAATCGATGTCTATTTTGGGAAATAATATAGTCATTATTTAGGTTTTTGGGCCTTTTAGATTGTTTACTGACATTTGTAGGAGTGTTAGATGTGTCAAAACTATATTTTATAAACCTCACAACTCCCAAAAGTAGCAACAATTTCTCAAATATATGGACTCATGCAATTTCTTATAACACATAATAAATCAAAATACATATGTAAGTTTTTATCGATTCAAATAATCAAGGGAATGGTCATCATGAGGTCTGTGAAGGATCTGAAACATCATGAGGAAAATGGGTGCAATCAAAAAAATCATGAGGTCTATGAAAGATCTGAAACATCAAGAGCTTCATCGAGATTCAAATCATGAAGGGAATGGTCATCAAGAGCATGATAAGATAATCTCACCATGAGTGATGGTGGAAATCATCTCAAGCTCACAAACAATGCATATTTTATGAGTGTTTCTAAACACTTAATCAATGTTTGGTAATGAACACACATCTTACAAGTCATGGAGGTGGAATTTTTAGTGTTTCAGTATAGTGTGGAGGTCAAGAACATGGAATTCATTCTCGAACATTCCTCCAAGTTTCATTCAGGGATCAATCCTTCTATCATGAGGAGGAAACCTATCTCCATGAGGAGAAATTGAGAAAGAGGGTGTGCTAGACATCATAAGCATGTTTCCACTCAGGTGACATCTTAGGCAGGGAGGTGAATTATGATATTAAGAAGAGACCATCATGTTTAAAGGTGAAAAGTGAGGCTCAATGAGTGAATTGATGATCATCATATCCTAACTCTACCATTGTGTCCAAATATCTTTGAGAAACAAATCAAAATGAGCTAGTCAAGCTAGTGAGGCATCCAAGACCATCATGTGTGAAGGATCAAGAAGTCACATATTCTCATGAGAGGGATATGAGAAAGAAGTGTATGAGCATCCTAAATCTAATTCCATTCAAGGATGATTTGAAGACTGGAAAGGTAAGAGGATGATATTCATATGGAGATGTTGTCATGTGTGAATTGAATAACCCAAAAATGTAAAACTTAAACCATGAAAACCAAGCCACAATGTGAAATATTGCTCCCAAATCTTCTTGAATCCCTCTCCGAGCCCACCTGCCTCTTGTGTCATGATCACCTTGTCCTTGAAGGTATTCCTAATGCATTGGATGAACATGTATAAGTTTGCAAAAAGGTTTTAAAAGGTCCATTATTCCATTCATTGAAGTGTAGTAAAAGACTAATTCATTGACAAGCCTAAAAGGCCAATTTTGGCCATTTTGAAGCTGTGTGCATCCTCCAGGGAGGGTTATGAAAAGGTCTTAAGTATCTAAAGGTGGTATTTGAAAGACTTAAAGGTGTTGGAAGCATTTTAGGAAGATTTAGGAAAGTTTTGATCATTTAGGGATAGTCATTCAACAATGGGCTTTCAGGTGCAAGGAATGAGCTAGTCAAATTGTGAACATTGACTTTTCCGATCTGATTCTAGGAGCTGTAAGGAGTTAGGAGGAAAACAAGTAGGAGCTAGAAATCTTGAATAATAATTTATATTTTTGGATCATCCATTTTGATCTAAGGTCGCCGAAGGTGATGATAACAATCATCTCATACTCTCAATCAATACATACCTCCCAAGAGTGTTTCTAAACACTTAATTAGTGCTTGGTAATGAGCTCAATACATTATGGAGGTCAGAACATGTGATTCACCTTCAAGTTCTAATTCCACATGGATAAAATTGATCAAAATGGTGTTCTCTGCAATGGTATTAGAGTCTTCTTCGCAATGGTGTGACTAAAGAAGACTCCTAAGTTTTATAACCCAATTCTAGGTAGATTTATCTTCTAAGAATCCTTATCAGTTGAGATATTAATATTTTCTTATTAAAACACCAAAATAGGGTTTTAGATAACTTGATAGGGATAAAATTCATATTTCTTATCATACACACCCTTCTTGACTCATTTACCTATTGAATAAGTGTTAGGAGGATTAAATTCAAGTTTCTTATTTTATAATCTAGATCTGTGGACGCTTGATATGCTCCCAACATTAAGCTTTAGGTGAGAAAAACCGTGAGAGTTAACAAAACATAGTCAAGGTTGGAAGTAAATGCTAGATGTCATGAACTACCACTGTATATTTGTAATGAAATTACTTAGATAAATTTGAATATCAATAACAATAAAACACCAAGAACACCAAAATGTAGATAAATTATCACAATATGCAAGTATAAGCTATATGACTAAGGGCGTAGCAATATTCAATCCATTCCTCTTGATAGACATCAATATGTGCATCCTTCCAGTCACTATGCATCCTTCCTCTGACTATCCTGCCTTTAGTTCAACCTTCACTCGCTCAAAGGAAATTCCTAACAAGGTTTTAAAGTTTTTTTAGTGTGTAAGGATGATTACCCAAGGTGATAAATTAATTTAGTGAGATTCAGTGAAAGATATTTTCTTTGAAGGCCTAAAAAGGACATTTTGGCCATTTTGCAGCTGGTAAACACACTTTGGGAATGTTTAGGGAAATTCTAAAGCATCTGAGGGTGATTTTGAAGAGAATTGAAGGTGTATGAAGTAATTTAGGAAATTTTAGGAAAGAAAATATCATTCAAGATCCATTTGTTCAACATTGGGTATTTAGGGTGTAGGGAATGAGAGCTTCAATGGTGAATGTTGTCTTTTATGGAAGATTCTCGGGAGTTCCCGAATGAGTTTAGAGGGAAAAAATATGCATTGAAATGTGTAATAAACAATCACTTGAACAATGTGTAATCAAGAGAATCATGAGGTCTATGAAGGATCTGAAACATCTAGAACCTCATTGAAATTCAATTCATCAAGGGAATGATAATCATGAACATGATGAGAAAGGATCACCATGAGTGGTGATGGTAGTCATCTCGAGCTCAAAAACAGGTGCATATCTCTTGAGATTATTTCTAAACACTTAATCAATACTTGGCGATGTGTTCACATCTTGCATTTGGGAGTGGCTTTCATAGTGCTTCAATGCAGTTGGAGTTCAAGAAGATGGATCTCACCCTCAAACATTCCTTCAAATCTCATTCAGGATCAATCCTTCCATATAGAGGAGGAAACCTATTTCTATGAGGAGAAATTGAGTGAATTTATGTCCAGATACTATAAACATGTTTCCACTCATGTGATATCTTGGTCAAGGAAGTGAATTATGAAGTTAAAAAGGGTGTCATCATGTTCAAAGGTGAAATGGGAAGCTCATGGAGTAAGTTGAGGATCATCATATCTTGACTTTGCCATCATGTTCAAACCTCTTTAAGGAAGATGAGATAGTCAAGCTACTAAGGCATTCATGACCATCATGTGTGAAGGATCAAGGCATCATCTATCTCCATGAGAGGCATATGAGCAAAGAGGTGTATGAGTATCTTGAAGTTGATTCCATCCGAGGAGAATTTGGAGCCATGAGGAGTAAGAGGATGATCTTCATATTGAGCAACATGTATGAAAGAATGAGAAATTATTTGAGTTTCACTTGATGGCACTCACTTTTTAATGTTCTTAAACACTCATTTGAACCTTGTAGTATGATCACACTTTAAAAGAGGAAGGACATTACAACCACCTCATTTCAATCTAACAGGTGGCCACATGACAAGAATCTCATTCAATGATAAATCCTTCCATCTACATGGTGAATAACTATTTCAAGTAAATGAAAGATAATCAAAAATGGTTTGAGCATCATGGAGTTGATTTGTGATCACTAGGGTTAATTATGGAGGCCTTGAAAAGTAAGAGAGTGATCCTCACTCTTGCCTTGTAATTAGAAGAGAGCATCATGTTCCCATCACAATGTAGATCTCATAACAAAGTGTTTCTAAACACTTAAGTCATCACTTGAGGTTTTAGAAACATGATTTCAACTCATGGTAACTCATTTTTTACAACTTTTTCATGTTAGAAGTTTTGTCACTCAAAAACACAACCAGAGGTGTTAGGAAGGTGTTTTAACTCACAAAATTTGGCCCCATCCTCATGAGATCCTCACCCATGGTAAACAATAGTCTATTTATGAAATTACCCATTCTAAGAGGTACTTATCAACATTTACAAATATTCACCTATCACCATGTGGTGACCATCTCTCTAGATCTTGCAAATTTAGGGCCATTTTTGTCTGGAACCGAAAGAGGCAAGTTGTACTATTTTTAAATTATTCATGAAACCTTCAAGTATTAGAGAAAAATAGATGTTACCAACATATATAAGATTCACATATCTTTCCATTTCCTATTTTTTTCCTCCTAACTCCTTACAGAGCTCCCAAAATCATCTCGAAGAAGTCAGATTTCACCATTAGAGTGTTTGTTCCCTTCACCTAGAAAACCCGTTGTTGAGCAGATTGTCCTTGAATGAGAAAATTTTTCCTAAATCTTCCTAAATTTCCTCCAATACTTCTAAAAGGCCCCAACACCTAAAAATGACTATATCATTTCCCAAAATAGACATCGATTATAGAATTTAAACCCTAAAAGTTTTAGGTTGAATGTTGAAATCCTAAACCAAGTTAGAATATGAAAAACCATCTTCTAAACCGTGATTGATGGAGTCATGTGAGACTAGTTCCATAAGGTCCATATATTTACTAAAATAAATTTAAAGCATAAGAAATAATAAAGTATAATAACCATTTATTTTAGTAAATATATCCCTCCCACAACCACATAGCAAATAGGAGAACGAGCGCATTATAACACGCTTGTGTTTTAGGCTTAGTAATTACCAATCCTACTAATTCATAACGCAATCGCGCTTTTCTCGAAAAGTGCTCGCATTTTCTTAAAATTGAAAATGTGTCTCGCTTTTAGTCCCCCATCTCCATGCACTTGCCCATGACAAGAACATCATTGAGAATGTATGAAAGCGATAATAAAAATACACAATTATGTTTACAATTATGCTAATGACTTTGAGCAATTTTGATATAAATGAATGCTCAGAGAATAGAAGATGGACGAATATATGAGTATAAGATGTTGAAGCCAATATATATGATGTAGAAAACATGAAAAAACGTGAACATAAATGAGTTAATGTAGTAAACCATTACATTCAATAGATATAAACGCGGTGGATTGTACTACCACATATCAAAGCAAAGAGATTTGTGATGAATGGAAGAGATTATTTTTTTTTATTTTTTAAAATGCCTCACTACATTAATCCAGAATAAGAACACAACCACTGACTTATTGTATCCATATGTCGGAGTTCTTGAAATGAATCCATTAAAATGTCACTACATGTGAGCTTCCACAACTATTTATACCAGTTTGTCCTCTTCAATGTAATTTTCATAATTATTGGAGATTTTCATTCCCGTGAGAGGAAGATATCAATTGTCATTCTTGTGAGAGGAGGAGATCAATTTTCATTGTAGTGCTTTGATTTGTTGGGTACTCTTACTATGCTTTCTATTATTTATGTAACCTCCCCAAAGAAGAATGTTCCTCAAAGTGCCTCTTTTAGTCCAATAACATCTGCAACTCTTGTAAAAATAGTGGGTTAGGTCACCAGTGTGGGCTAAATACCCTGACGATTGCAAATGGGAGAGCCAAGAAGAAAGCTAACTTACACATATACAAATGATCTACTCCATGGTTAATATGGATTTTTTTGTAAAATGTATTATATGATACCCTGCAATTTTTTATTAAGAATGCAAAATTAGAAAGATTGTTTGCCTTGCGCGTGAAAAATAATGTGTAGTTATTGAATCACTAAACAAATTTGACTAAGTCAATATAACAAACATTTAAATGGTAGCGATTCTTTATAGAAAAGGTTTTATGCAAGTTCTAGATGGTTTTGTGTCCTAAACCATAACATACTAGGCTAAAAAATCCAAGAAAAATATCCTAAAATTCACACATAAAATTTTGTCTAGGGCTTATATATAATCCAATTTGTTGTGGTAGGAAAATAAAGAAATAATAGACAAGTGGTGCAATATTAAACACAAGATATCATTTGACCAATAATCCACATCAAAGGACATCTCTTCCATCTAAATTCACTGAGATGGTTACAAAACAATATTGCATTGTACCCATGATCAAATATGCCCCAACTTTGAAATGGGTTTCCTACAACCATGATCGAATGCACCTTAATTTTGAAATGGGTATTCTTCCAACACTAAATAGAAGTGTAATGTGAAGAGATCACATTCCAAACATACAAAATACCGCATTGGGTGATGTGGGTGTTCGTTATTTTGTAAATCAATGAACAAGGTAAATAATGTTTTTGAAAAGAATTCAAAAACATTAGCATTAATCCTAAAAACAATGGATAGAATAATAAAATTCAAAACCAAAAAAACTCGCTGGTACATTTGAGATTAAGATATTTTTGAATAGGGGTTTCAATCTGGATGAACTAATGAGCTTGACTGCTAATAGACTTGCCATGGTTGCCTTACAATTGTCTAGTTGTTTGGGGTAGAAGACCATTATATAGTAAGGCCTTGAAAAGCTGTTGTAATCGTGGGAAGCCTTTGCTCACAATAACTTGTGACTGGATGAGGCTTCCAATGATAGAAGCTACACATATGAAACCAATGATAAAGCACCAGTGCCTTTGTCAGTAGAAATTGTAATCGACTCACAAGTTTAACAAATGCGTGTGGAAAAATCTAGAGCTATGGGGTGGGTGGGTGCATTTTTTTTAAGCAAGCAGGTTCAAAATCAAATGCCCTACCTCTATACTTGTCTTGTGTGAAAATGAGTTGTCCAAAATTAATAAATGCAAAGAAGAAAATCAATGCCAAACATTTGTAGAGATGTGCCTCAAATTTTGTCCAATTGCTTTCAGACGTGTCGAGTTTCCAAAATTTTAATATTAAAAATGTTAAAACTAGTGTATTGGAATAAAAATAAATTAGTCAATTCTTGTCACATCTAACCAATCAAAAGAGAAATAATTTTTTTATAAAAATATAAAATTCAAATAATATATGTAACGTTAGAAATTTGATGAATATCGAAAAATAAAAAAATCATTGGCTAGGTAAACAAAATTAATGGAATAAAGTGAAACATATATTGATTTTGCCTTTGGTAAGGAACTAATAATAAACAAGGCCATGAAATGGAAAATACTACGAAGTTAATGCATTTTAGGGAAGGAGGGAAATTAATGATGAGTAATACATAAAAGCAAAAAAGCAGATTAGGAAAAATACTTAGTAGGGCATAACAATATACTAAGAAATATTATTTTTATTGTTTACATATATAATAGTACATATGGATAAAAATAATAATAATATTACATTGTTGGTCATATACATGTAGTGTTGTACATGTATTGACAAAGCAAAAAGAGAAATTAAAATTTAGTGATGTTTGTTAGAACATTGTGTTTTTTGTTCGTAATACTGCATATAGAATTTTTCAGTGAGGACATTTTGTAAGTCTTCAATTTCAATGATAACTCTTTTTAGCATGCATATAGCCTCATTGATTTTTTTTGTGCAAGGCGTAGAGTGAGGATATCATCTTCTTCTACTTTGTCTGAGCTTGCACAACATGCATCGACCGATCCAGATATCAAATGGTGTAGGAGTGTTGCATTGTCTTCAATTCCCATAGCTATTTTGCATAAAGTATTTTTTTGCCGCAACCTCGCAATAATTTTTTTCCATTATGTGTTTTCCTGTTTAGGCATAAAAATGCAAGAAAGTTTTTATGGGTTTTTAAAAAGAGAATGAAAATAAAGGAAACATATGCCATGAATTTTTACAAGTTACTTCAAAAGGATGTCGTCCACAATGGTAATCTATTAGGGAAAATGGCGAAAGTTGATAAGCAAATCGGAAAAATGAACAAAAAGTTAAAGTAGTTATTCTAGTTTTGTTGTTGTTGTCTTAGTCTTATGCTTTTGTTTCGCAGCCTTTGTTGTTGTTGTGTTATGTTAATGTTAATCTTCAATATAAAAAAATATTTCACTTTTAAGGAAACAATTGAATCTGCAACCAGAGACAAACCAAAGACTTAAAAATTTAAATTTGTTTCTAGTACATGTGTGCACATTTTGTTTAGCCTTTATGAGTATTCACCGCCACCAAAATGTACCGACATGCGAAAACACTAACAAGCTTATTGTAGACACAAAATAACACACTTTGGGTAACTATTTAGTTCGATTACATATTACTATTCATATGATTCCTAAGTAAGAAAATTACTAATTAACCCATGTCTTTGGCCACCTTTCTTTGCTTTATGTTGCCACTTTTGGTCTTGCACCCTTACTTGCTTAGTCTACCTTTTTATACCTCGGCATTTATCATCCTAGACACCGCCAGTGCCCTCATCCCCTTTGGGCGCCCCTGACCTCTTTGACTTTGTTCACATCTTTTGGGTCCTTTCTAGCCGTTTGAGCATCTTATCTTTTTGGTAGTTGGCCTTTTCGGGTTAATTATGAAATTCAAGCAAGGGAATCATATAAATATAAAGTTATGTGATCATAATAAAGGACCAAGCACTAAGCATTAGCTATCACCACCTAAGGTTGCATCCATCAAGCATCTAAGAGCTCCATTACATCAATCTAGTGCCATCTAAGCGACACAAGGGTTGGTTACTCGCATGCACTTCATAGGAGGAAAGTTCATTTTATTCCATGCACGCATCTATTACATTTCTTTACATCTAGCTTATTTGCTCACTATCAAGTGTGACACGCACAAGAACCACCTAGGGCACAATTCCGCACACTTGTGTCCCCAGATTTCACTCTGAAATCTGAGACTACCCCATGTTAAAAAATTACATACTTTTAAAGTAATGGGTCATTTTGTGTGTTAATTGCCAGAAAGTGTCTGTATTGTGTCAAGATATTCCCAAAGAGCCATATAAGCCAATTTCAACAAATACCCAGATGCCCAAAATTGTTTTATTCTGTCGTTGGGGTTTGCCTGTGGGAAATTTGTATTTAATTATTTTGAGCCCTGTTTGAGGCAATTTGTGCTCTGGTTTAACCTTTTTGTGATCGTACATGTCATTATTCCCATATACCAGTAGGTTTTTAACCAAGAATGCATTTTGGACTTTATTTGTGACTTCTGGCAACGTTTTGTGTTTTTTGTGTTTTCCTGTTTCGTTTTTGTGAAATTTCTCTAGATCAATTCCTTTGCACGGTTTTCCCGATTCTTAGCCCGGAGTATCTGGAGATCACATACACACGTTGTGCCAGAAGGAATTCGCCATCGGAGGTCTAGTTCTCTGGGAAAAGACGAAGTTGTGCACCAAAAAGCCTCTTCTACAAGCTAGCCTCATTTTTGGAAAAAGAGGTTTCAAGAGGATCATGGGATTTTTGGAAGCAGTAGGCAGGTGGGAATTTTGTACCTGCCAGCAGGTACTTTTTTCCATGGAAGCAACGCCACTTAAGTCACAATGGGAAAATTAGAGGTAGCAGGTAAGCGGGAATTTCTTACCTGCCTTGCAAGGTAAAAATTCACATTGTGGAATAAAAGAAAAATCACTTAAGTGAATCATGGGATTTTATTATGTCGCCTTGCAGGGTAAATAATCCCATTATGAAAGTCAAAACGACTTAAGTGAATCATGAGATTTTCAGGGTTGCCTTGCAGGGTAAATAATCCCATTGTCATCTGACTTTTAAAAATAGAAATTCCTTATTCCAAAAAGTGTGACCCACCTTGGGTGAATAATAATGCATTAAATAAATATTTGTTAATATTTATTCACCCAATTTTGGCGCCCAGGCTTGTGGAAAAGTCAACTAAAGGAAGTTGGAAATAGACAGTTCTAAAATTAAATAAATATTATTTATTTAATGCAGCCCCTTCATGTCAAAAAGTGCGCCCCATTTGGGAGAGAAATAATATTTTTTTAAGTATTAAATGATTAAATTAATTCCTATTTTCAGTGGCTAAGGTCAAAGCATACTGTGAGGCTTGAGTTAACTGGAAGCAGAAGTCTAAAATTAAATAAATTTAATTTATTTAATGGCAGCCATGAGCATGCACAAAATAGGCGCCCCATTTGAAGAGTGAAGCTTATTAATTAATTAATTAATTGCCAGGAATAGGAAAGGCATTAATTAATTATAGAATTGTGAGAATTATATAAGCAGGGGCTGCCATAAGGATGAATTAATTAATTCAAAGGCAGAGAAGTGCAGCCCAGAGGAAAAGTGCGCCCCATTTGGAGAGGATTTTTGCTCAGAAGAAGGTGAAATTAATGTTGAAAGCTTCCAATTTTGGTGCATAGGTTGAAGGAGGTTGATTTGTGTCTAGATAATTGTTTGCATAAGTGATACAGGTGCTCAGGTGAAGTTGGTAAAATTCATGCTTGTTTTGCATGTAAATAAAACATCAAATTTTGGGGCAGTAGGCTTGAATTATGCAGATTTTTATGATTAAAATCCATTGTTTATGTTAGGTTGCCATTTTTATCCAATTAATTGCGAATTAGAATTCGTTACAAGTGCTTTACAAAAGAAAGGGAGCTTAAATCAATGTCCAATACATTGAATATATCCTCCAAATCTGAAGAATTATCCAGATCTACACCAGTTTTGAAGAATTCCTACGAGTAAGAAGAAAAAGAATTGTTCAGATAAAGATAGACACAACCATGGCAAAGAGGGATGAAAAAGAAAGCTCAGCGGCATCATGCATTACTTCCAGATTTACTAACACCGAGAGACACAGATCCAGATCCAGATCTCATAATTGCAAAAGCTTCCGGCATAAAGGCTTTATCCTCTTGTTTCAAATGCGGCCGTGAAGAAGTTGGTGCATGGAAAATTCCTTCCAGGATCTTGTGCATGTGCTTCCAATCTTCCAATTGAAGCCTTCATTAAAGTTGCATTCACCTAGAGTGCTTTCAGAAATTTTTAATTGCTCATATGCAATTAAAAATAAAAATGGTGAGTTATTTACGGTAGACATTGCACTAACGCATATGCGGGAGAAGAACTACAAAATCGTCAAGGATAAGAAGAAAGACAATTCAAAGGCAATACCGCAAGCAAATCATAGTCATTTGCTTCCAGATCCAAACTTGCTTCCAGATCCACTTGCTCCTAGATCCACCGCTTCCAAATCCAACTTAGTGTGAATCAAGGGCAAAAGAATCAATTTGCATGCTGAGAATATGAAAAGGACAAAACTGCAGCCTTTCCTTTCTTCTTCTTTCTCTTATTTCCTCCGACAAAATAATTGAGAGATCAATTAAATTATACAACTTAAGTGATTGGTTTAAAAGCCATTACTTGAAGAAGTCAACTACTTGGAGATAGGTGGCATACGTGCAAAATTTCGATTCTGCAGAAATCATGCATGTCATGCAAAGAGGAATTTCAGGAGGGAGATTGCCAGTTGTTTCCTTTCCGACTTCCACATGTGCCATTCAACTAAAAGCTTCCGACTTGTAATTGCCCCTCTACATTCTATAAGTAGAGGAAGAACCTATGGGTTAAAAAGATCAGAATTTGTAAGCAAGCATTCTTGTGTTCCAGACTTTGTGTTGAAACCCCTGATAGCCACTTGAAGTAAAGGAATATAAAGGAGCAGGTTTCGGAGAACTTTGTGTCACGGTGCATTTTGTTTCTAGCTTTCTATCTTAGATCTTCTAATAAACTTTGTGTTATTTTAGATCTAGATCTGGAGTTGCCTTTGCTTATAATTTTGTGTGTTGATATCTATTGGTTTCTTCTATGTGCATGCAATCAACTCTGTTATCTATTGATTGGGTTGCACATCTTCCCCATTTCTTCCCTGTGTTTTATTATTTCCTTCTTCTATAAATATTTCCTTTCTTAAACAGTTGCTTACTTGCTGCAAAGCTATACAGCTATGGTTCATGAGCTGAATAGTTAAAGTAAAACCCCATATAGATACTAGCATATTTTTATTGACAAATCTGACACGGGAGCCTCACCGGTAAATGAGGGAGATTTATCTCATGACTGCCTAGGTTTTCAACTATGCAGAAAATCTAGCCAACACACACACATAGAACTACATTGGGTCAAAGATGTAGTGCAGTGCTCAATCATAAGATCACCATTGTGATAGTTGAGACAGTGACCGACCCTCATTCTACATCTTTCTTTTTTAGGATTTGATGTCTCTTTAAGGGTTTTACAGGTCATTATTTCATTCTGCAAGTTTCCAACGACATAGGCGATCATCGTGTAACCTCATAGCGACCAAACGTAAAAATAAAGTGAATACCTGTGACCGCTCAAAGGAGGTTTTTTGAATATTTTCATAGACATAGGCGCCCAGAAATAGGTTTAGGGTGCCCACATGCACCCTCGTCCCTCTCTAGGTACCCTGGTCCAAGCAAATTGTCAACTTGCACACTTTTATGAGGTTATGTGTGACAATTCTCCCTCTCTGTTCGGGTCGATCAACACTTGAACACAATCCATATATCTCTACAAATCGCTTAAGGATCTTCTTACCCTCTTTACAACTAGGGTTTCATATTTGTTTTCTTAGTTTGCTTGAGTTAATTTTTGTACTTCACTACTTATTTATTTACTACAATATTGCATTTAGATTAGGCATATATTTTCCATATTTAGCTTAATCATTTAGTGAACCCACATTCGAATACTCTTGGATCCTTCTTTTTCTTCCATCATGGCTCATAAGGTCTCTCAAGTATCTTTGCTTCAATTGCTTCAAATGCACCCATCTTGTAAAGATGCTCTTCATAAAACCCTAGACACTATGTATATGCCTATCAACATGTTGCCTACACAAGTCAATGCTATCTTCAATCGTCTTTTTGACGACTCTCTTGGTTCTAACTCCACTCAATCTATTTACAAATCAATCCAAGCTTTACATTCTTTATTTCAAGACAAATTTTAGGCTATGGAATCCATGATTACATCTCTCAAATATGAAATCCAACATCTTAAGGACGTTTCTTAGGCTCGTGTTTGTTATCCTTCTATATCTCATCTTCATTATATATCTTCTATTGTGTGCATATAAGTAAACCCCAAGTCTTACCATTCCCGCACCTCTCGGGTTTAATATTAATGTTAAGCAACAAGATATTCTTCTACAACTCGTAACTCATCAATTAATCAGCTTGCCATCTACTCATTATTATCCTCCTTATCGGCTCATGAAGAATTAATGGGCATAATTACAATGATTGCTATGTTTTAAAACGTAGTATCAAACTCCATGAGTGTCAAGGTTTCCTATCATTCATCGTGCATAACATTCTAGTACATGCCCAACTCTAATTGTAAAATTTCAATGGATTCCTAAATTTGATCCATCTATGTCTAATGAGCATCACACTATCACTTCGAATGGTTGTTCTACGTGAAAGTCAAACATCGTCTAAACAATCGCCTACGAAAATTGATATAACACCTCCTCCTCTCAAGTCATCCCCGGCATTACCAAGTCAAACTACGCAACTGCCTCTCAAAATCAGCCCATGTTATTCTCCTATCAATTCTTCTACAGTGTCATCAATACCACCAAAGCTATGACCATTTAAGATTCCTCCCCATCCTACTCCACTTCCATTTCCAATTCATTTTTTCAAAGAAACTTCTCCTTCTACTGATGGCCAGGACACATTTCAACCTCCGCCATCATCACATGGTCCTACTGTTGCTTATGTTGACCATTATGCCGACTCTCTCTCTTATCATGACATAGAAAACACTCTCCCACAATGGTACGGTATCTCTCGCGTCGTTGCATAGATCTCCATCTTCATACACATGGTGGGCATCATACCTATTCAACCCCCCCTTTTACCATTATCAACTATCTTGCATTTCTACACATTCACTCTACATTTCACATTTAGTCTTCCACATACATCATACACATCTTGATACAATCTTATATTGTCATTACCTAATGACACAATCTTGTGTCGCGGTTCACACTTGACTGTTGAGGGCATCCTATATGCATGAACCTCACACGCTATATGCTACACACTTGACAAACTCACAACACATACTTCTCACACATATTCATCACTATCCAGTCAACACACTTACGACACTTGCTTCCTAATACACATTTCAAATACCCATGTTATGCACTAAATACAATCACAACGCACATTTCTTGCACCTATTCATCACTACAATAAAAACCTATTTAAAACAACATACAACATGCTTGACAACATATTACACAATCAACGCATTACCAATATACCTCTCTTACACATATCTCTTGCGCACAATCAACACAACATAATCAACACATTCAAAACACGCTACACACTCGGTGCTTTCACAACATATCATACAACATGCTTCTCTTACATCACATGCCACATATTTCTTGCGTGTAATTCACACAAACATCTTACATAATCTTCATAATACACCACCTACCGCAAATTCGATACATGACTCTCAATACACATCGCACATTCACCAAGTTTACAATCAATATTTCGAATCGACATTCAACGCAATATATTGCACATTCAAAAACACGCACAATCTACACTTCACACATTTATACATTCACGATATATCTTTCTTACATCTATTACTATGTGTTGCACTCATTACCCTGTGACACACTCTAGTTCCACGGTCCATACTCAACTGTTGAGGGTCTATATATCAAATGGACCTCACCACACTCACATGTTTACTCACTCACTCACACACTTACATCCTACACTTAGCACTTTGACGATCACATCTTTTTAGTACACACAAGTCAAACCATTTCCCAATGACGCACTCTCGTTTACGGTTCATTCTTGACTATTGAGGGGGAAAAATAAATGAACCTCATTACATACATACACATTCACTCGGGGGCATATGGCTCCTATCATTCACACTGCATTCCATTCCATCTCATCCATAACATACTACATATCTTGGTCGCATTTAATCTTGCTTACTTATGTTTTTACATGTACACTTTTACACATGCTAGATAGATATCTTGTATGTCGTTATCATACACACATGCACGTTCACTTCCATTCTAGTTGTGATCGTAGATTATACAGATCTATTACACACAGCATGGATGTTTGGCTCAATACCTATTACCACCCCATAATGGCTCTTGGGGCACACTACTTTATTGGATTATACATGCTTTGACATACTTGTTATTTTTCTAACATGCTAACAGGTGCTTCATGTGCAACATTTGTTATGCAGTCTATTTGCTTCCATGGTTGTCTGTTAAATTTCTTGTTCTTGATTGTCATTGTTTGCCACTGTTTGTAGGCTTTTTCCTTTGTCTTGTGTGCACACTTGTCTCGCTTTTAGCCTAATCATCCTTAATCGTGAGTGGTGTCCCATGTTTGTAACCCACTTTTCATGGTCTATATTGTCTTCTTGCATGTTTACATTGTCTTCTTACATTTTAGATTACAAATTGTTTGCTTGTTTACTAGCTTACATTTCACATGCATGTTTGTTTGTACTATCACTTGTCTCCCAACCACTTTGTTTGTGTGTGCATTGGTTTCTACCAAGCACATTATCTTCCCTACACGGCACAATTTTAAGTACGGTGGTCGGTCCTCCTTTGGGCCACATACTCCTTCAGTGACATTGCATGTACCCCAAATGAGGGGGGGGGCGTCTCGTAGTCACAAAATCATGCACTTTAGGCATTATTTAGCCCTGGTCTCATACTATTATTTAGAAGGTTCTTAAGTGAAGAAAGTACTAATTAATCCCACCTTTTGGCCATCTTATTTTACTTGTTATTTCATCATTCTAGTGTATTTTCATATATACATAGTTATTTCGTTATTGTCTGTCATTTTAACCTAAACCGGGGCCTGGTCCCACCTAGGGCGCCTTGATCCTTGTTTCACTTTCCCACCTCTTTTTGGGATCTTTCTAGCCATTTTCATCCTTATCTTTTCCTAGTCAGCCATGTCGGGATTAATTATGAAATTAGAGCAAGAGAACCCTATAAATATAAAGTTATGAGGCCATAATGAGGGTTCTAAAGCATCATATACTATTATCGCTCCATCTAGACTTGCGTCCATCGCATCACTTGCATCCACATAGTGTCATGCATCAAGGCTAGGATATTTGCATCAACACACACAACATAGCGGAAGGGATTCTATTTTATTCCATGCACATATATTATTACATTTTCTATAGTTATTATTGCTCGTTACTTCACAAAGTGTGACTGGCACAAGAACACCTAGGGCACGACATGCGCACACACACTAGAACTACATTTGGGTCTAAAATGTAGTGCAACACTCAGTTTAGTAAGTCCACTGTTGTGGCAACTGAGGTCAGTCTAACCCATTCATTTTACAATTTTATTTTTAGGGTTTTTGATACTTCTTTATCTTTTACAAGTCATTCCTTCATCCTATATTATTTGCTACATCTAGTGTAATTTCACATGATTCGGTGCGAAAGACAGGGAATATTTTAGGGTATCTTATGACACTTCGAAGGAACTAGATCCTGGGCTTTTACAGAGACCAAGGTGTCTATTCAGCACCGGGGCACCTCGGGGTGCCCTAATACCTTCTGGGTGCTCAGTCTCCTCAGATCTCCCAGATCTGACCTTTACGAGACTTTTAAGTGATTGTTCGCACTGGAATCCACGGTCAGCTCGCGTCACCATGATAGTCTTTGGAAATCAACTAAGTTGTTTCCTTTTACATCTTTGCATACTTAGGATTTTATTTCATTTAAAATAATTATTCAAGGTTGTTCCATACTGTTTAGCGTATTTAACAATGTTTTAGTCCTCCTATATTAGATTAACTATTATTATACTTCCCTTAGTTTAGTTTAATTTTAGTTAATCATTTTGGTGAACCCCTCATTTCTTCATAAAGCACCTTCTAGGGTTTGCATTTGCATTTAGCCATCATGAGTATCTCCATCAACAATTATTTGCTTACTCATCCTGATTTACTTCATCGTGTTCAACATATTTTTGCTACTACAAATGTTTCTATTAACATGCATCTAGATTCCATGTATAACACATTTTTCGATGCATTCTCACAACATATAGCATTCAAGGCCAATCCTCCTGCTGACATCCATCCTTTGACAATGACCCACCCCTCCATATTATGTGTTGCATTTACAATGTTGGTGTCAAACGCACTCTAATTGATAATGGTTTTGAGCTTAATTTGTGCCCCATGTCATTCCTTCAAGATTTAGGTTTGTCTGCTCATGACATTAGTCCTTTTATTTCATTGCGTACTTACGATGGTACCGTTCATCCATGTCTTGGTCATATTACCTTGCCCATTACTATTGGTCCCAAAACTCTCCCTACAATTTTCTTTGTTATAGATTTTCCCGTCTCATACAATTTTTTGTTGGGTAGGCCATGGCTCCATGCCATACAAGTTGTCACTTCTACAGTCCATCATTGCATTAAGTTCTTACATGAACGCATTGAGTATACTATCTTTCGGACCATGACCCATTCCAATATTGTGTCCATGACCTTAACACTAGTCTTCATATCCCTCGCATTGATACTACAGATGAGCCTCAACCTATGGATGACCCACCTCATTTACCACCACTTGAGGGAGCTATTTGTTTACTATATGTTTTCCTTCTCCACCACCTACTACTACTACAGCTATTATTCCATAACAGTCGCTTGTCCCTTCCATGGACATTGTTTTCATGTATTCATCTTCATCGTCTGTCCACCCACTATTCACTTACACACTCTTCCTACATGGATCATACTGGGAGCACATCCCATTAGATCCTACTTCACCTGAAACTATATGTATGCACGAGGGCTTAGCCCACTTAGGTTTTCCCATCACCGATGTTTGTCTGCAACCATACCACCCTCATTTATACCATGGGTTGGTCTATGTCATAAATGTTTATGGACTTCATGTCTTTCATTTTGATGTTTTTCTTGCACATACTCCTGCTCCTGCACCACTCACATTAGGACAGTCCTAGCTAGACTATATTGGGGGCACCCTAGATCCGGATCATATAGATATATCTTTTCCTATGCCTTTTGGACGTACTTATCATCTATAATAGCTCTTTCCTAGGTTATACACAAAATCTCACTCGTTGGTACGCACATGGTTGCCCCTTCCCTCCATTCACTGATGAGGAATATGTTATGGGCATGTATCACTTACGTCTCAATGGCTCATTACATGATCAACCTAACACTATAGCCTACCAAGTTACTAACGCATATCCATTCGATTTTGATCCCGAGGATGATGATCTTCTTGACGAGTTTACATAGTCCCTTGGCACACTATCGTGGGGGGCATATCACATTACACACTCCCCCTCATGTTTCTAAATAGTTACATAGTACTACATCACACCTGTCCTTTTCACATAGACATATCACTCATGCATCCCGGCACTTTGTCATTACTCGATGGCGCACTCTTATACTTCGGTTCACACTTGATTGTTAAGGGATTAGTATTACACTAAACCCCACACACCGCACTATGCACTACACTTTCTAAAACACATGGTACATCATACATCATCCATTCTACACTTAGTCTACATGTTATATTATACTACATTCTCATCATACAAGCCATTAGGCTATTTCACATGGCACATTTATACATCCTCTATATTCTACATACTATGCTAGTCTACATTATATATGAGTCTAGTTTTACATTTCATCCCTACATTCTACATTATACTAATCCTTACCTTACACACAACACACATTATTAGGCTATCCACACATAACCTATACATAGTCGCACCATACACTACACATTTCCACATACATTCTACATACTATGCTAGGTTACATTACATATGGGTCTAGCTTTACATTTTATCACTACATATTCTATTTCTATCTACACCTATCATCGCATCTTACATATTACATATTCTACACACCCTACACATCCTATATTGCATTGCCCACACTGTGCATTTACAAAACCTACTCATCACATGGTCGTTTATTCTCACTACCACCTATACTACATTGTTTTCTATGCTCTGCACTCACTACCCTATGAAACACTTTAGTTCCTCAGTCCATATTTGATTGTCGAGGGTTTACCGATAAAATGGACCTTACACTCACCATGCGACATTTATAACTTAGTGACTTACGCTTTAGGCTAAATCATCACCTATTCTATCATTTTGTAGTGGTATACACCTTAGATTACATCACCACTCCCTCCTTTCGTCTAATAGTGACATACACTTTAGGCTAAATCGTCACCTATTTTTATCATCATGTAGTGATATACGCTTAGTGCTAAATCATCACTCATCCTATCATCATGTAGTGATATACGCTTAATGTTAACTCATCACTCATCCATTTCTCTCATATGCTTAGTGCTAAATCATCACTCATCATTTCATCTTATAGTGATACACGCTTAGGGCTAAATCATCACTCATTCATTCAACAAGTCATGATATATGCTTTGGCTATAGGGTTCACGCACATCTCTCCATATGTCACATCTCATCACCACTACACATACACATTCATCGCATCCCGCGCTAGACACAATGAACACTACTCGACCATTTCCTGGTGATGCACTCGTCATTTACGGTTAATTCTTGACTGTTGAGGGGGAAAACAAAATGAATCTCATTGCATACACTTTTATACACTCAAGGGTCACGTTGCTCCTATCATTCCATCTTACATTTCATTCCATCCATCCACAACATGTTGCATTGTCTTGGTGGCATTTACTCTTGTTTACTATTGTTTTGCATGATCACTTTATTACACGTGTTAGATTGATTTCTTATATTTCATTATGTATATCATACACACATGCGTGTTCACGACTTTGTTTAGTGTGATCGCAGATACAAGACTTACACACGACATGGATGCTCGCCTTCTACCCTTCCTATATTGGTCATTGGGGGCATCCACAATTGTCTCATCCAAGTGTTATTGTTTCATTTTGTCCTTAACATCTTATATTACTTGTTCATATATGCTTTGACATTTGGTTATCGCTCTAACACACTAACGAGTGTTCCATGTGTAACACTTATTTTGTAGGATTATATGTCTTCATGACTCCTTGTTTATTTGTTTCTAATTGTTTGCCTTTATTTTCCATTGTATGTGGGCTTTTTCCTTTGCTTGTGTGCCCACTTGTTTGTTGTTTGCGGAAATGATGGCCTTGCTTGTCTTACGACATCGTGGGTGATGTCTCATGTTTACAACCCACTTTGAAGGTGATCTACTTCTTTTTTCGCATGTTTACACTACTTTGTTTTGTAGTTACTACATTATCGCATATTTTACACTTCTCTTATTGCATGCATGTGTTTTTGGACTAACACTTATTTTTGCTAGCCATCCCCTTTGTGTGTGCCTTGGTTTCTACTAAGTGCTTTACCTTCCCCCCGTAGGTCGAGTGTGGTAGGTCCTCTTTTGGGGCCACATTCTCCTTTCAAATGACGACGTGCATGCGCCCCAAAAGAGGGGGTACATTGAGGGTTTTACTTACTAACACAATGTCTTTACTTTGTTCAAGACAATGCACTTTCCACCCTTGGCATTTTAGGTTTACATACAACGAGTGAGTTAAGACTAGTCTACGAACTCCACACACAACGGCTCTGTTGAGGTTAGCACACCGTCGGTTGTACAAATATATTAATCAGATCTAAGCATAAAAGCAATCAATATGGAAATAAATAAGAAGAAACAATACATAAGATTTAACGTGGTTCACCTAGTGTGGGCTACGTCCACCAAGAAACAACCAATTTATTATCACAGAGGAAATACAATGAAGATTTGCAATATTCCACACCTTCTTGGATGTCCTGTACTTTCTTCTCTACAAATTTCTCTTTTTTTCTCAAAGGAAAATTCTCTCTATTATCAATTGAATTCTACCTTCTAAACCCTAGCTTTATGCTTATATATGCATCTACAATCTTAGGGCACTTTAGCTATGCAATTACAACCATTAGATTTACTTTACAACTAAAGATAGATCTAATTCCTGTGCAACTTAATTATTAGTCATGCACAAGCAACCGATGCCAATTAGCCTTAACCGATGTCGGTTAGTACGACCAATGCCGGCCTCCTTACCTAACCGATACTGTCCATGGGTGACCGACGGTGGTTCATCAACCAATGTCGGTTACTGTGTATTCTAGCAAGTCTGCAAAAGCATGCCAGTGAAGTGATTAAGCTCCATAACTCAACAATCTCCCACTTGGAGATAAATTGTTGCATTGTACCATATAGCTCCATCCTCTGATCCTTTCCTTTGGTCTGTTTCTCCCTCTTCAAGTCTCAAACTCGAAGACCAATGAAGTGGAGTGTAGCTCCAACTTCTCCTTTGCCAATGACTTTGTTAGCATATCCGCAGGGTTCTCCTTTGTATGAATTTTCTCTAACTTCAACTTCCCATCCTCCAATACCTGTCGTATGAAGTGATATCTCAACTGAATGTGTTTCATTCTATAATGAATATGATGAGTTCTTTTCCATATGAATTGCACTTTAACTATCATTGTATAATTTATAATCCTCTTTCTCTTTTCCCAACTCTTCCATGAACTTATTCATCCATATCATCTCCTTGCTAGCTTCTGTAGCTGCAACATACTCAGCCTTTGTAGTAGACATGGCCACAACCTTTTGCAATCTAGAAATCTAGCTAATTTTCATGCCACCTATTGTGAAAACATATCCAGTGGTGCTCCTCCTGCCATCCAAATCACCAGCCATGTCTGAATCCACATAGCCACGTAAAGAAGTATCTGACCCTCCATAACATAACTGCATGTCAAATGTCCCTCTCAAATACCTGAAAATCCAGTGGACTGCTTTCCAATGCTCTTTACGGATTAACCATAAATCTGCTCATAATTCCCATTTTGCAGGTAATGTCCGGTAAGTGCAGTACAAACCATAACATACATCAAGCTCTCAACTGCTGAAGCATATGGAACTCGTGCCATGTACTCAACCTCCTCATGTGATGTAGGACACTGATCTTTACTCAATTTGAAGTGTCTAGCCATAGGTGTACTTACAGGTTTTGAATTTTGCAAATTAAACCTTTCTAACATCTTATTGATATAATGCTCCTAAGACAAATACAACTTCCCGTTTTTCCTATCTCTATGAATTTGCATGCCAAGGATTTTCTTTGCAACTCCCAAATCCTTCATTGCAAATGTGTGAGCTAGCTTTTCTTTAAGCTCACCAATGTCCTACATACTAGATCCTGCAATAAGCATATCATCCACATACAATAACAAAATAATATAGCTCCCATTTCCAAGCATCTTGAAATAAACACAATGGTCATATTCACATCTCAAATAACCATGCTCATGCATGAAACTATCAAACCTCATATACCATTGCCTTGGAGCTTGCTTGAGCCCATATATGCTCTTTTTCAATATGTACACAAGTTTCTCCTTACCCTTGACTTCATACCCAAGCGGTTGATTCATATAAATATCTTCCTCTAAATCACCATGAAGAAATTTTGTCTTGACATCAAGTTGCTCTAAATGCAAATCCTCTACTACAACTAAACTCAATACAATACAATACGAATAGAAGTCATCTTAACAACATGAGAAAATATTTCACCAAATTCAATACTTGCTTTTCATGTGCAAATCCCTTTACTACAAGCCTTGCCTTGTATCTCTTTTGTCCACCCTCTTCTTCCTTGATCTTGTAAACCCACTTGTTCTGCAATGCTCTTTTACATGTTGGCAACTTAACCAAATTCCATGTCTGGTTCTGCTCTAAGGAGTCCATCTCCTCATTCATGCCATGCTCCCACTGCTTGTGGGCTTTATCCTGCATTGCTTCTTCAAATCTTTCTAGTTCACCACTATCAGTCAATAATAAATAAGACAAGGAAGGTGAAAATATTTTTGGAGGTCTACTTACCCTTTGTGACCTTCTCACTGAGATTTAGGGTGTCGGAGGCTCAATCTACTCTTCATGTAGATTTTTATCTACTTCTAAAAGTGACCGACGTTGGTTACCTTCTGCCGACACGGTTCAACTAATCGACGCTTACCTGTATCTTTTATGAATCGACACCGATCGGGTTAAACCGATACATCAGTTCATCGTGTGTAAATTTGTAGAGGTGTTAATTTTGAATATGAGAGTTCATTTTCATCCACAAACTTCTCCATCAGTTCACCTTTGGGTACCAAAACTTGATCCTTGTACATTCTCTTTTCATTCCAATCAATGTCACGACTCCTAATTATCTTAGAACCTTCTAAATCCCAAAACTAGAATCTGAAATCACCAGAGCCATAACCAATGAAAGTACATATTTTGGATTTAGCATCTAATTTCTTTCTATTTTCCTTATCAATATGCACAAAATCTTCTAAGCCAAATACTCTAAGAAAAGAAAGATCTACCTCTTTTCTAGTCCAAGCTTCTTTTGGTATTCCACCATTTAGTGCACTTGAAGGTCCACGGTTAATTAAATAAACCATCGTGTCTATTACTTCCACCCAAAACTGTAAGGGCAATCCAACATGTATCCTCATGCTTTCTAGCACATTCCATGATTGTCATGTTCATTCACTTTGTAACAAAATTCCTTGTGGTGTTCTAGGAACCATCCTTTCTCTATGTATTCCATTTACTGAACAATAATCATTGAAAGCCTTGCTACAATACTCACCACCATTGTCAGATCTAAGGCACTTTAATTTTGAATTTGATTCATTTTCCACAAGGGCTTTCCATCTTTTAAAAGTTCCAAAAACATTAGATTTATGATTAATACAATAAACCCATACCTTTCTTGTGGCATCATCAATGAAAGTAACATAGTATTGGGATCCTCCATGAGAAGCTACCTGGGTTGGTCCCCACACGTCTGAGTGTACAAGCTCTAATTTATGCTCCTTTGTTGCCCCAACTTTGAGAAATCTCACTCTCTTCTGCTTTCTAAAAATACAATGCTCACAAAAATCAAGATCTACACATTTCAGATCTGATAACATACCATTTGCCTTTAAGATCTGCATTCCCTTTTCACTCATATGGCCAAGTTGATTGTGCCACATGCTTATATCTAAATCTGAAGTAGATAGAATAGAAAATGAATCAATAATACAGGTAGACAAATATAATGATCCTACCTTCTTGCCTCTTGCTACAATAAGAGATCCCTTGGTAACTTTCCAAGATTCGGCTGTGAGTGTAACCATGCAACCAATTTCACACAATTGTCTTGCAGAAATTAGATTTATTTTAAGGCTTGGAACATGCCTCACATCTTTTAATATCCATGTATTTCCATTTTGCAATTTAAGATGAACTTCACCTTTACCAAGTAATATTGCATGGTTCATCATCTCCTAAATAAACATGCCCAAAATTGCCCTAAAAATAATTTCTGAAATAACCCTTATTAGGGGTTGCATGGAAAGAAGCTCCTAAATCTAAAATCCATGATTAAATTTACTATCCAAGGAAAGAATTAGGGCATCTTGCATTACCTCTTTTGCAACAACATTTACCTCTTTACCTTTCTCTGGTACATTCTCTTTGTTTTCCTTGAACCAACAATCCTTCTTTGCATGACCTTTCTTTCCACAATTCCAACAGATTATACCTCTACCTCTGGATTTAGATATGCCATTCTTAGAATTTGATTTCCCATTATTCTTGCTCTTAGATATCTCCTTCTACCTTCCCCTGCTTTCTACATTCAAAGCATTCCCAGATGATGATTCTCTGTACTTTTCCTACGTATTTCTTCATTCAGGATTATACTAACCACATCATCAAACTTTAAAACATTAGTAACATATGTTGTATTACTAACAACCATTACCAAGTTATCCCAACTATTTGGCAAAGAGCATAATAATAAAAGTGCTTTCACTTCATCCTTAAACAAAATACTAACTAATTTTAATTGATTTACAATAGACCGGAAATCATTCAAATGACTTGATGTAGATCCACCTTCTTGCATCTTTAAATTAAACATTTTTTCATCAAATAAACTTTATTTGAAGCACTAGGTTTTTCATATAGATTTGCTAAATATTTCATCAACTCTACCATAGATCCTGCTTCGGTAATATTCGAAGCCACAGATGCTATTAGGCTCAATCTTATAGATCCTAGAGCCTTTCTATCAAGAATTTTCCATTCTTCATCAGTCATCTTTGCAGGTATTGCCTTCTCATCCAACGGTAAGTATAAATCTTTTTGATACAGATAATCCTCCACCTGCATCTTCCATAATAAATAGTCACGGCCATAAAATTTATCTACTCTGAATTTTCCTTCTTCTCTCATTACTTTGCTCTCACTCAATCAGAAATCCCTCTGTGAGTAAATCTATCAACACACACAACCCTCAAACAAAGATGCTCTGATACTAGTTGTTGGGGTTAGCACACCGGTTGTACAAATATATTAATCAGATCTAAGCATAAAAGTAATCAATACAGAAATAAACAAGAAGAAACAATACACAATATTTAACGTGGTTCACCCAGTGTGGGCTACATCCACCAAGAAACAACCAATTTATCATCATAGAGGAAATACAATGAAGATTTGCAATCTTCCACACCTTCTTGGATGTCCTGTAATTTCTTCTCTACAAATTTCTCTTTTTTCTCAAAAGGAAACTTCTCTCTATTCTCAATTGAATTCTACCTTCTAAACCCTAGATTTATGCTTATATATGCATCTACAATCTTAGGGCACTTTAGCTATACAATTACAACCATTAGATTCACTTTACAACTAAAGATAGATCTAATTCCCGCAACTTAATTATAATAGTCATGCATAGGCAACCGATGTCGATTAGCCTTAACCGATGTTGGTTCCTCTTTGCTTGACCGATACCGGTCCATGGGTGACCGACGGCGTCACAACCAACGCTTCTATTGTGTGTATTCAAAAGTCTGCGCAAAAGCATGCTAGTGAAGTGATTAAGCTCCACAACTCAACATGGCCTTTACAGGACATGGTGTCCTTTGGCATTTTTGGGAAGCAGTTACAAGCTTAGGGGTTACAGTGGGTGTGCCTCTCTACACTACTTCAGCCAGTTGGCATCAGATCACCCAAAAAACTAGGACGCTACAAAGATCTCTTCACACATTTCAAAAGAGAAGCGGTTAGAGTTGGAGGATACAAAGCATTTCCTCCCTACACTTCTTCAGCCAAGGTGGTGTGAGATCACCTAAAAACTCACAACAGTACAAGATATCCTTCTACACCCTTTCTCTCGACATGGATCAGTGCACATGTTCTATTTACACTTTCCTTTTAGTGTATTTTACATTTGCATATTTTACATAGCATATTTGACATTTACATACATACATATTTGACTACTTGATCGTTTTCTCCTTGCAGGTCCGGCCATATGAGAAACAAACAATCAAATTGGGGGAAACAACAACAACGCATTGAAAACACAATGACGACACACCGTGACAACACTTGCCTTTACTAACCATGTAGGTACATTATACATCATAACAAATACACAAGTGTTCCGCCCTAGGTTCACTCTCATCACTTTTAATTCACATTTTTCATCTTTATAATCCACGTTCCTCCACTTTTTCTTTTTGTCATTCCATGCTTGAGTCTAGTCCATCAACACGTCTCTATTACACTCTACATGGATATAAGGTACGCATATCTATCTACTTTATGTTACCGAGCGTCCGCTCACCAACATAAAGTGGGGGCAAAATGTAGTCACAAAATCATGCACTTTAGGCATTATTTAGCCCGGTCTCATACTACTATTTAGAAGGTTCTTAAGTGAAGAAAGTACTAATTAATCCCACTTTTGGCCATCTTATTTTACCTATTATTTCGTCATTCCCGTGTATTTTTGTATATATACCCAGCTATTTCGTCATTGTCCCATCATTTTAGCCTAAACCGGGTGCCTAGGCTTATATTGGGGCGCCCGGGTGCCTTAGTCCCACCCGGGTGCCCCGATCCTTGTTTCACTTTCCCACCTCTTTTGGGCTCTTTCTAGCCATTTTTTCCTCCTTATCTTTTCCTAGTCAACCATGTCAGAATAATTACAAAATTAGAGCAAGAGAACCTTATAAATATAAATTTATGAGACCATAATGAGGCTCCTAGTGTCACATACTACTATCACTCCATATAGAGAGCATCATCAGATTGCATTACTTGCATCCACATAGTGCCATGCATCAAGGCTAAGAGATTTGAATCAACACACATAACATAGGGGAGAGATTCTATTATATTCCATGCACACATGCTATTACATTTTTTGTAGTTATTATTGCTTGCTACTTCACAAAGTGTGACTGACACAAGAACACCTAGGGCACGACATGCACACACACACCATAACTACATTTGGGTCGAAATTGGGTCCGAAATGTAGTGCAACACTCGGTTTAGTAAGCCCACATTGTTGTGGCGGCTAAGGCTAAGGTAAGTTTGACCCATTCATTTTACATTTTTATTTTTTGGGTTTTTGATAATTCTATATCTTTTGTAGGTCATTCCTTCATCCTATATCATTTGCTACATCCGACACGACCAAATGTCATTCACTGCGACAAACAGGAATATTTCCGAGTATCTTGTGACACTTTGAAGGAACCAAATCCTAAGCTTTTACAGAGACAGGGCACCTGGGTGCCTCAAGTACCTTCTTGGGCACTCCAGTATCCTTAGATCTTCTAGATCTAACCTTTACGAGACTTTTGAGTGATCGTTCTTGCTCTTGGAATCCATAGTCAGACCTACGACACCTTACGACAGTCTTCGACAATCAACTAAGTCCTTTCCTTTTACATCTTTACATATTTAGGGTTTTATTTCATTTAGCATAATTATTTAAGGTTATTCCATATTGTTTAGCATATTTTATAGCATTTTAGTCCTCCTATATTAGATTAACTATTATTATACTTCCCTTAGTTTAGTTTAATTTTAGTTAATCAAGCATCATTGGGTGAATCATTCACCCCATACAACATCATATAGTCACAATTCAACACAACATAGTACCCATACAACATAGTCGTCGATTATCAAACATGGCTTAGAATCGACTTGGGTCCTTCGAACAACACAGACATCAACGCCTGGACCAAGATAGTAGCACTTGGGTACCCATGACCCTTCCTGGATGCCTTTGACTAGGGGGAAATTGCACAATATTTAGCAGTTCAAAACAGTCTATAGAAGTCCATACAACAACTTTTATAGGGCACACAATCCTTAGCACTCGGCATGCATGCACCACATAACACTTTTTACTTTCGCGTTGGATCGAATTGTTCGAAACTTACACATCATCTGCTATGGTGTTCTACATTGTGGGAAGTGGTTAAGGGTTGGAGAATAACACCAGACTTTCCTCCCTACACTTCTTCCATGACTTGGCGTGAGATCGCCCCAAAAACTCGTGGCTAGTGCAATTGGCGTGAAATTGCCCGAAAAATTCGTTCTTCCACAACATCATTAGGATCCTTTCTACACTCTTTTCTCATCACAGATCAAGTGCACATGTTCCTTTTTTACATTTTTCATTTTACATACTTCATTACACAATTAAAACACATATACATGTGTATTTGACTACTTGTTCATTCTTCTCTTTTACAAGTCCGTCTGTATGGGAAGCGGTAGTCAACATCATCACAATGTCAACAACAAAAATCACAACAACAATCAACATTAACAATAGACACATCGCAACATCTACACATGCGTTCCCACCTTAGGGTCACTTTCATCATCACTTTTACACTTTTTCCTCCTTAACATCCATGATTCACATTTTTATCACTCCACGATTTTATCTTGTCCCTCGACACACTCTCATCATCGATCTACATGGTTATCAGGTACACGTCTCTTATCTACTTAATGTTATTGAGCATTCGCTTAACAACATAGAGTGGGGGCAAATGTAGACACAAAATCACATACTTTGGGTAATTATTCATATGATTCCTAAGTAAGAAAAGTACTAATTAACCCATGTCTTTGGCCACCTTTCTTTGCTTTTTGTTGCCACTTTTTGTCTTGCACCCTTACTTGCTCAGTCTGCCTTTTTATACCTCGACATTTATCATCTTAGACACCAGCGCTCAGGTGCCCTCATCCCCTCTGGGCGCCCCTAACCTCTTTGTACTTTGTTCACATCTTTTGGGTCCTTTATAGCCATTTGAGCATCTTATCTTTTTGGTAGTCGGCCTTTTCGGGGTTAATTACGAAATTCAAGCAAGGGAATCATATAAATATAAAGTTATGTGATCATAATAAAGGACCAAACACTAAGCATTAACTATCACCACCTAAGGTTGCATCCATAAAGCATCTAAGAGCTCCATTACATCCATCTAGTGCCATCCAAGGGACACAAGGGATGGTTATTTTGCATACACTTTATAGGAGGGAAGTTCATTCTATTCCATGCACACATCTATTACATTTCTTTACATCTAGCTTACTTGCTCGCTATCAAGTGCGACACGCACAAGAGCCACCTAGGCACAATTATGTACACACACACATAAAACTACATTGGGTCTAAGATGTAGTGCAATGCTCAGTCATAAGATCACCATTGTGACAGCTGAGGACAATCTGATCCCTCATTCTGCATCTTTATTTTTAGGATTTGATGTCTCTTTGAGGGTTTGCAAGTCATTATTTCATTGCAGGTTTCCAACGACTTAGGCGATCATTATGCGACCTCATAACAACCAAAGGTGAACAACAACGAATACCTCACAACCACTCAGAGGAGGTTTTCTTAGTATTTTTGTAGACATAGGCACCCAAAAATAGGTCTAGGCGCCGTAGATGCCCATGTCCCTCTCCTGTGCACCTTGATCCATACAGATTGTCACCGCACACTTTTATGAGGTTTTGTGTGACACTTCTCCCTCTCTGTTCAGTCGGTCAACACTTCGACATAGTCCAGATACTGCAAATTAACTAAGGATCTTCTTACCCTCTTTATAACTAGGGTTTCATATTTGTTTGTTTAGTTTGCTTGAGTTAATTACTGGACTTCACCGCTTATTTATTTACTGCAATCTTGCATTTAGATTGGGCATATATTTTTCATATTTAGCTTAATCACTTATAACAACAAAATCCCAGTTTTATGATCCACTTACTTATCTAAAAATATACACGTTGGTAGCTTGGTTATGCATTTTTTTCTTTTGGTTTGCTGGCTTGAAATGTGGGGTTTATACTTGCAAATAAATGCGTATGCGGTGTGAATTCACCTTTGAATGCAAACATGAGAACGTAGGGTAATTCCAATCGAAGGTTTATACAAATTAAAATAATGCTAAGTGTTTTACTTTAAAAAAATCGAATAATGGATTTCGATTGGTTTGATGTTGGTCTATTAAGTATTTTATCAATTTTTTGCAGTGATGTTGCATAAAAATTCAAAGAAATGTAAGTTGTAAACATTCAATGACCCGATTCATTGGAAAGAAGGTAAGCATTTTTCACACAATTAATTAGGGTCGTTCTTTTACTTAGGGGATGGCGAATGGGGTATACATGTTAAGGAAACACAACTTACAAATGGTCAAGCCGCTTAAATCATATTTAATTTAATTTGTTACATTTGTTATGGAAATTTAAGAAAAAATAAGCTAAGAGTATGAACCAATGAAATCCTTCATTTACATGAGAATTTGGGGCGACCTGGTCTCTTTGCGCTTATCTGATTGAGTAGAATGATCAAATGGGGAAATGACAGGCATTGTTTTTATTAGCATTGGTTTTTAATAAGCATCAGTATCGTATATTAACAAATTAGGAACAAAGAACTAAGGATGAAATGTTGCTTGAAAAAATAAAATATAACATAAGTTTTTATGTTTAGTTCTGCATTTGGTGTTCCTTCTTATTTCATTTTTCTCGTTTGTTATTTTAGATTATTTGATTGATGGGAAACATCTAGTAAGGTAGACCTGCGGTTGGAATTTACACAGTATCTTTTTTTAACATTTTGATTTCGAATGTTTTACGCTTCTGTCTCTAAAACCACACCAACTAGTAATCTATTTATGTTTTTATTTTCATTTTTTTGGGTGTTAAAATTTCGGTTGAGAAAAGCTCAAGTTGGAATAGTATGGTGGCAAATAACCCCGAAGAAGTACCCAAGTTGATGATCGACAATTAAGATGATGGTAGATTGGTCATAAGTGAAATGACTATTGAAAAAGGTGGGTCATTAAAGAAATAACTCAAAACAACTAATAAATATCTAACAGTACATGCACCACTTTATTCAAAAGATTTTGATTGAGATCTAAAAATGTAGGATTCTAGAAAAACTTAAATTGCTTTAGAAAATTGATAGCATAATTTTCTCACCTCAAGCTTTCGTACTAATTCTTGAGCAGTGGGAGCCGTCACAATGATCTGACGAACAACAGGCTGAATAAACCCCTCCTCCACAGCCTTATCGACAAAGGATAATAAAGAATTACAATACCCATCAACATTCAACAATCCAACCTTAATGAAATTAAAAACAATCTGTCAGCCAATAGAATTAACATCTCACAGATTTATAATTGAAATTAGGCATTATATTTATTTATCCACCGGTTTGTCATGTATGCCAAGTTGAATCCGTGTAATGACTTCCAACAATTCTTCCAATGTACCGTATCCTCTGTCACATTCACTACAATTAGAGCACAAACAAAATATGTATACAATCGTGCAGTTCCATAATTATTATTTACCTTTAATAGAAGCATCGATCGAGCAATTAAAATTAAATAAGGTTAAAACAAAGAAAAAACCCGATCAAACCGAAGTAGAGGTTGACAATTATTTACTAGTATTAATCAACAATATCCCAATATGCTTCGTGAGAAGCACTTGTGCATGCATAACGTCTTTCTGGAATATAACTTGATTAATGTTATCTTGGTGAATGCGAAGTTGATATATTTGCATGCATTGTAGTGATTGCCATTTTGGAATATTAAACATAGATCACGAAGATCATGGAAATCACTATAGAAGATTGTTTTAATTTATTTCCATCCAAATTATAGTCTTTAAGAAAAATAATGAAATATTCGTGAATAAAGGAAAAAAGTTTATGTCAAATTGTTTTTTACGCTCCAGTTTCCAAAATTTGGATATTAAAAATAATATATTGGAATAAAAATAAATTAGTCAATTCTTGTCACATCTAACCAATCGAAGAGAAATAAAACAAATTTTATAAAAATATAAAATTAAAATAATATATAGAACATTAGAAATTTGATGAACAAAATTAATGGAATAAAGTGAAACATATAGACCAGCCTTTGGCAAGGAACTAATAATAAATAATGTCCTGCCCGCTCAAACAAATATAATGAGTATTACTTATTCAAATACCTCTCAAAATCACAAGCATTATAAGCGTGAAACAGGTTTCATATGCCCTGGGGAATATTGACATGACCTTTCTACAGAGATTGTCCAGCAAGTGCCCTTGCGACTGTGAAAAACAGCCAATCCAACAAATGCTCTCACGACTGCTCCTGTAGAGACGGAAATAGATAGCAAAGGAATACCCTCTAGAGATCGCGAATGTTAAAAACAGCGTAAAACAGGCATACTGAAAATCGCGACTGCATTAAAATGGTAAATTTGCCCTTCAAAACCCTTCGCGTCTTCAAGATATTTGATGCTTAAATCTTACTGTAGAGCTGCAATTTTTCCAGAAGGTTTCTCTCTGGATAAATGCATTCCTCATTTTTTTGAGCTGGAAAGATCCTCCTGCTACTTCATAGTAGAATAATATTTTCATCTTTGAAAGACATTTTCCCTGCAAGGCATGCCGCTATCTTTTTTTCTTTTTTCAAGAATGAATAATCGGGTGTATATATATATGCTGTAGGCAATAAAGACATGTAAAAACAAAAATACAATAGAGCGATTGCCAATAAGCCATGATGCATAGAAAACACACAGCATACCACTCTTATCTGCGGATTCAGCGATACAACTAATCGATTTATTCCTTTTCAAAGGCAAACATGTCTTGGCCGAGCTAATAATGGGTCTGCATAAAGTCCAAAAACCAATGACCACTATCCTAGAATATATCTATAGTTTAATGTAAAGAAGTGGGTATTTTGTTCCGAATAAATTTGTCAGAGCAATTGCAAAATCACTAGAACTGTCTGAGAAATAATTTGAAGAAGTACTTATAAAAATATATTACCTGCAAGTGATTCTGCTTTGAGATTTTCCACCAAAGAAAGTGGAGGAGGCTTGTGAGTTATCAGATGGCAGAGAAGAGAATAAATTATTAAAGAGCATGTCTCTGATATAGAACATGATAAGCTGTAAAAGAACTTAAGCCCATGGCTGGACTTTGTTCAGGCAGTGTTCACTCATCATGCCACAGTTTGTGTGATATGGGTCTGAGACTGATTACAATCATTCACAAGAGTCTTTATCCCAATACAAAAATAGGGGATATATAGCACCCTTATCGAAATAGGGGATATACATGCAAGACAAAAGATCGGAGGGGACCGTTCACAATATTGTCAGAGTTTATACCATTACCACAAAATTACAAATATAAACTGCTTATTAATAACATTAAAGCATGGAAAGATTGTTTCCAACTGAACTTTTCCAATATAGAGTATTGTTTGCTCTTAATGGTGTCATAATGAAACACAAAGGAATGGCTGGAAGTCCTTACAATTAGCTCAAAGTTACTTAAAATAAACTGTTATTGCTGTTGTAATTGGCTCAATATTCAGAAATCATGTTTCTAATACACACTTAACCAACCAGCCTAAAATGAGGGATAATATAAAAAAATAAAATATTCGGATTGCTCATTATAGTTTGGGTTGCAAATTTCTTTCGATGAGCTGCAGAGCAATGAGAAAAGAACATGTTAATAAAGATAAAATTCCCTCCAAAAGTAACAGCAAAATCCACTACCCGGAATGCCAAAAATAGCAGAGCCAATGCAAGGGTGCCATGTGTGCATGGAAATCCCTAAAGTGTTTGGGGAGACTTTCAGCCCCACCTCCCAAGCAGCGTCTAGAAATATGTGGACAAAATTTTAGGGGCTCCTATATTGCAGGGAAAGACCCTTTTAGTTTTATTCTTGTAGCAGTTTTATCTCATTCGATGCATCCTTATGAGTCCATTATTTAGGTGGTGATGCACATTAGAAGAAATGACCAGTATTTTTGATGATTTCTTTTCTTTGTAAAACTTGGGTGAGGTTGTGAGCTGGAGCTAGTAAGTATGAGAGAGAATGAAGCAAATGGAAGGCATATGGCATACTGACATGCTCATGTGTCTCTGTCTTTTATTAATTAAAAAGTAGTTACATGTAGATGAGGAGGTTGATAACTGAAGATTAGTTAATGGATAACTAATATCTAATTAATAACTCTAATACTCCCCCTTAATGGCTAAATCAGAGACTACTCCAAGTTTGTTCTGAAATTTTAGAAACAAAGTGAGACTTAGAGGTTTAGTGATTAAATGTGCAGGCTGCTCCTGAGAAGCACAGTGTCGAAGAGAAATATCACCATAATCAACTAGCTCACATCGGACACTAACTGCTGCCTTGTAGTCTGCTTTGGTATAAGATAAAGCCACAGTGCGCTGAAGCTAGCTCAGGCATGAAACAATTCCCAAACCAAGGGAAAAGATGTACCCGGTGGTAGACCTCCGAGTATCAACTGATCCTGCCCAATTAGAGTTTGTGTAATCTTGTAATCTGTCAATCTGAAATCTGCAGTCCTTTGATATAAAATGCCAAAGTCAAGAGCTTCTTTTACATATTGCAAAACATAAAGATCCAGATCACAAAGACTCCATCTCGAATCAAAATCTTGTAGATACTGATCAATTTTAATATACCAGGCTTGTGGAGCTTGCTTGAGTCCGCATAGGAACTTAATCAATCTACAAATTAGGTCATCACGACCAAGTACCGAAAGTCTTTAGGTCGCATCATGTAAACCTCCTCATTCAAACCTTTGTTCAAGAAGGCACTCTTTACATCCATTTGAAACACCTCCCAACCAAATTAAGCAACTATGCAGAGAAGCAACCTAAATGTGACCATGTTCGTTGTAGGAGCAAAGGTCTCCTCAAATTTTATTCCCTCCTATTGTGAAAAGCCTTTAACAACAAGACGGGCCTTGTACTTGTCCAAAGTACCATTGGCTTTGCTTATGACTTTGTACATGTAATGTCCCTCTTTCTCGAATAGTTCGGTCGAAGACCTTTGGCCCGTTTTGTCTACCCGACGGCCAAAGGGTGTTTTCAAGGGTGACTTCGGTTTATTAATTTTATTATATTGTACTCAAAATAAAGTAAAATATCATTAAAGCACATATAATGAATTAATAGACTGTTTAAGTGACTTTGACTTAGGAAAGTGCATTTAAATAAATTAATAAATTATTTAATGTGTCTTCCTAGCCAAAAATGCGACTTGCCTTGGGAAGGGTCAAATAAGCCAAAAATGTGACTTGCTTGAGAAGGAAATAATTAATTAAAAATTAATTATGCTGATTTGGGAAAAAGTGCGACTTGCATCTTTGGAGGGTTTTTTGGCTATAAGGAAAAATGCGACTTGGGGAAAGGTATTCCAGATTATTATTATTTTCTCCCAAGTTAGCTTTGAGCTTTTGCAGACAAAATCCAAGGACGGAAACCCTCTGGATTATTCCTCTTGTGGACGGAAACCCCAGGAGCAGTGAGAGGAGTTCCTATTCAGGGATCTTCATTGTATTCACAGGTTTTTATCATTTCAGCAGTTTGAAAGAGAAATAAATTGCAGCAGTGGGCATACAAACTTCTTCTAGAGTGGGGCGACTTATTCTACAGTTGTTTTATGCAAAGATTTGAGGTATTTTTCATGCTAGATAATTATTATAATTTCCAAAGATCGTTATATATCAAATCGATCGATCTGGTTTGAATTATTTACAAGTGGGTTTTGGACAATCTTCATTATCAATCTATCTCGCAGATTTATAATTGTATTGCCGTAATAATTAGCATCGAAATCATTATTAAATACACGGCTGAATTGTTCATGAAGAAATCTGACCGCTAAACCCTAGGCACCTTTTCTATATTCACCCGGTTTCGGGGTTTGTTTTATTTAATTTATCTATGGAGTTTGAGTTGGTGCTCTATGGATTCTTTTGATGTTATTAGTTCAGATTTGAGCGAGCAATATATATATATATATATATATATATATTTAAAAAAAGTATTAAGGCAAAAAGGGGTTTGGGATCTTTCAAGACACGCATTTGCATCCAATGGGTTGTTTGCTTGGTGGTAATTTCACCAACTCACCAAGCGGTAATTCCTCCAACTTCCAAGTATAATTCTTTGTGAAGGCGTCATATTTAGCTTGCATGGCGGTCTTCCATTCGGGTAGCCTTTTGCTTTAGAATATTGCTGTGATTCAGTTCCATAAAATGATCGAGAGAAAATGAACATGTTGTGTTGGATTAACACTCTTGTTTCGTCCCTCGAGCCATTGCTTTTGATTGAGGCATTTCATTTTCTTGCACATTCTTTATTAAAGTTATTAAGTCATTATGTAAACATTAACTTATATATAGTTAGTTATTACATACTTTCGTTATACAATGACCAGATGTAACTTCTCTTATTTTCTATTTTAATTAGAGCCAATTGCTCAAGTTCTAGTCGGGTATGAACTAAGTAGGGTGTTTGAGGAAGCCCTGAAAGGTACAAACATGCAAGGGAGAAATCGCTGAAATTCAATTTAAGGCACAAAACAAGGAGAATCAATTTATTGATTTTCCAGTCATGTAGACTAGGAAAAGCCAAAACGGTGGTAGAGGATTTGTGATTGAAGGAAAATGAAGATGCAAACTTCGTGTATCTTGGAAATGCGGGTCAAGAAATAAAGTTGAGAATGTTGGAAAGTAGTTGAGCACGAGGGCACGTGAGGTCGATGAAAGTGTAGACTTGACAAAGATTGAGTCATAGTTCATAACGGATGGTGAGAGAAAGAAAGAAAGAAAGAAAGAAAGAAATTATATTAATGTCCACAAATGACCAAAAGTAGGTCAATGGGACTCAAGGATACAACCATTAGCAATAGAAAGTTCTAGGAAGAGAGAATCCTAGAGGTGAACCAAAGAAATAAAGTACAAAAGACAAAATAGAGCAGCACGCCACTAACACTAACACAAGTGGCAAAAACCCAATCTGAAAGAATGAGGGGTAAACAAAAACCCCAAGACCATGTGTTAATGAAGATTGGAGGCAGATCTCATTGAATGTCCCTATTTGTGCCTGAAGTGGAGGAATCATCTAAGCCATTATTGATTGTTGTGAGGGATCTAAGAATGTTGTCCGATGAGTACACATGGTCGTAGGAGCCAAGTTGGGGAATCCTAGGAGGAAGCAAGACACTTCCTCTAGAATCTCCACTAACATCCAAGGCCGGTGGAACTCTAGTAGAAAAGAATCTTGTAATATCAATTTTCCTTGTGGTGTGTGGGCAATCGGCGACAAGTAGTAGATCCATATCATGCGGAGGGGTAGAGCCACGCCGATGGGGTAGAGCAGAGCCACGATGCCGAGAGATAGCGAGGCTTGGAGATTTGGGTAGTTTGAGTAGTAATGATGTGTTGAGAGAAGCGTCGCCTAACTGATCTATCAACTTTGATGTGTGATGTATCGGTGTCCAAAGGACGTTTAGTGTTGCCAATCACCTAGATGGGCTGAAAGAAAGAGGTGATCAATATGGGAGCTCTATAGCCCCTAGATTCCTCCCTGTAGGGCTCTCCCGAAAGGTGACAACGTTCAAAGATAAAGAGCCGTGCACTTCGTTGGTCTGTATATCTGAAGAAACTAGTTAGAGTGTTGTTTGAGTCTCTATAGAGGTAGTGATATCTTCCCCGATCTCATAATAGATGGGGCATCTGAAAATGAAGAGGTCCTCGGTCTCCACCTCTTGGAGGGAGCAAAGACGATAGATCCAATCCTGATGGAGAATGTGATGGTTTGTTTCAACCCATATTTGGTGGGAAATAGCTCTCATCTGGCCAAGGGGAAACCTCATAATGAAAATTGTGAGGGCACAAGCATTACCATGAGGCTTTCGTAAAGAACGTAATGGCATTTTCATGAAAGAAGGCGACTAGCAAAGACCTAGACAAAGAATGGTTTAGAATTGTGATGACCAAGATTAGAATCGTGAAGATCAAGATTGATCTTGCTCAAAAGTTCATGATTTGCTCTTTTCAATCCAAAACTCATGAGGCATCTCTAGAGTAGTGATTTCACTAGATGGTAGGGCATGGCTGCCCAGAGAAATCGCGAGGTGAAAACCAATTTCGAAGTTGGACAATCTAGCATTATTTTGCTATTGTTTTTTTGAAAGAAAGAAGAAATAGAAGAAGACCACGTTTTTGTTGGTGTACGGTACATACCAAACTAGGAGGAATATTTTAAGTTGGGCCCGATCGATTCTCCATTTTAGGGGCAACTTAATATTATTATTAATATAAAGGTATTTTTAATACTCATTTCTTTTGTCGGCAAAAAGGATTAAAAAAAAAAAAGATGGAATGGGAAAAAAGAAAAGAAAAAGAAACTTATATTTTCATAAAGAGGTCGGTCTTTGGAGTGCATGCTTGAAGATAAAGGAGAAACATATCTCCCAAGGAGGTTGGTCCTCATGGGGATCATGTTTTAGAGATTTGGCACCACATATGAGCTATATAAGGGGTTTGCTTGGCTTGGAGAAGATTATGCATTTTTGGGATCTTGATATTTTCTTGGAGTTGGAGCATGCTTTGCCTCTTTCTCTCATCCATTGAGGACAGAAACCCTCATTGGATCCTATTGGGACAAAACCCTCAATAGTTACAACACTTGGGGACGAAAACCCTCATTTGTTGCATTGGTGGCTTCATTTGGGAGTCACATTTGAGCTTCAAAATTCAGAATTTTAGAACGACAAGGGTTTCTATTAGTGGTGGGCACAAATTCCAGCTAGGGCATGCCTTTTTGGGGCTGCCACATTCATTTCCAGCTTGATCTACCCATTTGGAGATTTCGAGATCACTTTTCAGTGGGTTCTAATTGTTAGAAAAATCTTATTCTAATTTTATTTGATAACTGCCATTTTATGGTCATTTTGAGCTATCATTTGCATTTTTTCTCCAAGTATTTATGAAGTTACGAAATTTTGAAGTTTCAGTTGTTTTTGAGCATTAATTAATTCCAGTAGTCTGCAATTTATGGTTGAAGCAATTATTTTGCATGATTTCATCAAGGGTTTCATGTTGTTGATGTATTTCTAAAAATTTGTGTGTGGAGAAGGCAAAAATCTGAATTTACCCTAGGTCGCTTAGGGTTTGTTGGACCTAAAACAGGTCGCTGCCCTAGTTCTTGCATAAAATTCAGTTTACTATCAATTGGGGTTTGTGCTATTTCCTTGTTTTTCAGTTTCAGCCCAGAAAGGGACATTACAAAAGACGACTAATCCAGTCCTTACGGAGAATGTGATGGTTTGTTTCAACCCATAATTGGTGGGAAATAACTCTCATCTGGCCAAGGGGAAACCTCATCACGAAAATTGTGAGGGCACAATCTATACCATGAGGCTTTCGTAAAGAATGTAATGGCAATTTCATGAAAGAAGGCGACTAACAAAGACCTAGACGAAGAATGGTTTATAATTCAGACAACCAAGGTTAGAATCGTGAAGATCAAGATTGATCTTGCTCGAAAGTTCATGATTTACTTTTTTCAGTCCAAAAATCATGAGGCATCGCTAGAGTAGTGATTTCACTAGATGGTAGGGCATTGCTGCGCAGAGGAATCGCGAGGTGAAAACCAATTTTGAAGTTGGACATTCTAGCATTATTTTGCTGTTGGTCTTTTTGAAAGAAAGAAGAAATAGAAGAAGACCACAATTTTTGTGGATGTACAATACATACCAAACTAGGAGGAAGATTGTAGTTGTCTTGTTCGGGCACGAGAATTTTGTGTTTTGAAATCAGGGCACCTAAGAGCAAAGAATCAAAGTTACTGAGAATACTATAAGTAATTTGGCATAAGACTTTGCGGATTTAATTCTTATTGCAGTATAACAAGTACAAATTCTAGACTTAGCATTGCGTCTTTTACATTGATTTACGGGTCAATAGTCAATACAATGGCTAATATTCAAAATTCTAGTTCTGTGAGAAGTGCAGAAGTTGACTGGCTAGAATTATGATGTCTGAAGTCATAATTTTTTTAAATGCAGAGTATTGTGATTGTGATAAAATCATCCTCGGAACTGAAACAAAACTTGCCATGGATCCTGCATATAGCTCGGTGCCATCAACTAAAAAGTGGATGATGACAATTAGTTGTTCTTGTTCTAAATAGTTTGACATTTTTATTTGTGTCTTTCATGGAGGCACTACATTTGATGGCAAAAAGAACCCGACTTTTGACTTGTTCAATTCCTATTTGCCACAAAAGGAACATAGGCAAACACAAATGAATGAGTTTAGTTTTGGACAAACAGGGAGTGTATTTGTTTCTTGATTGAAGGGAAGTGGAAATGTAACCCTAAAGAGTCATCTTCCAAATACTAAGTGCTATTAATGTCATTAGTTCTGCATGTCAAGAAGGATTGGTGGAAACGACAATATGTTATTTCCTACAACAAATAACAGAAGGCTCAAGTGAATGTGGCAACAACTGAAGCTGATTGAGATTTTGAAGAAGAGTATGCTCTCATGGCATCATGCTCGGATGAAAGTATTAGGTGTTGGTTCTTTGATTCTAGTGCATCTAGACATTTTTCGTGTTGAAGGGACTTGTATGTAAAATTTACTACAAATACAACAATTTCCGATTTATTTTTATTAGTTGATGGAAAGTCACTTGCAGTAGAGGGGATAAGAGATATTCATGTAGTTTGGAATATTGCTCAAAAACTCATAGTAAGGAATGTTAGGTATGTTCCTAGCATGCAAAAATCTCTTGTTAGTTTGTCAATCAACAAAAATCTCAATATTGCTGTACATTTCTCTTGGGAGAAGTGTATTGTGTCTGATGCGACATAGGACAAGGTAGTTGCCCTAAGCATTAGGCAAGGTGGTGTGTATAGGCTTGTTGACTGTGTTCCAACGAACTTACATGCATTACTTGTGAAGGGTGGCTCCACCATTTAGGATGCACAACATGGTGAGCTAGCAGGAAAATCCACTCAAAGAACTATGGAGGGCGATTCCACTATCCAGGGTGTGCAGTAGGTGCATGATGAGATGGCAGGGAAAGGTACTCATGGTGAGATGGCAATTTAAGCGAATCAATCAAAGGCACTAGCTCGGAGGACTGAAGACATGGTTGTTAATCCAGTAGAGTATGTTCATGTTGTTCTCGCATTTAAACTTTTTGTGGTACCTATTCTGCAGCTATATTATGAAGCAAAGGCATGCTTGAGTGGGAGACTACCATGCAAGTAGAATATGATGTCTTGTTAGAGAACCATACGTAGGAGATAGTGGAGTTACCACTAGGTGTGTTGGCAGAATTATATAGTGGATACAAATGGGTGGATACAGTTAAAAGCAAATCTGATGGTACTTTGAACAAGTACAAAGATCTTGTTGTGAAAGGATTTTACAATAGGAGGGAAAAAACGATGAGTTCTTTGCTCCCTACTATGACTGCTGCAAATATTGTCACATTTTGGTTGCTTCTCTTTGGATATTTGGACGAGGTTTACTTGGTGCAACCTAAAGGTTTTTAGGTACCTGGTCATGATCATTTGGTCTGTAGATTGATTAAATCCTAGTACAGACTTAAGTTAAGTAGGCTACTTGAGCCTGGTACACTCATATTAATTAATATATCCAAGATTCATATTTCAGAACTATGGAGATGGGTTAAAGTTATGTAATGTCCCTTTTAAGGGTTGAAACTGTTGGACATTGTCTCAAAGTGTTGTTGTCATTGATGTCAAGTAACATTGATGTCAAAGGGTGTTTAGGTGGCATAGGAGTTTGCATGAGGTGTCATTCATCAAATAATACAAAGTTTGATTGGTTGTGAAGTGATGAGGTGTCATGAAGTGTTGTAGTTGCTATGGTGTCTTGGTGCATTTGCATGGTCTAAAGCATGGTTTAAGCAAGTAAGGTCTAGTGTGTGAGCTCCAAAGGTTGGTATGGTGTCTTACATGTTCAAAGAGATGTGTCAGAGGTGTTAATGAGTCTGTAAGGTGGAAAACATGTCAGTTTGTGTATGTCATGTGGTGAAACAAGCCATTATAGGTCTTGTTCTTGACCTAGTGCAAGCAAGGATGAGATGGTAGCATGAAGTATGAAGCAAAGAAGGCCAAGGTGAGTTAGTGTGAGCATATGAGGAGTGTTTTGAGGTTGTAGGGCATGTGTGGAAGGCGTTACATGTCACCATTCAGGTATATGATGCATGTTAAGGTCTTTTTGAAGCAAAACATTGAAGACAAGGCTAATAGGCATGGCCAAGTCATGGTGCATGGAGAGTTTCAGGAGTGTGCAGGCATGGATGAGCATTGGAGGTCATGAAGGAGGTTGTTACAGAGGTGCATGTCAAGTTTTAGGTCAAGAATCAAAGGAGGATGCAAGAAAACTTGTTTTTGACTCTACACGAGCCCTTAGAACTGCAATTACCAGCTCGAAGATCAACTTTTGGTGCTCATTCACACGTGCAAACTTTGCATGGGGACCTGAGCCATTCATCATTGATGAGGCATGGAGTCAAGAGCATTTTGTAGTTGGAATGAAGTTAAATGATTCCCTATCATTTATGAATGATTGTTAAGAAGCTGAGAAGGTCAAAACCCTTCCTAAACCCTAGTTTCAAAGTGATAGGCAAGAAATGAAAAAATATGGTCTTCAAATGACTTGGGCAAGAAAATATGATGACTCAGGTATGTGAGGACTCTTCAGAGCTTCTGTTGGTGGCATTTGCAGGTTCTAGAAGTAATGATAAACTATAGTAAATAACTTTGTTTTGTAAGAATTTGCATGTACAGGTGTGTGTTGCAGGAGTCATGATACAAAACCAATTGTTCCAGATACTGTGGGATGTCTTCTAAGTTTCCATGAAAAGATTTGGACAAGTTCTATGGAGAAATTTAGTGAAATATGTCTCACAATGTGACCTACCGCTAAAAGGCTAAATGATGCAAAATCAGTCATGGAGGTTTGAAGTGTGTTTGAATGTTTTGCATGTTGTAGCAGTGATGAATGGGCATGGATAGCTTATAGGGGCCTAATATGATGTGATGGAGCTCTTGATTTGATCAAAACAAATGTATTGTGGCTTAAGCCCTAATGGCCTAATCAATCCTATTAGGCTTGCTAAGAGGGCTTGTTGGAACAGGTGTGTAAGTGTTGTTTTCTCCATATGACTTATGCTTGTGAGTGCTTGGAGGTGTCCAAGTCCTTGATGAAGTGTTTCGTGTTGTGGTTGAGCACGGAAGTGATGCTTGAAGTGTTAGAAGTGGTTGAGCTCAAGACTGGTTCTTGAGACATTGAAGCAAGTTGGAGCAGTTTCAGAGTTGCATGCATTTTGGGGTCTTGTACCTTGATTTGAAGGATGCCATGTGTTGCATGAGTTAACTGACATCAAAAGCTTTCTATTGATGTGCTACTTGTGTCTTGATGTGGTCATTTGATATGTGATCAAGCTTTATTTTGAAGACAAACTTTTGGATTCTCAAGACCTAGTAGGTGTTGCTTGCCTACTTGAGTGAGTCGTGATGAAGTTGAAGCTTGCAGAGTTGCCTGAGCATGTAGATGGAGTCCAAAGGCTGTAGCTGACTTGTGTGGAGCTTGTGAAGTCTTGATGATGCTTCTTATGCATTTGAAATTCAAAAATATGACCGTTGGAGCTATATCTTGCTTTTAGGCCTATGCTGACCTATATGGGTCTTGAAATGGAATGTGTAAAGTCATATAATGTATTTTTATGTTGTATATGACTGACCTTGCATGGTCATATGGTCTCTAGTGCCGACCTATATGGTTTTGTGGCAAGTAGTTGATATAAAGGATAGTCATATTTGCTCATTTCAAGGTGTTCAAGTTGGATGTATGGAGATAAGATAAGATAAGATAAATATATTAATGTCCAATGAATGACCACAAAAGTAGGTCAATGGGATTGCAGCCCAAACAATATACAAAGTGCGAGCGGGGACAACTCAAAACGAGTTCCCAAAAACAGAAAAGAAGAGAAAAGACAACAGAAAGGAAACCCGAAGCCAATACCCCATGGCGGGGCAATGGAGCAAGCGGGGGAGAAAAACGAGGGAAGCAAAGAAGGGAAAGAAGGGGGACAAACGAGGACCCATGGTCTAATCAGGAATGGTAGCCACACCCCTCCTAACATTTGAGGCCGACGAAAAGAAGCTCCTGATGGACTGACAACCCGATGAGGGGGGCGAAAACCTCCTTCCCTGCTGAGATCTGAGACTGACGCGACGACCAGGGGGACGAATGGAGTTGGACTGCCCTTTGGTACGTGTGTGCATCCGAGTCTGTTGGCGGTGATCGAGAGAAGTGTGAAGGTCCAACCGGGGATGAACTGATCTATGCACTGTATCTGGGTCAGAAAGGCTCTATCGTTTAGTACCTCCACCAGTGGGTAGAACCGGAAAGAAGGTCGTAATCCGTCTCGTGGGGACGACTCTCGGAGGGGGATGAAGAATCTGGTCTCGTAACAACAAAGACTCACGGATGTAGAGGGCAAGGCACCGCTGGTCGATATATCTGAAGAAGACCGGAGAGTCTGAATCCCTCTGAAGAGACAGTGAAATCGTCCTTTGATCTCATAGTATATGGGGCAGCGGAAGATGAAATGAGTCTCTGTCTCCACCTCATGAAGGCTACAGAGCTCAAAGTAGATATCCTCCCGGATGGACTTGTTCAACACATGCTTGGTGGGCAAGAGATGACTGGGAGCATTCGATTTCAAGAAAGAGAATATTGGAAGGGGGAGACGATCAACTGGATACCAACCGAGTCAACAAGGTAGAAGTCTCTTGGAAGGCAAACCAACAACGGCAGTCCCCAAACTGGGCAATACTCACAGAGGAATAATAGGCGAGATATGGATACTGTCCGCTCACCGGAGAGATCACCAAACGCCCCGATACGGTGAAGAAAGGATGATATGTCAAATATAGTCTCCAGACGGAAAGGTCGGGCTCCGAACTCTGCCAAAATAATATGCTGGGGGACTGTTTGTTTGCATCTGATGAAACGGCGAAGGAGGAGAGTCTGAATCCTCTCAGCGGAAGCCCAATCTGTGTCCAAAAGGGAGGGCCCCCAGACAACAGACCCATAGAGAACAGTGGGGCGGATGAGGGAGTTCATAAGAAACATCTTGGAGGAGACGTCCTGGAAGTGGTGCCGAAAACACTGTCTCTCGAGAATGGCAAGAGACCCATACCCTTTATTCACCCTCGGCTGAAGAGCGTGCCTCATACTGAATCTAGGCCCTGAGAACTAGACTCCCAGGTAGGTGTATGTATTAGTAATTTCAACCTCCTGCCCCTTGAAGAAGAAATGGAGGTGTGATGTCCGCAACCCGTTGAAGACCATGACCTTGGTCTTACCCAGATTGACCGTCAAATGCCGAAGATCACAGAATAAAGCAAGTGCATCAAGTTGTCTCTGAAGCCCCTCAGGAGAAGAGGCGAGTAAAACAATATCGTCGGCAAATAGGAGAATAGAAATCAAGACGTGGTGAAGAAGGCAACCATCCCCTTCTTGAATGTGATCCCGAAGAAAAGATTCCAGCTCATCAATGTAAATGCCAAAGAGGGTAGGAGACAAGGGGCACCCTGTTTAACCCCAATGGTGCTCTGATGAGATCAGACAATCCATGTGCAGTACGAAGACGACCAAGGATGGACTCATAGAGGCGCATGATGGCAATAACAAGAGTCTCAGAAATACCGATGTCTCGGAGTCGCTGGAAGAGGGCCATGCGAGGTACGGAGTCAAAAGCTTTTCGAAAGTCTACAAAACAACAATAGACTTTCGAAGAGCGGTGACGAGCCTCCTCAATAATAGCTCGAAGGGTGAAGATGTGGTCGATGGTGTGGTAACCAGGGCGAAAACCAGCTTGACCTCTGGCTCTGAGCTGCTTCTGCTCCAAAATCTCGGACAACCTGTGGAGGACTGTAGCATAGAGTTTGGAGAAAGAATGGCCCACCATGATAGTCCTGTAGTTGTTCGGATCAGAAATGGACCCAACTTTGTGGATCGGGTGAATGATATGATGAGACCAGGTAGGAGGGAAGCCCACGCTAACCACCTGATTGAAAAGATCTGTCAAATAGTACCAAAAACCTCAAAACCATGCTTAAAGAACTCGGCATTGAAATCATCCACATCAGTTGCCTTTCTACAGTTCAAAATCCTTATTGCCTCTTTGATATTACGGTGAGTGAAGGGATTACCAAGCGGCGGGATGCCAATCTGGGTAGACTGCTGCCCCGGAACATCGTAAAGGGTAGAGGTGTGGGAAAAAATGGAGATAGGATCGATCGTTGTGGAGGGGGAGGGGAGTGGCGAAGAAAGACAGTATGCGGAAGGACCGAGGGTTAGTCCTAAGGGAGGTGGAAAGCATATATTTGTGGTGGGAAATGAAGGAGCGTTTCTTACGGTGGAGAAGGCACTGTTAGGCAACCTTAAGAGTGGGGAAGGAGGGGAGGGCACAGGTAAAAGCTTGCGAAAGCGACGGTGAAGGGATTTGCACTCTACATCGTACCATTGGTTCATGGGGCAAGATTTAGTAGTACTAGTGGCCGAGGGATGGGTGGTGGAGCTGGGAAAGGATCTCAGGGCAGCCTCCCACATGGCAGAGGAAAGACATGAGTACTTGGCCTCCGCACTAGGCATGTTAGAGAATAGGGGCTCAGAGGGGAGAAGGTCGCGGATGTGGGATGAGTAAGATCCGTAATCCCCTTTATCAAATTGAAAGGAGGTGCGAGGTGGGTAGTGGGGAGGGGGAGGAGGGGCGGTGGTGGTAGGAGAGCTGGCGACCAGAGAGAAAGTTAGGACAACATGATTGGCAAGGGGAATGGGGGAAACAAAGAAGGAGCAGAAGAGGGGTGAGATGTCCGGGCTGGCAAGGATATAGTCTACCACACTAGTGCCCCCGCCATGGGGACGACATGTGAAGAAACGTGAATCCGGAAAGCGCTCGATCCCGTTGAAGATCACCATCCCCTGAGACTCCCAAGCTGGAGGAGGAACCGTCCATAAGCTGTGAAAGGGCCATCTCGTATCGCAGAAATCCGATGTAGACCAACTGACATAGGGTCAATCCTCTGTGTGCAAAACGTATCCACTGATCTGTCATGGAGAGGGACCTGTAGGTGTTTGGTACGGGCATTAAAATCACCTAAAATGATAACCTCTCCCTGCAACAGTAGTACATCTTGCTATATATTGTCGTATAGGTCAAAGAAAGGATCACCGTCCGGGCCATTGTGGATGGCATAAGGGGAAGTAGCGGAGGAAAGTAACACACTGCTATATAGAGATCCCTAGAAAACCGAGCGGATCCACTGATACGAATCCACATGTACCTAGCAGAACTCATCGAAACCAACCATCGAGATCTTGTTCTGAGGGAGTCCCTATAAAGACAGGCAACCCCACCAGAGCCCCTGACACCACACCGAACCCCGAGTCTCCTGTCTGCAAGCTGATAACCAAAGAAAGCCAGTAATACCTGGGAGAGGACGAACCGGGCTCTCGTGTGTCTCTGTGATGAAGAGAATGTCGGCAGCCCCGAGAGCGTCTAACATAAGGCCAGGGGAAGACCAAAGGGAACCATTCCCATTCCAACAACTGATAGATAAGTCTCTGGCTTGGCTCCTCTCCCACTTGGCCCGTCATTGGGGAGCCCCTTGGCGGGGTTCCCAGCCAGGAGGAGGAGAATCTCTGATAACAACCCGAAGATTCCTGATAACCGCCCATTTACCTGCTTTCCTCGCTGCCATGACTTGCTCCCTAGAGCGTTTGAGTTCCCAACTTGTGTCTGGTAAGATCTTCATCAAGGAAGACCTTGTCTAGGCGTGAAAACAAAACCCTCTTCACCCTGAGAGCTCGCAACCTGTCAGAAGTTGTCTTGAAACGGATGAAAAGTGTGGAATCATAGCCAATCCAAGCTCTTTCTAATGTAATGTCTGGAATCCCCAAAGTATCAGTGATAAAGGAGTTACCAACCGTCAATGGGTCCTGTGTTGGCATGGGGGGTGGGAGACCCCTCACCTTGAGGTTTAATTCCCTGTCACGCCTAGTGCGCTCCTCAATTAACTTGGCCTGCATAACAACCTCAACCGCAGCCAAAGGAGGGGGAACGTTGCCTGTCCCACTAACAACCTTGGTCCAGGATTCCGTTTCCAGTTTTAAGGAGGCTTGATTTGTTTTGATTTCCTCCTGTTGAGACCGGAGGTCAACGATTTCTGCGTGTAGGGCAGCATTAGGGGAGCTAGTATTATCCGTGGTGTTGGCTAATTTTTCTCTCAGGATGGCATTCTCAGCCTCAATATCTGCGACCCTGCCAATAAGTGTACAGACCTCAGTTTGGAGTTGTTGATTGGCATGTTCAACTTTCTGGATTCGGTTGAGAAGTTCCAATAAAATGTCTATGTTCTATTGCAAGAGGTGTTACCTGGGGGTTCCCGATCATGCCGCGCGTAGGAGTTTCCGGGGCCATGATTGTAGCCAAACCACTAGGATAAATCACCTTAAGAGGGGAGAGGCTGAGAGGTGATCCAGATTGCATTCCTTGTGCCCACTATTTACCTCTGTTTACCTCGGCACCAAACAACAGAGCCATGATATTTGCCGTGTTCACGAGTTTCTGTGTGCACGATTTTTCAGTGCCACTAGTTTGTAGTTGTGCACAAAGATCAATAGTAAAGAGTTAGGGGCAACGGTTTGAGGTACAGATACGAGGCAAGGAAGAGGAAACAACCCACGAAAACTTGCCCTGTCAAACTGGTAATTCACGAGCAACTGGCAACGACCAAAGGTAATGCTTCGGTTGTAGAAGAAGTCAACTGTGCCTTGGATGTAGAAACGAGCATCAACTAGAACCATGATACAGTCATTTGCGAGTTATGGGAAACATCCCGAGAGCCTTCCGAAAGTCACGAGCTGAGAGTACTAAGGAACAATGGTCACGGCAGAGGGGAGCAGCAATGAAGGGGACCTTAGAATCGATTTGATAGCCTTAGACCGAGTTGAAACCAAAAGCCCATCCATGCCAGTCGTCACAACCATTCCAAGGAGCTTTAGAAGATGTCGACTGTGCCTCACGTGCCCTCGATTCACGAAACCGAGAGCGACGAATCACGGGACTTACATGGGAGGCAATCGAGGCAACCAACAACAACGCTGGAGTTATTTGGCATGAAACGTGCAAGTCGTGGTCGATGAAAGTGACGAGGAGAGCCACGAGGGGAGCTTTAGAAGATGTCGATCACTGGGCTCGGATCAGAAGCGAATCTGCCAAGAGCAACGGGTATTGCATCAGAAAAATGTGCCCTCGATTCATGAAACCAGAGCGATGAATCACGAAAAAATGAAACATGAAAACGTGCCCTCGATTCATGAGTTTTGCTGAACTGCAGAGCCATGATTCACGAGTTTAGCAGAGCCACCAAGAGGAAGAGCAAGAGCGAGAGCAAGAGCAAGAGCAAGAACAAGAGCAAGAGTTAAAGGTGTGACTTGTAAACTGATCTTAGAGAGTTAAGCGAGCCGAGAGGAGGTATTTGAGAGAGCTAGAAGGGCTCTAGGGCAGAGCAAAGAAGAGGATGAGAAGTTGAGAAGAGCATGGAAGGAGCTACAAGGTCATATGACCCAATCAACATTTATAGGTGCATTTAAGAGCGAAGAAGGAGAAAGAGCCGTTTGAGAGGGTTTTGATGTGTATGAGCTGAATTAGTGATCACTATCGGTTGTTTGAGCAACAAAGTCAATAGTGGTCTTCATCATCAAGTGGTTGAGTGGGTGCTTGATCATCTTGGGGGTTGTAGCCTCCTTGTGTAGTGGGCACTATACTAAATAAGGGTTGGTGCTTTCTGGTGTCCCAGATTTCACCCCGAAATCGGGACTACCCATGTGAATTTTTTTTTGTTCTTTTTAAAATAACGGGTCTTTTCGTGTTTTTATTGCTAGAAGATGTTTGTATTACGTTAAGATATTCCCAGTGAATCATATGAACCAATTTCGACAAATACCCAGATGCTAAAACTCATTTTATCCCTCCGCCAAGTTTTGTCTGCGAGAAATTTTTATTTAATTATTTATTAAATAAATAAAGCCCCGTTTGAAGTAAATTGTGCTCGGTTGAACCTTGTTGAAGTTTTGCATGCCAGTATTCACACATCTCAATAGGATTTTCACTAGGAATGAATTTAGAGCATTGTCTGCAACTTCTGGCAACGTTTTTTGTTTTTATTTATTTCTTTTGCGTTTTTTCCAGTTTTCTCCATTGTTTGTTTGTTAAATTCCCCTAGGTCCGTTCTTTGTTTTGTATAGTTTGTTTAATTGCTCGGAGCATCTGGAGATCAACACCAGAAGGAATCAGCCTCAGAAGGCAAACTTTTGACCAAAAAGATGAAGTCATGCACAAAAAGCCTCTCCTAGGCAAGTCACACTTTTTGGAATGAATGGGTCTAAGCTGCAATGGGATTTTTGGTAGTGGCAGGTAGGCGGGAATTTCTTACTTGCCTTGCAGGGTACTTTTTCCCATGAAGTCAAAGTCACTTAAGTATGATAGGAATATTAGAGGCGACAAACAAAGCGGGAATTTCTTATCGCCTTGCATAGGTAAAAATTCCCATTATGAAATAAAGAAAAATCACTTAAAACACCGATTGGAATTTTCTCATCGCTGCTAGCAGAGCTAACTTTTCCCACCAAGGAGATTTATTCGCCCATGCAAGTCACACTTTATCAAAGGAAGCTATTTTTAATACAAGTCACTTTTTGGGAGATGTTTTAATTTGCCAGTGGGAATTTTGGCGGTGGTAGGCGAGGCTGAAATTTCTTACCCGCCTGCAGGTAAAAATTCCTATTATGGAAGTCAAATAACTTAAGTCAAGAGGGATTTTTGGAGTCAGTAGTGCAAGGTAGAAATTCCCATCGAGTTGACTTCTTATTTTAGAAATCATCCTTGCAAAAAGTGCGACCCACCTTGGCATTAAACAATGAATTTAATGATATTTATTTATGGCTTTTTCACCTAATTTTGGTGCCATGAATGGAAGAAAATTCAATACAAGAAGACAAGCCAAAGACAACTGAAGGATGCACGCTAAAAATAAATAAAATAAATTTATTTAAAAGCAACCAGCAACATGCATAATTGGGCGCCCAATTTGGGTGAATAGACATGATTATTTATTAATTTAATTGCCAGGAATAGGAAGGGCAATTATTAAAAATAGTATGTTGAGGGTTATATAAGCATGGACTGCCATAATAAAGAAACAATTAATTCTTTTTGTTAAGGATTGCAGCCCAGACAATTTTGATGCTAAGGAAAGGAGGTTTTGTGCATCAGAAGGTGTTTTTCATTGCCAGAAGCTTCAAGGTTTGGCGCCTAGGGTTGGAATAACTTGATTTTGCTATGATAATTATCTGCATGTTGGTATAAGTGCCCAGGTGAATTTAAAAATATTTATGCTTGCTTTGCATGCAAGCAAAACCTCAAATTTTAGGGCAACAAGCTTTATATGCAGATTTTGGTGACAGAAATCAAGTATTCATGCCCTGGATTCCATCTTTGTCTGAATTAATTGCAGGTATTCATCATAGGTGTTCATACAAGTGAAAGGGAGTTCAAATCAATGTCAGGTACATTGAATATATCTTTCGAATATGAAGAAATTGCTAGATCTGCACAAATTGATCCAATTGCAAAGAATTCTGGCGAGATTAAAAGAAAAAGAACTTAGACAAAGATTGCTTCAGCCATGTTGAAGCGTGATGAAAGAGAAGGATTAGCAGAATCATGCATAGCTTCCAGATTTGTTGATATCAACGACACGGACATAGGCCCTGAACCCATCTCTGAATTAATTGACAGATTCAAGGCCGGAAAGACATCTCTCATGTGGGCAATAAAAAAGCAGTGGAATTATTCAAGCATCAACGTTTCTAGTCACAACTCAGTTGCCCGAATTTGTTATGGAGTGTGCAACGTCATATCATCCTCTTTCCAGAACAATTGGATCTTTGTGAGAAAGACAATAATCAGTGGATTCACAGTTTATTAGTTATTGTCTAAAGATTCCGACACGACCGGTGCTGATTGCAATTAGCATCTTTGGATCTTGGCAATGAGATGGGAGAAACACAACAGATTGCATGGGCATAATGAATAACAGATATATGAAGAAGCCCATGTCTCCATCAAAGTTCCCGAGGACTCTTCCGCGATCCAATTTGGTGCAGGAGGTGGATGATATTACTAAATTGTTTTGCAGGTTAAGTGGAGAAGCCAATACTCACAACTTCCGCTCATGGATGTATGCTTTCGTGAGGACCATTGAGATCAACAGAGCTGATTCGATAATCAATTGGGCAAAGATCATCAGTGACAACATCGGTGAGCAACTCCGGAGTGTGAGGCGGACGTACAACTTCAAAATGACTTCATACCTAGTATATGCAACAACTTCGCAAGGTATATTTTCCAAGCTGGATAGACGGGGCGTATTGGGAAAGATCCTATTTTTGAGTGCTTCCCATAGTTGACAGTTCCTAAATGTCACAAAGATTACAAGGTGGTCAACGATGGGTTCTTCTATGGATTCATCTGCAAATTAAATAGTGATTTGAAGACCAATAGGGTAAGCAAAGAAGTATCCCAGCATGGTTGTATTTTCATCCAGTTTGCAGACTTCACATATCTCAGGGTAACCGGCTTTTCGGGAGAACCAGTTAAGTTGCCGAGGTATCCAAGCGACAAGTGGGTCATCATGGAGTTGTGCAGATAGCTCGTGGAGATGCATGACTTACAATCAAAGTGACACAAGTCTACGGGTTTCTTTCCAGTCACAGTGGGTTATTACAATTGCTAGAGCATCCACAAAGCTAGAGGAATCGAAGCCGAAATGTTTTCTAAATATGAGCATGAGTTCTTCCCAGCGCGGCTGAACTTTGATCCATATGGGGTAACGAGGAAGACAATCTCCCAGGAATACTCACATGTACCTTCGTTGGAAGACTTTTGGATGAAGTGCAGAAACGAGTATGAAGTCAAGAAGAAAGACTTCAGCAAGTTATTGGCGCAACAAGTGTCTGATTATGGTTTAGCATGGATACTTGCAGATCTTGCAGATGGGCATGTGATACTTGAGTCATATTATCAGATGGGAGGGGATAGAGCTGCTCTTCAAGAAAACATCGGTGGTTGTCAGACGATTGAGGAAAGATCTTCCACAGTTCTGGTTAACACTTCGAATTGGTTGTTGACAAAGGGGTATTGCCTGGATGAAGCTTTGATGAATCAGATCACAGGTAACTTTACCGCAGGAGACTCCAACAAAAGAAAGCACGAAGGTGAAAGTAGCAGAAGGTCGGAGAAGCTTAAAGTTCACAAGAAGTCTCACGCACAGGAGAAGGCCAAATCTATAGCTATTGTTCTAGTTCCAGCTTCTCCAACATCAACTCATAGCACTTCAGCAACCCCGAAACGCTAGAGAGATCTAGTCGTTTCTCTGTTGAATCCAACGTCATTTGTATTTTCTCATCAACCACCCAAATCTTCACCTCTCCTTGCGGAGAAGTTGAAAGCACGAGATGTCGAGTTTGATAAAGCATTGTCTTTAGACAATTGAGAGGGTGATAGTCACAACACGGTGGCAAATTTGGATATAAGCAGAATTAGAGTATGAGATGGTGGTGCATTCAAGTGACTTCTCATTCCCCGAGAAGCAACTTTTCATAATGGTTGGTTTTGCAGACAATCCCAGAAGCCAGAGAGGAGATCAACCTAGAGGAACACGACTTTCAGCTACTCCTCAGTTTGGGCGGAAGAGATAGAAGACCTAAAGTTGCCAAAATAACTTCTAGGTTGATTATTGAAGAACCAGGACAGAAATTCGCTGAGTTATTGCTTCCAACAGAAGGAAAGCACAAGGGAGAGCTCATGGCAGCTGATATAGCAGTGACCAAAGTGCCAATAGGTCAAACTACCACAAAAGGATTAAAGCAGGATACATAGACACTAATGAACGCTTTATTCCTTAAGCTTGACAAAGAGAAGGCTGAGAAAGCCAAGCTTCAAAAGCAGGTTTCCCAGCTATGTGAGATCATTGCTAAGGTTGCCAAACCTTCCTCTCAGCCCATTCTAGCACATGAGCAGGTGAGTAATCATCTGATTAAAGAGGTGGAAGATGCAGGGGACCAGGTCAAAGCTATTGCTCAATGGAAATAAAGCAAATCATTCACTGTGCTTTTGAGCATTTCAAAAGAATACCAGTTGAATTGGAGAATATGCATTGTGGCAATAGCTCACTAAAGGAACTAATGACACATATAGAAGATGAGAACATAGTTGTTGAAAGTCATCTGGATACTTTAGCTAAGATACACTCGTTACCAGAGGATGTGCTAATCGCAGAGCAGATTGTACTTGGTGGATTGATGGAAAGGGGGAAGCAGTTAGAAATTTCAGTTTCCTTCCGCGTAGAGATCCTCAAGCTTATGCTGAAAATGATGCAGTTTGAGATGGGAGAAGTGCCGGAGAGCATTCTAGATGAATTACTTGCTTCCCATGAGGAATTTATTCTGGTTGTGCAGAAAGAAATTGATGAAGCCGCCATACCTTTCACGATAGATTCAATTGGCAGACTCATAAAGCTTCAGGCAGATGTTGAGGGGTATGGGCCTGGTTTAGAGAAGGTAAAGGCTAACATTGCTGCTTTGTCTAGAGGGTTGCTGACTATTGTTAAAACAAATGGGAAGATGTTGAATTACATGTTTGACAAATATATTTAATATCAGAACAAAAAGAAAGTATAGGTGTTACAGTTGGCAGATCTTCTTTCTTCTCTTATTTCTTATGTTCCCGGATGAAAATGTAAGATTAAAGTTATTGGTTTAAAAACCATTACTTTAAGTTATTTGGAAAGATTCTTTAGGATAGGTGACAAATGTGCACAATTTTGGCCTAAAATCTTGATGCATGTTATTAAGAGAGGAATTCTAGGAAGATGATTGCCAAATGTTCCCTTTACTACTTCTTCATGTTCTAGTTCAGTTGTAGTTTCCCATTTGTAATTTCCCCTCTACACATTATAAGTAGAGGAAGAACCTACGGGTTAAAGAATCAAAATTTGTAATCAACATTCTTGTGTTCTAGACTTTGAGCTGAAACCCTTGATAGCTTTCTGCAAGCAGAGGAATAGAGAAGAGGCAGGTGTCCGAAGAACTTTGTGTCAACGGTGCATTCGTTTCTTATTTCTTTTTAGATTTCTGCACAAACTTTGTGTTGTCTTAGATCTAGATCTGAAACTTTCCTTTGTTTCAAATTCTGCATTTTAAGATCTATTTGTTTCGTTTATGTGCATGTGATCAACTTTTTCAACTATTGGTTAGGTTGCACATCTCCTTTTCTTTCTTCGCGTATTTAATTCCCTTTCCGCACATATTGCTCACAATTTGCTTACTTTGCTGCAAAATTGCCTAGTTATGGTCCATGAGCTATGCAATTAAAGTAAAACCAATGAGATAGATATTAGGAAATATGATTGACAAAATCTTACTCGGGAGCCTCACGGTAAATGATGGAGATTTATTTCATGATTGCCTAGGTTTTCAGTGTACAAAAATCTAGCCAACATGCTCCTTGTGAAGTGGGCGCTTCACTAAAGAAATCTCTTGTGATGTATAATATTCACTTGAGTCTTGGTATTGAGTAACATATACAAAAGTTTCAATGGGTTTTCTTTCCCTTGAGGGTTTCTCACTTACATATTGTGTCATTTGCTCATTTGTATGGTTAATTGTGCATGGTTTAATCATCTTTTGCTTAAAGGTTTATGAGTGTGCATAGTTGATTGATTGAAAGTTTAAGACTGATTCACACCCCCTCTCCGGTCTCTGCGCTTCCAATAAAAACTAGGAATAAGGGTTTGGCCTTGAATCAAATCTGAAATTGCACCTTCAAACACACAAACATCAATCTAAAACAGTTGAGAATGCTCTTCAAACAATCAACACACAATATCAATCAGCCCTCTAGGGCAGTAAATTGCATATGAGGTTCACATCAACATTTAACCATGCAAATAGAGCTGAAATGCCACCAAATAATTTATCCAACCACGACAATATTTATCAATCTCAAATACATCAAAAATATGGAGAAACGAATGATAAATCACAACTGTAATTAATTTTTATGACAACCATACAGCCAAACTGAGGGCTGGAAAAAATAGATAAACTTCTCCTAAAATCACCAAAATGTAGATTCCAGTGCTTATAAAATATGAAGAACAAGAATACCAGTTCAAAATACTAAAATATGCCCTAGAAGGCACCGAACTCAACCCTCAAGCAAGTCGCATATGGTTAGAAATGAATATTAGTTGCATAAAATCACTTTGAAGTACCAATGTGACTCTCGTGGTGTGAGATCACCCTTGCTCACAAGAGGGTTTTCGTCCCCTAGTGTGATCAAGAAAGGGTTTTCATCCTTCAATGAAAAGAAGAGAAGCTACTTGCTCCACCTCCAAGAGAAATCAATATCAAAATCAACATAACCCTCCTTTAGCAAGTCGAACCACCTTATATAGGCCTTGAAGATGTCAATGGGCAAATAGAATCCTCTAGAGAGGTGACCCCCTTAATGAAGGAAAAGAACATTAAAGTCACCATGTAGGCCTCCACAAGACCGACCTCCATAATGAAGAAATAGAAATCCTCCTTGCATTGTTTGACAAGTCTTCCACCACCTAGTCGAACCACTCCAATGCCATGATTAGTAAATAAAATAATTAATTACTAAAGTACAACACTTACAACCATGGCAAGTTTCCCTCCCTTGCTCCTTCCTTGATGCCCACGGGAAGAGGAATGGGCATAAGGTCTTCCATATCAAACTAGCTTGGAAAAGATGACATTACTAGTTATCGATTAATGATACTTCATCCGCGATCGATGAAACATCCTACAAACAATTGGTGGGCAGCTGTTATATCTTTTGCCCGCATGATTGGATCTATGTGTTGTTAGCTATCTTTCTCGCCTTTGTCTCAATTAGAGCTCATATATTGAACAACAACAAAGTGCAGAGGATTGTAGATTTCAAATTAACGTCTAAGGAGCAAAATGTTGATTTAATGACTAAATCCTTTGGTCCCATTGTGTTTGTAAAATTTCGGGACAAACTTGGAGTAGTTTCTAGATTAGTCATTAAGGTGGGTATTAAAGCTATTACATAATGTAAACATTAACTACTATGTAATTAGTTAATTTACTTTAGTTATACAATGTATAACTACCTTGCCAATGTAACTTCGTTTATGTTTAATAAATGACGAACACACGCAAGATGTAAGTGTGCCATGTGCCTTATGTCTTCCATTTCTTTTTATTCTCATATATTTTTTAACATCCTCAATAGTGGAGTCTCCCTCCACAACTAGTGCGTGTATGTTGGTTGTGGCAAGGTCAACAAGCCTATACAAGCCACCTTGCCCAATGCCTAGGGCAACTACCCGTTTTGTTTCACATAAGACAAAATATACTTTTGCCTAAAGAAATTCACAAAAAATGTTGGGATTTCTATTAAGCTGTCTAATAAACAAGAAATTTATATCCATGCTAGGAGCATACCTAACATTCCTTACTATGATTTTTTCAACATTACTCAACACTATGCGAGATATCTCCTGTTCCCTCTCTGTAGTGAAAAATTGTTTTCTTTTTGTATTTGTTATAAATTTTTTATACCAATCCCTATGACACGTAAAATGTTTGGATGTGTTGGAATCATTGAACTAGGATTAGTAGCACTATTATTTGAGTATGATGCCACGGGGGCAATACTCGTGCATACATCTTTCATCCAAAGAAGATGTTTTGATAGAGGCCCGCCTCATTCATCTTTGTAGAAAGCAATAGAATCTTGGGCATATGACTCAACTTTTCTCTGAAGTTTGATACTTGTTTTTAAAACTGGTCCAAAGATCACCTATTGCGGTGGCATTCTAGACCTCGGGATTAAATCATTTGAAACCAACAATTTTAACAAAAGAACCCCTGTTATGACGCTTGTCATAGAGCGCAAAATTCATATCAGGTATCAATTCCTTTTCGAGAATGATTTTATCGCAGTTCCAATACTCGACAATTGTTAAAATCTTGTGACTCCAAACATTATAATTCTTTCCAATCAATTTTTGTGCTTTTGACATAACCAAGTTATGAATATTGGTCATTATACACATGGGTGTTGACCTCGACTCATAAATCAACACAAACAAAAATCCAAAGTCTATAAAGCAACTTCCTTGGCGGTAAACTAATAAACACAAGGTATTCTTGACTACCGACACATCCAATATTAATGAGCCCACAAGTTAATTAGACATCATCAAAATATACATTATAATCGAATATTGATGAAGCGTTTATGAAAATTCTATAAGTTTGCAAAATTGTGAATGTTGTTGTGAAGAGAGGTATGAACCGACTACACAAAATTGTGAGACCGAAGAAACATAATTGTTTGTATTTGTTTCGATTCATGCGGAAATGTCTCCCTTTATTCATTTCATGTTTTTTCCTTGTGTGTTTCTTGGTCTGGTTCACATTTTGGTCTCCACGAATTTTCTCCGCATTTCACCTAGTCTTCAAATTATGCAAATCTTGTAGTTGATTGTCTTCTCATTATCATTTTTATTTCCATGTTTGTGTCTCAACATCACGATACCCTACATTGGATAACTTCACGTTGAATCACCATGCTTCACCTTCTAAGTCAAAAAAGCGTGCCCATACATGGTCTATAACTCTCAAAACCGAGAAAAACCCACACTTGATGTTCTGCTACCCACAAACCGTGAACATCATGACCTTTGCCGTGTAATGCATTTTAATTTTATTTTCGTTGTCTCTTTTTCTACACAAAAAAAACCATCTATTTGCACATTCGTATCCTTTATTGGAAATCATGATTGGAACCGCCTCTTTCACGATTGTCGTTTTGGAATTTGCCTTGACGTTCTCAACTTGTCATGTCCTAGTTTGCAAGTGTCTTGACAACCATCTTTCACTTCCGTTCTCCTTTGGAAATCTGAACCAAAATCGTGGATTGGTGACTTTGCTTTATAAATTGCGTTTGGAAAAAACACCGAGATTTCACCTTTACTTGCATTGACGTTCTTTTATGCACTTAAAATCACATTGATTCCTTCAAATCACGTGCCCTAAACTACACGTGTGTAATGTCCCCTTTTCTAATTTAGAAATACTCAATAGTATTTTTAAGTTGAGCCCATATAACTCTCTATTTATGGGCAACTTAATAATATTATTATTAAAATAAAATGTTTTTTAAATACTAAGCGAGAAAGAAGACCCTTAGCCTATATTCATTATTTTTAATCGGCTAAAAGGGGGAAGCAAGTTAATAATTTAATTCTAAGTGCTAAAGCAATTTAAATTATTGGCACTTTAATTAAATTATAAAAAAGAGGGAAAAATGCATTTAATTAATTATTTTTAAATGCCCAAGTGGAGCAACCCAAAATGAGAACTAAAAAAGGGAAAAGTAAATGTTTAAAAAAGAAATAAAGTATCCCACATGGAGCGCTCCGGAAGGAAAAGGAAGAAAAAGGCTATGAAGATAAACGTTGGGGCTTGTTTGTAGGATCATTGGGCAAATTTAATACTTCTCTTTTGGAAATTGGAGCATTGAGCTCTCATTTTCAGCCTTTGAGGACGAAAACCCTCAATAGTCACAACACTTGGGGATGAAAACCCTCATTTGTTGCATTGGTGGCTTCATCCGGGAGTCACAAGTGAGCTTCATATTCAGAATTTCAAAACAACAAGAGTTTCCATCCATGCTAGGGCACAAATTCCAGCTAGGGCATGCTTTTTGGGGCTGCCACACTCATTTCCAGCTTGGGCAACCCATTTGGAGATTTTGGGATCACTTTTAGTGGGTTTTTGTTGTTGGAAAAATCTAAACTTAATTTTTTTATAGCTGCCATTTTTGTGGTCATTTTGAGCTGTTATTCGCATTATAATTCCAATTATTTTTGAAGATATGAATTTTTGAAGTTTCAGTTGTTTTTGGGCAATAATTAATTCCATAATTCTATACGTTGTTCTTGAAGACTTGTGTGTGAGAAATATTGAAATCTGAATTTTATTTAGATAGCCTACGGTTTTGGGGAACAAAAACAGGCCACTAACCCTCTTTGGCTCTAATTTCTATGTGGCTGTCATAAAAAATCAGGTTTATGCATGTTGCTGAAACAATGTTCCATTAGGGTTTTGGGGAAAATCCAAGTTCTTCAAATTTAAGCCCTAAAGAGCATCGTTCCTCCCTTCTTGTGTAAGGATAAATTTAAATTTTTAGATTTGCATGAATACCGGTGAGGAAGGGTTCAAAGTGTACCAAAGGACTCGACAAAGAACATGGGGGATAAGGAACAAAGGCCTCCACCTTCCGATAAAATGAGCTACTTGCAAGAGTTGATGTTGAGGAATCAAAGAGACATGGAGCAAAGCTTTCAAAGGACAATGAGGGCTTCAATGATTGAATTGATCCAAGCCATCCAAGGTGCTCCGAAATTGAAGAAATCTCTAGGTGAGGGCAGCTCTTCCAACAATGAAAGAACTTCCATTAATCCTCCCACAAGAACCTTCCGTGCTAAATTTCTACAAAGGGAAGAAGAGGAACAAGTGGAAGTAGGGCAACAAGATGGGAATGATGATATGGGTCGATTCTATGTGGAGTACCAAGCTTTGAGGCCAACCATACGCCAAGAACTATCTTTCATTGATTATTCCACTTTGAAGTCAAAGAATGGTCATAAGGGTGGAAAAAGATTTCATAATGACTAGCCTCGAAGGATATTCAACAAAGGTTGAAGAAAAACCGTGAAGAACCTTGGGAGCCAAGCTACAGTGGCCTAGGCAAAGGTCATGAAGAAGTGTTGCTAGAAGAAGAACCAAAGAAAGGTATGATTGGTGATAATCATGAGGTTTGCATTAATAATGAGAAAGAAAAACAACCAGAGCTGCAAGAAGGTGAGAATGAGCAGCTCATAGAGGAATCCACCATACAAGTTGAAAAGGAAGAGTCCTCCAAAGGAAAAGGTATGGAATCGAATGAACAAAATATTGGGGTTAATGAGAAAAAAGAATTCAGATTTTCATAATGACTAGCCTCGAAGGATATTCAACAAAGGTTGAATAAAAATTGTGAAGAACTTTGGGAGCCAAGCTATAGTGACCTAGGCAAACGTCATGAAGAAATGTTGCGAGAAGAGCCAAAGAAAGGTATGATTGGTGATAAACATGAGGTTTGCATTAATAATGAGAAAGAAGAACAATCAGAGCTGCAAGAAGGTGAGAAGGAGCAGCCCATAGAGGAATCCACCATACAAGTTGAAGAGGAAGAGTCCTCCAAAGGAAAAGGTATGGAATCGAATGAACAAAATGTTGGGGTTAATGAGAAAAAGGAATTCAGATTTTCAAGTGCAAAGGATGTAATGAAGACCCAACAAAGGTGTGATGAATGGCTAAGAAGAGCTAGGGAAGCTAAGTTGATAGCCGCTCAAGCAAAACAACTACAAAAATCTAGAGAAACAGTATATGCAAGTGGCAGAAAAGAAAACACAACAATAATTTTCCCATCTAATCATGAAGTTTATGAGGTGGAGTTCCGATAAGAGTTTGTGGGAAGGCATGCACATGAGAAAATGTAGTGTACGGCCTTGTTTTGCCTTTGTTTTTTTTTTTTTGTGAAGAATGTTTTGTGATATATTTGCAATGTTTGATACAACAATATAATGCAACAAAATAGAAGATATTGCAATAATATTTTCAACTCAAAATCTGAACATTACATAGGAATACACAACCGAAAATTCCAGATTTTTATATCAGCTTAGATACTCAGTTTTTCATCAAAATAATTACAACCCAGTTCATAAAATATCATCTATTATCCAAATCCAACATACCCAGAAAGTGCAGCAAACAAAAAGACTGAACTGGTGAAGAAATCTTCAAATGGGAGCATCAAAATTGGGCACCAGTCATCAAGGACAGCAGCAATAATGAAACAACAATATAGATTGATGTGAGCAGGTCTAGACGCCTCCAAAATGCCTTTGAACCACACCCAAAACCCTAGCGACCAGCAACAAGAGTCTCCAGTGTTTCCCAGAAGTGTACGACCAACATGGGGAATGGTACGGCCAACCCAAAGAAGCATAAACAGCAGCAACAATAATCTTCAAACCCTCGCTCCAGCGATCACCAACTGATATTTAATGAATCTTCAATAATATCTAAACAATAGGAATTCCAATCTGCTCAATTATGTTTCCTGAATGAAAACACCAAGAATCCTCCAAACTGTGTCTTCCAACAGCGTAGAGAATGTTGCTTGCAAGGGATTCCGTCCTCACAAACCCTGAGAAGAAATGTCTTCTCCAACCTGTAGAAATCAATATCCAATATCCAACATGTCAAATGAGCTCCACAAATTTGCTTTTATAACTCTCCCAAGGAGTTCGACCCTCTTCACCAAGCCATGTGGGATAAAATGTTTCATTTAATTTATTTCCTCCTTATGTCTCCCATCTAGACATATTTTAATAAAACATTTTAAACATTACTTATGTCTCCCTTGGCCCCTTTCATTAAAGAACTTTATAATATTTAAATAACGTAAGTTAAATATTTAATTTAACTTTAATACTTTACGTTATTTAAAATAGATATTCTGGACCATATAAAATGTCGAAATATCAATATCAACCGCTCCCACCTACAGTTCTAAAAATAGCAATGCTGACAACTGATCTCCCGAACGCCCGAAAAGACTTACTAAAAATAGTATGGGAGAAAACATCAAAAATACTCCAGAAAAGGCCATAACACAACTCTCCACCACACCATGTTGGATAAATTGTCACCACAGTTCCCTAACCACACTCTGTTAGCCTATGAGAACGACTGAATAGGCTAACTCTGACAATCTCATGAAAAGGCTAGGAAGGGAACATTACAGAAAAGTACCTCATCGAGTACTAGTGATTATTTTCAGTTTGTTGGAATTTTCATATCAACAACTAATGGTAAGCAATTTGATTATCTCCATAGCGAGGATTTATTGTATTACCCTCATACTAAGACCTTATAATGTTTTGAATCTTGATCATCATGAGAATTATTCTAACAATGAGGATAAGATGAAAGGTACCAAATGGAAAGAGGATCTTTTCCAAAAACCCCTATCCATCTTCTCCAAGCATTCCAAAGATTGAGCCATTACCATATGAGATGGATTTTTAGGACAACTATGAGAAGGTACTTGACAAGATTATTAGTGTGAAGGATCTTACTTCAGCCAAAGGAGATGAGCATTCTAATTACAGCCCAAGGAATGATGGTCATACCCCATATTCAGTGCTCCATACTAAGGCAATTTTAGATTGTTGTCAAGAGGGTCAACACCCTTATAATTTCAGTTCAAGTTATAGTGAGGACAACAAAGAACTATTCCAGCTTTACCATCATTCTGAGAATGGTAAAGGGATGAAGATAGAACCTTGGGATCTAAATTGTCCTAAGAAGCCACAATGGGATAATTTTCAGTCTATTGAAGCATTGTCAATCATTTTTGGGTTGTTTCCAGCCCCCATATCATTGACATTGCAATATTCCACGAGGAGTTTTCAGTTTGACAACTGTTGTACCCTTTGTTCATTTGTTGTCTGCAACAGTTCCAACTCCCTATCCATTTTTTTGGTAGCCAGAGATGAGTATCCAACCATGCGGTTGAAGGGTTTCTAGTCTACTATCATCGTTGATGTGTTTTCAGCTGTCATAAGAAGGATCCCAACCACTATCCTTCTGATTTTGGGGGAGAAAACGCATGGTTACAGCTGTGTTTGGGACAACATGGTTGAATTTTTGAACATCCATCACTTAAGTGGAGAATATGAGATGATTGCAAGCAATGGGAGAGAGTTGGCCATCATATCCATGAGACATGAAGCAATGATGAGGGAAACTCTTGTTTTCTTTAATGAGTTTGTTCCATGTGCAGGTACATGTATAAAAAGAAAGAGCAGTTGAGTTTGCTTTCCCCGAGCAAATGATGGAGCATATGAGGTTGCAGCCGAAGATGAAGATGACATAATGAAGGATAACAAGTTTGTGATTGCAAAAGATCTCCAACAAAGCATGGAGGGGATGCAAGATAATGTGTTGCTACCACCAAATGTTAGAAGAAGTGCTTCCAAGACAACCATGCATCAAATTGCCACCATTAATGTTGCTGTCATCATTTTTAGCGGCCCCACATTATTTCAGTTGCATTCATGTGTATGGTTAGAGGATGCTCTTCCACCATAGTTGACAAGGTTGAAACGGAAAGTGAAAATGACACCTTGAAATGTGTTTTTGCTTGTCAAGCTGCTGATTATTCTTCATTTTTTTGCTCTATGACTAAGATTACAGTAGATTGGAAGACTGTGTACAACTGAGTATGTAAAGAGAAAAGTTGCTAATGCTATTTTTGAAGATGAAAGTGAAGAGGGTAGAATTGAGGTAACAACTGATTTCTTTTTCAAGGAAGTTGTTAAACTTCACGGGCTGCCAAAGTACATCAATAAGAAGAGGGACAACAAATGTATGAGCTTGTTTTGGCAAGAGCTCTTTCATTTGTGAGAGCACAAGATTTAGATTATTGGAGCATTTGTAATGTCCCCTTCTCACGCTAGTCCTCTTTGAAGATCTTGAACCCATTCCACTTCCCATTGGCAAAAAAAAAGAATAAGAAAAGGAAGTTAATGTCATGTTTTTCAGCTATTTGTGTAAGCTTTGCATTCTTTTTTAGTAATTTTCTAAGTATAGTCAGGTCGGCTGGGTAAAGGAGAAAAGCCAAATGAAAAATAGAAGAAAAATAAACTATTATGTCCCCAAGGAGGTCGGTCTTCTTTAGAAGGTTCTAATTGGTTTTTGGCGCCACCTCTAGCTATTTAAAGGGGTTACTTGGCTTGGAAGAGGTTATGCATCTTTTGGAAATTATTTCTCTTGGAGTTGGAGCATGTTTGCTTTCTCTCTCTTCCATTGAGGACGAAAACCCTCTTGGAAAACCTATTGAGAACGAAACCTCTCAATAGTGGGCTGGTTTGAGGACGAAACCCCTCAAGCTTGCAACAAGGTGATCTCATAAGGAGTTATTTTCAGTTTTGAAGGCATTTCCAACCCTCTCCTAGGGCGGCGACTTGCCCTAAGGTGGCATTTGGAGTCTTCTACAACATGGCAACATCAAACTCAACCATCATTGTGTTTCTCCTATTTTAGCAGTTGGAATCTACATTTGGACTTCAATTTGGGGCTTGGAATCCTTCATTTCCAGCCATCTTTGTAAGGGTGTTCACTGCTGTTATTAAATTTAATTAAATAAATTCCAGTTGGGGTTTGAAGGCTTATTTCCATAGTTACCTAAGACTCGGGATAGGGGACGTCAGACGGAAAAAAATTCCCAAATTTTGGGGATGGCGAGGGGACGACTATTAAAATAATATATAAATATTAAAAATATACAATGGGTCCCTTAACCTTGGAAAAAAACATGAAAGGTTATAATTTCAGCACCATAGCCAATAATGTTACCAAAGGGCCTGTAACATGCCAACATCTCTTTATCATGTCACTTACATGATTATATCCTCAAATTAAAAAAATAGCTTTTTGGAACAGTAGAGGCCATGCAAACTACATGAATAGCCATCCATAGACAAAACCAGCTAAGGTAATTGAAAAACACTAAAAATTAAATACAAAGTTGGCCTCTAGAACATCCTAATATACCGGTAAAGCCTTAAATATCATACAAAAAGTAGCAGAAAGACTTGCACAACAAATTTTGAAACTAAAGAAATCCTTTAAAATATGCATATGAATTTATTGATCCTATTGCTATGTATAAGAAAGGCTTTAAAATGTAAAATAACAACGACCTCTCATTAGAATATCTTCTTTTGGAACCTACATAAGACAAGTAAAAATCCATTTCTTGGGAAGGTAAGTTTGCATGGGAAGCTACACGACATTCAAAAGAGGGCACAAATTTCGCCAACTATGAAGAATATAGGGATTTTCCGAATGAGATCCGTGATGCTATTTCACTTGCTGAATTCATAGGGGTAAGCAAGGGCAGGTCAAGGCTGGAGCCTAGACCTCAAGCACCATAGAGGGATCTTCAAAATGCTTTGGGGAAAGTGACACTCTCCACATTTGATGGTTCTCACAAGGGGACGACCTGTTCTTGGATACAAAAGTTGGATACTTATCTATTAGTAAGGCCTATTACGAGAGGATGAAGAACGAAAAAAATGTTTTAGATGCAACATAATCTCCAAAGAAAGAGGAAGAAATCATTTAGCATGAGCAAGGAAAGAAGAAAAATTTGATTTGCAAGATTGTGGAGAGAATTTGGTGGTGGAAGCCAAATCACCGGTTCATAATGATGATGTTTAGCTTGTTGGAATTTTCCAAACAACAATCAATAAGAAGGAAATTGATGATGTTCTTGATCGGTGAGAACCATGAAGATGTTTCATACGTGTCAAAAAAATATGGAAGGAGTCAAGCTGGTAAGATCTTTACTTGTTGAAGAAGCAAAGACAAAGAAGAGTGAGCTCCTTGTGGGCAGCCCATAGTATGATAGCGAATATTTTTTCGTCATCATGAAAAATATTTTGAGAAACATGTTAGGTCCAAAGAGACAACTTGCAACTATGGGCATGTTGTTTCTTTGATTTAAGGCCAAGATTGTTTTGGCATGGGCGGTCTTCAGAAGATCAAGGTAAATGTCATCTCTTGCACTTGGAATGGAAGAAAAATTATGAGAATGCATATAAAGTTTGTTGTACCTTCGAACCTCATTGTGAAGAATGAGATGCTACAAAATGGCTTCATCATCCCTTGCACCAAGAGGATCCAACAACTCAAGCTCACCTTGGGAAGGCACATGGTAAGTAATGATTTCTATGTTGTTGGTATTGGAGATATGGATTTGGTACTTGAAATACAATGGTTGCATTCCTTGGGTGAATTTAACCAAAACTACCGATCTATGAAGTTAAGATTCAAGCTTGATGGCCAAGAGGTTGTGCTTCAAGGCATGACAAATAAAGCTCCTCAAGTTGCTACAACAAAAAGGATGGAAAGAATTTCTAAAAAAAGGCAAGACATATGGGCAGCACATGGTAAGAAAAACTCCCCACTTTCAGTTTTAAAACAATCACTTCATAGGAATTTTCAGCTCCTAATCAATGCACATGCTCTTAGAAGAAGCGCCCAATAAAAGTAGATGTTGAGTTCATGAAATCAGCGTTTGGAAGTGAGCAAGATGGATGTTATCTTGCTGTCCAAAGCATTATAACTCAACATGACAATGATGGTATGATTGTTTGTAGTAGGAGCATTGATTTATGGGTTTTGAAGCATGCCGTCATAAGTTGGATTCCAGTCACTATCATCTCGATTTTGAGGAAGGAAATGCATGGTTACAACTGTGTTTGGGGCAACATGATTGAATTTTTGGAAATCCATCCCTTGAATGAAGATTGGGAGGTGGTTGCAAGCAATGAAAGAGAACTTGCCATCATGTCTATGAGGCATGAAGGAGGGATGTTGAAAACTCTTGTTTTCTTTAATGTGTTTGTTCTATGTGCAGGCCTAGGAATGGAGAAGAAAGAAGGAAACAAGGAAGAACAGTTGAGTTTGTTATCAACCCAAGCAAGTAATAATGAATATGAGATTGCAGCGAGAAGATGAAGAGATGTCTCCACAAGCCCAAGAAGCACACCGAGAAAGAAGTTGATATGGCAACCAAGGTAAAAGAGTTGCTTGACACATTTGGGGCAGCAATGAGAGTGATTTTTGGTATAGCTGTCATCACCTTCACCAACCACTTGATTACTCCTTTTCTCTCATACAAAGGAGTTTACAAGTTCCTTCAAACACGAGGAGTTCTTTTCAATTGATGATGGTTAATATGGGATTTTCAGTGCTTGCATGGTTGTTCCCAACCCCTACATTGCCTAAGTTGTTGATTTTTGCAAGAAAATTCCACTTTGGTATCTGCTATACCTTTTTCATGTTGTTGGGCATGAAAATAACAGGTATAGGACTGTTGTTCCCAGCTAAGGACAGCTGTAAGTTTGCACAAATTAAGGAAAAATCCTTGATGAAAAAGGTTGGAAAGAAGGTTCAGTTGAAGACAATTTTTATGACAACCACCAAGGTACTTAGTTGGGTGGAAACCCAAGTGTGTTGTGGCCACTGTAACTCACTTCCAACCCATCTACAATCTGATTTTATATCATATATTAAAAGGAACAACCTGCAAAATCATTGGCAGCCACCACATTATTTCAATTGCATTCATATTTGGGGATACGAGATGTCCTCCCACCATTGTTGCCAAGGTTAGAATGAAGAGCGAGGATGCCATATTAGAATATGTCTTAGCTTGTCTAGTTGTTGATTATTCATCAATTCTTTGCTCTATGTCTGAGGTTACAACAGTTTGGAAGGTTTTGAGTACAACTAAGTATGCAAATAACAAATTTGCTAGTGTTGTTTTTGAAGAAGAAAATGAAGATAGTAGGTGTATGAGCTTGTTTTTGCAAGAGCTCTTTCATTTGGCAGTACATGATCCAGTTATTGGAGCATCCAAGCTTGCAATTGCTTGAGGGCAAGCAATTTTGGGAGGGAGGACTGTAATGTCCCCTTCTTAATGCTAGTCCTCTTTGAAGACCTTGAGCCCATTCCACTTCTCGTGGAAAAAAAGGGAATGAGCAAGGGAAGTTAATGTCATGTTTTTCAGCTATTTGTGTGAGCTTTACATTCTTTTTAGTAATATTTTATGTATAGTGAGGTCGATTTGGGTAAAGGAGAAAAACCAAATGAAAAATGGAAGAAAAAGGAATTATTATGTCCCCAAGGAGGCCAAACTTCTTTAGAAGGTTCTAATTGGTTTTTAGCGCCACCTCTAACTATTTAAAGGGGCCACTTGGCTTGGAGGATGTTATGCATCTTTTGAAAATTATTTCTGTTGGAGTTGGAGCATGTTTGCTTACTCTCTCTTCCATTGAGGATGAAAATCCTCTTGGAAAACCTATTGAGAACGAAACCTCTCAATAATGGGCTGGTTTGAGGACGAAATCCCTCAAGCTTGCAATAAGGTGATCTCATAAGGAGTTATTTTCAGTTTTGAAGGCATTTCCAGCCCTCTCCTAGGGTGGTGACTTGCCCTAAGGTGGCATTTGGGGTCTTCTAGGGCACGAAAACATCAAACTCAGCCATCATTGTGTTTCTCCTATTTTTAGTAGTTGGAATCTACATTTGGACTTCAATTTGGGGCTTGGAATCCTTCATTTTTAGCCATCTTTGTAAGGGTGTTCATTGCTGTTATTAAATTTAATTAAATAAATTTCAGCTGGGGTTTGAAGACTTATTTCTTGGTTTATATTTGTTCTAAAATATTTCTAAGGTTCCCTACATGCTTTGGATTGTGTAAATGATGCATTTTTGGAGAGAGATTGTGTTTTCTTGCCGTTATAAAAAAATAGACTGTTGTAAGTTGTCGTAAATTTTAGTTGATTGTCATGATTTGCAAGAGTTCATCTATTGGGGTTTGTGCAATTTCCCTTTTGTTTCAGTTAGAGATTGGGAAGCGGCTTTTTAAAACATCAGACATGATTTCTTCACTTTGGCATCTTGGGCATGAGAGCTTGCATTTGCTTGAGGGAAAACAAATTTGGGTAGGAAGGACTTTAATGTCCTTTTTCTAAATTAGAAATATTTGATAATATTTTTAAGTGAGCCCATATAACTCTCTATTTATGGGCAACTTAATAATATGATTATTATTAAAATAAAATGTATTCTTAAATACTAAAGCGAAAGAAGACCCTTAGCCTATTTTTATTATTTTGATCAATACCTAAAAGGGGAAACAAGTTAATAATTTAATGTTAAGCGTTAAAGTAATTTTAATTATTGGCACTTTAATTAAATTATTAAAAAGAGGGAAAAGTGCATTTAATTAATTATTTTTAAATGCCCAAGTGGAGTGACCCAAAAGGAGAACTAAAAAGGGGAAAAGTAAATGTTTATAAAAGAAATCAAGTATTTTGTGCTCCAAAGGGAAAAGGAAGAAAAAGGCTATACAGGTAAATGTGGGCTCGTTTGTAGGATTTAATGTCCCCCTTTTTAAATAAAAATTAAAATAAAATAAAAATCGATTTACACAAGTGAGTTAAAAGAAACAAAATATATTTTTGTGCAAATCAATTATAAGGAGGAAAATCGATTTTACTTGGGATAATAAATATTTGTTTTAGAGGAAAATTAAGCTACCAAGCAAGTCGCATTTTCTAGGACCATTTAAATAATTTATATTTGGGACAAAGTGATTATTCCTAAGCATGGGTCGATTTATTTGGGCACTTTTTATTTTAAAATCCCTATGCATTTAATATTGGTTGTTGAGTGTGACTTTCAGGCATTTTTAAATAAGACTCCCTCCTAGAATATGGTGCCAAAGATGGAGAAGAACTTTGGAGGATGTGCAAGGCAAATGATATAAAAGAAGATGTGGATACTCTTTTTCGCATGTTGACAGTTTATGAAACTTATCTTCATGCTTGAAGAAGGGATGTATGCCCACTTATGATAAAAAATAAAAGGTGTTCTTCAACACCACCCATTTGTGAAGTGTGTGTGCCCATTTGAGCTTGAATTAATAAGTTTTGCAATCATTTCTCTATATATGTGTAAGTCGCCATTTTGGGAGAAGACATAAGCTTGCTTTTAAGAGTTTGGAGTGTGATTTATGGTGAATATCATTTATTATATGTTGTTGGTTTTCCCTTGATGAAATCGACTTGTCTAGGGCAATTTTAGAGTTGGTTTGAGAGCGATTTTATGCCCAAATACTTGCTGTTCATTTCTAGAATTTTGTAGGCTCAAATCGACTTGGTATGAAGCATTTTTGTATGGTTTTATGAGGTTGCATATGGAGGTTACAATCTGATTTATTTTATGCTTCTAATTGGGGCATTTTGTGGCCATTTTCATGCTAGTTTGGTTTACTTACACTGTTGGAATTTATTTAATACAAGTCGACTTACCTGGGCATGTATTAATAGTGTTTTGGAGGGATTTGAAGTGTTATTAAATCTGTTGTTATAGATCTTTTGATTGCAGATCTGAAAACTGCATTTATTGACTTTTAGAGTGAAGGAAAAGTGCTGAAATTATTTTGCATATTTTACCCTAACCCCAGCGACTTGAACTGTAGAATCGGGGGCTGTTTTGAGTGGGTTTCAGTGGGTGAAAAATTATGATGTTGGTTGCATTTAAAAGCTCATGATTTTATCTTCCTACTGCACTTTATTCTAAGCTAAAAGAGTTAATATCGTGGGAGTTATTAATTTCCAAAGTTTGATCAATTTTCAATAGTTATAATTTATTATTTTATTTTTGCAAAGTTTATTGATTAAAAGAGTGTAAATTCCAACTAGATAGCCCATCTGAACCCTTACTTTGGCTCACTCCAACCCTATTTGGGTTGTATTGAAGCCAACATTGGGTTAGTTGAGGTGAACCTAGAAGGGTTTCTCTTCTAAGTTTGCTTCTTTTGCAAGTAATTAATAATAATTAATTAATATCCCACAAGGGGATATTACAATGGTATCAGAGCTTCTTTCCTCTTTTCGTGTGGGTGTTTTGTGTATGCAGGGTGATAAGAAATTTCAGTTTTATAAGAGGAGAAATAAGGGAAATATGGACGAAGGGCCTTTCACACCGGATCAAGTAAAATTTCTACAAGAGCTAATGCAAGGATGTGGTTTGGAACTTCAAAAAACCATGAGTGATCAAATGACCAAACTCATCACGGAAGTTGTGGGAAATGGCAAGACGCCAAACTCCAATGGAGAAGGGAGTTCCCATAGTGGGGAGAAGAATTCAACACAACCCACTCCTAAGTTCTTTAAGGGCACTTTCCTTCCTAAGGAGAATCATAGAGCTTTTGAAGAACCTTCAATGGTGGAAATCATTGAGGCATGCAACAAGGAATATGGTACTTTGCATCCGGCCACAAGGGCCATACTTACTTTTGATGAGTTTTGTGCCTTGAAGATGGGAAACAAGACCAAAAGAGCCCATAGGCAACCCCATGCAGATGTCCAACAAAGGTTGGGCAAAGTCTCTCTACCAAGCTTTGATGGAACCAACAAAATCACGGTAAGAGCTTGGTTACAAAAGATGGAGACCTATTTCTCCCTCAACCCCATGCAAGAAGAAGAAGCCCTCAAGTTTGTTACTCTTCACTTGAAGGCATGGCACATGAGTGGTGGTTTCATGGTATGCACACCCAAGGACATGACTTGATCCATACAATGGAAGGATTTAGTCAAAGGATAATGGTAAGATTTGATAGGAAGGACCCGGAACTTCATTTTAGGGAGTTGGCCCAATTGAAACAATTAAGTAGTGTTGAGGAGTATGCAGCAGATTTTCAAAGGAGTGCAGTGATGGTACCAGATGTCAGTGAAAAAAGGTTGGTAGTCCTCTTTACAAAAGGCTTGATAGAGCCATTAAAAGGTTTGGTAAGAGCTTTTAACCCCATTACTTTGCAAGAATGTATTACTAAATCTCTAGATTTAGAATGTGCAGCTTATAGAGGAGATTATGGGCCTAGAGGATAGCATTCTAATATTCCACAACCGCTGTCCAAAAGTGGATTTAGAGGGCAGCCAAGGTCTGATTTACAGCAGCCCACAAAGATGCATGGGGGCAGCCCCTTGGTTCATCAAAAGAAGCCCCAAGAAGACCAAACCAGCCCTATGTACCTCCACATAGAAACCAACTCCAAAATGGTATGCAAAAAGTTGAAAGAGATGAGCTAAGAAGAAAATGATTGTGTTTTGATTGTAAGGCCCCATGGGCAAGAGGTCATAATTGTAAGGGTAAGGGACAAATCTATTTTATTGAAGTAATAGAGTCAAATTTTGATTTAATTTCAGATTCTAATACTAATGAAGTGGTGAATGAGGTGGATGATGAACATGTGCAAGAAGTGGATGAGGAAGAAGTTGAAGGAACATTGACAGCCCTTTTCGGCACTCCTAAGTATCTCCCTTTTCGAGTGGAAGGTATGCTATGCAAACAAAAGGTAATCATCCTCATTGATAGTGGAGCCACTCATAATTTTATTAGTGAAAGATTGGTAACAAGGCTTGGTCTATGCGATGAAGTTTTTCAAGGTTTCAATGTTACCATAGTTGATGGATATATTTTATCATGCTCTAGACGGATTTCCAAACTTTCCATCACCATAGAGGATTATGAGCTTGTTGATGATTTTTACATGATTAATATGGATGACATGGATCTTGTGTTAGGAGTGCAATGGTTGCATTCTTTGGGGATTTCACCCTCAATTATAAAGACTTATTGCTCAAATTCATGATGGGGAAAAGAACATCACCTTCCAAGGTATGACAAGACACTCTACTCTTTGCAATCATCCTCCAAGGGAAGTAGAAATCTGTTTTGTATCTTTTATATCAGCTGATTGGAAAGACTTAATCACTCTTGAGTATGTAAAAAATTAGTTTTCTAATGATATGATTGAAGGGTTGATTGTTGATGAAAGGTACAAGGTGGTAGATGGCCTTATTCTCTACAAAGGAAGGGTGTATTTAACCCCAAAATCAGAAGTTAAAAATCTGATTTTGAAATCAGCACATGACGCTCCTACAAGTGGACATCAAGGATACTTCAAGACCTACAAATTGGTAAGGGAAAGGTTTACTTGGAAAGGTATGAAAGGAGATGTTCTTAAGTATGTTAGAGAATGTGTTGTGTGCCAAAGAAATAAGAATGAACATACTTTTCCAGCTGGTCTTTTGCAGCCCCTACCTATTCCCTCTCAAAAATGGGAGAGTGTGTCCATGGATTTTGTTACCGGATTGCCCAATGTTAATGGTAAGACTTGCATGTATGTAGTAGTGGATAGACTCACTAAGTATGCTCATTTTTATCCACTTCCTACTAAATTTGATGGCCCTATGATTGCTGATTTATATTTCAAAGAAGTTTTTAAATTACATGGTGTGCCTAAGAACATTGTGAGTGATAGGGACAACAAGTTTATGAGTCTCTTTTGGCAAGAATTATTCCGGTTAGTTGGGACTGAACTCACTCCAAGTACTAGTTATCACCCACAAACAGATGGGCAAACTGAAATAGTGAATAAATGGGCAGAGGGATATTTGAGATATTATGTTTCAGGACAACAGTTTGCTTGGGTAAAATGGTTGCATCTAGCTGAGTTTTGCTATAATACTACACATCATATGTCCATTGAATGTCCCCTTTTAAGGTTTTATATGGTTATGATGCTAACTTTTCATGGATGTAATGATGATAGATAGATAGTTTAGTGCCTAGTGCACAAGAGTTGGTGCTACAAAGTATGGACATCATAAATGCTCTCAAAGAGAATTTGCACCAAGCCCAAAATATGCCAAAATTGTATGCAGATAAGCACAGGAGTGAGAGGACTTTTGAAGTGGATGATTGGGTGTTTCTTAGATTGCAGCCCTATAGGCAATCTACTCTCAAGCAAAGTGGCAAGGAGAAGTTGAAGCCACGTTTTTATGGGCCCTACAAGGTTACTAAAAGAATCGGTGAGATGGCCTATGAATTGGAACTACCCGGAAATGGTAAGATTCATAATGTTTTCATGTTTCTTGCATTAAAAGGGCACTTGGGCAAAATGTTGTTCCTTCCTTGGAGTTACCCCCTTTAGATGAAGAAGGGAAATTGATTTTGATTCCGGAAACCATTATGGAAACAAGGGAAAGGAATTTAAGAAAACGTGTCATCAAGGAATATTTGGTAAAATGGAAGGATCTACCATTAGAGGATGCTACATGGGAAAATGTTTCAATCTTAGAGCATCCAAATCTATAATTGCTTGAGGGCAAACAATTTTGGGAAGGGAGGACTGTAATGTCCCCTTTTAAATAAAAATTAAAATAAGAAAAAAATCGATTTGCACATGTGAGTTAAAAGAAATAAAATATATTTTTTGTGCAAATCAATTATAAGGAGGAAAATTGATTTACTTGGGATTATAAATATTTGTTTTAGAGGAAAATCAAGCTACAAGCAAGTCGCATTTTCTGGGACTATTTAAATAATTAATATTTGGGACAATGATTGATTATTTCAAAGCATGGGTCGATTTATTTGGGCATCTTTTAATTTAAAATCCCTATGCATTTAATATTTGTTGTTGAGTGTGACTTTCAGGTATTTTTAAATAAGATTCCCTCCTAGAATATGATGCCAAAGATGGAGAAGAACTTTGGAGGATGTGCAAGGCAAAAGATATAAAAGAAGATGTGGATACTCTTTTTCGCATGTTGACGGTTTATGAAACTTATCTTCATGCTTGAAGAAGGGATGTATGCCCACTTATGATAAAAAATAAAAGGTGTTCTTCAACACCACCCATTTGTGAAGTGTGTGTGCCCATTTGAGCTTGAATTAATAAGTTTTGCAATCATTTCTCTATATATGTGTAAGTCGCCATTTTTGGGAGAGGACATAAGCTTGCTTTGAGAGTTTGGAGTGTGATTTATGGTGAATATCATTTATTATATGTTGTTGGTTTTCCCTTGATGAAATCGACTTGTCTAGGGCAATTTTAGAGTTGGTTTGGAGGTGATTTTATGCCCAAATACTTTGTTCATTTCCAGAATTTTGTAAGCTCAAATCGACTTGGTATGAAGCATTTTTGTATGGTTTTATGAGGTTACAATCTGATTTATTTTATGCTTCTAATTAGGGCATTTTGTGGCCATTTTCATGCTAGTTTGGTTTACTTACACTGTTGGAATTTATTTAATACAAGTCGACTTACCTGGGCATGTATTAACAGTGTTTTGGAGAGATTTGAAGTGTTATTAAATATGTTATAAATCTTTTGATTGTAGATCGAAAACGCATTTATTGACTCTTAGAGTGAAGGAAAAGTGCTAGAATTATTTTGCATATTTTACCCTAACCCCAACGACTTGAACTACAGAATCAGGGGCTGTTTTGAGTGGGTTTCAATGGGTGAAAAATTATGATGTTGGTTGCATTTAAAAACTCATAATTTTATCTTCCTACTGCACTTTGTTTCAAGCTAAAAAAGTTAATATTGTGGGAGTTATTAATTTCCAAAGTTTCAGTGAATTTTCAGTAGTTATAATTTATTATTTTACTTCTGCAAAGTTTATTGGATAAAGGAGTGTAAATTCCAACTAGATAGCCCATCTGAACCCTTACCTTGGCTCACTCCAACCCTATTTGGGTTGTATTGAAGCCAACACTGGGTTAGTTGAGGTGAACCTAGAAGGGTTTCTCTTCTAAGTTTGCTTTTTTGGCAAGTAATCTATAATAATTAATTAATATCCCACAAGGGGATATTACATAGGATCATCAGCGAATTTGATACTTCTCTTTTGGAAATTGGAGCATTGAGCTCTCATTTTCAGCCTTTGAGGATGAAAACCCTCATTGGATCCTATTGAGGACGAAAACCCTCAATAGTCACAACACTTGGGGATGAAAACCCTCATTTGTTGCATTGGTGGCTTCATCTGCAAGTCAAATTGAGCTTCATATTCGAATTTCAAAAGAACAAGGGTTTCCATCCATGCATGGCAAAAATTCAAACCAGGCACACTTTTTTAGGGCTGCCACACTCATTTCCAGCTTGGGCAACCCATTTGGAGATTTCGGGATCACTTTTTAGTGGGTTTTTGTGGTTGGAAAAATCTAAACTTAATTTTGTTTGATAGCTGCCATTTTTGTGGTCATTTTGAGCTATCATTTGCAGTATAATTCCAAGTATTTATGAAGATATGTTTTTTTGAAGTTTCAGCCGTTTTTGGACAATAATTAATTCCATAATTCTGTACTTAGTTGTTGAAGCACCATCAAGGGTTTCAAGTTGATATGTTTTTGAAGACTTGTGTGTGAGAAATATTGAAATCTGAATTTTACCTAGGTAGCCTATGGTTTTGTGGACCAAAAAAAGGTCACTAACCTTCTTTGGCTCCAATTTCTGTGTGGCTGTCGTAAAAAATCAAGTTTATGCATGTTGCTCCAGCAATGTTCCATTAGGGTTATGGGGAAAATCCAAGTTCCTCAAATTTGATCTCGAAAGGGACATTACAACGTATCTGCCTTTGCACTGTCTTTGTTTATGATCTACCTCGTTTGCTTCTCGTCTGCAAAGTATGTACACCCTTCTCCTTGTCAACATGTCGTGTTCACTTTAGGAAGTTGTTCTAGTTATTTCTTACCTAGTTACTTTATGTTTTCACACTTGTAAGCTCATTCTAGGGAGTTGTAAGAATACTCAACTTGATTAAATCATTTTGTAGGTGGTTATTCACATACATGGTTATTTTTAAAAACTACTTGAGATTTGATTCTTGTAGTTTAGTGTCTCCGTGATTTGTGGGGATTAAATTATTTCCCATTGTTGGGTTTCCAAATTAATTTGTAGTTATGGAATTTTCTTTGTAAAGCCTATTCAATAGGAACTCATGTACGTTGCTGACAATGAAGAGTTTGCAAAATAATACAATAATTTGCAGTGTGTTTCACATTGATTTCTGTAAATTTCTTGAGCATTAGTTGCAGATTGGTTGTTGTAGTTCTTGCTAAGATCCTACAAGCTACTCCTATATTCCTAGGGCTTCCCTGAATTCTGATCCTGTTGTACCCAACTAGGCTTCCCGAACACTAGCTCTGATACCAATAATAGTAAGTATTAGAGAGAATGAAGAGATTGGAAGGCATACATCACACTGACATACTCGTGTTTATCTTTCTTTTATTAATCAAAATGTAGTTACATATAGTTAAGGAGGTTGATAACTGAACATTAGCTGATGCATAACTACTAGTTAATTATCAATAATTTTGATAGCCAAATTTAATGCAGTATGGGGGATGCTTGGACTACATTCTTAAAATTTCTGAACATGGGTTACGCTCGGATCTACCCGCATAATTATCGCACTACAACCTTGCAATATGTCTGCTGGAGTTATGGGCTGCCTTATTGCTGTGGGTGGTTTATGAACTTGGCTCACACTCTTTAGATTGTCCCTGAATACCATTCAACCTACACCCCTTGGGCAATGTATTAGATGTTATTACTGTTAGCTGGAAATTTTTCATTTTACCATTTTCTCTAATACGTAGATAATAGACTGTTTTAGATTGCGCATGGTTATTAAGAGTACCAATAAATTTAAGAATTAGAATTTAAAAGATATATTTATAAAGAATGATAAGAAATGTTGAAAAAATGGATGACAATATTTGTAGAATAGTTATATCAATTCCATATTTAAAGAAATTTTGAACCAATTAATTAGGTAAAACTTATATCTTTTTCTTGCATTTGACAAAAAGGTTTAAGATGTTTGGAAGAGTTTGTTCAATATACATATCAAATACAAGATAATACCAAATATTTTGTTATCACAGAAAATGGAAGGAGGACATTGCACACTTTATAGTTTACTTTGTTTTTCCTACGCTAAAGATTTTTCCGGTTTTATTTTGGTGATTTAGACTGGGTAACTAGAGAGTGTTTATTGGTAATAGATTGATTTAAACTGGTGGCCCAATGCCCTGTTTGGTCACTCGCGGACATTGATTTTCCTTATTGGTTGCTTTTTCGGATTTTGGCTGGTAGGATAACGAGGAAGAAGAAGTTTTCATTGATCAAGATGATGTACTAGAAGAGATTGATATAGATGAGGAAGGTAAGTTTTCTATTAATTTTCACTCCTTTCATAGCAATGTAACATAGGAGTTTTTGAAGCTTTCTTGGGGCACTTTGCACAGGTAAATAAAATAAGATAAATTGATATAATATTCTCTAAGTATTTCTTGGTATTAATAAGTAAAGTTGATTTAATGCTCTGTTTTATTATCTATAACGTTTCTTCGATATGATGTTTAAAGAAGAGTTTTAGTATGATTTTTTTGTTTAGTTCATTTGAAAATAAATCATATAGTAGGGGAATGTTTCTGTTTAATGAGTTATGCATGAATGCAGATCTTCCTGATGCTGATGAGGAAGGTGATGGTGAGCAAGAACAAAACGTGGAAAGTGAGTTATATGATTCCTCATGAGTATATTTTCTTGTGTTTGGATTCTATTTTATCTAGTGGCCTTCAAATCCAAATTCTTGTTTTTCTTGCACTTCCCTTGCTTACACTTGTTTATGATTTTTGACCTTTTTTTCCCATTTTCATGTTGAATTGCTCACTTACATCAACACTGGAATCCATATAAGTTCTTTCCATTTTGTACAAACTTTTGGATGCTTACTATAATCAATGTTTAACACCTTCGAGTCTTAGCAGCTCTTGACATATTATCTTGACATACACAATTGTTCAGTTCACCAAGAAAAGTTCATTGTTTTTAGTACTAGAAGTGATTAATTCTAACTTTACCATTGGGCAGTGATACTGAAAAAGATGCATGATTTTAACATGTCAGGTATGAGCTCGCTTTTATATATAGTTAGTAATGAATGATTTGAATATCTAAGAAGAAAGCTAGCAGGTTCCTCAAATTTTCTTGCTTTTAAGAAAGGAAATTTCATGATAGAATGCTACCAATTTCTATTAGCCTAGCGTTAGGGTTGTACAGACTTAGGGCATGCAATAAAGTTTGAATGCAACCTCTAAAAACTAATAAAGCACAGGTGATTGTTACAGACTGTACCACAAATTCCTATACACAACAGAAAAATACAAGACCACTTGATTTGGATATTACATGCAGATAAAGCCATCTGGGATCATAGTCAAATCCAGTAGATCTACACATCCCTTGAAATTTGTTTTTGTGAGCCATCACTAGTTTTGTGACTCTAACCATCTTTGATTTCTTTGTCTAGCCCAAGCATAACGAGTTCAAATGATTTAATCTTAGTTGAACTTGATAAACATTTTAGGAGCCCCCATGAGTTACCGAGTCCGAAGGTTCTAGAATCAATGGCTGATGAGATATCTCAATTGAGCCTTGCATTAATTATTGGGGACTTGAGTTACCTCAACCATAGTTCAAAAAATCGTTATCGGCAGGCCAAATTTTGACTCGGAAATCGGGAATTGGCAATTTATCGACATTAATCGGCAACTTTATCGCTACTTTTAAAAACATTTAAATTCATAAAATAAACTTAAATTAAATGTAAAAACATTGTTAAATGATGCGAGAAGTGACTCTATAGAATGCCATAGGCCCATATGCATATTTTCAATTAAGTTTTGACCAAAAAAGAGTACAAAGTTTGCAAACAACAATGCTCATAGAGTCATGTCACATGTGACTTTTGAAGTATCACTATCAAATATCAATAATATTCCATTTCATCAAGCGCGTCTAAAATAAGTCACATTTGCACTTCAAGGCCTCGCCTCGTGGAAGTGGAAGGTAAATATTCCTCCTCTGCAACACCAACATTGTCATCTACAAACATATCATTTGGATCATCACCAACTTCTAATGTCCCTGATGGTATTGCTTCTTCAGTCTTCCTCTCCAAAGCTGCTATCTCCTCTGTATTAAACATAGGCTCCGGATCATCAACAATCCAGTCATCATATGGATCAACGTCAGCCAAGTCAATTGCATCATAACTCTATGCTCCCTCCACTTGTCTCACACGAAGACGAAAATTGTATCACACGAAGACAAGGTCATTAAGGTGTTGTGTTGTCAACCTGTTGCGCTTCTTTGTGTGAACACCTTTGAACATGCTCAATTATGTTCACATCTAGAAGCTTCATTGTGCATTTCTTTATTCCAAGCGATTCCTTCGAGTGAAGGTTGTGAACCAGGACTACTTCGAGGAACAAAAAACATCGTTGAACTACTATCAGTGGATGAGCCTCGTCCCAGTGTTTGACCTCGTGGAGTTGGGGCAATAGAAGATGCCCCAATGTCAAAATCTTCCCTCGCTGCCCTCCTATTTGTTAGGGCTGCAAGTGCATCAACTTTCCTCTTCTTTTTCTCTGCATAAGCTGCAAGGAAAGAAGACAACTCTCTTTGAGCCTCAAGCGGTGCTTGATTGCACAATGCCACTTCATTCCCTGGTATCCATGCAATGTGGAACTTAAGGCAATAAACACCTCCACTCATCTTCATGCCACAATAATTGCATACAACACAATTGCCTTTTGCTCGTTCACAATGCTTCCAAGAGGGGTCTTTTGAGTTAGGCTTACTAAGAGCAGTTGAACCGAACCGGATGCCGATGCCATTCTACAAAACAAAACAAAAACAATTGTCTTAGATTTACAAGCCTTAGAGAAATAAAATTGCATGACGAAATTAAGAATAATATTGCTATTGCATGAAGAAAAAATTACAACAAAGCTATATGAAAACGTATGATTCTCATTTTTATATATAGATATCGTATTATATTATGATATGTTCATAGATAATATTTTAAAATCGTTATACACTATACTATTATAAATTTATAGTGTATATTTACAGTTAACTATAAATTTATAATAATGTACAGTATATACAAAACGTATAAACTTAAATTTATAGTGTATGCTCATAGCCATGTTATAGATTGTATAAAATTAAATAACATATAAAATACAATATAATTGTTATTTTATTTTTATATAAATGTATACAGTATATTGTATAACTATTAACAATAAACTCTAATATATTAAATATATACAAAAGTAACAAAACAAATTAATATATTAAATAAATACTATTTAGTATTAAGTTATTAACAGGTTACAATAGTATATTAAATATTTTATTCTAAAGTCGTGTAATGTATACTATAATATCGTGGAATCGTAATATAATATCAAGATCTTTAAAAAAAAAAATATACTGCAATATCGAATGTAGTGAATGCATTGTATATTTACTTGTTAGGGCCACAAATTGGCCATGAACTCGTTGAAAAATAAAAGTGGAAACCATGTCAATGCACTTGTGTATTTACCTGCCCTCGAAATCACGTCGAATGCCCACGAAACCATGTCGAATGCCCTCGTAACCACGTCGAATGCCCACGAATGGAGGAAATACGAATCGTAGGAGCAAAAACGAGTCGAGCGGTAAAAGCAGGAAGAAAATACGAGTCGATTTGGTCTTTTACGCATTTAAACTTAAGCCACGATTTCACTGCGATTTTCCACGATTTTGCAGGTTTTTATCGCCAAAAATCGCCGGTTTATCGGAACCCCACAAATCGCGATTTTTAGAAAGATTAATCTTCTTGCCTACCTAAAACGATTAATCACGATAATTGCGCGATTAATCGTGATTTTTAAAACAGAGACCTCAACTAAACCTTGCGATCAATCATGTTGAATATATAATGAACCATTTAGTTATAGGCAATTAAGGAGTCAGAACCAACAACTGATTGTAACTACTCTCTCTAGCATAAATATACTCGCCTATTATCATTTAAACAATGTAATTTTGTCCTCCTTAATCTTTCTTTGTTGTTTCCTTCTCATAACATTAGTATCGGATAAAAGGTTCGCAGCCCAAGGAAGGCCTTCAAGGGTGAGAGTGCAAATGGTTGAGGAAGCCCAATCGCAGCTTGATTGGATAGGGCACAAACTATTTACGTCTACAATCGTGTAAGGAAGAACGATCACATAAAGCTGCCTAAAGCATAGATATGTCCGGCTTATTTGCATTTTCGAGGGCAAAAACCGTGAATACTTGTCGCAGAAGACATTTTGAACTGTTTTTTGAAGCAAAGTCATTAAAATCAAATATAAATCACGAGGGTAGAGGAGTCAACGTTGCAGGTTTCGATTTCATATGGTGCGTGAAAATCGCAGAGATATTGTTTTATCACACGAGAGGTCGCAGTGTCGATTACGAAGTCGCAGGACAATTTTCAAAGTTTACCACGGTCCATGACATCTCTATGCAAATTGGATACTTTTTGCGGTCATTGAATAAATTTGTTTTTAGTAACAAAGGTATTCACCTTGTGATTTGCATTTGAATAATCAATTTCATACTATTTGTTGGAGTGGGCAACATATTATTTTATTATTTCCGTTACTTTGGAATAATAAAATGGCAAATATTTCAAACCTAATTTTGTCGGACTCGCAAAAATTAATGGCATAAATTTCAATGTATGAAGCCATAAGATTATGACGTGTGTAGAATTGCGTGATTGTGACAAGATAATCACATGTAGCGAAGGTAGACTTGCTACAAACTTTGTGGATTATGACAAATGTCATAAGGAAGCTCTTTTGCTTCTCAAGTTGTTGGTGTCGGATGATATGATACCAGAAGTGCGGAATGCCCCTTTGTGGCAATGTAATATCCCCTTTAGGGACAAATAGAAATCTGCAACACTCTTAACCCAAATCGACCTTAGAAGGATTAGATCCTTTTAGTTCGACCTCAAATAACCCAATGTCAGCGTTATTACAACCCAAAATGGAGTTGGAATAAGCCAAGGTAGTGGGTTAGATGGGAGAACCAATTGGAAACCCAATCTTTTCCAGATCTGATTTTATAATAGCAGATAATAAATAAAAATGGCACCCAGAACAACTGAAACTTCAAAAATTAATATCTCACTCAATACTTCATATTTTGCCACGAAATAAAATGCATAATAAACTAGAAATTAAGAGCTTTCCAATGCACTATGAATCTGAATTTTCTGATCAATAAAACCTCATCAAAACAGCCCCAGAAATCTGATACCAAGTCGCTAGGGTTAGAGAAAATTATATAAATTATTTCCAGCTCTTTTCTAGCCTTCCAACACACTCAAAATATCAGTCCTTGCTCTGAAATAATTAATAACACACAACAGATTTCAGATCTAGCTCTTATGACCTCAAAATATGATAAAACAAGCTCCAATCCAAGTCGCTATGGCTAAATAAATTGCAGCAGTAACAAAAGTACCTCAAACCCTTCACTAACATGCAGATATGAACCCCAAATAAATGTGCCAATCCCCTAAACCAAGTCGCCAATGCTTAGAAAGGAAGAACAATGCATAAATTCACTCAATAATGATTGCAAGAAGGCTCACACTCTCCAAAATAAGGTGGTGTTGAAGAAACACCTTTGTTATGAGATCTCATGGGCATACATCCCTCTTCAAGCATGAAGATATTTTAATAAAAACTTCAACATGCCCCCAAGGGGTCGCCATCATCCTCTTATATAGCTTTTGCATTTCAAATCTCCAAGTTTCCCTCCTCTTTTTGGCGCAATTCTCTAAGTAGGAGAGTCACTTTTAAAATGGTCCTCTTTCTTGGAAAGTCACACTCCAATTAAAACATTAATTTCCTCTTTTTAATATTTTAAATAAAAACATAAGAGGAAAATTAATTATTTAATTTAAAAATAAAAGTAATGACATTTTCCCATTTTTTATCATTTAATCCACGGGAAGGGTGGATTAAAGATCTCCAATATTTTAATTAATTAATGTCCCAAAAAGGGGACATTACAAGCAAGCACGTTATGGACGAATCTGAAAGACAAATATTAGACGTTAGAGAAATGACAAGTTTTACACCTCAAAAATACATTGTTTCTTTTGAAGTTACAAGAAGGTGGATCACTATCTAAGCACCTACTTCGGATGAAAGACCTCCGAGACCAATTATCTTCCATAAATAAAAAGGTGGACGATGATGATATGGTGGCTTTGGTTCTAAATAGCTTGCCTTCTTCATACAAATCATTTGTGGAGGCACTTCATTTAATGGTGAGAGTCAAACTTTTACTCTTACGTTTGACAAGGTGAGTTCCTACCTGTTGTAGAAGGAACGAAGACAGACACAAGCTTAAGAGTCCAATTCTAGACAATCCAAGAGCGCTTTTCTTTGCTCAGTCCAAAGGAAAGTGGAAACGCAGACTGAGACATCCACTACCTCTCCTAAACATCAAGTGAAATGTTACTATTGTCACAAACTTGATCATGTGAAGGACTATTGGAAACGGCTCAATATCCCGAAGAAGTAGAAGGGACAAACATATGTGGCTACAATTGAGCACGAGTCGGAAGATGAGTATGCTCTCATGGCATCTTGCATGGTCAATGGCAGCTGTACTCGGTGTTGGTTCTTTGATTTCAGAGCATCATGGCATTTCACATGTCAAAAAGCTTGGTATGTCAATTTTCATTCATGTTCTTTTGATTCAGTTACTTTAGGGGATGGAGGATCATATCTTTGTAGAAGGTATGGGGATGTCGTATTATGTTAAATAATAATATCAAACTACTTGTTCTAAAATGTTAGATATGTACCTAACATGAATAAAAATTTGTTATCTATCAGTCAACTAACTGATAATCGTAATATCTCTGTAAAATTTTCTCGCAAGTAATGTATTGTGTCGACATCAAGCAAAATAAGGTTGCTGCCTTGGGAATTGGGCATGGTGGTCTATATAGGCTTGTTGATCCTGCCATGGTCAACTTGCATGCCTTAGTTGTGGAAGGCAATACCAGTGTTTTGTGGCACGAAAGATATGGTCATCTCAACCTTCAGTATCTAGCCCGCCTTTATAGAGCCAACATGGTTGTTGGTTTGCTTCCTAGCCAGGAAAAACAGGTATGCGTGTTGGTCATTGCTTTGCGGGATAATGAAGCAAAAGCCTTTTCCCACTAAAGGTGTTTGGCATGCAAAGGGGCTCTTAGATCTTGTGCATGCAGATCTATGTGAGCCATCGTGGAAGACTCCCACGGTCCTTGGTGCACGTTATTTTCTTTTCTTTGGTGGATGATCATTCTCGAAAAATGTGGGTCTATTTTTTGAAGAAGTCTAATTGCTTTGCTTCTTTTGTCAAGTTCAAGGCCTTGGTGGAGAATAAAACTAGCTAGTGGATAAAGACTTTGAAATCCAATAATGGGGGTGAGTTTACCTTTAAACAGTTTGCGGATTGTTTGTAGTAAAGAAGTGATTCAACGCTTGAGTTGATAACCCCTTAGACCCCACAATAGAATGGGGTGGTAGAACGGCAAAACAAAACCATTATGGAGATGGCAAGGTGCATGTGTTGTCCAAATTTCTCGTTCGTTAATCAAATTAATGCACTAGCTACTAAAGAAATTAGCAACTCAGAAAAGATAGAGGGTTTATGTTACCTGGATGTTTGATGCTTGATACGGGTGTTGAATGATGGATCTTCACTGTGAGACTTGCAAATAAGATAGACTGAAAACAAGATTTTGATTAGATAAATAAATGTGGGGTTGCCCGACTAAGCGGTTCCAAGAATCTTTTGACTTCCTTGGCGGATGTCAACCCCCGTTTGTTTAGAAAGGATGGAATAAAACAAGTGCTGTAAATAACATGCAAAAACAACAACAATATTGAATCTGGAAATTGATTAAGATGGATTTTAAAGCTGATTTGATTGAAATGATCGTAAAATAAGTGTTACAGTGCTGGGTCGATGGCGACCCATCTTGTGTAAAGACAGTCGACGGCGACTGGGAGGATGGATCTGAAGTGTGGATGAAATATGTAGACTTGTAGTGTTTGTGAGTGATTTGAAGGCGACGAGGGACTGTAATTCTTTGTCGGAGGATCTGCAGGAGAAAATCATAAGTAGGTAGGAGGGTAGGATAAAGGATGAAAAGTAGTTGGGATAGATTTTTGGATAGACAAGGCCTTGGTCGACGGCGACCAAGGGGATCGGCGGAATCAGAATAAGAAAATGCAAAGCCGAGGATGACAAGATGAAAACGATGACCTGCAAGCAAAAGGAGCTATGGCGGAGGGTGCTTGAGTGTTTCCGAAGCTTCTCTATACCTGTAAAATGTTAGAAGCAAAGTATATATGATAATATGATAACGATACAGAAAAAGATATGATAATGATAATAAAATCTCACAGATTTACGGCGGTGAGCGATGCAAGCAAGCTAGAAGGATGTGCAAGAGGTCTATGGATGTCTCAGAACTGCTCAAGCACGAGGAAGGTTCAGCATGCATCGATTTCGCTTGATAGATTGATTTTCGATGCATAATGGAAAGAAAACACTCGTTTTAAAGAGGGTCGACGACGATCAGTCGGGTCGCCTACGATTACGGGAAAGTTTCCCGATGGATATGATTTTCTGATTTTGGTCGGGATTTTGGTGTTTTTAAAGATTGGGCCGAATGCTTTAAAGCATGTAGGCGGGATTAGGTTGCTTGTGTTGGAAATATTGTCATTGATGTCAAAGGCTTAATCATTGATGTATTTGGTTAACGGAATCATGTAACGGAAGTTGACGGAACTACTGACGGATTTTGACGGAAATGGTAGAAAGTAATGGAAATAACCAATAGTATAGAAGGGTAGAAAACGAAAGTTTAAATACATGAAAAGAAACATTTTTGCATAAGGATTATCATGGTATAAGCGAGATATACACAACTGTACATAAGAGAGAGATATCAGCATTTTAAGGTGTTCATATGCCATGTTTTATGGTGAAAAAGAAGATTTAATGATGGCTGGCAGCGATTTAATGATAACAGCGATTTGTCTAAGGAGGGGCAACGCTCCTATCAAGTGGTTAATTGCATTGTTTAATGTGCATTTAATAATTATGGGCTGCATTAATTATTTTTGGTTTTAGCCGACTAATGCACTTAATTAAGTTGTGTTAATTAAATAATGGAAAGGTTGTGTCGGTTGGAACGATGTGTCTTTTTGAAAGGATGTGAGAAGGATATATAAGGAGATGGAATCATTTGATTTAGGCAAGCAATTTGAGTGCTTCTTCATTCAAGTTTAAGGGAGAGAAGAAGAAGAGCAGAATATGAAATATAAAAAGGAGTGAAGGGCAGATTTATTTTTAATGAAGAGTTGCAGCGATTTATATATGTGAAGGGACTGAAATAAATAAGAAGAATATTCTTAGCAATAATTTTGTTCTATCATCTATTGAAGCAACAACATAAAAGATAGGAAAGAGTTTGTTTTTCGTAAGGTTGGTGCCTTCATATTTGAAGAGATCGGTGTCTCTTGCTGAGTTGGTGCTTAGCAAAAAGGGGTTGGTGCTCCTGTAGGTTGGTGCCTACAAAATTGTAACTTGGGGATTGGTGTCTCCGTAGGTTGGTGCCTACAAACATTTGAGAAATATAATAAAGAAGGTTTTCTCCCTAAAGGGTTTCACGTAAATTTGTGTCTAATTGCGGTGTGTTGGTGTTGGTTTTTGCATTCATTGATTGGTTTGATATATTCACTGTGAAACTGATTAATTGTGATTACAAATATGAGATTAAGTGTTAAATTTAAAAGAATATCATAATATTGATTCACCCCCTCTCAGTATTATCTTGTGTTTAACAACTTGGGGATCAATTTATGTTGGTTAGGCATAAAGATATATTGGGTAAAAGCTAGAAAAACAAGGCGACGTTTGTATAGGATAAAAGCATCCTAATTAGAAGGTTGATAGGGCAATGAGAATTTAAATGATTAATTAATTAACATGAACTAATTAATTAATAAAGATGGGATAATTGGGCATGTGAAGTATTAAAAATGATTAATTAATTAATATCGCTTAATTAATTAATAAGGGTTGGGATGGGCATTTGATTGGATGAAGGGGATAAATAAATATGTGCATGCAGTGATCAAGGATATAGATACCGAATTTAGGTGTCTACAACATGATGCACAATTGAGCGATTGCCATACAAGTATCGGGAGAAGTTGTTAACACAATGTATATATTCTCAATCGGAGTCCTTGCAAAGCTTTGCAGGACATCACACTAGAAGAGGCTTGGTCCACAATCAAACTAGAGGTATCAACATTTTGTGTTTTTGGTTCAATTGCTTATACTTTGGTTCCTACAAGTAAGAGGAGTAAGTTAGATTCCAAATGTTCTAGATACTTTTTTGTTGGTTATAGTGATCAATCTAAAGCCTATAGATTGATTGATACTTCCACTAATAAAATCATTGTTAGTCGGGATGTTGATGTAAAAGAAACAAAGTCTTTCTTTGGTTGTAATCAACAAGGGGACCAACAAGGGGGCAACGATCAGCAAGGGTCATAACAGAGTTTGGTACTCTTTCCTTGCCCAATCATGAATCTGGTTCTTCTCATACTCCTCCACAGACTCCAGGACAGTCTGTGCACTCTCCCATTGAGACTTTTGAGTCTCCAGAAATCAACTTGCGTTGGTTTCTCCCGGAAGTACCACAACCAGATACGACATCCTCAGTTCAACGGCGGCCTAAGTGGTTTTACTCCACTATTCAGGATTTGAGGAAGGAAGAATTGTCTCCTCTCTTAGATGGAAGGTCTTGACGAACTAGTAAGCAAATTGATTATTCCGAGCATGCTTAATTTTCTCTTGCTTCGAACTTCTTCATATTCATGAGCCACAAAATACTTTGAAGCACGAGGCATACCGGAATGGGAAACTGCCATGCAACTAGAGTATGATGCCTTGATTAAAAATAATACCTAGAAGTTGGTACCCTTGCCTCTAGGGAAACATCCCATTGGTTGTAAATGGGTGTATAAAATCAAGTGTAAAGTAGATGGTACTTTGGATAAGTACAAGGCTTGGCTTGTTGCGAAAGGATTTTCGCAACAGGAGGGGATAGATTATGAGGAGACTTTTGCTCCTATTGCGAAGATGGTCACTTTTCGGCTTCTTCTTTCTTTTGCACTTAGTTTGGTTGGAAAGTATATCAAATGGATGTCAAAAGTGCTTTCTGAATGGGGATTTGGAGGAAGAAGTGTATATGACACAGCTTAAGGGTTTTCAGCTTGTGGTCGCGAGCATCTGGTATGTAGAGTGATTAAGTCTTTGTATGGACTTAAGTAGGCTCCTCAAGCTTGGTACATCAAAATAGATAAACATATCGAGATTCGAGGCTCACACAAAGTCATTCGATCCGAATCTCTATGTCAAAAACAATGATGATGGCATTGTGATCCTTGTTTATGTTGATGACCTTGCCATCATAGGCAATGGAGATGTTGCGATTCATAAGGTAAAATCAGATTTATGTGTTGCTTTTGACATGACTAATTTAGGCCTCCTTCACTATTGTCTTGGTGTAGAATTTTGGCAACATAATCACTTGATTTTCATTTGTCAAGTATGCCACAAACTTGTTACAGAAATTTCAGATGTATGATTGTAATTCTTCTTCTACACTTATGGAGGTTGGGCTGAAATTCTCAACTCATGATGATTCACCACCGGTCGATGACTCATTATACATACAATTGGTGGGTAGCTTGATCTATCTAACAACTACATGACCGAATCTTTGTTTTGTTGTCAATTATCTCTCCCGGTTTTTGTCTAAATCAAAACTCATTCACTGGGGAGAAGCAAAATGATTGCTAAGATATGTCAAAGGAACTCTTGACTTTGGCATTCTATATCAAAGAGTTGTAGATTTGATTGATTGGCTATACCGACTCTAATTGGGGAGGATCTGTAAATACTCGACGATCTACCACCGGATATATCTTCTCTTTTAGTTCAGGAGTTTTCTTGGCAGAGTAAACTTCAGCCTATCGTTGCCATCTCTTTCATGAAGCGGAATACAAGGCTGCTGTTAGTGCCAGTTGTGAAGCAATATGGCTTTGTCGGATTGTGATTGCTTTTCAGTTTCCCTAGGCTGCCGCTATACCTCTTTCACTCTTTTGTGATAATCAAGGTGTTCTAAAGACGGTGAAGAATCTTGTCTACAATGCCCACACCAAACATATTGAGATTCATCATCACAATATTTGACAGTTGGTTGATTCCGGTGATATCTCTCTTCATTTCTGCCCTTCGGATCAGCCTGTTGATGTAATGACTAAACCTCTTGGTCCTTTGTTGTTTGTCAAGTTTAGAGATAAATTTGGTATTGTTTCAAGGTTAGTCATTAAGGGGTGTGTTGAACAAATAATGAACCATTCGATTCTGGGCACTTAAGGAGTTGTAACCAATAATTGATTGTAACTACCCTCTTTAGAATAAATATACTTTGCTTGTTATCATTTAAACAATGCAGTTTTGTTCTCAATCTTTCTCTGTTTTTTTATTCTTACAACAAATCATTGGGAATACGAGTAAGCTCAGCTACATTTCATAGTTAGGCTCGACTCTTTGGGGAGTGGTGTAACTTTAACTAAGCCTACAATTTATCATGAGGGATGAATAACATCATTTGAACTGACCAATCAGTCACGAGGGACAAGAGTAACCAAAGTTGATCTCTTCCATTCATCCATCATGGGCATGAGCAGCCTGAATGAAATTCCAGGCTTGGTCATGGGGTACATGAGGAACCCCAATTTAATTCCACTATCAATTACTAGGGACATGCGTAACCTCAATTGAACCCTGCAATGAATCATTGGGAACATGAGTTAGCTCAACCGAACCTAAAATCAATCATTGGGGATATGAATTAGCTCAACTGGACCCAAATTCAATCATTGGGGACTTGAATTACCTCAATGGAACTTTGCAATCGGTCACAAAGGACATGAGGTTGTTAGACTTGTAGAACCTGTCTTATTGGGCCCATTGAGCTATTGATATTGTGGTATATCCTTGGCATTGGTCTCGGTTTAGTATGACAGAGTGTTTGCCCTCCATGTTATTAAGAATGGTTGTATAAATAGAGGGCTTTGCCCCATCTATTTCTATCTTGTATCACTGCGTTCTTTTGTGATTCTATATTGAGTATATTGTGTATAGGGTGTTGTAAAAGGTATTCACCATATCTTGGTGTTCTTGTGCGTTGATCTATTTATGTGTGGGTTTTCTATTTTGTCAATCATGGGATTTTGCACTTAAGTCTCACATGGTATTATAGCCAAGGGTTTAAAGTGATTCCCTGTTTTTGCTGGTTGCAACCTGTTTGTGTGCAGAGGTGTGTCGATGACAAAGGAAGATGTTGATTGATTTTGACATTCCATTGGGCTCACATTTATGAAAACGAAAAGATATTCACCAAGTCAGCTGAGAAAAGGACAATTTTTGGTGGTGGATCTTGGACTCCTGCAAATTTTTGAGGTGGCGAGTGCTTTTTTTGTAGATCTGATTACATATTTGAATTCCTTGCAAAGATTTGTCAAGGGTCTCTATTTTGCGATTTTTCAAACTGCAATTTAGTGTATGAGGTAGTGAGGTAAAATTTGACTCACATTTGATTTTGATAGGGAATATTTGAGACTTCATCTTCTAAGGCTAGAAGCACCGAAAGGGTATTTCAAAATCTATGGATTGATGTTGTTGTTTCGGCTTGTATGGACTTATAACCTCTGATCTAGTTAATGATGGAGCCAATTCCAGGCACGTAGCTGATGCCTGGGCATTAATTTTGAGTTTGGGAGTCACTGATGGTGACAAATTGGATGGGGATAAGGGTTGTGGCAGATTGTCAGAGGGAACAAAACCATCCAAACATTTTGTTAGACGGAGGGTGAAGGTGATTATTAAGGGTTACATTGTCCTTGAACCTCATTTTCATCTCAAGAGGAAGAAGGTTCCCAAGGACATATTGTAATGTTCCCATTTTTGAAGACCCTTAGCCTATCTTTCCCGTGGGCTTTGGGATGTCAGTAAGGGGAAAATTATATTAAATAATTAAATATTATTGCTTGGAGAGTGATTTTTATCATTTGACATTATAAAGCAATAATTATTTAATTATGTAATTTATTTAATTTAATTCCCACCATGCAAAATTAAAAAAGGGAATTAATTAAATAACTTTTTGGTGGCGTTTAATATTAAAATTACCCTTACAAAGGGGACGCCACACCTAGGGAGGATAATTTTTATTTATTTAATGATTTCCTCTCCTAGGGATTTCGAATTTTGTGCCTCCTTTATAAAAGAAGAGCTTGGGATCATTGTGAGACTTATGTCGGATTGATCATTTGATTTCACTCCATGCTTGGAGTATTGGGATGTATGCCCTAGTTCTTGCATTGTGCTCTCTCTCATTTGGATCCATTATTGAAGAATATTGAAGACTCATTGTTCTCTCCATTGTGCTCTCTTGTGTTGAATGAATTTATGCATTGTCTCTCCATTCTAAGCATTGGCGACTTGTCTAGAGTATTGGCACATTTTATTGAGAGTAAAATCTGCATGTTATTGAATATTGTGAAGGGTTTTATGGTGCTTTATGATCTGCTGGTTATTATTGCATTAATTAGAGCCATAACGACTTGCATAAGTGGTTGTTTGGGCATGTTTGGGTGTCTTTGAGGTAGATCTTCAATCTGATCTGTATTGGCATAGTTTTCTAAGTGTGGAACAACTATTTTGGGCGTGTTGAAAGGTTAGAAAGTGCTGCAAATAATTTATGCAATTTATTCTAACCCTAGCGACTTGCATTCAGATTTTGGGGGCTATTTTGAAGGGGTTTCAGTGATCTAAAAATTCAGATCTAAGGTGCAGTGGAAAGCCCTAGATTTCTAGTTTATTTTGCATCTTGTTTCATGCAAAAACTCCAAGTATTGAGTAAGATATTAATTTTTGAAGTTTCAGCTGTTTTGGGTGCATTTTAATTGATTAACTGCTGTTATAAAAATCAGATCTGCAGTTTGGGGTCAATTTAATATTGAATGTGGTTGTAAAAATTAGGAGAAATAAGGAGAAGGTGATTTCATAATTTTTGGAGTGGATTTGATGCCCTAAATGTGTGGGGCGATCTACTTTTGAGGCAAAATTAAGGTTTCGTGTTTCTTTATGCAAAATTTGGTTTCGTAGAATATTATTTTTCATATTTTTGTGGGCGAAAATCCGAGTTTGAAGATTTTTGCTTGGATGGTTAAGTGGGAATTAATTTTTGAAAATGCAGAAAGCAGATCGGGGTTTGAATATTAATTGTTTTCATTTGTGTATGATCGGGTTTGTGTTAATTCCTAACTTGTCCTAAAAGGGGACATTATAGATACGGTTTCATTTCGGGTTTCTTCAACAAACCATACGAGTGACATGTCTTTAGATTCGACCAAGATTTGTTTAAGCTTGATCCACATGATTATAATCAAATCAAGACTACTTGGTTCTAAAGAAAGGACATTGTAGTTGGAGGAATGCAGATGTGAGCTCAAGGAATGTCAATTGGGGATATTGTTCTTGAGAACTTGAAGTCACCATATGGCATCTTCTAGTCCACTTTTCTCTCCACTAGATCAACTAAGGTTATTGAAAAATTCACTTTGGATGTGATTTGTTCACTATTGATTTCAAAATATGAGGCTTATTTAGTTGACTTGGTTCAAAACAATGGATTCACATGATAAGGGGAAAAAGAGAAAATAGAACTTCTAGGGAAACATTGACAAAGAACGACACCCAAGGTAGGGTTGAAGAGGATGAGATGATGGGGACAAGAGTTCTCATAGTAGTGACACGCAAAGCAAGGGTGATCAGAAAGGCAAGGTCAAGGAAAAGACATCAAGAAGGGTGCTTATTACCATGGCAAGGCGAGTCATAAGGAGAATAATTTTTTGAAGAAGATGACGGGCCTTATGAAGGATAATGAAGAACTTTAGTCGTGTTAAGGTGCAAAGTGCCCATAACATTAACACAATAAAATACTATTAAAAGGGGCTTTGTTTAATGTTTGATAATGTTTATTATGGTTAAGCTTGTGGTTACATGGCCTTGCCCACAAATGCGAGCAATTGCGAGAAGATTGGGTTGTGAAGGGGTTCCCCTAGGTTATAGTTAGGTTGAATTCAATAACACGAAAGGGGCTAGTTTAATTAATTGAGTTACCCGAATCTAAATCCTATTTAAAGAGGGACTAAGACAATAGATTACTAGAAAATTTCTGTGGAGTTCCTAAATCGTTTATGTAGTCAATTAAGTCCACCACTAACGTTGAAGACCACTCATGCCAAAGCAATCTTGGTCTTGAATAGAAGAAGCAACATGCCCATAGCTGCAAGTTGTCTCTTTGGACCTATCATGCTTCTTAAAATATTTTCCATGATGACAAAAATAGGGCAGCGACATAGGAGGAAACAATAAATCGGAAATATGGTCAACATTGTCATACCTTGGGCTGCCCACAAGGAGCTCACCCTCCTTTGCCTTTTCTTCTTCAACAAGCAAAGATCTTCTTGCTTTGATTCCTTCCAAATTTTGTTGACATATGTATGAGACATCATCATGGTTCCCGTTGAAGTCAAGAACACCGTCAATTTGCCTCTTATTGATTATTGTTGGGAAAATTCCAGCAAGCTGCTTATCATCATTATTGATGTGGCTTCAACCATCAAATTTTCTCCACAATTTTGTAATTCAAATTTTTCTTCTTTCCTTAGCTCATGCTCGTGATTTCTTCCTCTCTTTGGAGATTCTCGCTGCATCTAAAACTTTTTGGTTCTTTTGGCGACATCTCTCCATGTCCTTCACGTGTCACTTTCCCCAAAGCATTTTGAAGATCTGTTTATGGCGCTTGAGGTTTAGGCTCTCGCCTTGAACTACACTTACTTACCCTTATGAATTTTGCAAGTGAAATAACATCATAGATCTCATTCGGAAGTGCCCTATATTCTTCATAGTTGGCTGCAATATTGTGCGCTACTAAATGCCGTGTATCCACCTTGGGAATGACTCTTTCCTTGGGAGGAAGGTAGGCTGAAAAGCCCTAGCTATAGGATCCATCACAAATCTCAGTGGTTGAAGATTGTTGTTGGCCCTTGAAGAACTTCTTGGATGCATATTATGGATCAGCCGTGCCATTATATCAACCAACCTCTCTTGCCCTTGGGCAAACCTCTCAAACCTAGCATCATCAAAATTTATGTTTGCCATTTTATCTTCTCCTTCTAAATGAATACCCTCTAGGATGGGAGGATCGATGCTCGATACCATTGTAATGTCCCTTTTGGGCTCAAATTTGAGGAACTTGGATTTTCCCCAAAACCCTAATGGAACATTGCTGGAAATGATGACAACCACATGTAGAAAACATGATTTTTATAACAACAAACTGATTTCATGTAAAAATTAGGCAGCAACCTGTTTTAGGTCCACAAAACCCTAAGTGACCTAGGTAAAATTCAGATTTTAGCCTTTCCCACACACAAATCTTCAAAATTACATCAACAACATGAAACCCTTGATGAATTCATGCAAAATTAATGCTTCAACAATAAATTACAGAGACTTGTTGGAATTAATTATTGCTAAAAAATAGCTGAAACTTCAAAATTCCATATCTTCATAAATACTTGGAGATAAAATGCAAATGATAGCTAAAAATGACCACAAAAATGGCAGCTATCAAACAAAATTAGAATAAGATTTTTCCAACCACAGAAACCCACTGAAAAGTGATCCTGAAATCTCCAAATGGGTAGATCAAGCTGGAAATGAATGTGGTAGCCCCAAAAAAGCGTGCCCTAGCACGAGATGGAAACCCTTATTTTGAAATTCTGAATTTTAAGCTCACTTGTGACTCCCGGATGAAGCCACCAAAGGCAACAAATGACGACTTTTTCCCCAAGTGTTGCGACTATTGAGGGTTTTTGTCCTCAATAGGATTCAATAAGGGTTTTTTTCCTCAAGTTGAAAGTGAGAGCTCAATGCTCCAATTTCCAAAATAGAAGTATAAAATTCACCGGATGATCCCACAAATGAGCTCCAATATTTGCTTTTATAGTTTTTTTCTTTCTTTTTCTCGTGGAGCGCTCCATGTAGGCCTTTTAATTTCTTTTTTGACATTTACTTTTTCCACTAGGCCTCTTAGTTTCTTTTTTGACATTTACTTTTCCCATTTCAGGAGGGACAACCTCCCGCTTTACATACTTTTTCTATTTGGGAGTTGGCACTTTGTACTTTAAGCCACAACCTTGTTATTTTTAATGCTAAAATTGGCAATTTGCCTTTTTAGAAAATATTATAAAGCTGAAAATAATACATTACAATCACAACATGGATGTACTTCTCTTATTTTCTCCTTAAAGCGCACGGGAAGTTGAAATGGGCCCCAAGGTCTTCAAGTTGAACTTTTTGGAAAAGGGGACATTGCACTTTCTCACTCTTTTGGCAACTTAATCGCACTTCACCGCTGTTGCATGATGTTCATCAATATTTGTAGCTTCTTTCTTGTAGAGATTATCTTGCCACACATCACTTTGTAGACCTTTGATTGTTGTGTTCATGATTCTGCGATTATTTTGGTGACAAAACTTTTGGATAGTCGCAAAACATTTTTGACAAAACAAAATGTGTACAGACAAATCATGAATGGATGGAATGGACAGACCTTAAAGCTTTCTATAAGCTTCCTCAATCTCAGTTCAGAATGTATACAATGCTCAGAAATGCTTTCACAGCTCCCTCTACTGGACTAATTATGGAGGATGAGAATGACTTTTGAGATACTATGAGGTGGCTCAAAGGGCCACCTCTCCAAGAGGCTACCTCCAAACAACTCTATGAAAAGATTGCCTTCTCCCCAAACCTTTCCCGGGCCTTAACAATAAGTGGAATGTTTGTGAGCCCATTAGTAGATGGACTCATAGATTTAATGTCTTGTGGTCTTCTTGTAGAAATCTTGGTTTAGATGGCTTCTAATTCATAATAAGTTTGTTGTTGGCTTCTAATATTTTATAGGTTGCTGAGACTATAAGCTTGTTGTTTTCTTTATATATATATTACTTTTTAAAAATATATTGTATGAACGTACCCACAGCTTACCGACCTGAGGTTTTTAAAAATTTTGCCGTTTGAGCGTACCGTACATGTACGCATACCGAAAGTCTAGTATAAAATAAACAAAATCAACAAAACCCTACTACAAATTCATACTTTAAAACATTAAATAAATCATGAGATATGATTTATCACTTAGGTTTATATTATTTAATCAAAATAATAATAAGGTCAATGGTCAATATCCAAACTCAATAACTTCATAAAATTAAACAAACTGTCATATTGCTCTTCATTGAGAACATCCAAATCTGTAATTTGTTCATTAGAAACAAATGCAGTATGACTAGTGACAATTAGTTTGTTTTTTTAATTGTTCTTTTATTGTGTTTTTTTGTCTTTGTTTTTTTATGCTTTTATTGCGACTGTCCTGCTTGGACCAGTTCTTTTTAGTTTTAAAAAGAAAATTATAATAGCTGGGCACTTGGTATACTAGAAGGACCTGGAAGGTACCCGGGCCAGTACCAGTATGGGTATGGGAGGCTCCAGCGTAGTATCCTGTAACTTAGTTAATATTGGCAGCTTCTTGAGATTTTTTCATAAGGAGTCTGTAGGAAGACAGTGGTTTTTTAATTTTTCTCTGCTTATTTATTTTCATCAGGAACTGGGAAACTATCCTTTTCTTGTTAGAAATTTGATTTTGTGGTCTATGGTGTTTATTTGTTAACACTCTAGAATGGACATTGCCTTCAAAGGATATAATGCACTGTATTGTAGTTTTGGACTTTAGATGATCAATTGACACATTTAATATGTTCCTGTCGTGGTTGAAGTCAATTATCCCTCTTGTATTTTGAACCAAATGCACAAGTCTTTGAGTAATTAAAATTACTAATGTTAAGACAGTTTATTCCTACCACCAGACATTTTGGGTTGGGAATGTTTAGCCAAAAAAACCCTGTAAGCTAGATCAGTGTTTAATCTGTTATTGATGTTGCACTCCTTTTCTCTTCTTATGCAGATTTATAAGGAAACGTCTCTGTTCTAACTACATTCCTTGTCTTTATTCAAAGAATAGCAAACATGTAATTGAGCACATGTTTCTTGTTTACTTGCAGATATCTTTGATGATGCTGCACACACTTTCCATCGTCATAAAGGTAAGGCTTTCTTTCATATTAATTTTTGGTTTGGTTGCATAATTTTAACTGGGCTATCTTTGAAAAAACTAATATTGTAAATCTATAACTTTTTAGCAATACATTTTTCAAGTTTCAAGTAGAAAGTATAATTGTTGTGATATTGATTATAAACCATATAGATTCATAGAACCATTGAATTTTATATATCGACATCTACAAATGTAAAACCTTTAGGTTATATCATTTAGACAATTTGTGTCATGTTGCAAATAATTTACGACATAGATGCATTTCTCCTTTATAGCTCACCTTGGACACAAATACTACTCTTACTCATTCTTAGATGCAACAGTTACCTTTGTTTTTCATTGAAGACAAATTGCTGGAAAATCCGTTCCACAGATTTAATGAAAAATGGATGTTTCGAATAGCATTTTGTCATTGTGGTGATAAGTGCCCCATCTTACTGCTAGACCACTGGCCAACTGACATCACCATGTTTTATATTTGCATGTTCTATTAATCAGCATCACTGGTGCCTTTTTGTTTCCCACATCTCAGGAAGAATGGTTGTAGCAAACATTTTATTGCATTGTTATGTGTTTGTACTATCAAAATTAGGCGCCTTTTAGATCCAGTTTCTTTAGCTTTTGTTAATGTTTTAAACTTTTAGTCTTCTTTTTGGACTTGGTAGCTTCATGAACTGCAGTCATCTATTTATTTCTTTTTCTTTCTGCATGGCAGATGCTTTATATGCTGTAGCTTGTAGTCCAGTAGATGCAAGATGGGTTTCCACAGGTGGTGGAGATGACACAATATTTTTGTGGAGGATAGGGCACGAGGGACCCTCTTTCGAGCTAAAAGGTATTGTCTAAGTTACACTTTTTGTTTACTATATTGTGTTTGAGATCTATTAAACATTACATAGGTGCATTTGTGATGTCTTTATTATGTTGATGTTTTTATATATATTGAAATTTCACATTAGTGAAAGAATAATTTCTATTTATTTTGTGCAATATATTAAAGAGAATAATATTTTTGGAAACATAAATTTTTGCTGTGTTTCTTAATCTGTAGAGTATAAGAGAAGAAATCTGTGCATTAGACCATTTATTAGGAAGAAAATCAAATTGGAACTAACTTTTGCTTATGCTGTCTTGAAAATATTTTTAGTAGTATCCATTCTCAAAGAGAAGACTCTAGGGCATAAAAGCTGTGAGCTTTTATGCAGTTATGAAATCAAACAATGCTATGTTAATGAGGGTTTTCTGTCTAATATGAATGGGAAGGATGCATACTGAAAATCTATGTGCTTTACCAATTCTTGGGATTTGGGCTAAACATCTGGGATGGCTGGACTAATGGAGAAATTGATGCCTTGGGAACATATACAATGGAGACAATGATGGTCCAGGAGACTCTTAAAGATGCAAAGCTATTCACAAACTCTGAATTCTTAACTTTTATAGAAATGGAAGGGAATACATAATATCTCATCTTAGATGTCGTCAAGGAATCTCTTCTAGCTCATAAAAGCTGGTTCTAGATAGTGATAGAAAGTATGATTCATTTTTCTTGATACTCTTTACAAGTGGAAGGAAATGAAATAGGCATCGTCTCAAGAACACACCCAAGTACACGAAAGGGAAAACTACCAGCAATTTACAGGTTGGGAAATGATTATGCTGAGGAGTTGAGCCATAATGTAAGATAAGATAAGTATATTAAATTTGCAAGAAATGACCACAAAGTAGGTCAATGAGACTGTACCATACAATGCAATGAGGAAGCAACAAGGGAACCCAAAAAGGTCCCAAAAAACAACAAGAAAAAGAGAAGCCTAGGCCCGAAGGGACAGGGAGAATGCAGAAGAAGAGAGAGTGTACAAAGAAGGAGAGGGGGTGGAGGGAGGATCCTCAACACCAACCCTCTCAACTATCATCTGAAGCTGGCAAGAAAAATCTAGTGATATGTTGATGTTTGGTGTCAGGAGCTGGAAGAAGCCTGGTACACATACGCCTTGTGGAAAGTCTAGCTCTCTGATTAGGATTGGTGAATTGCCGCCTATGGGGGCTCTTGGCCTGAGCTTGAGTCCAGATCCTGCTGGTCTGGGAAGTAGCCCCCTTGGTCTTCGGCAGATCTCAGTGGTGGTGGTTCTCTCTTGGGAACCCCGCTTCATGCCCCTCTTACCGGAGAGCACAACAAAGTAGGAGGTGATTTGCTGAATAGTAGTCTCCCTGGAAGGGGGATGGAGGACCTTGTTCAAAGCTTAAAAGCTTCCTGTAAATAGAGGGCGAGACACCTCTGATCATAATACTTGAAGAACCTCGTGAACGTTGGGTGTTCATGGAAAAGACAGTGAAACCTCCCTCTGATCTCATAGTAGATAGGGCACCTGAAAATGAAGTGTTCCTCTATCTCAATCTCCTGGAGGGAGCAAAGCTGACAGATCCTTTTAGATCGGTCCAACTGGTGATCGCTCTCAACTCGAAGCCTGTGGGAGCCAACTCTGAACTGACCCAGAGATATGCGAAGAGCATGCATCCAATGATGGGAGATATAGGTGGGACGAGTGATCAGTCCATTGTTGATCTCAAGAAAGTGATTGGCGTAGAAGGCCATTTTCGGATGTAGCTCACCCAGGGGTTGGTCCAAGTGATCTGGATAAACTGTCTGTAGATGTCGTCCCTGATGATTCTGTGCAGGTCCTGCTTACTCGGTAGAAGGTGTGTGGGAGCATCCATGGAGTAGCTAAATGGGGGAGACGGTCCATGTTGATCCCGAGGGATCCCAGGAGACAGAAACCCCGACATACCAACACTGAGCATGATCGCTATGGTCAGATAGAGCAATGGCCTCCGAGGAACGGTAGGCAAGATAGATGTACTGTCTCTGCCTGTAGAAGAATCTGACAGTCTTTGAATGCGATGCAAGAGTGAGACGAGACCAAAGATGACCTCCAGTTTGAAAGGGTGAGCCCCAAACTTGGCAAGGATGATATTGTGGGGAACAATTTCCTTACACCTGATGATCCGTCTGAGCATAAGGATCTTGAACTCACTCAATAGCAGCCCAATCCAACTCGAGAAGGGAGGGACCCCAAACCTCAGAACCATAGAGAACCGTGGGCCTCACAAGAGAATCAGAGAGGGACATCTTGGACAATGTGTCCTGGAAGTGATGGCGGAAGCACTGTCTCTCAAGGATCGCATAGGGAGCCATACCCCTTGTTGATGCGGGGTTGAATAGCCGGACGTAAATTGAAACAAGGTCCAGAGAAGAGAACTCCCAGATAAGTGTAGGAGTTGGTGATCTCCAACTCCTCTCCCTTGTAGAAGAAATGGAAGTCCGAGGTCTTCAGGCCATTGAAAATCATAACTTTGGTTTTACCAAGGTTAACTGTCAGTTGTCTATGATCACAGAAAAGGGCTAAGGCATCCAGTTGTCTCTGTAACCCCTCCGCAGAAGAAGCCAAAAGAACCACATCGTCTGCGAATAGAAGGATGTAGATCAAAACCTGGTGAAGAAGACAACCGTCCCCGTCCTGAATATGGTCCTTGAGAAACTCTTGTTATCACAAAAAAATAGCACTCGAGATTTGGCAATGTAGATCTACTGCTTTTTGCTAACTTGGGGTTATCCCTCAAGCTGTGGGATTTACGAACTTGAGATAACTCTTCGGAGAAGGCTGGATTCCTCTTCCTAATCTAATGCTAAAACTACTCCTGCTCCCAGAAAGAAAAATGTAGCTAACTAATCCTAAACTAACCATGCCAAGGGACCAGGAGAGAGAGAGAGGGTTAGAAAGATGCATGAAAGGAAATCCTAAGCTAAAAGGCGGTGATAGCACCAGAAAAGGGGTGAGAGACACTCTAATGAGGGAGAAAGAGAAAGAGATGAAGGGAGAGGCTAGACATAAGTGACACAGACCCAAAGCTTCATTTACCATCTATTCTCACATGAAACACAACAAAAATGAACTAGCAACCATTTGTTCTCACATGAAACACAACAAAAATGAACTAGTAAGGAGAAAGACATGCACAACACAATGCAATAAGTAAAAGAGGCAAGGTTGCAGCTAAAACAAGCAAGGACAGACAAATGTGTCACAAAACAAGCTTTATTACAATAAAAGTATGCATAGACCATTACAGTTGTAGAGGAAGGCACAAGAACACATTGCAAGCCCAAAATGAAGGTTTGATGGCTCACTGCTTTGGAACAAATTTTACAGAGTTCCATTATAGTTTTGAATGTCCATCCTTTCAAAATGAAAGATTTTTACAATATATAGCTCGAATGAAAGAGAAGGAGGAAAGAGAAGAGGGAAAAGAGAAGGGGCACGACTTTTCTGGACTTCAACCACCAACAGTCTACATTAAAATCCTCTGCAAAGCACATGGGCACCTTACAGAGCCATCATTCAGTCTATTTCGTCTTGCAGAAGCAAATGAAGCCATGCCTCATCAATTCGGTGGTTGAGCTACCTGATTTGATCGTTTGCGTGCCCAAACAGTCCTCTTTTGCCTCTAAAGCTGTGTTTGCACTTTTGACCCGCCAAAAGCCACCAAAATCAGATTTTGATGATGTTAAATTGAAGGGCTCGATGAGAGCTTTCCAACGATATAAATTTTGTTTGATTTGGAGCTCGGGATCAAAAGATATGGCCATTTGAAGATTTGCACTGTCGGGAGGCACAAAAATTTGACATGTGGTAGCCTTTAATTGGTTCGGGATCGACCTCTACCAACGTGTACTTGCTTTGCCTTTTTCCAAGTGTCGGTCTCACACGGTCTCCCACAAGTTCGCAATATCGGGCTTTACTTCCCTGGTCACCATCTGTCCTTGTTCTTTTCCTTGGCTTTGGCTTTATGAAAATACGGGCCAATAAAACTTCGCCACGTTCCTTCGGGATGTCAGACTATCCTTTGCCTTTATCAGTCTCCGTGACACGTGGACCAATGAAAAGGCTCCAAGCTCTTCGCATTTCGGACCTTGTGGACCTTAAACACGAACCAATAAGAAACGATCATGTTTCTTCGCAATTTGCCCCTTGACTGACCATTGTGAATGCGAGCCAATAGAAAGGTTCAACGCACTTTGAATGTCAGTCCTTTTTGATCTCTAGCCTTTGACATCCGCGAAAGATTAGCCAATGAGGAAGCTCCACGCCTTGATGCACTATCAAACCTTTCTTTGAACCCCACTGACAACTGCGAAACGCGAGCAAATGAGGAAGCTCCACGTTTCCACAGTGTCAGAACCTGTCAGTCTGTCTTCTTCGTGTTTGGATCTGATTGGATGGGCCTTCGCATTTGTCAGATTGTGAAAGGCAAGCTAATAAAATGGCGCCACGTAGCTCTTTGCATTGCAGTTTCTAAGTCGGGGACTTAGAAACTTTTTGGCTTTTTAGTGTGCCACTTGTCCCCTTTGCTTTCCTTGACTTGGCGGACCGACAAAATATAAAATGCGGCTTATCCCGTGGACTTAGAAACCTTTTAAGCCCATCGCCTTTTGAAAAGAGACACGTAGCCCACCTTGATCGGTGATCTGCCGCCACGTGGCCCTTGGGCCAGGACCTCACGAGCTTACGCCATGTGTCCTTCTTTGAAGCCGACGTTGACTTTGACGGGCATTTGAACGTCATTCGGCTTTTATAACCAACCCGCCAATGTTTTTAAACTGCACTCCCACGGGTTTTTGAATACCAACGGCCAATGCATTTGGGAAGTGCAATTTGACGACCGTTTGACCGTAATACAGACCTGTAAAAATGGCTAAGTCCATTTTTAAAGTTGTTAAAGCCAAAATAACCCCGGGAGATAATTTTGGATAACAACTCCTCTAACTCATCAATGTAAATACCGAACAAAGTAGGAGAGGGGGCAGCCCTACTTGACCCCAATGGTGCTCCTGATGAAGCCGAAAGTCAGCAAGTACGCAGGCGGCCCAAGACCTCCTCATATAACCGAGTGATGGCGGCAAGAAGGGTTTCGGAAATGCCAATGTCTCTAAGTCTGCGGAAAAGAGCTTCCCGTGGAAAGAGTCAAAGGCTTTCGAAAGTCCACAAAGCAACAGAAGACTCTAGATGAACGATGACGTGCTTCCTCAATGATAGCACGAAGGGTGAGAATGTGATCAATAGTCTGGTGAGTTGTTTGGAACCCTGCCTGTCCTTTGGCCCTGTTTGGTGCTTTGCTTTCAAGAAACTTGGAAACTGCATGTGGAGAGGCGTGGCATACTGATTTCGAGAAGGTGTGACCCACCATAATTGTCCTGTAGTTATTCGGATCAGAAGTAGGACCAGATTTATGAATAGGGTGGATAATATGGTGGGACCAAGACTGCGGAAAACCAAGTACACACCACCTGATTGAGAAGGTCTACCAGATAGCTGACGATAGTGCTGATCCCATGCTTGAAAAACTCTTCCTGGAAGCCCTCCTCATCCGCCGCTTTGCTGCAATTCAGAACTGAGATGGCCTTCTTAACATTTGTGTAGGTGAAGATGTGGCAGGTAGAGGGTGGCGACACAACCTGAATATGGGGCTGACCTGGGATATCATAGAGGATGGAAGTATGGGTAAACATAGTGTGGGGATCAAGATCCAGAGGTAGAGGGGAGCGTCGAGGAATGATGGTACGCCAAAAGCATTTGGGGGAGTGCATAAGTGAGGTGCGGAGCTCCCTCCTCCTTCGGGTAATGAAGGTACATTTTTGTGACGAAGGAGATGACGATAGGCATTTTTGAGGGAAGGGAAAGATGGGAGGCCTTGGGAAAAGGCGAGGCGGAGCTGGCGGTGAAGGTTTTTGCAGTCATCATCATACCATTGGTTCATGGGGCAGGTCCTCGTGCTACGGGGTCTGGAGGTGGAGTGGGGGTATGAGAGTAAGGTTGCCTCATGTATGGCAGAGGCAAGAAGGTCGTACATCCTGTCAGTAGGGAGCAGGGTAAAATGGGGCAAGGGGGGAAGAAACTGACGGAGATGAAAGGAGAAGGCAATGGGATCACCGTCGTCGAATCTCAGGGTGGTACGTGAAGGGCAATGGGGGAGGCTAGGGGTTTGGGGGGTAGTTTCCAAGGAAAAGGAGAGGGCATGGTGGTCGTAAGGGGGATGGGGGAAATGGAAAAGTGGTGAACAAAAGGAAGAAGGTTGGGGGTAGTCATGACGTAATCAACCACACTTGCGCCACCACCGTGAGGTCTGCATGTAAAGATCTGGGAATCCGGGAAGCAAGATATGCCATTAAGGATCAACAAGTCGTGGGATTCCCCCATCTGTAAAAGGTGTCGTCCATAAGCCGTCAAGGGCCCTGTCACATCGTCTGATTCTCTCTGAAGACCGACTGAACCCGGGTCCACCTCTGAGGTACAAAGAGCATCATCTGTCCTGTCATGCAGGGGAACCTGGGAGGTTTTGGTTCGTGCATTGAAGTCACCTAACAGGATGACCTCTCCAACTGCAGAGAATCGAGAGATGCCCGTAGAAAGGTCAGAAAAGGGGTCCCCGTCCGGTCCATTCTCAATAGCAAAAGAAGCAGGGGGAAGTAACAAACTGCAATATAATTTTCACCATCATGATCAACAACTTAAATTCTCCTTTTATAACTTTATTTAGTGACTGAATTTGTGCATGCCCAATGTAATTGTGTCCTTCCAATGAGCTGATATATGAAAAAGAGAATCATAATGAAATTCCCCTTGCTTTGCTACCATGAATCCTCCATCCTCCAAATCTTGAATTCTGGACTTTTCATTTTTATTCCCAAAGTTCAGTCCTACTTCATGGTGGTTGAGGTTACATTTTCCCAAGATTTGAATCCATTGCATTCCGCAAACAACAGTAACTTCAGCTGGCTTAATTTCAAGAAAAACATCACATACCTTGCACCTTCCTATGAGATTTGACAGTTGTACTATATTCTTTTTGCAAGGCATGAAAATATTATTGACATTGGTGACCTTGAAGCCTCCAAAGTTAATCATGCTCAGCCCATGCTTAACTGTAAGTTCTCCTTTGATGAATTTATGAGTGGTGTCATTATCTACGAGCATTACTACTCCATGGCCAATAAAGAAACCAATTACGGAAAAGTTGGTATGTATGAGTGCTAAACCAAGATGCAAAGGTGTGGGTCATTCCCGGACACTCAAGGATGAGATTACCAATCATATTGATCTCACAATCAAATTTCTTCCCTTTTTGAAGCCCACAATGGTACCAACCCCACATATGCTAAATAATTTTGGCATTGCACCCAAGCATTCATGCACCTTTTGCTACACCATTCACTTCTTACCTTCTCTTCCCTTGGCGCAAGCTGATCATGAGGATAAAAACACAACAGTATCATGGAGTAGAGCAATGCAACATAGTCATCATACCTGACCGATTGTGCATGGTGAAAACCGAACTGCATTGGCATGTTGGTAGGCAATGAAATTGAAATCTTTTTGGACCATGAGCTGTCCCTAACCTTCTTACAACTCAAAATTTTTGAGTTAGAATCAACACTCAGAAAATATTTCAAAGGCACCTTACCTCCACGGACTTGCTCTTCCCTAGTGTCATCCTTGAGGGTTCCTTGCAAACCTGATTGGTCTTGCGGATTGTGGAGGTGAAAACATGGCAGCGTCATAAGAAAGAGTACATAGTTATCATTCCTTCCCAGCTGTTCATGATATCCATAGTTTTGACATGGTACAATGATAGGCAATAAATCTGAGTTGTTTCTAGGTCTAGGGCTATGAAGGGCTGCACATGAGGACTGAAAATTATAAGAGCATGAAAGGAAATTTGGCATGTTGTGTTCTGAATTTTCAATGGAGGATGAGAACTGAGTTTCATGCTTAGCTACAGAGTTTGGGAACAACCCATGTATGAGGATGAGTTGTGAGCCATTCATGCCTTGGAGACATGGAGAAGAAGCTGAAAAAGTGTTTTTCAACACTTATGATTTTTCTAATGTGTTTGCTTCATGTGCAGGATTGAAGACATGTGAAGAAAGACTGCTGTCCTATTCACTTCATGAGGGCATTATTGAGTGGGCATCTTGGGGGCTTATCAAAGCTCATGCGGATTTTCATTCATCTCCCTATGATGAAGGCACTACCACTTGGAGTTCCTACTACGAAGTTGATCACACACATGTTTGGATTGCCACGAAGGAAGCCCACATGTTCTTCCAAGTGCTTCATCACTTGACTAGCACTCGTAGCAAGATTTTGGGTGCATCACTTTATCTCTTCACTTGGGTGCATGATACATGGATCTATGAGTTTGCTATTGCTTGAGGGAAAACAATCTCCAAGAGGGGAGGATTGTAATGTCCCCTTTTTCGGGGCATTACTAATATATTTGTTCATCTCTTTTATTTGCATTGTAACCCCTTGGCATGCCTAGCGCTACAAGTGGGAGTCTCTAGTTAGCTCAAAAATGTGCACATAGGTTAGTTACTCTTTATTATTTAATTAGAAAATAATAAAGTGCACATTAAGTGAGTCTTTTAAGTATTTTAATTAAGTTTTATGTTTTCCCTCCAAGTGGGTCGATCCCTTTGGGAAGTCTATTTAAGGGATGTGAGGGGGTCATTTCACGGCATGTTGATTGATCATTTGATTTTACTCCATGCTTGGAGAAAAGGGATGTATGCCCTATGTTGTTGATGCTCTCATTGTTGAAGACTCTCATTTTGCAAATCTATTAAAGCTGGTTTGGAGATCTATCCCTTGTGCAATTGTAATGTGATCATTGCTCTTACTTTGGTGACTTGATATAGAGTGTGGCACATTTATTTGTGGGAGAAATCTGCATGTTTATTGCTCATTTTTGAAGGGTTTGGGCTCTTTTTATATTGTTGTTCACTGCTGTTATTTACTAGCTATGGTGACTTGTATTGGAGAATATTTTGGCATGTTTTGAGGGCAAATAAGCTAGATCTGAAATCTGGTTTATGTCATCATTATGATTTGGAGTGTTTGGAAGCTTGGAAAAGGGCTGGAATATTTTTATTTATTTTCTCTAACCCTAGCAACTTGATTTGGGATTTCCGGGTCTGTTTTGGGTGGGTTTGCATGCTCAAAAAAATCTGATTGTTAGTGCATTAGAAAGCTCTCAAAATCTAGTTTACTATGCACTTTATTTTATGCAGAAAGTTGGAGTATTGAGTGAGCTACTATAAAAATCTGAACTAGTTAAGATTGGAATTCCAATTGATTCTCCATCTAACCCACCACTTTGGCTACTTCCAACCCCATTTTGGGTTGTAATTACGCTGACATTGGGTTATTTGAGGTTGGATTGAAAGGATCTAATCCTTCTTGGTTTGATTTGGGTTGAAGTTGTTGCAATTTTTCTATTTGCCCAAATAGGGGACATCACAACTCTCACCAATTCCATCTTGGCCCATGTACATAAAGCAGTCTTCACACAATTCGGAGGTTGCATGAGAGGGTGTATGTGCTCCTTACCATTTAATGTGCTTTCCCTTCTACCCCTTGGACTGTCATCAAGGTGTTCCTTCTTCTTGGTCCTTGTTTCTTCAACAATTGGAGCTTCCCCCTTTGTACTATCTCCACACCTTGATCACCGTGCTTGGGATGTTTTTGTGGCTCTTACCAAGGCCTAATTCTTCATCATTATGTTCTTTATCGACTGCTGTTATAAACAGTCCAACAAGCTTACATTGTCATCATGTCTATTTGGGAAATGGGTTCCAACCATCCCTTTCTCTTCACCCTCTTGCTCATCATGCCTCTTTTCAACCCTGAATTCATCACATGCTAAAATAACATCAATATTAACCAAACAATGATCATTAATTACCTCATAATGTTGTCCTTCCGGAACAACAATGGGAGTTAGGGCTAAATCTCCATCCTCCATGACTCCACCTCCTTTGACTGCTGCTAAGGACATCTCAACAGGCTGAAGGTGCTCAATTTCAGTTTGTAATTGGGTGTTATCTACCCAATCCCTCTTACCGAACTGAAATTTAGACTTTTCCTCTCCTAAATGCAGACCTGATTTTTCTCCATCATGTGTGTGACCATTAGGGCTCAAAAATTTGTCATGGGAACTTAAGAAACTTCTACCTTCAAACCCTTCTTCATATGTAGTGTCAAAACCCTTGAGTGTGGTGTCCTTATGGAGCGTTGACCTCTTCCTTGTTGCTTGGGTTTTTGACCTTGTGCAATTCCAACTCTCTGTTTCCAAATCCATGAACACTTTGTAAAGGAAGGGCATCCCGGACATTCTCCGGGAGAGGTGTGTAGTGAAACATCAAATCTAGAGTCTTGGAAGACTTTGGAGTGGCTTCTTCTTTGATTGCCCTAGCTCAACGAGTTTCTCCACGGCTAGGGCGAGGGTTTCCATTGACCTTACTAATTCCTCTTGCATCTTCTTGAACCTTTCTAACTTGTCTTCCATGCTTCACAGGCTGGGAGGATGATGCTTTGATACCACTATAATGTCCCTTTTTAGGGGGACTCAGGAAATGACCAAGGAGCTGAGATGTAAAACTTAAAAATCAGATTAGTGAGCTGCTGTAGATGACTGATATCAGCTTTGCAACCTGCAAATTATGCCCTTCCTAGGGCAGCGACCTCCTTGGAAAAGTTAAACCCTTCAAAGGTGGGTTAAACCTTGTTAACACACTTTGATTCTTATGCCAAAAATATTAAGAAAACCCTCAACAAACACAATCAACTGTTAGAAATCAGAATTGAGCTTGGAAATAATTAATTTTGGAAACCCTTAACCAACGAACTTCAACAAGCTTGGAAAAATAGTAAATCACCTCCAAAATTCACGAAACTTGAGATCTTGGCTTTTAAAATATGGAGAATAAGATAATAAATTCAGATTGATCAACTTATCATCAACACATACTAAATAGTTCTCCCAAGTGGGTTGCTCCACTTCAAATAAATAGATTATTGATCCAAAAGAGATAAATCATGCAAGAAAATGATAATTTATTGCTCTCCAAACCAGCTTGCATACATAAATCCTTGTGGGAGGGTTTTCGTCCTCCACAAGCCCTCAATCAAGGGTTTTTGTCCTTGAGAAAGGTCCTCAATCAAGGGTTTTCGTCCTTGAGAAAGGTCCTTAATCAAGGGTTTTCATCCTTGAGAAAGGTAGGAAAGGTGCTTCACAAGCAAACCTTTACCAAGATATGAAAATTCACCAAAACATAATCCTCAAATGGCCAAACGACCTCCTTTTATAACCATAAGGGTGTAATGTCCCCTAAATGGGACATAATGAGAATTTGTAATGTCCCCTTTCTAGGACAAGCTAGAAAATGGAGAGATACTTGTCAAAGATTAGGCAAAGAATGAATAAACCCTTTTGTATCAACCTAAAATATCCCAATGTCAACTATTTTGAACCCAAATGGGGTTGGAACTAGCCAAGGTGGTGGGATAGATTGGAAGAAAACAATCGGAATTCAAACACATTCAAAACCAGATTTTACACAACTGGAAATTAATTAATATTCAAACCCTGAACTACTGCAATTTTCAAAAATTCATATATTTGGCTAGAGAAGTCCAAATGAGCTGAAACTTTGGATCTTGGGCCACAAAAATATGAAGAATAACATCCCAAAATCAGATTTCACACACCAACACGAAACCCTAATTTTTCCCTAAAAAGTAGGTCGCCCAACACATTTAGGGCATCAAATCAACTCCAAAAATTATAAAATTACTTTCTCCTTATTCCTCCTAATTTCTCCAACCAAATCCAATATTAATCTGATCCCAAACTGCAGATCTGAAATAAATATTTAATTAATGACAACCAGACAACTGAAATCTTCTAAAATTCATAACTTATTCAATACCCCATATTTTTGCATGAAATAAAGTGCATAATAAACTAGAAATGAAGAGCTTTCCAATGCACTATAGATCTGAATTTTTTGAGCAGTAAAACACCTCAAAACAAACCGGAAAAACTGATTCCAAGTCGCTAGGGTTAGAATAAATTATATAAATTAATTTCAGCTCATTCCTAGCTTTCCAATACACCCAAAATATCAGCCCTTACTCAGAAATAATTAATCACACACAACAGATTATAGATCTAGCACAAATGACCTCAAAACATGATAAAATAAACCCCAATCCAAGTTGCTTTGGCTCTAATAAATTGCAGCAACAATAATAGACACAAAGGTACCTCAAACCCTTCACCAAAATGCAGATTTACCCTCCAAATAAATGCGCCAACACTCTAAACAAGTCGCTAATGCTTAGAATGGAGAAACAATGCATAAACACACTCAACACAAGAGAGCACAATGAAGAGAACAATAGAGTCTTCAATATCTTCAACAATGGATCCAAATGAAGCTTACAATGAGAGAGCACAATGCAAGAACTAGGGCATACATCCCATTACTCCAAGCATGGAGTAAAATCAAATGATCAATCCAACATAACCCACTAAAGGAAATGCGACCTCCTTTTATAGAATTAAGGGTGCAACATCCAATGACCGACCTTTCCCCTTTTGGAGGGAAAACATAAACTCTCATTATAATAAAGTCTCTAATAAACTAAGACTATGTGCACTTTATTATTTTTAATTAAATAATAAAAACAACTATCCTATGTGCACATTTAAACTAACTTAAAGAGCCCTCCTTGTAGCGTTGGGCATACCAAGGGGTTACAAAATAGACAACAGACATCTCAGGACCATCTTCAAGCTTAATCCTCAAACCCATGAGAAGAGAGAATGGATTGAGGGTCTTTAGGTCTTCAATATCAACAATGTCCCAATAAGGGGACATTACATAATTGCATTCATATTTCTTCTAGTTCCCATTATGTGTTTGTTTGAGTCAATACTGACTCAATGGATGATGAATTCTACTTTATGTAATGGCATAAAAGTATTTTAAAATACTTTTAATGGTGAGTTGGGCATGAAGGCCTCTTATTTGGTTCAAAGACTTGTAATCCTTATGGGTCGTCCTTGATTGGAGAGCCTACATAGAGGTTAATGAAGAAATAGAATTACTTAAAGGTCGGCCTATGCATTGGGCTTTTATTTTGATGTTGGTGCCACTTGAGGATATATAAGGACATGAAGGATCATCGAAATGTTATGCATGTTTAGTTTAAGAATTGATTTCTTGGGTTTGTGCACAATGTGCTCTACTCTCCACTGAAGACGAAAACCTTTAGTGTGGCTCAACTTTGGGGATGAAAACCTCCATTGTTGGAAGATTGAAGAACAAACCCTCGTCAAGCTTGAGGGGAATCCCAAACGGGGGTTTCCAAAGTACTTTAAGGTGGTTTATTGCTGTTTTTTCCCCTTCTTACCTAGACGACTTGCATGGTGGAGGGTTTGGTTTCTTTGTAGGGCTGATTTAACTCTTTTGGTTTGATATTCTTGTTCAACATAATTTATAAGGCCGTAATTTGAACTTCGAAGAATTTTGGTGTGCATTTGATATTTTTCCTAGTTCTCGGTTTGGCTAGACTGCTGTTATAAATATTTAATTCCAGCTGTGATGATCAAATATTTCTTCAATCTTTTGATGTATTTGTGATGTATAAATATTGTCGTGGCTAGATAAATTATTTCGTGGCATTCTACATTGATTTGCATAGTGAAAAGTGGATTCAAATCTCATAGGCAGTTCGCTGCCCTAGGAGACTGCAGATTTTGTATTGGTTAATCATTCTAAGATATTCTCAGCTATTTTCAGTTTGTTGTGTGTGCTTGAGGGTGTTTTCAGATCAGATCTATTGTGGATAGTCGGTAAACCCCTTTTATCCGTTTTCAACCCTAAAAGGGACATTACGGGGTGCTTACAATGCAAATGATGGCCGACCCCTTAAGAAAAGTACTTTTTATTTTCTAATTGGTATTTGGAGCCTACATGCTCAAAATACTTTTATTTTCTAACTAAATAAGTTCTTCTATTGGAGCGCTAGGCTTCCCAATAGCAATACATGATAATAATAAAAACTACTAAATTATCATCAAGACATCATCAAAATCTTCCCCTTGCTCCCTTCCTTGGACCCACGGGGAGAAGAATGGGTCAAGGTCTTCAAGTGAGGCTAGTCTCCAAAAAGGGACATGACAGGCCCTTTTAAATGCATATTATCAAATTCATGGACTTTGGTGAGAACAAGGCTTGAGGTATTCTAACTTCCACTTCACGAGATAATGCCCCATTGTTTCTATTCTAATATGGAGAGAAGTTCAATAGTTTGTTAAGATTCTTGTCAAATTCCAAATGACAATGAGACAACATTTGAACAAAAACAAATTAAATGGCATCTTCATCAACATTTAGAGGCGAGAAAAAAAGGAGATTCTAAACATCTTAGATTTCTTGGAAGACTTTGGTCTCCAAAAATATCTTGGTCTTGGCTTCCACTATAATTCTACCCGAGACTTGTGGTACCCCATTTCATTGTAATGAAGTTGAAACCTCCACTATGGACCAATGGATGGTTCCTTATGCAGAGAACACCCAACTTATTAGATCGGTCTTGCAAGCTATATCAATTTATCTCCTCAATCTTTTGCCTATTCCAGACACGGTGGAAAAAAATGCTCTAGAAAATTTAGAGACAATTTTTGGGGTAGGTGTTGCCGATCAATTTAAACATCTTCTTATCCCTTGGTCCGGGTATGTTAAAGTAAAAAGATGGAGATCCTAATATTAAAAATATTGGTTACCTCTACAAAGTTTCTCACATGATCTTATGCACTTCTAGCATTTTCAAACATGCTTTGACCTCTGACTCTTCCCTAGGTCTTAGCAATCCGTGTAACTTCTTGCTCGTCTTTGGACCTTCTCCAGGTAACCACTCTATTTTTTTGCATTAGTTTCCTTAGATTTTGTAATGTCCCCATTTCTGAAGACCCTTAGCCTATACGTCCCCGTGGGCTTCGGGATGTGCAAGGGGAACATTTTTATTAAATAATTAAATATTATTGCCTGGAGCAATAATTATTTAATTATTTAATTATGAAAATTATTTAATTTAATTCCCAAAATATAAAAATTAAATGGGGAATTAATTAAATAAATATTTTAGGTGGCTTTTATTGATAAAATCACCCTTTGAAAAGGGGACGCCACACCTAGGGAAAACAAACTGCTTTTATTTAATATTTTCCCTCTCCTAGGGTTTTCGAATTTTGTGCCTCCTTGCTTATAAAAGGAGTGCTAGGGTCATTATTATTATTATGTTATGATGAACTTATTTTGATACTCCATGCTTGGAGTTGGGATGCATGCCCATTGATGCTTTCTCTCTCTCTCTCTCTCTTGCGTGGGAGATTGTATGGAGCTGGTTTGAGATTCAATTGAAGCATTTGTTTGTGAAATTCAAGTCCTTTGCTTTAGCGAAGTTTTAGATGAAGTTTACTATTGAAATCTGCATGTTTTACTGTAGCGATTCACTGTAGCATCACTGTAGCAGCTGGTTTGTGGCTACTTTTGCAAGTCGATTTGTTGGTGTTCTCCTTCTCTAAGCTTTGGCGACTTATCATTGATGATTGTGAGCTGTTTGTATACCATATATTGTATGAGGTCGACCAGCTTGGGTATAGATTGTTCTTTGAAGGAAATCGACTAAGATCTATGCATGTTTTGGTTTGATTATTATATGGAGTTGGCATGGGATCCATGTGTTTAGAAAACTGAATTTATCTGGTTTGTTTGCTGTTATTCCCTTGACCAGCGATCTCTTTTGGAGGTTCATGTTTGTTAATTGATAGATCTATCTTCCTTCTTAACAGCAACGCCATCTAGGAATGAATTTTGAATAGTTTAATGCATGTTTGGGGCTCTAAATATTCAGCGAACTGACCCCTGTTGCAGCGATCTCTTTCAGAGCAATACAGTGATAGTATTTGACATGATTGTGATCTGGGTTTGGTGTGGATAAAGCTGCTGTGTTCTCCTATAACCAGCGACTTCACAAGGTAATCTTCTGAGTGTTTTGAGGCATGATTAAGCTTCTTAATTGGCAGCGACTTATTGTAGAAGTTTGGTAAACTTCTAAAGAGTCTTGCAATACATTAAATGCTCCAACAAACAGAGGTTTAAGCCTGTTACAACGATCCATAACAAGAAGGCCCAGATTGATATTTATTTCATGCATATTGAGCAGCGAGTTTATCTAACATAGTATGAAGTTTGGGTGATCTCTGGATGAATGTCATTTTGTGTGGGTGAATTTGGATCAGATTTAGAGATCTTTGCAGCTGTGCATGACCTTCATATTTATTGGAAAGCAATCTGATTTCCTGAGTCTCATTTGGGCCCACTGGGAATTAATTGCTTAAGATATTTGGTAGATAATATATTATGAATGTATGGTCGTGGACTGATTGGGTTTGATGATTCTTTATATAGATCTATATATGAAATATTAGATCAATATTGCAGCGACTGGTATTAGAAGTTTAACGCTGGATTTGTATGCTCTAATTGGTCATCATTGGCTGAGTGTTGTGTAAAGATTTTTAGAGTAATTCCAGTATTCATTTACAGCAGTATACATTGTGGAATTTAGTTGATAAGTTAAGACCATTAAACCCTTATCCTCGGGTTTATTGAGTCAACTACTCAACTGGTTTCAAGTGGTTTGCTACCTTCAGTTGATTGGTGTATTGAAGGATTGTTGATTTTGCATATTTTCTATTGATCCCGGAAGGGGATATTACAGATTTTTAGGCGCCTATTCATCGGTGATAGTCAAGTCCTCAATATGCCTTATATTCTCAGCACTTGCGTTGCTTTCCTCTCTTACAAGAAAGTTAGTAAGCTTAGTCTCCAGATAAGGGCTTCCCTCTAAACAATGTTGTCGGTTCTTAGCCAACTCTTTTGTTGACTCCACTGTAGCACCTTTTGACCCGTCTTGGTTAACAAAGTTTGAGCTGCCTTCGTCGGGAAGGGGTAAGTGCCACACAATCTTAATTCACGTGTGATTAGTGAGTGGTGGACTTGCTGGTTCTATTTGCTCTCTTTTTCCTCAGTTTTTGCTTTGGCTTGTGCTTGATCCTCTAATGGAAAGTTATTGGTTGCCTCCAAAAGTATCTACCTTTATGCTCTTTGCTCCGTCTGCTAAGACGACATGGTGGAGGGTTTGGTATGTTGTAGGGCTGATTTAACTCCTTTGGTTTGATATTTTATTTTAACATAATTTATAAGGCCGTAATTTGAACTTTGAAGAATTTTGGTGTGGTTTTTTCCTAGCCCTCGGTTTGGCTGGACTGCTGTTATAAATATTTAATTCCAGCTGTGATGATCAAATATTTCTTCAATCTTTTGATGTATTTGTGATATACAAATATTGTCGTGGCTAGATAAATTATTTTGTGGCATTCTACATTCATTTGCATAGTGAAAAGGGGATTCAAATCTCATTGGCAGTTCACTGCCCTAGGAGACTGCAGATTTTGTATTGGTTATTTTTTTTGGAATTTGGTAAACAGTGCGGGTCTTGAAAGGACCCACATCCTTTTACAACGAGCCCATACGGCTAGATATAGCAAGATAAAACAAATGTACAACTAGACAAAAGTCAGAAGGCTACATATCAATCATATCAATCATATTTTTGAGAACATTAACAACTTCCATATCAGCATTATCAACAGACTTTTCAGCAAGAGTGATAAATTTAATGCACCCATTGTGAAGACTAGCCCAGGTGCCATCAGTATACTCCTTCCAATTTTTAATGACAGTAAATTTTTTCTTGATATTCCCAAGGACTTTGTGAAGCAGCTTAGAGATGTCAATCTTGGAATTATCATCGGTGGTAGGAGGAACGAAGTGATCCTCAAGGCAACAAGCAGTCGGTCACCTCCATTCCTCGTCCTCCGGGCGTTCGGCGACGTGGACAAAGTCATCAAGCATTTGCATCCTCCGGATGCACCGTTTTCTCACTTGCACCGAGAGAGAGAGGGGGAATGCTTGCAAGAGTGGATAGGGGAATCGGGGTAAGCATTAGTTAAATTGAGAAGAACCTCGGGAATGGAACCTTCACCAAAGACAAACCAAATCCGTTGCGAGAATGCGAGGGGAAGCGGGAGACACTTTTGTCGAGGGAGAGGAAGTCAAGCGGGGGAGAAGAGGGAGGGGAGTGAGCGGCGGGGAAGAAGTGGCTTCACGGTGGTCTCGTGATTTCCACTTCGAGTCGGAATCCGGCGGGAGGTTAAGGTGGCGACGGAGGCGCCGCGTCGGGATGGGCGGGGAGGTGGAGGAGGGCACGGCGGCGCGTTAAACCAACGAGAGGAGGAAAGTGGGACAGAGAGCGGGCATCTCGCAGCAGTTTTAAAAAGCAAACACAATAAACCTTGGTCACCAACACTAGCCTTTTTGATAGATAAATCCAAAGATTGGAACAAGAAATTGGCTAAATTCACCTTGAGACCATTATGGAAATGGGCCAAAATGAAAAGCTGAGGGCCAAATACTATCTTATAGCTGCCTTCAAGCGTAAAATAACTCATGACCTACTCACCAATGCGATCCCAAGGAGCTTTCAGAGAAACCCGTTCATAGCCAAACTGGTACATATATACCCTTTCTTTTCTCTTTGCCAGGAAGTCCTCCAATTCCGCTTTCAAGGACCGTTTGAAATAGATATCCCTTTTTGCGCAGTAAGCCCGTTCGTGCAATGCAATGCTCTTAGTGGAAATTTTGAATTGAATCTTGCCAACTTTCACATTACCCCTTTTCCACGAGGATAAAATGCTGCTGGACACCAACACCGAATAACCATAGAATTGTTCGATAAATGGTGTAACCCCTTCTCCTCAAGTGATTCCAAACCTCCACATCCTTCTTCAATTCTTCGTAGTTAGTAGGCTCAATTTGCACCAATGCACCCCCATTGATAACAAAGTCGAATAGATTTGAAAAAAGACGATGTGAAAATGAGAGATTAAACGGGCCTTAATAAAATTTCGTTTACCCACTACGTGCCACATGATACAAAGACTACTCCCATTTATGATTAGAAATGATAATAAAAAACTTTACATATGAGATCTTGGCTTCCCACGTGCTAAGATTATGATTCAATAAGATCACCGTCAAATCATAATTAAAACAATCACCGCCAACATTGGAATAGAAATTAGAAAGGGTAGCGTTGCTACCAGTACAAGTAAGACTCAAAAAGACAAAGCGAAACATGCTCCTTCTAATGGTTTTTAGGATAATCATCAACAAAGGCCTTTAGGATCAATTCAAATAAATTCCCAATCTGAGTCTACTTAATCACATTGGAGGCTCCAATGTTAGCTAACAAATCTGCAACCCTATTGCCTTCCCTAAATAAATGTTGATTCTGGATATTGCAGAATTGGGATTGTATCTGCGTGAACTTTGTTATAATGTCACTAATGTTTAAGCCGGCCACACCCTTATTGTTTAAAAGATTGATTAGATTGAGGGAATCACTCTCAACAATGAGATTTATTTTGCTAAAACTAGTGGCAAATTCCATACCTTTTAAAATGGCAAGGGCTTCTGATTTGTGATTAGTTCCCTTACGAAAGTTGATAGCGGTGGTTGTCGTCTGACAATGTGATCGGTATTAACCTTGAGCCAGCCTAAAGGCGGAGGGGACCAGAAGGTACTGGCTCTTAAAGGTGCTGAACTTGGGGGTTGTAAAGGGATTTGGAGTTGCTGCAACCACTTCCCTTTCAAGTTGAGAGAGATTCTGCATTTTTTGCTGCTTCCAATGTAGCAATTCAAATTATCTTGGAGGCCAGCCATGACTAAAGTAAAAACCTAATGGGGAGTAACCTGTTGAAGCCAAGTTTGAGAAAATGTCAGGCCCTCCGAGCGTAGGGGTAGGGGAAGATAAGCTGCCTTGCAAAAAAATTACCGAGATCGAATGGGGCCATATCCTAGAATCCTCCATATAAGAAAAAGGAAGATATTGTGTCGACTGCAAGAACTTCAGATTTTCAACCAGTTGTAGCTGGATTGGACTTGCCGCTTCCCAGCCGGAATACACCAACTCTCGGTAGGAGTAATCAATATAGTTGTTGACAAACTTCTCACATAACCTTGACAACTTATGTCTTATAGGATCCTAGATTGAATCAGAGGATAAAGCCCTGATAAACTCAACTAAGGCTTCCGTGTTATCAGTGCCGAGCATCTTGGCTTCACCTGTTTCTCAAAAAGATATGAGGAGTGCTGAAATCACCAACTATGATCCACTGGAGGTGCTTGCAAGTGGTGTTAAATTCCAGAATTCTCTTCCAAAATTTTTCCCTCAAATTTCCCGGTTTAGGGGCATTAATATTAGAGTTGCCAATGAGGCTTGCAGAGACAAAGGAGGAAATAGGCCATAACCATTTAAGCTGATTATCCACTTTTACTTTGGTTTCCTTCAGCATCAAATTATCAAGGTTATGTTTAAGTCTAAAGTCTTTGAGGATTCTTTTTTCCTGGGGCACCTTTTGTCCCCATGCATTCCAAGAGAAAATCTTCATTTCTTCGATCTGGGTTTACTCCCACCTGGCATAGTAAGGAGACCCTACGTACCCTGAGCTATATTTTGAAATGATTCCTCTTGAAGCTTGGCTTGATTGGTGTGTCTACCTTTTCCTTTCTTGAGGCCCACATCCAATTTCAGCTTGGCACAATTCCTAGTATTCTTTGTAGGAACCGAGGTCCTCGACAGAGAGGCAGAGGAAGAGAAAAGGGCATTTTCCTTAAGAGGGAGCGAGACACAAAAGATGAAGCAGCGAGGAAGAACCAAGAGGAACACGACGAAGAATCGACTCCGAGAAGAGGTCGAAGGGAAGGGGAAGAGGGAGGAGAGGAGACAATCGGGGAGGAGCCAAAAAGAGGGAAGGTAAGGGAATGTCCAGAGAGGGAGAAGAGGGAGCGGTGTGAGCGGTGGCGACTCGAGATGCAACATGAGTTGACAAGGAATCCAATAATGGGGAAGCAGAAGGAGGGGGGAGTGGAACAACGGAAGCCGTGATTTCACCCTTAGCTTGAAGAACCGTAAAAGGGTTCGAAGTGCGATCTCTGTGTGACTTTGGGGATGAACTTGCCTTTGTTCTTTGGAGTGTGAACTGCTCCTTTGGTTTAGGAGTTGGCTTGGAAGGGAAAGCTTGAGCACGATGCCCAATACTTTTACAGTTTGTGCAAGCCTGAGGAATATATTCATACTCAATGGGATGAACCCAGGTACCAAGATCGATTGGAGTTCAATGGAAGAAGGAAGAGGCAAGCTAATGTCAGCATTGACACAAAATCTAGCATGGATAAATCTAGAGCCTGCTTTCATTGCTTGATCAATAACTATTAAAGAACCAATGGACAGAGCAACACCTTCAATGACAACCGAGTGCCAAAACTCCAAGGGGAGCTCTAGGAGACGAACCCAGATTGGTGCCTGGGTCATGGCTTCAATTTTAGCATTGAATCTGGGAGTCCAGCGTCGGAGATAAAAACCCCTTCTACCAAAAAACCAAGGACCCCCAACAAAGCTCTAACAAATTCTTATTTATGAGAAAAAGTAAAGAGCATAAATCCATTGGAAAGCGCAACAATGTCAACTGGGCCACAAGGGGACCATTTAATACGTACCCATTTCGAATCTCCTCCAAAGGTGGTTTGGGACCCATTAGTTTACCGATCAATGACAACTCCTCAAGCTTGTGTCACCGCACCGATCGAGGCAGAATTTGTAAGGATAAAGTCCCATCAATGCTCAGAGGTTGCGGCTTCCCAAGAGGGGGAAATCGACGTCTTAGCAGCAAGAACGTTCTTCCAAGAATACGCTAGTATACCCGCAGAGCCGTCGGTGAGGTCATGAGGATGGTTAGGGGTCGGCCTATCCAGATTCAACTTTGAAGTAAACCGATCCACAATAAAATTCAAAAAATTGCGAACGGGTAGAGAAAAATTTAAAGGTTGATTCTATATTGGTTAATCATTCTAAGTAAGATATTCTCGGCGATTTTCAATTTGTGTGTGTGCTTGAGGGTTTTTTCGGATCGGATCTATTGTGGATGGTCGGTAAACCCCTTTTATCCGTTTTCAACCCTAAAAGGGACATTACAGGGGTGCTTACAATGCAAATGATGGCCGACCCCTCAAGAAAAGTACTTTTAATTTTCTAATTGGTATTTGGAGCCTACATGCTCAAAATATTTTTATTTTCTAACTAAATAAGTTCTTCTATTGGAGTGCTAGGCTTCCCAATAACAATACATGATAATAATAAAAACAACTACTAAATTATCATCAAGACATCATCATAATCTTCCCATTGCTCCCTTCCTTGGACTCACGGGGAGAAGAATGGGCCAAGGTCATCAAGTGAGGCTAGCCTCCAAAAAGGGACATGACAGGCACTTTCAAAGGCATCAAATCAGATTCATGGACTTTTGGTGAGAACAAGGCCGAGGTATTCTAACTTCCACTTCACAAATAACACCCCTGCTTTGTTTCTATTCTAATATCGAGAGAAGTTCAATAGTTTGTTAAGATTCTTGTCAAATTCCAAATGACAACGAGACAACATTTGAACAAAAACAAATTAAATGGCATCTTCATCAACATTTAGAGGCGGAAAAAGGAGATTCTAAACATCTTAGATTTCTTGGAAGACTTTGGTCTCCAAAATATCTTGGTCGTGGCTTCCACTATAAAGCTACACGAGACTTGTGGTACCCCATTTCATTGTAATGAAGTTGAAACCTCCACTATGGATCAATGGATGGTTCTCTTAATGCAAAGAACACCCAACTTATTAGATCAATCTTGCAAGCTATATCAATCTATCTCCTCACTCTTACGCCTATTCCAAGCAAAGTGGAAAAAAAATGCTCTAGAAAATTTAGAGACAATTTCTGGGGTAGGTGTTGCTGATCAATTTAAACATCTCCTTATCCCTTGGTCCGTGTATGTTAAAGTAAAAAGATGGAGATCCTAATATTAAAAATATTGGTTACCTCTACAAAGTTTCTCACATGATCTTATGCACTTCTAGCATTTTCGGACATGCTTTGACCTCGACTCTTCCCTAGGTCTTAGCAATCCGTGTAACTTCCTACTCGTCTTTGGACCTTCTCCAGGTAACCACTCTATGTTTTTGCATTAGTTTCCTTATTTTTTAGGGGCCTATTCATCGGTGATAATCAAGTTCTCAATACGTCTTATATTCTCAAAGCACTTGTGTTGCTTTCCTCTCTTACAAGAAAGTTAGTAGGCTTAGTCTCCGGATAAGGGCTTCCCTCTAAACAATGTTGTTGGTTCTCACCAACTCTTTTGTTGACTCCACCGTAGCACCTTCTAATCCGTCTTGGTTAACAAAGTTTGAGCTGCCTTCGTCGGGGAAGGGGTAAATGCCACACAATCTTAATTCACTTGTTATTAGTGAGTGGTGGACTTGCTAGTTCTATTTGCACTCTTTTTCCTCAGTTTTGGCTTTGGCTTGTGCTTGATCCTCTAATGGCAAGTTATTGGTTACCTCCAAAAGTATCTACACTCATTTTGGAGACTTTCGTTTCAATGTTTTTAAAAAAATGATGTTTTATACTCTCGACCCTAAATATCAATATAATTATTCTTATCTTTGGTCAACATCTAATAGCTTTACTTAAAACATTTTATTTATGTTTTTGTTAGAAGATGTGAACAGAGAAAGAATGAAAAGTAATGAAATGCACACATTGTAGATTGTGTGTTTGCTAGTTTATTATGCAAGAGATAGTTACAAAATGTTTGAGGTGGTTATAACCATGCATTGGTTAATACACAACTAAAAGAGTTTTAATAATAAAGAATAAGCCTTACAGTCTAATACCTCCTCTTATGGGTTACAGTGATTTAAAGCGAAAAACATTCATACTGAAAGAAGATTAAATTAAGAGAACCAAACAAGGCCACACATTCCTCGTAAGATTTCTCTTTAAAAATAGTTCTTTGACCAAGTAGAGCTCCATCCAGTTGCCTCATAACCTTTGTAAAAGTGTAGTTCCCGAGTTGAATTCCCAACTTCCTAGATTCCATCTCCCCAAACTCCCGAATTATGAGCCTGCCTAATTATTGGACAACGATCCATATTGAGCTACATCCGTAGTGCTTGAACAAGTTGTCTAATGACTCTCGTAAGGGTATAGTACCCAAAATCCACAAACTCTTGAACTAATTGGGTAGCCATCCATGTTGAGCTTCATCTACACTAGATCCCTTCTTGTCTTCAAAGTGTGGGCTTCTATAAAATACGTATTTTTCATTGGTGATTTCCTTACCATTTTTAGCATCCGGTGGATCTTCAACAAGGACATATTAACCACCTTTGATTTGTCTTTCATTTGGAGTTTTTACTTTCCAGGTATGAAATTTGAGGCCAAAATATTTGTCTAATGAAATTTCCCTTCTTAGACAAAATAACTTAGGAAATAACCCTCTCCAAAAAATAAAATGACAAAAATTAATGCAGCGAAGGAAGTATAATTTAAAATTTTGAATACTTGAATTTTTGATTTCATACACAGAAATTCATGCAACTGAGATTTCAAAACTTTTTTTTTTTTACAGCAAAGAAAGGTAAGTGTATGAGGCAAGTCTATACCCTGGATTACTGGTTGTGACGGAAAATCACTTAACTATGTGCCCTAGCAGCAAATGACCCTTGCAAAATTACAAATTTTAAAATGTGTGATTGTATTTTCTTTGTTTTTCCCTAAATACCTTTGAAAATCATGTTTTTTCTCTTCCTTGTGATTTTGGAATGTGTTTTATGCAAAAAGCATACCCTAATTCATGTTTTTCTTTGGTGCATTCAACCTGTCCTGTTTTTTTCTATAAATGTCTTATTTTCATGCTCTAACTAGACGAAAAAATATCCTTTAAAAATGTCAACTTATTATATTTGTGCCCTAGCACTTTGAAATGCCCTCAAATTCGTCCGAAAATACAACAAAAATTGTGCCCTCTGTAATGTCCCCAAATGGACACAATGGAATTCTCAATAGAATATGCTAATGACCCCGTTGAAATAAAATCGCAAATCTGAAATATAGGCTGTGTTACAGCAGTAGAAAAAGGGTTTGAAACCCCACAAAATACCCAAAAAGTGCTTGATAAATTTCTGGAAATGCTCCCCACAAATCTGATATAAAATATAATATTTTTGGCTCCTTAAAACCCTGCAAACAGCCCCAAACTGGGTCGCTCCAGCTGAGAATAAATGGTTCTAAAAACCTGATTTTTGTTCCTGAATCTTCTCCAACAAAAATAGCAAATTTTAGGAAGAGTTTCCGTTCTTCCTTCACCTTTTCTGAGGGTTTTCGTCCTCAGAAAATTGCAGCAGCAGCTCACAAGCTCACAGCTCAAAATAGAAAATATGAAGTCATAGAATGAGAGCCCAAACAAGTCGATTTTCTCCTTAAGGGAAAGAAGAGACCCTAAAAACACCTCCCAAGGCAACCAATCCACATGCAACAATTTTTTAATATCTTTTACCCCCAAAAGTCCTCCTAGACCAAGTCACAATTTCTCATGGGGGAATATAAAAATATAAAGGGCCTTTTAATAATCTCAAGTGCCCCCTTACAAGGTGACCCAAGTCGCATTTCTCCCCTAGGAACATTATAAAATGTGATTGCACCCCTTTTTATGACTTAGTCTAGACATAATATTAAGTTACTAAAATTATTATAAGTGCTTACATAATTTTCTTTGCTAATGGCACTTTATAATAATTATAGATAACTTAAGTCACCCTTATATTTCCCTTTGGCCGTTGGGTAGACAAAATAGGCCAAGGGTCTTCGCCAATGTTATTTTAGAAAGAGGGACATTTCAGTCCTCCCTTCCTCAAATTGCTTGCCCACAAGCAATTTCAAATTTGGATGCTCTAAAATTTCAGCACCCTCCCATGTTGCATCTTCAAGAGGTAACCCCTTCCATTGGATCAAGTATTCTCTGATAATTCTATTTCTCAACCTCTTTTCACGAACCTCCATGATAGCTTCCGGTTCCAAGACCAACTTGCCTTCATCATCAAGAGGAGGCAATTCCATGGAAGGAGAAATATGCTGCCCCAAAGCCTTCTTTAAGCATGAGACATGAAACACATTATGGATTTTGCTTTGAGCTGGAAGTTCAAGCTCATAGGCAACCTTCCCAACCTTCCTTACAATCTTATGGCCATAAAACCTTGGCTTCAACTTCTCCGATCCTTTCCCTTTGAGGGAAGATTGTCTATATGGTTGTAGCCTCAAAAACCATGTCCCCTACCTCAAATGACCTCTCTATCCTTCGCTGGTCCGCATATAATTTCTGCTGATTTTGTGCATGTGAGAGGTTATCTTTGAGTGCTTTTAATATATCTTGGCTTTGCTGCACCAAGTCCCTAGCTCCCGGCACTCTACTATCAGGTAGAACAACATCCACAAAGGAAAATGCATCGTAACCATATAAAGCTTTGAAGGGAGACATACCAATAGACATGTGGTAGGTTGTATTGTAGCAAAACTCCCCGAATATAACAATTTAGCCATGCATCCTCTGTCTTGTAACATAGCTCCTTAGATACCCCTCTATCCATTTGTTAACAATCTCGGTTTGCCCATCTGTTTGTGGATGGTAGCTAGTGCTAGGGGTCAATTTGTACTTGCAAGATGGAAGAGTTCTTGCCAAAAAGAACTTAGAAATCTGTTATCCTTGTCACTCACAATATTCTTAGGCAGCCCATGAAGTTTGAAAACTTCTCTAAAAAAATTCCAGCCACCAAGGGTCCATCATACTTAGTTGGTAGTGGAAAAAATGTGCATATTTGGTTAATCTATCCACTACAACATAAAGGACGCTTTTACCTTGCACCGGCGGAAGTCTTGTAATGAAGTCCATGGAAACACTCTCCCATTTTTGAGTCGGAATAGGTAGGGGCTGTAAAAGACCCGCTGGAAATTCATGCTCCGCCTTACATTGTTGACACGTGAGACACTCCCTTATGTGTTGGAGTACCTCCCCCTTGAGACCTTTCCATACAAACTTTTCTTTGATTTGTTTGTACGTTTTGAAGTAACTTGGATGACTGGCCAAGGGTGAATCATGCATTGCTTCCAATATTTTATGCTTTACCTTGGATTCCAGCACCAAAAAGACCCTGTCCTTGTATAATATCAAGCCATCCACTACCTTGTACTTCTCATCTTCAATCCCACCCTCAAGAACATTGCTAGCAAACTGATTTTTTGCATATTCAGCTGTTATAACAGCCCTCCAATCCGCTGCAATTTCTGACATAGAGCAGCAATATGGCTTCCTAGATAAAGCATCCGCTACAATATTATTTTTGCCTTTAACAAATTCAATTTCAAAGTCAAAAGACTGAATTTTGCTCACCCATTTTTGTTGTCTGTCATTCAAATCAGATTGGCTGAGAAAATACCTTAGGCTATTGTGATCTGTCTTCACCACGAATTTGCCACAAACAAGATATTGCCGAAACTTAACCAAAGCGTGCATGATTGCTAGCATTTCCTTGTCATAGATGGAGTACTTCTCAATCTCCTTTAGTTTCCTGCTCTCAAAAGCAATGGGATGTTTGTTTTGCATTAAAACAGCCCCAATACCTTCACCGGATGCATCACATTCCACCACAAAGGGAATAGAGAAATCTGGAACAACGAGTACGGGGCATGTACTCATCACTTTTTTTAAGTTATCAAATGCCTCTTGGGCTGTCCTAGACCAGCTGAAAGCTCCCTTCTTCGTCAAATCAGTCAAAGGAGCTGCAAGTTGAGAGAAACCTTTAACAAACCTCCTGTAATAACTGCATAGTCCCAAAAATCCCCTCAAATGTGTCATGGTGGTGGGTGGAGGCCAATCCAAGATGGCCATGATCTTTGTTGGTCCACATGAACACCTTGGGCATTGATAATATGCCCCAAGTAAAGAATTTCAGTCACGCCAAGCTCACATTTTGATTCTTTGGCATAGAGTGATTGCTGCCCCAAAATACCCAACACAATATCCAAGTGTTGAAGGTGTTCATCCCATGATTTACTGTATACCAAGATATCATCAAAGAAAACCAATACGAACTTCCTCAAGTGCTCTCTAAAGACATGATTCATGCAAGATTGAAATGTAGCAGGAGCATTAGTCAATCCAAAAGGCATTACAAGAAATTCGAAGTGGCCAAAATGACACCTAAATGCAGTCTTGTAGACATCCTCTTTCCTTACCCGGATCTCAAGTCAATCTTGGAAAAGTAGATAGCTCCATGTAGCTCATCAATTAACTCATCAATTCTAGGTATGGGGTACCTATTTTTGATGGTTCTCTTATTCAACAAGCGGTAATCAATACACATCCTCATTGTCCCATCTTTTTTTTTCACAAGAACCATTGAAGATGCAAAGGGGCTTGAGCTAGGCCTTATGTGCCCCATTTCCAACAACTCCTTAATAGCTTTTTCAATCTCCTCTTTGTATGCTCTAGGATGGCGGTAAGGAGTGGTGATAATGGCCTTAGTACCTGGTTCTAATTCAATAATGTGCTCAAAACCTCTATCTGGAGGTAACCCATGAGGAAGATCGTCAAATACCTTGGCATGCTTGTCACGAGATAGTTTGGATGTCTTCATGATATTGCTGCTGCTCCAAAATCTGATCTGCAGATGTGATAAGACACTCTGCTGCCCAAGAAACCTGCCCTCTATGAAAGGCTCTTTCCATCCTCTTAGTGGTCACTACCACAGGAGCATCATTAGCCATGTCATGTAGTACTATTTCTTGCCCTACTGATCTGAATTTCAGCTCCATTGTTTGGTAGTTTTGAGTGAATTCCCCAAGAGAATGCAACCATTGTACACCCAAGACTACATCCGTTTCACCAATACCCACCACATAGAAGTCATCCGTCACCATGTGCTTACCAAGTGTGATTTTCAGCTGTGATATCTTCTTAGTGCAAGGGATGGTGAAGCCATCCACTACTGTAACATTAAATCCCTTAAAATCCTCTAATGGCAGCCCCATTTTTGCAACTAAATCAGCATCAATAAAATTATGTGTTGCACCACTATCAATTAGAACAGTGACTCTTTTACCTTTTAGTTCCCCTCTAACACGAAAAGGGTGATACCTTGGAGCCCCGGATAGTGTGGCAAGAGTACTATCCAATTGATTGTCTTCTTCTTTGCTTTCTTGCTCTTCGTCTTCATGGTTCTCTTCCTTGTCTATTTCTTCTTCCTCTCCATCAGAAATAACTTCAATGTAATGCACTTGGCCCTTGCCTAAGCAACGGTGCCCTGGTCTTTGCAATGGAAGCAAAGATTCTTTCTTCTCAACTCATTTCTCGAACTCTCAGCATCTTTGCTCCTAGGAAGCTCTCTTTGGTAACTTGTACTTTGCTGAAATGGCTTCTTTGCTTGATTAATAGGGGCTGTTCTTGACTGCCCTTGAAAAGTGTGCCTTGGCTGCCCCAAATAACTTGGTTTAGATTGTCCAAGGGGCTGATTTTTACCCCTAACTGCTGTAGATTCCAGATTTAGAGATCTTTTATTGCATCTTGGAGAGAAGAGGGTTCAAAAGCCTTCACCAACCCCTTAAGAGGTTTGGTTAAGCCTTCCATGAATAGCACTACAAGTCTTCTCTCACTTACATCGGAAACCATGACTGCCAACTTCTGAAAATCAGCCACATATTTCTCAACAGTAGACTCTTGTTTCAGCTGTGCTAATTCACGAAAGTGCACTTCTGGATCCTTCCTATCAAACCTTTCAACCAACCTTTGACTAAACTCCTCAAGTGTGGTGATGGAGCCATGCCCTTGAGTCACAATACCATGATACCACCATTCGTGAGCTACACCATCCAAGTGAAGAGTGACGAACTTGAGAGCTTCTTCTTCGTACATAGGATTCAATGAAAGGTAGGTATCCAATTTTTGCAGCCATGCCCTTGCAGAGCATTTGTCGGTACCATCATAGGTAGGAAGAGTGATTTTCCCCAATCAAGTGCTGGATGTCTTTTCTTGGTTCCGGTTGTTGATTCACCCTCTTTCTTGGTCCTTCATTCTTTCTTAGTTGGCAAAAGTCTCTAAATGAAAGAAGGTCTCTTGTGTGAGGGTTCAATGATGCATACTCATCCCCATACAAATTAATTTCATCCACAAATCCATGAACAGGTGGCTGCTCTCTCTCTTCTTGTGGCTCCTCTCTCTGAAGGAAACTTGCACGAAAGAACCTAGAAGAGTTCTTGTGTGAATCTCTTTCCATATGTAATGTAGAAGAGCTGCCCTCACCTTGATTGCCATGACCCCCTTGAGGGTTTTGTCTGCTGAAATTTGTTCCTTGTAGAGCCCTTCCCAAATCTGCAATGGCTCCAACTATGGAGTCTCTAAGATCCCTTTGTGAGTCCAACAATCTGTTATGTATCTCTCTGTTGCCCCTAGTAAAAATCTCATTTATGTAACTTAATTCATCATTAGGAGGTGCTCTTTCTTCCTCATCCATCCCTCCTCTTCTTGGTGTTCTCCTCTGATAATGGTTCCTAAAATGGTCTTCACCCCTATCCATACAAATCTGAAATCTGAATCTTACTTCTACAGGCTAGGAGGAAACTTGCTTTGATACCACTGTAATGTCCCCAAATGGACACAATGGAATACTCAATAGAATATGCTAATAATCCCGCTGAAATCAAATCCCAAATCTGAAATATAGGTTGTGTTACAGCAGTAGAAAAAGGGTTTGAAACCCCACAAAAATACCTAAAAAGTGCTGAATAAATTTATGGAAATGCTCCCCACAAATCTGATAAAAATATAATATTTTTGGCTCCTTAAATCCCTGCAAACAGCCCCAAACTGGGTCGCTCCAGCTGAGGAATAATGGTTCTAAAAACCTGATTTTTGTTCTTGAGTCTTCTAACAAAAAAGTAAATTACAGGAAGAGTTTCCTTTCTTCCTTCACCTTTTCGAGGGTCTTCGTCCTCAGAAAATTGCAGCAGCAACTCACAAGCTCACAGGTCAAAATAGAAAATATGAAGTCATAGAATGAGAGCCCAAACAAGTCCGTTTTGTCCTTAAGGGAAAGAAGAGACCCTTAAAACAACTCCCAAGGCAACCAATCCACATGCAACAATTTTTTAATATCTTTTACCCCCAAAAGTCCTTTCGGACCAAGTCACAATTTCTCATGGGGGAATATAAAAAAATAAAAGGCCTTTTGTAATGTCCGCTTCTTGGGACATTGTTGAAATTGAAGACTTGAAGACCCTCAACGCATTCTCTTTTCTTATGGGTTTGAGGATTGAGCTTGAAGATGGTCCTAAGATGTCTGCGTCTATTTTGTATCCCTTGGCATGCCTTGCGTTACAAGTAGGGCTGTTTAAGTTAGATAAATGTGCACATAGGATAGTTGCTTTTATTATTTAATTAAAAATAATAAAGTGCACATAGTCTTAGTTTATTAAATATTTTATTATAATGAGAGTTTATGTTTTCCCTCCAAAAAGGGAAAAGGTCGGTCATTGGATATTGCACCCCTTAGTTCTATAAAAGGAGGTCACATTTCCTTTAGTGGGTTATGTTGATTGAACTTTTGAATTTACTCCATGCTTGGAGAAATGGGATGTATGCCCTAGCTCTTGCATTGTGCTCTCTCATTGTAAGCTTCATTTGGATCCATTGTTGAAGATATTGAAGACTCCATTGTTCTCTTCATTGTGTTCTCTTGTGTTGAGTGTGTTTATGCATGGTTTCTCCATTCTAGCATTGGCGACTTGCTCTAGGGTGTTGGCGCAATTATTTGAAGGATAAATTTGCATGTTGGTGAAGGGTTTGGGGTACTTTTGTGTCTATTGTCACTGCTGCAATTTATTAGGGCCAAAGCGACTTGGATTGGGGTTTATTCTATCATGTTTTGAGATCATTTGTGCTAGATCTATAATCTGCTGTGTTTAATTAATTATTTCAGAGCAAGGGTTGATGTTTTGAAGTGTTTTGGAAGGGTAGAAAGAGCTGGAATTTATTTATATAATTTATTCTAACCCTAGCGACTTGGTTTCAGATTTCGGGGTTGTTTTGAGGGGGTTTTAATGTTCAGAAAATTCAGATCTATAGTGCATTAGAAAGCTCTTAATTTCTAGTTTATTATGCACTTTATTTCATGCAAAAATATGGAGTATTGAATGAGTTATGAATTTTAGAAGATTTCAGTTGTCTGCAAGCTATCTGGTTGTTATTAATTAATATTTATTTTAGATTTGCAGTTTGGGGTCAGTTTAATATTGGATTTGGTTGTAGAAATTAGGAGGAATAAGGAGAAAGTAATTTCATAATTTTTGGAGTTGATTTGATGCCCTAAATGTGCTGGGCGACCTACTTTTTAGGGCAAAATTAGGGTTTCGTGTTGGCTGTGCGAAATCTGATTTTGGAATGTTATTCTTCATATTTTTGTGGCCCAAGATCCAAAGTTTCAGCTCATTTGGACTTCTCTAGCCAAAGATATTAATTTTTGAAGTTTCAACTATTTTGGGTGCAATTTTAATTAATTAACTGCTGTTATAAAATCAGATCTGGAAAAGATTAGTTTTCTAATTGGTTCTCCCATCTAACCCATTACTTTGGCTTACTCCAACCCCATTTGGGTTGTATTAAAGCTGACATTGGTTTATTTGAGGTCGAACTAAGATGATCTAATCTTTCTAGAGTTGATTTGAGTTAATTAATTTGCAGATTTAAATAATATCCCCTTTGGGATATTACACCTTTTAATAATCCCAAGTCTCCCCCTACAAGGTGACCCAAGTCGCATTTCTCCCCTAGGAACATTATAAAATATGATTGCACCCCCTTTTATGACTTAGTCTAGACATAATATTAAGTTACTAAAATTATTATAAGCGCTTAGATAATTTTCTTTGCTAATGGCACTTCATAATAATTATAGATAACTTAAGTCACCATTATATTTCCCCTTTGGCCGTTAGGTAGACAAAATAGGCTAAGGGTCTTCGCCAATGTTATTTTAAAAGAGGGACATTTCACCCTCAAATGGTTTTTTTCTGCATCTTCGCAATGGCATCAACTACATTGTTGTCCTTGATGCCTTACACAGCCATGTCTCTTCAACTTTTGCTCATCCTTAGTTTGTGCCCTAAGCTCGATACCAATGTTAGAATATGTGAACAAAGAAAGAATGAAGAGGAACCAAAATGCACATATTGTAGATTGTGTGTCCATCATTTTACTATGCAAGAGATAGTTACAAAATGGTTGAGGTGGTTACAACTTACAGCCATACATTGGTTAATACATAAGTTTTTGTTAGGCTATATTAAGTTGTATAATATTATTTTCTTTAAAATAAAATTTATATATGTATATATGCCTTCTCAGAGTACCCATCTTTGATTATTTTTGAAAAATAGCATACCCATCCCCTTTTCCTTGTATTGTGCCAATAAGGAATGCTAAGCACTAGAGCATAGTAACATACTAGATATTGCATGATATATAATTAAATAGAAACTGCAACTTTATTGATATTCTATAATGAAGTGTACATCCAACGGTTATGGTACATGGAAAGTCTGACAATGTATGAGAGCTCCCTTCCCTGATTAAGATCTTCTTACATATAGGTTGGTCAACAAAGAGATGCATCAGTTAAGCCACAATCGTCTTGGTACTAAACCATGCGTATCAAGACATAATTTAATTACACTATTCTTACTAACCAAAGTATTTAAACATGATCATGGACAGTTCTAATTATGAAGCAAGAAACGTAACAAACGATTACAAAACAACACATATATCAGTTTTAAAAATGACAAATAACTTCAGAATTTCTAGTGCTTGCGAGTCAATCTCATTTGAAGGAGTTTTCAACAAGGTTCCTTGCTATCGTTCTCTAAATTCATTATATGTGTTTTTAACAATATTTTGCATGTTATTTACACTTATTTTTATGAATTTAGATAAATTTTTAATTTGCCTAGTTTTTTTTTTATGCCCAGAGTCCGACTAAAAATTCTGGGCTACTGAGTTTTTGTGGAGTTGAATCTATAAAACTATATATATGTATGTAGAGACTAACACACACACAAATATTTATGCGTTTGTGCATGTATAAATGGTGCTTTTAGTTTTGACATATGTGGACAAACAGAGATGGATCTTAGAGGCAGTATTTATATAACATGAGAATGTATTCAAGTATTTAAAAAGTAAACATTTACAATGTTAGTGCTATATAGTATCTATGCTATGTTACTACGCTGGTTACTTTTTCAGCAATCAATGCTGCTGTTCTGCCAGATCTTTAGACCACATAGTTTGGTGCTTTTTATCTGTTGGCTGATCTGAGAATATTTCACTGGCACAAACTGGCAGAAAATTGCAATTTGTGAGGTGTGTTCGAGAAGATTTGATGTTTATCTTGGATAATTTTTGGTATAATGTATAGTTAGCAACAGTGAAACTCCGTCCTGCCATCCCGGAGTCTTAGGTAACTATGATATATATATATATATATATATAAAGAAGCATACCGTACCTGAGGTTTTTAAAATTTTCCGTTTCAGCGTACCATACCCATACTGAAAGAGTCTAGTTTAATAGCATACTTGGCTGGCATATGCAGGACACACTGATTCTGTTGCAGCATTAGCATTCAGTAATGATGGGCATTTACTTTCAACTGGTGGTTTAGATGGAGTAGTTCGTATCTGGGATGTATCTACTGGTAGTCTCATACATGTTCTAGATGGACCTGGAGGAGGGATCGAGGTAGAATCTCTATGTCCATTTTTGACTGATTATCTGATATTGCCTTTATGGTCGGATTCTTTTTGAATGTCTATCATATTTTTTTCTAAAACAAGTAATATTTGGATATATATTTTTCTTAATTAGAAGCATGCATCTGGTTAGATAGAACCCCCATGTTTGATTATGACATATTTTCCAAAATGCACTATGATGAGTTTCTTTCTTAGATGTCTATAATCATGATTTATTAAATCTAGGATGATTTGGTTATTATATAATCTTATTGTTAAGTGTGCAGTGGGTCAGATGGCACCCAAAGGGGCATTTGGTTTTGGCAGGTTCAGAGGATTACACAACTTGGATGTGGAATGCTGACCTTGGAAAGTGCCTCTCTGTATTAACTGGTCATAGTGAATCTGTAACCTGTGGTGATTTTACACCTGATGGTATGGATATGCAACCAAATATACTTGCATTAGTAATTGAAAATGCTTTGTCATATCTATAATGCACTGAGTTGATGCAAGAGACGGCTAAGTACATATTTTTGGTTGTTGCTGCAGGAAAATCTATTTGTTCTGGTTCTGCAGATGGAAGTTTGCGTGTATGGAACCCACAGACACAGGAAACTAAACTTGCCATAAAAGGTGACTGCCCAAATTATACATGTTATTTCACTCTAATCATATTATAGCATGTAGTGGATACTTCATTATTTAGCACGGATTTTATTTGCATTGTCTTTCAAATCCTTATGATGTTTTGAAAAAATATGCCAAGAAACATAAGAGTTAATACTAACATAAGGGGTGCCAACAAACATAATTTTACTTCAAGCTTGGACACGAGATTGAAACCTAAGGGGTGTGAATTTTGAATTATATATATAAAGGTAAGCATAAAATTCTATTGCACCCATAAGAGAATCCCGTATGCCTAGAGGCATTTTTGGACCTTAAAATCACCTTTCCTTTTTCCAATATGTATATGGCAGGCCACACTCCTAAAAAGTATTTAAAGCGAGTATATATATATATATATAGAGAGAGAGAGAGAGAGAGAGAGAGAGAGAGAGAGAGAGAGAGAGAGAGAGAGAGAGAGAGAGAGAGAGAGAGAGAGAGAGAGAGAGAGAGAGAGAGAGGAATATTCTCCTACGAAACTTAAGATTCATTTCTTTTTTGGCTACAAGGGAAACGGTAAGTGAGTACACCGATGAAGCCTCTTCATCAAGGTCACACATGTTTGAATTGGCTTGCCAATATAACCTCGATGCTAGTTTAGATGCCCTATTTCTTCAACGCAATTAAATTGGGGACTGTAGCCAAGACCTCATAGTCGGGGGCTTTTATGCAAAGTCCTCGACCAGCTTAAGCCATCCCTTGGGAACTTGAAACCCAAGATAATTAATACAAAGTATGATTGGTATTAAACTGGTTGGTGATTGACATCCTTTCACGTTCACGACTTGAGCACATTCTTTTGGGACTTAGTTAAATTGTTGTATACAATTATCCTTACTGATTTATAATTAGATTATAATTTTTTTGTGGGATTTTACCTTGTGTGTTTTAGGTCATCTCAAGATGACCTTCATGAGTAGTCATTACCTTAATGATGTTTTTCCTCATGTGCTTATGTTAATAATCACAAGGAAAGGTAATCCACTTAGCACACAAGCACCTTAAAGCATTTATCGGTAGGGAGGAGGAATGGTTAATGTAATCGACTCTTCTCACCATCTAGCCTCTTTCCCCATTGGCAAAGATTTTGGAACATGCGCCATCTTATATGTCACCTTTGTCTCATCACTCGAACCATGTGTCATGTCCCTTTTTGAAGATTAGCGGAATTGAAGACCTTAACCCATTCTTCCTCCCCGTGGGTTTAAGGAAAGAAGCAAGGGGAAGACTTGGATAACATTTTCTAAGTAGATATTTTCATTATTATCATGTATTCCTATTGGGAAGCAAAGCGCTCCAATAGAAGACTTTATTTAATTAGAAGATAAGGTATTTTGAGCATGAAGGCCCTTAATACAAATTGGATAGTTAAAAGGTACTTATTATAAAGTCGCCCATCATTTGAAATGTAAAGCAGCCCTTATTGTCATAAACGGAGGTTGCTTGGCGATTTTGTAATGTCCCCTTTTCCGGGGCATTACTAATATGTTTGTTCCTCTCTTTCATTAGCATTGTAACCCCTTGGCATGCCTAGCGCTACAAGTGGGAGTCTTATATAGTCTTAAAATGTGCATATAGGTTAGTTACTCTTTATTATTTAATTAGAAAATCATAAAACACACATTAGGTGAGTCTTTTAATATTTTAATTAAGTTTTATTTGTTTTCCTCCAAAAGGGAAAATGTTGGCCATTTGAGTGTGGCACCCCTTATGTTATAAAAGGAGATTGTATGGCCATCATCTGGGGATGTTGATTTGATCATTTGATAACACTCCATGCTTGGAGAAATGGGATGTATGCCCTAGCTCTTCATTGTGCTCTCTCTCTCTCATTTGATTTGGAATTGAAGTAAATCTGATTTTGCTAAGGATCCATTTGTGTGTATGTTGCATCTATTGTGTGGTGAATTGATTGGGAAAGTGTTCCTAACCCTAGCGAATTGATTGTTGAAGGAAATTTGAGTTTGTTTGCATGTTTTGATGGTTAAACAAGTGAATTTCAGATCTGTTGTGTTTTGCAATTAATTTCATAATTTTTGGAGATGATTTGATGCCCTAAATGTGTTGGGCGACCTATTTTTAATGGTAAAATTAGGATTTTGCGTCACATTGTGCGAAAACTAATTTTGGAATATTATTCTTCATATTTTTGTGGCCCAAAATCCAAAGTTTGAAGGCTTTTGTTTGATCGATTAAGAGGGAAATAATTTTAGAAGTTGCAGCAGTTTAGGGTTGGATTTTTAATTGTTTGCGACACATTTTGATCCTTGAAAATTATGATTTCAGTTCAGATCTGTTCTTGGCATTTTTGTGCATCAAAACAAACTTTTGGAGGTTGAAAATAGTTGAGGGAAGTGCTGGTTATTAATTTAATAATTTCTGTTAACCCTAGCGCCCAGATCTGGAAGTTTGGATGCTATTTTGAAGGGGTTTTAGTGCTCAAATAAATATGATCTCTAGTTCATTGGAAAGGGAAAAATCTCAAGTTTATTATGCAAGAGGTTAAGGAGAAATGAAAATGCATGAATTGGGAGATGGCTTGATCCTCACACCTTTGAGAGATGTCGAAAGATCCCAAAAATTTTGTCTAAATTTTTATATAATGCTCGCTCAAATCTGAATTGGTAATATCAAAGGAATTCATGAAACATCACACTGAAACTACATAGATAAATTGAATACAGCAAACCCGACAAACCGGAAAATGCAGAATAGGCGCCTAGGGTTTAACTGGCAGATTTCTTTATAAATATTTCAGCTGTATATTTAATAATGATTTCTGAAGCTAAATATTACAGCAATACAAATATAAATCTGCAGAAAGATTTAATAACAAAGATAGTCCAAAAACCCACAGTAAATGAACCAAAACCCTAGCCGATTTGATATATTTGCTACTGGGAATTACAATAAATATCTATCATGAAAAATACCTCTGACACAACAATGAATAACTGTAGAAGAAGCCGCCCCCACTCAGATAGATGTGCAAAAGCCCACAGCTGCAATTTATTTCTTTCTCTGAAACTGCTGAAATGTTGAATAACTGGTGTAAACAATGAAGATTCCTAGATGGAAGCTTCTCTCACTGCTCCTGGGGTTTCCGTCCGCAAGAGGAATAATCCAGAGGGTTTCCGTCCTTGGATTCTGTCTGCAAAAGCTCTATGCTAACTGCTGAGTGAAAATAATAATAATTCTGAATGCTTTACCCAAGCCGCATTTTTCCTCATATAGCCAAAAACCCTCCAAAGGCCAAATCGCACTTTTTGGCTAACACCATATAATTAATATTTAATTAATTATTTTTGCTTCACTAATCAAGTCGCACTTTTGGGTATATTTGGCCATTACCCAAACAAGTCGCATTTTTGGCTAGGAAGGCAATTTAAATAATTTATTAATTTATTTAAATGCACTTTCCTAAGTCAAAATCACTCAAACAGTCTATTAATTCATTATATGTGCTTTAATGATATTTTACTTTAATTCGAGCACCATATAATAAAATAATAAACCGAAGTCACCCTTGAAAACACCCTTTTGGCCGTCGGGTAGACAAAACAGGCCAAAAGGTCTTCGACCGAACTAATCGAGAAAGAGGGACATTACAGTCCTCCCTTCCCGAGATTGCTTGTCCCCAAGCAACTGTAGAGCTGGATGCTGTAATATAATCTCGCCTTCCCATGTAGCATCCTCCTCTGGTAATTCTTTCCACCTCACCAGGAACTCCCGAATGACCCTGTTCCTCAGTCTCCTCTCTCGGCTGTCCAAGATCTCCTCTGGCACTAGGTCTAATCTCCCTTCCTCATCCAGGGGTGGCAAATCTGTAGAGGAAATAATGTTCTGCCCCAAAGCCTTTTTCAAGCAAGACACATGAAAAACATTATGTATCTTACTCTCAGAAGGCAACTCCAGCTCATATGCCACTTCACCAACTCTCCTCAACACCCTGTATGGCCCATAAAATCGCGGTTTGAGCTTTTCAGCCCCACTCTTCTTGAGAGTACTTTGCCCGTAAGGTTGAAGTCATAGAAAACCATGTCCCCTATCTCAAATGATCTCTCCACTCGGTGCCTATCTGCATATATTTTCTGCTGATTCTGGGCCCGCTGAATGTTTTCCTTAAGCACCTTAAGGATTTCCTGAATATCCTGTAAACTCTCCTGAGCCTTGGGAGCTCTACTATCCCCAAATGCCATATCAACAAAGGATCTCGCATCATACCCATAAAGTGCTCGGAATGGAGTCATACCAATAGACATATGGTAAGTGGTGTTATAGCAATACTCACATAAATACAACAACTTAACCCATGCCTTCTGCTGTCCTGCAACGTAGTTGCGAAGATAACCCTCTATCCATTTGTTCACAATCTCTGTCTGCCCATCCGTCTGAGGGTGATAACTAGTGCTAGGAGTCAGCTCAGTGTAAACCAAACGGAAAAGCTCCTGCCAAAATATGCTCATAAACCTGCTATCCCGGTCACTAACTATGTTCTTCGGAAGTCCATGCAACCTGAATATCTGACGGAAGAACAAATCAGCCACATGAGGTGCCTTAAAGCTGGTAGGGACAGCGAAAAAGTGTGCATATTTTGTCAACCGATCCACTACCGCATAAATGCGATCATTCCCTTGCACCACGGGAAGACCTGTAATGAAATCCATCGAAATACTCTCCCACTTCTGCTCCGGAATAGGCAATGGCTGTAGCAAACTTGCTGGGAAAGTATGCTCTGACTTGTTCTGCTGACAAGTCATACACTCACGGACATGGCGCAGGACATCATCCTTGAGACCCTTCCAGGAGAATCTCTCTCTAATCTGCCTGTATGTTTTAAAATACCCTGGATGTCCTGCAAGTGGTGCATCATGGAAAGCATGCATAATCTTCTCCTTAAGTTCAGATTCAGGAACTAGGTAAATTCTGCCCTTATACAAAATCAAATCAGTCATTACCTTATACCGATCATCCTGAATTTTTCCATCCATAATGTCACATGCCCAAGTGTTTTTGGAATATTCAACTGACAGTTGAGATTTCCAATCTGCTGAAATCTCGCTCAAAGAACATAGGGCAGCGAGATGGGGTTTCCTGGAAAGTGCATCAGCCACTACATTCTTCGTCCCCTTAACATACTCAATGTCAAAATCATATGCTTGGATCCTGCTGACCCATTTTTGTTGCCTCTCATTGAGTTCTTTTTGTTCCAGGAAATATTTCAAACTGTTGTGGTCGGTTCTCACCACAAATTTTCCACCCACCAAATATTGTCTAAACTTTGCCAAAGCATGCATAATGGCAAGCATCTCCTTATCATAGGTGGAATACAGTCTCTCATTATCTCTCAGCTTCCGGCTCTCAAAAGCAATAGGATGGCGATCCTGCATAAGAACTGCACCAATCCCCAATCCCGAAGCATCACACTCTAAAATGAAGGGCCGTGAGAAATCTGGAAGAGCCAAAACTGGACAGGTACTCATAATTACCTTGAGCCTCTCAAATACCACCTGTGCCTCATCTGACCAACTGAATGCACCCTTCCGTGTAAGATCTGTCAATGGAGCTACCAACTGAGAATAACCCTTCACGAACCTCCTGTAATAACCACATAACCCTAAGAATCCTCGCAAGTCAGAGATATTCCTGGGTGGTGGCCAATCCTGCATTGCCTGTATCTTCTCCTGATGAACCTTGACCCCATTGGCCCCAATGACATGCCCAAGATACAATATCTCCGTAAGTCCAAATTCACACTTGGACATCTTAGCAAACAAAGACTGAGTCTCCATTATGCTAAGTACCTCATCAAGATGCCTCAAATGATCATCCCATGTCCTGCTATAAATCAGAATATCATCAAAAAACACCAACACAAACTGCCTCAACTGCCTGTTGAAGAGATGGTTCATACATGACTGAAATGTAGCAGGTGCATTAGTGAGTCCGAATGGCATCACCAAGAACTCATAGTGCCCATAGTGACATCTGAAGGCTGTCTTGTGGATATCCTCATCCCGAACTCTAATCTGGTGGTAGCCTGATCGAAGATCAATCTTCGAGAAGTAGATAGATCCATGCAGCTCATCTAACAACTCATCAATGCGGGGAATGGGATACCTGTTTTTGATGGTTTTCTTGTTCAGTGCACGATAGTCAATGCACATCCTCATGGTCCCATCCTTCTTCTTTACCAACACAACTGAAGAAGCAAAGGGACTAGAGCTAGGACGGATGTGTCCCATCTCCAAGAGCTCTCTAATGGCCTTCTCTATCTCATCCTTGTATGTCTTAGGATGGCGATAAGGCGTAGTCATCACGGGCTTAGCACCCTCCTCAAGCTCTATAACATGCTCAAACCCTCTATCTGGTGGTCTACCTGGAGGAATGTCACCAAACATCGAACCTTGCTTATCCAGTATGGACTGGATGTCAATATGATAAGGCTGCTCATCGTCTGAAGAAGATTTGGACGAAATGAAACACTGGGCTGCCCATGCAACCTCTCCATGTCTCACTATAGACTCCATCCTGCGTGCTGAAACAACTCTAGGCCCACCGTCAGAAAGAGCCCGAAGCACAATCTTCTTCTTATCCACCATAAACTCCAACTCCATCCTGCGGAAATCCTGCACATATCTGCCAAGGGACTGTAACCACTGAATACCCAATACTGTATCAATCTCACCAAGTCCAATAACATAGAAGTCATCGGTCAATGTATAGTCCCCCATCTGAATACTAAGTCGTGGAATCCTCTTAGTGCAACTGATAGCAAATCCATCTGCCACCCGTACACTAAACCCATCAAATTCCTCAACCTGTAATCCTCGCTTCGCCGCCAACCCCTCATCAATGAAGTTGTGCGTAGCTCCACTGTCAACCAGACAAACAATCCGCTGTCCCTTAAGCACTCCCTTCAGCCGAAAGGGATGGTACCTAGGAACGCCTGAAAGTGTGGCAATAGTAACATCGGATGAATCCAATGCCTCGCCCTCGCCAAGCTCTATTTGGGGCTGCTCCCCCTGTGCATCATGGTCACCGCCCTCATCCTCTACATCTGTATCTGGCGAGTGATCATCCTCTCCATCTGAAATCACCTCAATGAGATGCACCTTGCCTTTACCAAGGCAACGATGTCCAGGCTCCCAATGGTCTTTGCAATGAAAGCAAAGCTTCCTCCTCCTTAACTCGTTACGAGTCTCCTGATCCACCTTAGGAGGTGGTGCACTCTTCTGCGGGGCGGTAGAGCGCTGAAATGGCCTGGAGCTCGTGGGAAACTTCTTATTGGGCTGATAAGAAGTGGGCTGATAGGAAGTGGGGGATGTGTCCAAGTCCAATGCCGTCTGAATGGCATCATGCAATGTCCTAGGCTTAAGAGCCTTGACCAATCCTCTCATCCTGTCATGGAGGCCCTCTATAAATAACATCACCACCCTCTTCTCAGGCATCTCTGGAACCATAACGGCTATCCGCTGAAATTCGTTGATGTAAGAATCAACATGTCCACTCTGTCTGAGCTGTGCTAAATCCCTGTAATATAACTCCACATCCTTGCGATCAAATCTCGCAATCAATCTATCACTGAAATCCCTGTATGAATGTAGAAGCTCATGACCCTGCGTAACTAACCCATGGTGCCACCAATCATAAGCCACCCCCTCAAGGTGCAATGTAGCGAACTGTATGGCCTCCTGCTCCCTCATGGGCTTGAGGGTAAGGTAGGTGTCCAGCTTGTGAATCCAAGCCCTGGCACTGATCTTTCCACTACCATCAAAAGTGGAGAGGGTTACCTTATTGGTAACCTGCTGCAAATCTCTGTTCTGGTGTGCTCTAGGTCTCCTATCCTGTCCAGCCCTCATGTTGTCTCTCCTCTGAGCACAATACTGTGGGAGGGGAAATGCATCCCTCACATGCTGTGGCAAACTCCTCCACTCATCACTGACTGCCATGATAGTATCCGGGAAAGCTGCTTCTTCCGACCGTCCCTCAATCTCTGGTGGGTCACCTCTAGGCAAGAAGTTAGGCTGCATGGGCCTATCTGCCGTCCGTGTAGGTCTCCTCTCGTCTGTATGGGTATGCCTCCGCTCACGGCGTGGCGATCCCCTAACACTCCCAAGCTCTGAAGGTGATCTGCTATGACCCCTGTAGCTACTGGCAACTGATACGGATCTATCCCTCCTGCCATGCCTGTCCCGCGGCCTATCCAGTGCCAACCTGTCCAAAGTAGTACCCATGCGCTCCATGGTCTGTAATAACTGCCTCTGCGTGGCTGCCATATCCCGAATAAAATTCCTATCTGGATCTGCATGTTCCTCTCGAGGACTCTCAGGCCTCTCGCCCAAATATTCCATTCTGTCACCTCCTGCAATACCAGCTTCGAGTCGTGCTCGTCTGCGGGTGTAGTATCTGTGTGTACCGTCCTCTCTGTGATGCATTCAAAGCTGATTTCTGTTTTAATACCCTGTCTGCTTCCTTCCCACACAGGCTGGGAGGATACACTGCTCTGATACCACTGAAAGATCCCAAACCCATTTTTGTCTAATTTTTTTTTTTTTTTTTTTATATAATGCTCGCTCAGATCTGAACTGGTAATATCAAAATAATTCATGAAACATCACACTGAAACTGCATAGATAAATTAAATACAACAAACCCGCAAACCGGGCAAATGCAGAATAGGCGCCTAGGGTTTAACTGGCAGATTTCTTTATAAATATTTCAGCTGTATATTTAATAATGATTTCTGAAGCTAAATATTACAGCAATACAAATATAAATCTGTAGAAAGATTTAATAACAAAGATAGTCCAAAAACCCACAGTAAATGAACCAAAACCCTAGCCGATTTGATATATTTGCTGCTGGGAATTACAATAAATATCTATCATGAAAAATACCTCTAACACAGCAATGAATAACTGTAGAAGAAGCCGCCCCACTCAGATAGATGTGCAAAAGCCCACAGCTGCAATTTATTTCTTTCTCTGAAACTGCTGAAATGCTGAATAATTGTGTAAACAATGAAGATTCCTGGATGGAAGCTTCTCTCACTGCTCCTGGGGTTTCCGTCCGCAAGAGGAATAATCCAGAGGGTTTCCGTCCTTGGATTCTGTCTGCAAAAGCTCTGTGCTAACTGCTGAGTGAAAATAATAATATTCTGAATGCTTTACCCAGCCGCATTTTTCCTCATATAGCCAAAAACCCTCCAAAGGCCAAATCGCACTTTTTGGCTAACACCATATAATTAATATTTAATTAATTATTTTTGCTTCACTAATCAAGTCGCACTTTTGGGTATATTTGGCCATTACCCAAACAAGTCACATTTTTGGCTAGGAAGGCAATTTAAATAATTTATTAATTTATTTAAATGCACTTTCCTAAGTCAAAATCACTCAAACAGTCTATTAATTCATTATATGTGCTTTAATGATATTTTACTTTAATTCGAGCACCATATAATAAAATAATAAACCGAAGTCACCCTTGAAAACACCCTTTTGGCCGTCGAGTAGACAAAACAGGCCAAAAGGTCTTCGACCGAACTAATCGAGAAAGAGGGATGATGACCTCATTCTACACATGTTTGATGTATTCTTTGCTGTCATAGATGATAGTCATTAAGAAAATGTAATGGATGCAATGCGATCTAATATGTCTTTGGTTTTGAATGAACATGAGGCCCCTCAACATTTGTTGTCTATACTTGAGGAAGGTTTGAGACAAGAGGAGTCATGTATTGCTCATACTCTAGCCAAAGGTGTTTTGGATCAATGTTCAAGTGAAGGCATATATGTTAGCAAGGTCTCCTATGAAGCAAAAAGGATCAACTCTCCAAGGTATGAGTCCTTTGGTATTTGATGATAAATTTTTGATATCTAATGCTTGCATGGAACTTGGTGATTGCAAGAAAAATCAGATTTGAGGGAAGTTGTTCAACAACTTCATGAGCACTTTGAAGGGCAAGAAGAAAGCATGGAAAAGGACATCACAAAAAAACAGATTTGAAGAGGGAACATGAGGATGGCATGGGTAGAAGTTATGCCCATAGAGAAGAGGCATTTCAGTACTTTAAACCATTCTCAGCTGGCTGGTTTGTGCATAACAACAATCATTAGAGAGCAAATAAATGCCTTCATTCACTCAAAAATGAAGTTTAAGGAAGCCCCACACAAATCACAAATAAGGCTGAAGATAATGCTGAGGATCTATCCATTAAATTGACGTAGTTTCAGATAGTGATGAGGATGAAGATAATGCTGATCCAAAGAAGAATGGAGATCAAGTGAAGGAAGGAAAACTGGCTATCACAGGTGCCACATTAGCTACATTAACTTTGTTACCTAGTTTCTATACTTTCCAAGTTAGAGGAGATCTTCATAGGCAAAAGATCACCATATTGATTGATAGTGGAGCAACACTCAACTTCATTGATGTAAATTTGGTGGCCAAGATGGGATTGCAAGAAGAAGATTTCCAAGGATTCAATGTGATTGTGGTAGATGGGCATTCAATCACATGTACAAAGAAGGTTCCACAACTCTAATTCACCATGGGAGATCACGAGGTAAGAGATGATTTTAATGTTGTTAGCATTGATGGATTGGATTTAGTACTTGGTGTACAATGACTACAATCTTTGGGTGAGTTCACCCAAAATTATCGATGATGGAATGCAAGGCAAGGAAGTTGTTTTGCAAGGTATGAGGAATGGTGTTCCTCAAGTTGTGGCAGCCAAGAACATGGAAGGAATTTAGCTTGTTGTTGATCATGATGACATCACAAGGTTTGGAGCAAGTGAGATAATGTCATATATATTGCTGCATATTCAGATTTGTTGTTCTCTTGAGAAAAATGATGAATTAGAGGATGAAATTTGCATTCTTAAGTATCTGGTACCTTTGATGTAACCTTGTGTATATGATCATCTTGAGAGAGGTATATGGTGGCAAGATTTATCTCACTTGACAAGTATAGGGGCCAGGATTTTATACCACTTCAACATGTTTTGTCTCTTGTGCATGACACTAGGACAAATAAGTTTGGAATTGCTTGAGGGCAAGCAATTTGAGGAAGGGAGAACTGAAATGTCCTTCTTTCTAAAATAACCCATCGAAGACCTTTAGCCCATTTTTGGTTTCCCCAACGGCTAAGGGATGAACAAAAAGGGGGAACTTTAGTCATAATAAATTATTATAAAGTGCAAATAAAATAAAGAAATATTATAAAGGCACTTATATTAATTTATTATAGTCTAAATAATAAAATAAAATAAGAAAAGATAAAGTCACTTTATAATGTCTATTTTTCCTTAGAAAATGCGACCTCCTTATGGGATGGAGCAAAGTGGAAAAAACATTAAATGAGTGGGATGAAAGCTGATTGGGATTTGGGGGTGGCTATAAAAGCAAGTCGAGTTACTTGTACAAGACATGCTTTTCTATTTTAAACAAATCTAATTTTTGTCTGAGCCTAGAGTTTTTACAAAATATATCTAAGGACGAAAACCTTTAGAAATAATCTCTCAAGGATGAAAACCCTTTAAGAGGTCTAGTAGAAGGATGAAAACCTTTCTCCTAGTTAAGAGGATTCTCTACACAAGGGTTTCCATTGTGCATAAAGGAGTTAGCTGATTTTCTAGATGTGTTCCAATTGTTTGAGGGCTGAAGTTGCATATTTTCACAAGGGTTTGAAGAAGAAGAATAGTTGTGTTTTCTCTTTATTTCCAGCCCTTTTATAGGAAGAGCGATCCACTTGGAGATAAGATAGATAGATAGATAAGATAATGTTATTAATGTCCAACACATGACCACAAAAGTAGGTCAATGGGACTGTAGAGTACAAAGCAAACAAACCCAGCAAGAGGACCCAAACGGGTCACCTGAAATACAATGAGAGAAGGAGAGGAGGAGAAGGAAACAACAGAGGCCGAGAGACCAGAAACGAAGAAGAGAGAGATGACAGTGTGGGGAGGGAGCGGAAGAAGGAGCAACATCCCCAACAACATCACCTAGGATTTGTGGGATTTCAGAGCTGTTTAGGATCATATTTTTATCACTGTTCATATGTCTGATTATTGGGGATCAAATCAGCCCACTTTTATATTTTTTGGTTCATGGATTTAGCACTTTCCAGCTGTGTCTGAGGGCAGCTGTCTGCAGAAAATTAATAAATTATTTCAGCCTGTTTTGAAGTCCAAATCTGGTATTTTTTTCATGATTTTACCTTTACAAATTTTGTTAATGTCTTTCCCTTAAAGATTCAGCAGTTGTACTTCTTAATGGGTGGAATTTCATCTCATATGCAAGTCGCCATTTCTAGATAAAAATCAGATCTGAACTATAACTTTTTGCTTTATTTTCTGTAATCTTTATTTGGGGTTTGGGGTTTGGTGTTTGCCTAAAATCTGGTTGGGGGTAAAAATAGTCCATTTGGGGACATTACACCATAGTTCAGTTAGTCGCCCCTATCTAGACATGGCCTTACAAGAATAATGACCCACCCCATAGAAAGTAGAGATAGGTCTTGACGGCCCGATGGGTTAGGCCCAACGAAAAGTGCAGGTTCGATCCGCCTAAATTTCTCTATATAGGGCGGGAGATCCAGTATAGTGGTTTGACCAATTCAGTACAGAACTGGACGGTTCAATTTTGAACTAGTGCTGAATCGCCCGGTTCAGTTCTGAACCTGTACTGGAGCAGTCGGTTCCGTATGGGACCGGTCATTGATCGGTTTTTCTAACGGTTTGCAATTTTTTTAATGAACCACTCAAACCGGTCGAACCAAAGCGGAACCAAAATGGTTTTTAGAACATGGGTGAAACTACCAATTGCAATCTCTTTAAATTAGTAGTAGAGTGTTTAGGATTCAGTCTCAAGCATGGAATGTCACCTAAGGTTAATTTAGACCGGAGAAGATTAACAAGTGTGCATGATTTGTTAAAAGATTTCTATACAGATCTGCAAAATTAGCACAACCCTTGCTGGATTACTAAGGAAAACAAGCAGATTTTAGTATACTTTAAAGCAAATTCATTTGAAATCATGAAAAAATGTCATTAGGAGCCTCTATTCTCATGCTACCTAGCCCATCAAGACCCTTCACAATACATCTAGATGTTGGTGGTGGTGCAACACAAAGTGTGGTTTTACAGGATAGATCATTAGCGGCATATAACAGTATATAACTAAATGATGCATATATTTTTGTTCTGCAAGGATGAAGAAAAATTGTAATGTTTCCTTGGGACATTTTCCATAAAAATTAAAAGGGTGTACTACATGTCATTCCCTCTGGGGCTTGTTCACGCATGAGTACTTATATTCTCTGCTGGGAATGATATGATGTGTAGGCATTAAATAAACCCACTATGTTGGGAATGTGTAGGATGTTTAAATGATGTGAACTATTTGGGTACATAGGTATGCTCTGCTTGGATCCGTCTCCTCCCCTCGCTCCCTCGCTCCCATTGCCCTGTTGCCATTCTCATGCTTTTTCCTATTCATTATTATTTCTAAGATTTTAGGGATAATTTTGATTATCCCCTTTTGCGTTCCCATGTTTCCCTGTTCCCGCACCCCTCTGCCAAAAGGGACTCAGTGGAACATAATGAGTTTGAGATGGTTTCCTTCTAGGACTTGTATGATAGAAAGTTTGAGTTGACCGTTTCATTCTGCATTTTGGCAGGTGGTGATACCAATCCATGAACAAGTTGTCCAATACATGCTAGTTTGGAAACTAGAAGATGGATGCCTCCATCTACTTCACTAAAATCAATGCTGTTCCTTCATTTATCTGTTCTTTTTTCTTATCTCGCCCAGGCCCAAGTGTGGGAAATATTACACAGATGCCTTGCAGAATATCAAATGCCTAAAACCCTTACTTAATTATGAAATAAGGCTTAAAACCAAGACTGTTTCGGTACGGGTACGGGTTCGGTATGCTGAAATGACAATTTTTAAAAACCTCGGGTACGGTACGCTTTTGGGTACGTTATATATATATATATATGTATGTATGTATATGTATATAAAATTATAAATTTAAAGAAGCATTTGCATACTTATTGAAATTTAATACTCATACAACTTAAAATCATTCATAGAACATGAAAACAAATTTCCAATACTTTGAGAATTGAGACTTGAGTTTGTATTGATTCATAATGTTCAAAACATAATAGTTAATAACATAGACTGTATTATAGATTTGATAATTCATTATTAATGCCTTAAGCTTGAGTTAGATGTCTCATTGGACATTAAAAAAACATTTAAAGTTTGTCGCTTGTAATATGTAACTAGCTTGGAAACCATAAGAAATTGTCCTCAATTCTTCTAAAATTGTGTTGTTATGTGTTCTCTATGCATTTTATACATTTATTCTCATCCTCCATAATTAGTCCAGTAGAGGGAGTTGTGAAAGAATTTCTAAGCATTTTATACTGATTGAACCGAGATTGAGGAAGCTTATAGCAAGCTTTAAGGTTTGTCCATTCCACCCACTCCCCAAATCTGTACAAGTCATGAATAATTTTAATTCCTTTCTCAAACCAAAGGAGGGCAGAACAACCTCTTGTCAAGGCAATGATCTTGTCATTATATTTCTGATTCAACGAAATCGATTTGTAGGCTTGGCACCTAATGTCAAATGAAGAGAAGATAGGCTGCCCAACCACCAAGTGCTTCACTTGTTCCCATGCCTTCCAAATTGACTGAAGAATAAAGGACCCATGAGGAGCAACAAGAAATCCCCAAAATAGTAAGTCAACCAAATGAAGTCCTTTTCATCTCTCTCGACCCTTTGGAGCCTATTGACAATATTGAATCTCACATGAACTTTCCAAAGTTCAATTCCAATCAAAGCCCTCATGTTTTATTTATTTTTTTGCACTTAGAAAAAGAAAAACTGTGGGTACTCTGTGGGTACGTACCCACAGGCCTTGGGTACTTTCTTATTCATGGTTATCATACCCGTGACCCGGCACGTACCTAGCTTGGTACGAGGGGGTCTAGGGCGTTTCCGTGCAGTCTTGCTTAAAACAGTTATATTGGCTAGCATACTTCCTTATTCATGGTTATCATACTTGTGAAGATGAAAAGCTATTGATTTGCTTAGGGATTTCTCATAGTTGATAGAGGTTCAATTTGAGCATGTGGCTTATATCTTAACATTGTTTCAAATAGAAGGTTTTATCTAATCTATGGATGACCAGTATATTCATTATTTATTATGAGGGCTTAAAGCAGTTCCTCCTTAAGTATTGTCAATGATTTTTCATAGCATGTAATGAGTTATAAATGGTATTTGAAATCTAAGCATCTAGAAAAACATATTTGAAATGGAGTACATTTATTTGGAGCTTTACTCATGTTAACTATGGGAAATCGACAATGAATGCTAGAGTGCATGTCCTTTTGCAATTTGACTTGGATCTATTGTAGCTAAGATATAATAGCCTATATACAACTATTTACTTTTTTTTTTTTCGTTTCTGTCAAGTCTTCACTGCACATGTTTAATTTCCATCTATCTCTTTATTATTTCTATGATGTTTGTGAAAAACATGGTGGAAGTTATTTGTTTCATATAGCTAACCTTTTTCCTTACATCATGCCTTCGAAGGTTTTCTTTGGTTTTTGGGTTTTTATAACCATAGCTGTACTATTTAAATTCCTTCTGAACATGACATCCATGCAGGGCATCCATATCACACGGAAGGGCTTACATGTTTAAACATTAGTTCAGATTCCACGTTGGTTGTTAGTGGCTCTACAGATAACAACGCTCATGTGGTTAATATTAAAACTGGAAAGGTTGGTTGTTTTATGCCTTGTGCACTTCAGAACTGGGTTTACAATTGAAAGATATTAGTTTGTATACTGTGACCTTTTCAATCTTTTCGATATAAACATGCTTGTCCTTAATGTTGTTTTAGAATTTGCATTCATGACTTCATCCCTTCAATGTTTTAATAGAATTTTTTTCCTTCCTTCGGATAGTAGATAAAATCTATTATATGCTGACTCCTACGCAAATCATAAATCTTGCCTTCCATGAATCAATTTCAAAGATAAATGGAAAGATGGATCATTCTAGGTCATACCATTTTCTTAGGATCTGAATAAAGTGTGCACTTTGGTGGACAACACACTTACTATGGAGTTTAATGTGTTACGTAGTAGAAATGAAATTGACGGAACAAAAATTGTAAAAAACAACAATAATTTATTGCAAATGAGAGTGTATACAAAAAGGAAATTAATGTACGAGAGATGTATACCTTGAACTCCATTTTCTTCATTTCTTACAATCTACTTTATAGCAATAAAATGCAAAAACTAAAAAGTGAATAAAAATAGATAATGGAGGGTTATGGATTGTAACCAAAAAGTCATCTCACATGGAGATGAGATGTTACCTTGTAATATCCCCTTGTGGGATATTAATTAATTATTATTAATCTACTTGCAAAAGAAGCAAACTTAGAAGAGAAACCCTTTTAGGTTCACCTCAACTAACCCAGTGTCGGCTTCAATACAACCCAAATGGGGTTGGAGTGAGCCAAGGTAAGGGTTCAGATGGGCTATCTAGTTGGAATTTGCACTCCTTTAACCAATAAACTTGCAGAAGTAGAAAAATAAATTTAATATGCCTGGAAATAGTTGAAAATGACTGCAAACTTTAAAAATTAATATCTCCCACAATATTAACTCTTTTTGCCTGAAATAAAATGCAGTAGGAAGATAAAATTAAGATCTTTCAAATGAAACCAAAATCAGAATTTTTAATCAACTGAAACCCACTCAAAACAGCCCCGAATCTGCAGTTCAAGTCGCTAGGGTTAGGGCAAAATATGTAAACTTATTCCAACACTTTCCCTTCACTCTTCAACCCAATAAATGCAGTTTTCAGATCTGCAATTAATTAATTTATAACAACAGCTCATAAATATTAGAAAACCCCTTTCAATGATTGCCAAAATCCTCTACACAAGTCGATTTAGCAAAGGTAATTACCAGCCACATTAATAAGCATAAAAATGGTCAAATCATGGCCATATTGATTAAATACACAAGCTGGAAATGATCAGATTTGAACTTGCTTCAAATACCACCGATTTGCACCACAAACATCACCCACACAAGTCGACTTTGATGCACAATAATCAGCTATAAAAATCAGATTGAAACCCTCACACAAATCCCTCAAAAACCTTCATCAACAAGCTCATGCACTCTCCCAAAAATGGCGACTTACATATATATATATATATATATATATATATATATATATATATAGAAGAAAAGATGCAAATAACTTATCAATTCAAGCTCAAAGGGCATACACACTTCACTCAAAGGTGGTGTTGAAGAACACCTTTTGTTTTAGATCATTAGTGGGCATACATCCCTTCTTCAAGCATGAAGATAAGTTTCATAAACCGTCAACATGCGAAAAGAGTGCCCATCATCTTCTTTTATATCTTTTCCTTGCTCATTCTCCAAAGTTCCTTCTCCATCTTTGGCGCCAAAATCTAGGAGAGAATCTTATTTTAAAAAGTGTCTGGAAATCACACTCAAAACAAATATTAAATGCATAGGGAAATTAAATTAAAAGATGCCCATATGAATTGACCCATGCTTGGAATAAGTCAATTTATTCCACATAATAATTATTAAATATTCCCAAGGAATTCGACTTGCCTCTATTTAATTAATTTACCTCCAATGATTATTAAATTGGCCCAAGGTAAATCGATTTTCCCCTTTTTTATTTATTTATTTTTGACTTGCACAAATGAATAATATTTTTAATTTTAATTTTATTTGCACAAATCAATTAATTATGGCTTGGAAAAGGGGACATTACATACCTTAAAAGTGAAAATGAATGGACAAAAGTGGTCAAATATATGAATTTTTGGTCATGACATTACTCCTCTAGTTGTGCCCACTTGTCGGGGTTATATATCCTAGCTCATTGATCGGAATTTGAAACTCGTGACATGGGTTGGAAAGCCCATCAAACGAACTAGTTCAATTGCCCTAAAAACATCCCTCCGACAATTATGTAGGGCACCCGACTAAAGTTTAGGCTCCAAATTTTGCATTCAAGGCCCCTGGAAGATGCAAATTACAAAAGTGCTTAAAAAACCAAAAAAATGGATTTCTCGAAATTTTGAAAATCCTGCTCCAATTAGCCATGTTAATCATTCATTCCTCCTTGAGAAGCAAAGGGCCCCATTGTTTCTAGGGTTTGGACCAAGTCCGGAAAGTTTTGTTAAATCTGGTTCTTGGTGAACCACTTTCCTTGGTGTGCCAACCGCCTTGTCTTAACCACCCAATAAAGTAGGTTTGGCTTATTCTTCATTTCTTTGCCCACCATATCAATTATTTGAACAACAGTCCACCGGTGTCAAATAGTTTGGGTTCACTCTATGCTTTGCAACTTATCACCATCATCCGATATGCCCATGAGTGGTGGAAAGTATGGGCATAAAACTGTTCATCATCAACACTAGATGTAACTTGAGATAGGGTGGTAAGTCGAGCTCAAATGCATTTTCACCCACTTGTTTTGACAATGGTGTATGGCCCATAACAAAGAGGTCTCGAGCTTCTTGTTTGGACCCTTGAACCGCCCTTTTCAAGATGCAACCAAAATTTGTTGTTGTGGAACTGATTTTGATCATGATGCGGCTTGTGATTTTGAATGGTCTTCTAAAGAAATTAATGAACCTCCTTATGAATGTGTTAATGTTGCTCAAAAACTTGGTTGCTTGATCCATTTATGTATGAGCATGGGTTGATTCTTCCTCCCCCTCAACATGAAATTGTACAGCCATGGTGGCTAGTGGTTGAAATCCAAGACATGCTTGAAATAAATTATGTCCCATGGAGCCATGAAGAGCTCAATTGTAGCTATGTTGGACATATGGAAGACTCTCATCCCATGTGCATGGATGTTTTGAATGGTACATCCGAAGAAGATGCACAATTATGTGGTTCACCACCTCAGTTTTTCCATCAGTCTAAAGATGGAATGCAATGGACTAGATTAATTTTGTGTCCATCATGGACCATAGTGTATACTAGAAGATCCCAAGAAACCTCGTTGCCTTTGTCGACATAATGCTTTGTGGTAGGCCAAAATGAACCCACACATGCTCGATGAGTTTGGAAATCTCCTCTGCTGAGATCCCTTTTTGCAAGGTGCTAGAACTGCCGTCTTTAAGAGCATGTGACCGCCGCATAAATACAATCGTAACCCTACCTTGTTGTGGGAAGACAAGACTTGACGTGAAATTCATTGAGACGAATTCCCAAGGTTTTTTTGGAATTGGAAGAGGTGTGTACAAAGTACAAACCCAGCTTCTAGCTGGTTGCCTTTGTGATTGCACATGTTGTGTAAGACTTGATTAACAACATAACAATGAAGCTTTTGCCGTGAGCAATACTTCTATAGAACTACCACTATTTTCTCCACCTTAAAGTGATTTTCAGCTCGGCTGTAATGAGCCTCCCAAATCAATTTCCGACGCTCCCATGTAGGAACACAAAGATGTCCCATATGGCACAAAATTACCCCTTATAGATGATAGTTAATATCATGGCCTCAAGATGTGAGTTTTTGGTATATGTTAGAGAAGTCAAAATCTCTTTCATACAACTAAGACCACTCTAATGTCTCATGCCCAAAGGAGTCAAGAATTGTTGTCAGTTCTGCAATTGGAGGTCAACTAGACAATCAAAAAATCGATTGGCTCTTCCCTTCTCAAATCAAATGTTGAGATGAACTGTTGTAGGTAGGTGGTCACCATCTTTGATGACAATCATTCCACAATTTTCCTTGTTTCTACATGAATTATGGAGGCTTATGATCTGTAGTAAATGGGGCACCGAAAGATGAAGTGTGTTTCCGTCTCGATCTCCTGGAGGCTACACAACTGGCAAATCTGTCCAAACGATCAAGGTGGTGATCCGTCTCACAACGAAGCTTGTGAGAACCAACTATGAGCTGACCAAGAGGGAATGTGAAGGGCATTCATCCAAAGTGTTCAAGAGTGTGCGAGGGCGAATAATGAGACCATACCTAGGCACTAAAAATGCTCAACGAAAAAGGCCATCTTGGGACGTAAACCTCTCTAAGGGTTTACCTAGATGGTATGGATGAACTGTCTGTATATATTTTCTCCGATAATCCTATTCATCTCTGTTTCGTAGGTAGAAGATGGCTTGGAGTGTCCAGGGAGTACCGAAAAGGTGGAAGATGCTCCATTTGAATACCAATTGCCCCAAAAGTTCTCGAGACCTCAGCATACCAACTTCAAAGTGTGTCATCATCTTCTTCCTTTGCCTTTCAAGGGCTTCATCACTAAATACTTTAAAAGGAACTCCCATTTCCTCCTTTGGTGTTTGAGGTCGTTTGAATCGGTAAGGAAGATAATCCAAAGGGTCACGAGACTCAAGCCAACACATTGGAGAGTTTAACGTGTCATAGAATTAGAACCAATTGAAAAAATAAAATTTGCAAAACAACGGTAATTTATTGCAAAAGAGATTTTATACAAAAAGGACAATCTTTTGTAACAGAGATGTATGCCTTGAACTTTGTTATCTTCATTCCATACTATCTACTTTATTGATATACAAAGTAGAAACTGAAAAGTTACCAAAAAAAAAAAACAAAGGGTTCTGAATGGAACCGAAAGGTCGCTCGCATAGAGATGACATATATACACCTTATAAGTGGACAAATATCCAATTTTTGGTTGATGACATTATTATTTTTGTAGTGTTACTTGTCGGGGTCATATCTCCTAGCTTTATTAAAATTTGAAATTGTAATATGTATTGGAAAGCTCATCAAACAATCTAGTTTAGGTGCTCTATAAATATGCCTCGACAACTATGTAGGACACTAAATTTAAGTTAAGGATCCAAATTCTGCACTAAAGGGCCCCAAAAATGCAAAATGGGAAAAATATATCAAAACCGAAAACATAGATTTTAGTAAATTTTTAGATTCCTGCTCCAAATGGCAATCTGGATCATAGAATGCTGCACAAACCTTTTGGCTATACATATAAAAATGCTCATGTTAATATCAAAACTATGCTCATGTTAATATCAAAACTGGAAAGGTTGTCTGCTTCAGCCTCGTCCATTCCAGAAGTGAATTTACAACTTAAACATTTTAGTTTGTATTCTGCGTTCTTCCTAATTATTTTATAGACGTGCTTGCCTTGCATGTTTTTTTAGAGCTTGCATTCATGATATCATCCTTAAAATATAAGTTACACGGTTTGCCAAGGGAGGAGGAAGAAATTCAAAAATCACCACTTTTTGAAAAGGGTCAAAGTTCGCTAGATTCTGCCAATTAAATTTGTGGCTAGTCAATGTTTGACTGACATCTTTAATTTCAATAAAATTGCTAAAAAAATTGGGTTTGCATTTTACATTTTGAGTCCTATTTCCTTTTTGTAATTTCATTTCCCATTTGACTCGGTACTCATTGTTTTAACGAGACTCTGTTTGCAGTCTACAGACTCGTGTATCCTAAATGAGGCATCCTCATGAAGTAGCCTAAAAACTCTGTTTTCAGTTGATTCCGCGTGTCAGCTATAAACTCAGCTGGACTATTAATATCATAGAGCAGTCGAAATAAGTTTTGTCTGGGGTGGGGGTCATTCTTTGTTTGGAAGAGTCTCTCTGTTAGAACTTGAGAGGAGTTGATTTGTGGAGAGGGTGTGCAGAATCATGTGTGGCATCAGTTTAAATGTTAAGCTATTAATGATTTATAATGTTATAACATTTGTCATTTTTTGAAAAAACCAGATGTTATAAACATGATATATATGATAGATCATTACAGAACTTATATCATATATCACATAAGTTTATAACTGAAATAGTAATCACATAAGCTTATAACTTTTATGCAGGATATAAGCTATAAACATATGTGATATCAATGTTTTAAAAATCAGAACAGGACTCGAGAACTAGTCGATGGCTGGATTGGACCAGTTCAAAATTTATGAACTGGTTTACTAAAAATACATAAAAATTACATTTTTAATGAAAACAATATATTTGAAAGATTAGAAACCATGATTCCAACAATTACACACAAAATATGCAAAGTTTTCTCATGTATATACTATATAACATGTAAGAAAGGTGTTTATAGCAAAATGGCACGAACTCCAAGTCCAATACACAATACATATATCATATATGAGATTTCGAAACAAAATACATAAATAATGAGGCTCTAAATGGCCTCTATAGTCCAAGACTCCAAAAACAACATGCTATGATGCTACAAGTTACAAAACTCTAGAAGATACTAGATGACATTAATGATCAATGATCAAACTCTGCACCACTGCTGAGAATGGGATCCTCAGGCTCATCCTCATCAATATCATCACCTTCCTCTGACTCGGACCCATCCAAATCCTCAGGGACATTTGCAACAATTGTATTGGCAGTAGCACGAGTGCGACTAGTGCTTGTCATGTCTCGTGACGGTGCTACTAGTGGCTCATCATCCTGATCCAAAGCCATCCACCCCAAGTCATCGGGATCAAACTCTATTGGGTGACTCTCCTCTACCCAATTTGAGGTTGGATCTATATCATCCAAGACAATGGGATCTGTATTAGGTCTTCGGTTCAGTAATTGGTTGCGCCTTAGCCGAAGGTTGTATTGCACAAAGACAAGATCATTTAACCGTTGTTCCAAACAATTTCTCTTCTTCGTGTGAATCGCCCAAAGAAGAACCAATTGCACTTGCACCTTAAGCACTGCAAGTTTGGCTCAGGATCCGAATTGCAAACTTTTGCAATTGAGGACACTGACTACCAAATGAATCCCACCAATGTGTTGCAATAAAAATGTAAATGTTTAATTATTAAACAATGACGATAAAAAACAAAGTTAAAAATTAAAACTTATGACTTAAAGCGTAATTCAACAAATTAGATTGTGTCTTATGCTAAAAATTCATGATTATTCATTATAAAGTTTAATCAAATGAACTTCAAAAATTTAGAATTGCTTACCTGGTTGGTCCACATCTCTTGCAATCTTTGCAAGGTTTTTCCCAAAGGTACTTGTGGCTCTGCTGAAGAAATTGATTTGTCGGTGAACTTCAAGTTGTTGCCTCTCATTAGGGACCATGCACTCTAGGCACTTGTACAAACCATCTTTGACTTCTCTGTTTGATCTTCTCCAAGTTGAGCTCTATAATGATATCTTGGGTTCAAGAAATATCCAACTACATGTATAGGGTGATGGAGTTGATTGTTCCATCTATTATCTATAATCTCCCATATAGGCCCATACTTAGCTACCTTGTCTTTGTATGCTGCCCTCATTTGCTCCTTTTCCTGATCCATAGCCTCATAAATGTATCCTGTGGCTAATTTTTCCCCATCCACCGACCGAAACACCTTAACAAGAGGCTCAATAATTTTTACAACCTCTGTTGTTTTTTTCCAAAATAAATTGTCAAAAACTTTCTTTTTTGTGTCTTTCCCATCTTGTTTGCGGCTCCTCTTGGATGCATTCCATTCATCACTTGAAAACATCTTTTTCAAGTTTTGTGCTTGGGAAAGAAGAGATTGCATTGTGAGGAAGTTTGTTGCAAATCTCGTGATGGTTGTCCTAATAAGTTCGCCTGCCTTTTCCTCATTAGGTTCAATACCCAAGAGTGATTATAGATGTATTTTGTGATGCTTTTGGCATGCTCTACTGTGTTCTTGATCCAATCTTGTTTTCCAATATCCTCAAGCATGAGGTCTATGTAATGTGCAACACATGGAGTCCAAAATATTGTTTTATGTATAGTCTCTAACATATTACCAGAAAAACATAATTAGAGGCATTTGTACAACATTTTCCACCCCCACCTCTACAACAACCCCATCCAAAAGCTCAAACGACAAATTTGCATCTTTCACCCTATTAGATGCATCAACGATTTCAAAAACATAGTTCCTCATGGACAAGAGTCAAGAAAATTTATTATGGTGCGGTTCTTGCCATCACTCCACCCATCGACATAATAGTACATCCTATTTTGGCTCTTGATAATTTACAACTCTTCAAATATTCATCTATGGATCCAACTTCTTTCTGCAAAAGAGATCCTCTCAAGTCATGGATACTAGGGCCTTTGAAGCCCTTACCACTAACAACAATGGAATCAAACATAGGCTGGTAATAAGGTGAGCGGGCAACATTGAAAGGGACATCTGCATCATACCACCATCTAACAATGTATTCGAAAGAAAATTATTTATATTGCTTATTCCAATGGTTATCTAAGGTGGGCTAATTTTCTGTTGGCATGGAGGCAATTGCGGGTGTGGAGGAATATGGAAAAAATATTTGGACATTCTTTCTTTTTGGAGGCCGGTTTTCATGACTATGAGTGGATGTGGGAGGCATATACCGAAAAGGGTCTCTAGCATGGACATAGGGGTCAGAGCAAGATCTTTCAACACGTGTTTGGGCCAAGGCATATTGCCTCCTCCTCCCTATTTCAGCATCTATCTCTTTTTGGCTAGCCTTCTCTTTTTATGTTTCTCAAGCAAGTTTATCATATCCAATCTTATGGCATCAATATCCGGTGCATCACATAGGGAAACTTGGCCTCTTTGACCAGCCAAGTGTTGTTTCAACCTATGAATGCCCCCTTTGCCCCCCCCCCACCTTTGCCCCCACCTCCCTTGATGTGTTTCTTACGATATTTACACAATACTTGATTATCAACTATGTCAACATGGTTCAATGCGAGTTTTTAACTCAAGGGGCCATTGCAAATGCAAAGAAATCTGAAAACAAATATAGAAACTGCAAGAAAGAAAATATATTTCAGATTTCCTATTTAGTAAGATTTAAAGGGGCAGTTTAAAACTTAACATACCTTTCAATGTGCACACAAATGCGGGCAAGAAACTCTCCAAGCTTGTATATGGGTTGCACCCTCCAAATGTAGATGTCAATACCGCCACAAAGAGCCCACAAGCAAAGCCAAACAAACCCCAAGCTCACTCCAAATCATCACTCTTCAATGCTGCTCCAAGCCTCCAAATCCTTACAAAAGAGAGAGGTGCTCACAAATAAACCGAGGAAGTCTTTATATGGACGCCAATATCACCACAAAGAGCCCACAAGCAATGACAAACTAGCTCCAACTTCCAAGCTCACTCCAAAACTAAACTCTTCAATGTTATACTCCAAATGCTTTTTCTCACAAATGCTCTATATAGTAATAAATTAGGGCTTAGGTTTAATTAAAAGCTGAAATTTTAATTAAAAAATTGAATTTTTAATGTTTTGCGCCATATGTTGGCAACTTTTCATGACTCAGCTGGTTCAAGTCGGAACCAGATTGGTTTGGTACCAAACCGGTCGAACGGTCCAGTTTTTCATCCGGTTTGGGGCAAAAATAGTTGAACTGGTCAAACCGGACTGTTCCGGTTCGACAGGTTTTAAAAACATGGTGTGGTATATCATGTAACTTACAAACTTTCATATAAATAAACATATAAACACGTTTTTGCTAATTATAACACAGTTTTTGAGAAATATATCACAATTCTTAGAATTCAATTTGGGTTTGTACATTAAAAAGTTTAAGATGCACTTTTTAAATTATTTAGAAATATTTATTTATTTTGACATTGGTGGTAATAAATTTTTATATATTTCTAATGTTCAATCGCAATTGTGATTTTTTTCAAAATTTATCCACTCAAGATTTCTATTCGCTTTTCCTTGCAAACATGAAGATAAACTGAAACCCTGTTACTTACATTAAAAGTATTGTAGCAATTGTTTTCCTTAGATTAGTTTCATAAAATGATAAAACACATTATGTACCAACTCTTAATCAAGCAATTTAACATGTTGCCTTCCAGTAACGTTGCTGCTTTTGCTTCAAATTCTGTTATTCTTCCTGATTAGGCTATGCTTTCTGTACACTACTGTTCCTATTTATAACAACATTTCTATTTATGAAAAGAATAAGCTCCTAGAATGCTCCTGCATATAACAATGCTTACTAAATTTAAGGAAGTGTGTTTTGCAGGTGGTTGGTTCCTTAATTGGCCATTCCGGATCAGTGGAATGTGTTGGGTTTTCACCTAGGTATGGATTCAGAAGTTTTATACTTTGGAATCATATATATATATATAATGAACACTGTTGCTGGCACAGGATATGCATATTTTGATTGGGTGATATCTTACTTTTGATTGGCACATGCAAGAATTTACTGTGCTTAGATGCTTTCCTGCTTTGAAGTTTTATATCTATTGATTTCAGAAGATGTTCTTCTGTAATAACTGCAATAACGTCGGGACAACATTTTAGATCTTGACTAAAGGCCATTGTGTTTTGGGAAACAACTTTGGAGGAAAATAATCTGAGAACTATGATTGAACCATGTTTCATATTGAAATGCAATAGATGGCACCACAACGGACAAAAGTTGATGTCAAGGCTCTTTTCCATGTTTGAAATCTAGTTAGGAAAGCTCTGTTGGCCCTAGTTTGACATGGTGGTACTGTGTACTCGAGTCTTACCAGTAATAATGGCAAGACTTGATATTATGTACTTAATAATAAATTCAAATCTTAGTTAATATGAATGCATGAAATGTAATATAGATGTTGTAGCAATAATAACCGGTGATAGTTACTTTTGCCAACATTGATTATACTGGAACCTCAGCAGAAAATAAGGCAGCCTCCATTCAAATTTGAAATGTTATTAATATAAGCATGGGGGAGCCACTTGGGCTATCGCCTTCCACTCAAAGTATTCATATTGATTATATTTATAATATGTCATTACAGTCATTCACGTAATTATGGTGATTACCCATTTGTCTTTGTGATTAATTATTAGTGTTACGCGGGTTCGCGCCCTAGATTTTGGTGACGTCCCGGATGTCCTTAATGTTTCGGGGACTTGGGGACTTGGAGGGGATGTCCCCAATTTTTTAAAATCTTTCAAAATTTTTATGATGTTTTTACTTTAAAAAAGCTGTTATTTTTACCAGGAACATTAAATTATAATCTTGAAAGTACCTAAATACATTATTTACAGTTTAAATCCCTAAATGTCATTGAAAAAAGTTAAAATATTGAAATATTATTTTTATGTATTATTTTAATAGCTGTCCCCTTGCTGTCCCTAAAATTTGGGATTTTTTTGCTGCCCCGGAAACCCTGTCCCTCTGTCCCCGAGACTTAGGTAACTGTGTTAATTGGACAATGTTCGATTAAATTTGGCTTAGAAAAACTCTGCTCTAACATCTTTGGTGTCGTTGCTGAGATTTGTGAACATTGGTAAAAATGAGGGCACATGTTCTGTTCTGAATTGGTACAGAGATATCAATGACAGAAAAGGTGTTGTTGAAGATCCACTGTTCTGAATTGGTACAAAGATATCAACTACCAAAAAGGTGTTGTTGTAGATCCACTGTTTGAGTTATAGAAGCAAAACAAGTAGTCATTGTGGAGGTTGTTAATGTCTTCAGTAGCCTGAGTGGAGAGGTATTGGCAAGTTTGATCTCTGACATCTTCAGAGTATAATTTCACAAATCATTTGAGAGGGGAAGCAGAGATGAAATTTGCATTTTATCTCTTAAGGCATGTGCTGAAACATAATGAGGGTGCACTAGAGGTCGAAATAAGGCTAGCTCAAAGCATGGAAATGTGTATGAGAGAAGAAGATAGCACAGCATTAACAGTGTAGGTGGTCTGGAGGAGAAAGACAGCAACTAAGGGGTACTAAATAGAAAGGTGTAGAGAATATCACACAAAGCATGAGCAGCTGAGCAGCAATTGCAGCTCTCAGCAACATATAGAACCTTCTGGCATTTAGCAGGCGAAGAATTGGCAACACATGACAGCATTTGTGAGAATATGCAGGACACAAATGGGCTAGATGATGAGAGCTATTTGAAGGTGTTCCCTGCCGTTTTGGGAGATCAAAAACAAATGATGTCTAATATTTCTCTCCTATTGCATTAATTCTTATGGATCACCCACGGGATACATGATATTATATTTTATGTATTATGTTAAATTTAATAGCCGCCACCCTGCACACATCAACAGAATACATGCTATATTCTTAGGAATTCAATGGTAATTGCATATAAACCAACCAAGTTAGTAATCATATCTAATAAGTCTAGGCCATTGGAATAGCATAGCAAAACCATGTACAAAGACAAGCACCCTTTGGCATTCATTGCTATGACGCATCACCAATGTCATACTCCAACCAACTCCAACTTCTCCATCTAAACTTATGAAGAATAATATAACAATTTAATCTCAATGTAAAATCATAATCATTGCAATATCCACTCAATGGTCCTTGAGCATCCTTAAGTGAGACTACTATCATTAGGGACATGAGAAACGTCAACTGAACCCAACAATTGGAAAGCTTAGGCAACCTTAACTGAACCTTCTATTAATTGGAAGCATGAAAATCATCAACGAATCCCATGATCAAAATGGTCATCATGAAGCGCCAGCAGCCTCAACAAAATTCCACAATCAGAAAAGCCATTCTGGCCAGCATTTCACATCATTTTGTTGACAGTAAATTCATGTCGGTCTAGAGAGAAAACCGAGAGTTTACAGTCAAAAGTTTAGAAAATTGAGGGTGGTGTGAGAATAGTGCTATGGATGGTACTTGATGAGGTTATCCTCCTTTCTAAAAGAAAATTTGCAGGTCTTGTTGTATCTCCTGTCTCAGACTTTCTTCCAATAGTTGTAATCATAGTTCAAAAAATCGTTATCGACAATTAATCGGCAGGCCAAAATTTGACTCGGAAATTGGGAATTGGCATTAATCGGTAACTTTATCATTACTTTTAAAAACATTTAAATTCATAAAATAAACTTAAATTAAATGTAAAAACATTGTTAAAAACATTGTATTATATTATGATAACTTCATAGATGATATTTTTAAAATCGTTATACAGTATACTATTATAAATTTATAGTGTATACTGTAACAGTTAACTATAAATTTATAATAGTGTACACTGTATACTGATTGTATACTATTATAATAAATGTATAATTTATAAATTTATTACTGTTATAAATTATATAAAAAATATCATTGTATTCACTGTTAACAATGAATATATTACTATTATTGTCATGAACTATATTACTGGCACTGCTACTAATAAATTATAAATTGAAACAGTAATATATAATAACAGTAACATATAATATAACAATAATATATTATTATATAATATAACAGTAATATATAATAATATATAAATTATAATAGTAATATATAATATATATCATTGTTAATAATAAATATAATACTCAGTAAATGTATAGTATACTGTTAATATATTCATAATATAGTATAGTTAATATGTAAATCTGTAATGTATGAATTTAAATATATGTAATACTGTTAATTTAAATATATGTATTACGTAATATGTAAATCTGTAAATGTATACTTATTAAATTATTACTGTTAATATATAGTATAGTATTAGGAAAAAAACTATACCGTAAATGAATTTATAGTTATTCGAATGCCCACGAGCTGTGCTAGGGCCGCGAACTGGGCTAGGGCCACGAGCTGGTTACTGTAGTGTTGCCCACGAGGCATGAGCTGGAAACCGCCACGAATGCTTGGTGAAACCACCATGAATAGCCCCGAAACCAGACATGAATGCCCTCGAATGGAGAAAATATGAGTTGCGCAGAGAAAATACGAGTCGATTTGGGGTTTTTTTGCATTTAAAACTAAGCCACGAATTTACCTGCGATTTTTCGATTTTGCAAGGTTTTTATCGCCAAAAATCGCCGATTTATCGGCACCTCACAAATCGCGATTTTTGAAAAGATTAATCGTTTTTCCTGCCTTAAACGATTTATCGCGATAATCGACAGATTAATCGTGATTTTTGATTTTATGGTTGTAATTATGGCAAGAGGCGTTCCTACAGCCACATCCAGGGGCTGGTGGAGGGATGTAACATCCGTGACTGTGTTGACTTTTAACGACTGACATAACAAAATATCTAATGTTTTAAAACAGCCTGAATGTTAAAAAAATGAAACATATAAATATAAATAACAAACCACAAATGAAATAAAATAAATACAATTAAAAAAGGCAAATTAGTAAGGAGTGAAAGGAGGCAGAGAGGAGGAAGTATGGAAGAAATAAGGAATAAGAGGTAAGAATTTGTAGTGTAGGACGAACATATTATATTTTTGTAGTCATCTTTATGTAGAAATGAAAATATATTTATGTAAGCTAATAGTAATTGTATAACAACGTTTTGGGTTCATTGACAATAATAATCCGTCAAATGGTTCACAATAGGTGGTGGCACCTTTTACTATGTAATTGTTTTTCTTTTACGTTGGACTGTTGTGGTGAGAATATCAGTATATGTGATAGTGAAAAAATCAATGTCATTTTAAAAAGAAAATCAAGTAGATGATTTTTTTTTGAGAGAATAATATAATAATTAAAACAGAAAAAGAAAATTAAGTCCATGAAAAAGTTCTAAGGGTTTGTTAGTGCTTGCATGTGGCCACAAGGATTTAGTCTATAATGGTTGTAGAAATTAAAATCAATTTGTGATTTCTAATATTGTTAACGAAGATAACATTTACATGATGTGATTACTGAGTTTTGTTATCTTTAAATTAAGGAATCTACTCTATTTTGTGAAGCACTCTTACAAAGAAAACATAAACTGCCTTCTTAATTTATATTGTTCCATATTTGTTTCTGGGTATTTTAATTACAACCATTAATTTTTTTCAGCTATTTAAACTAGCATAAATATCTTAAATATATCTATCTAAAATATGCCAAGAGATATCAATATCCTGGCGCCTATATTAGAATTTCCACATAGGTTAGATAGGCACCTTGAGATTGATATATCTCTTGGCGTATTTTAGATAGATGTATTTAAGATATCTTTGAAAGTTTAAATTTAATTGATTCTCTATGGAGTGAAGACATACCTAAGGACATAACATAAAAATTAAGATTTAAAAACATAATTGGAAAAAGAACACTTTCTACAAGATAAATTGAAGTTGTCAATTTTTAATTCTTATTTCTGATAAAAGAGTAAATTGCATTAATAAAGGAAAGATATTTAATGAAGTACCCAACATTGGTGTGGACGGTTTCCAAATGCAATGTAAAATTGCTATAATGTAGATATTACAATGAAGAAACTAGCAGTTCCGAAAGACCCAAACAATGAAGAACTAAACACACTTGGTGTTATCATTACTAGCAACTTTGCTACATTATTGGTTTGCTGTCTAATGCATTGCTGGTAAGATATGATGTGTTTACCTGCATATGTTCCTATTATACTGCCATTTTTCTGTACTTCGCATTGCGCTTGGAAGCACAATCAAAATTCAGCTAATCCCAATCCTCCGATTGTGGTTCATGTCTGGCTTAGTGTGGACTCGTAAGAATTGGATTTTGTAAATTGAAAGATCCCCAAATGGATCTCTTTGCCCAAAATGAATTTTTTTCCACTCACAAATAGTAAGATATAATTTTTGAAAGCTATGGCAAATAAACTAGGGCAAATCTGAATTAATTAGGAGAAAGTCGACTAGGGTTTGAGAGAGAAATCAACACAAATGACTCTCAAAAATTATCTTTTGATCACAAGTGATTGCCATAATTTTTAGAAACCCAAATATATTAAAATCAGAATTTTTAGAGGTCACAATTGCTCAAAAATCAGATCTGAAATCTGAATATTAAACTGACTGAAAACCCACTGCAAAAACCCTCTAAAAATTATGAAACTTCTTTGCTTCCCTTCACAAAAATTAGTAGATGATTTGACAATAAAAATCAGATCTAAATACCTCAGAAACAATGCCAAATCTGCCCAAGACTGGGTCGATCCACTAGAAGAAATTGTAGTAATACTGCTGCAAATTTATCTCCAAACACACTGCTGCAAATGACTGAAAATCTGATTGCTTTAATGGGTGTACTTTTAAAATAATGGGTCGTTTTGTGTTTTTATTGCCAGAAAGTTCTTGTATTGTGTCAAGATATTCCCAAGGAGCCATATTAGCCATTTTTGCCAAATACCCAGATGCCCAAAATTGTTTTATTCTGTCTTTGGGGTTTGCCTGCGGGAAATTTGTATTTAATTATTTTAAGCCCGTTTGAGGCAATTTGTGCTCGGTTTAACCTGTTGTGATCGTACATATCATTATTCCCATATACCAGTAGGGTTTTAACCAGGAATGAATCTGGGCTTTATTTGTGACTTCTGGCAACGTTTTGTGTTTTTGTGTTTTCCGTTTCGTTTTCTGTGAAATTTCTCTGGATCAATTCCTTTGCCGGTTTGGCATGATTCTTGGCCTGGAGTATCTGGAGATCACTATGCACGTTGTGCCAGAAGGAATTCGCCATCGGAGGTCTGGTTCTCTTGGAAAAGATGAAGTCGTGCACAAAAAAGCTTCTTCTAGGCTGGCCGCATTTTTGGAAAAAGAGGGTTTGAAGTGGATCATGGGATTTTTGGAAGCAGCAAGCAGGTGGGAATTTTGTACTCCTAGCAGGGTACTTTTTCCCATGGAAGCAACGTCACTTAAGTCACAATGGGAAAATTAGAGGCAGCAGGCAGGCGGGAATTTCTTACCTGCCTTGCAGGGTAAAAATTCCATTGTGAAATAAAAGAAAAATCACTTAAGGCATTGATGGGATTTTATTACCTGCCTTGCAGGGTAAATAATCCCATTATGAAAGTCAAACAACTTAAGTGAATCATGGGATTTTCGGAGCTGCCTTGCAGGGTAAATAATCCCATTGTCAATTGACTTTTAAAAATAGAAATTCTTATTCCAAAAAGTGCGACCCCTTTAGGGAAAGAAAGGCAGCCTTAAATTAATTAATTTAATTAATTTCTTCTCCAATTTTGGCGCCCAGGCTTGTGGAAAAGTCAACAAAGGAAAGTGGACAAAAGGAAGTTGGAAATAGACAGTTCTAAAATTAAATAAATATTATTTATTTAATGCAGCCCCTTCATGTCAAAAAGTGCGCCCCATTTGGGAGAGAAATAATACTTTTTAAGTATTAAATGATTTAATTAATTCTATTTTCAGTGGCTAAGGTCAAAGCATATTGTGAGGCTTGAGTTAACTGGAAGCAGAAGTCTAAAATTAAATAAATTTAATTTATTTAATGGCAGCCATGAGCATGCACAAAATAGGCGCCCCATTTGAAGAGTAAAGCTTATTTAATAATTAATTAATTGCCAGGAATAGGAAAGACATTAATTAATTATAGAATTATGAGGATTATATAAGCAGGGGCTGCCATAAGGATGAATTAATTAATTCAAAGGCAGAGAAGTGCAGCCCAGACAAAAAGTGCGCCCCATTTGAAGAGGATTTTTGCTCAGAAGGTGTAATTAATGCTAAAAGCTTCCAATTTTGGCGCATAGGTTGAAGGAGGTTGATTTGTGTTTGGATAATTGTTTGCATAAGTGATACAGGTGCTCAGGTGAAGTTGGTAAAATTCATGCTTGCTTTGCATGCAAATAAAACATCAAATTTGGGGCAGCAGGCTTGAATTATGCAGATTTTTATGATTAAAATCCACTGTTCATGTTTCGGTTGCCATCTTTGTCTGAATTAATTGTAGGAATTCATTACAGGTGCTTTTATAAGAGAAAGGGAGCTTAAATCAATGTCCAATACATTGAACATATCCTCTGAATCTGAAGAATTATCTAGATCTGCACCGATTTTGAAGAATTCGGCCGAATAAAGAGAAAAAGAATTGTTCAGACAAAGATAGATACGACCATGGCAAAGAGGGATGAAAAAGAGAGCACAGTGAGTCATGCATCACTTCTAAATTTGCAGACATTGGAGACACAAGATCTAGGTCGGAACCTCTTTCCGAATTGATTGATAGATCAGAGCAGGAAAGACTTCCCTCATGCGTGCAATTAAAAAGCGTGGAATTATTCGAGCTGCAGCGTTTCATATACTGACCCGATTTGAGAGTTCGTTATGGAGTGTGCTAGGTCTTACCATCCATCATCCAGATCGTTCGAGATGCTACGGGGAAAACAATAATCCGGTTGGACGCACAGTTCATCAATTATTGTTTGAAGATTCAACACGAAAGGTGGTGACTTCTATTAGCATACAGGATGCCGGCAGCAGGTGGGAGAAGCATAGAGTTGATTGCGTGAACATAATGAACAACAGATACATGAAGAAGCCCAGATCTCCTTCCAAGTTCCCAAGAACTCTTCCAGCGGTCCAATCTGGTACAAGAGGTAGATGATATTGCCAAATTGTTATGCAGGATAAATGGCGAAGCAAACGCTCACACCTTCCGCACATGGATGTATGCTTTCATCAGGACCATTGAAATCAACAAAGCGGATTCAATAATCAATTGGTCGGAAATCATTAGCGACAACATTGGTGAGCAACTCCGGAACGTGAAGCGTACTTTCAGCTTCAAAATGACTTCCTATTTGGTATACGCAGCAGCTTCACAAGGCATCTTCTCAAGTTGGATAGATGTGGTGTTCTTTCCAAGGACCCCATTTTCGAGTGCTACCCACAGCTTACTGTACTGCGTGCAAGAAAGATTTCAAAGTGGTCAATGATGGATTCTTCTACGAATTCATTTGCAGGCTAGACAGGGACCTAAAGGCCAACAGGGTGAGCAAGGAAGCGTGGGAAGTTGTGTCCAGAATTGGCAGTCTCTTCATTCAGTTTGCGGATTTCACATACCTCAGGGTCACCGGCTTTTCTGGAGAACCGGTTAAGTTGCCCAGATATCCGAATGATAGATTGATCACCATGGGTGAAGCGAGACAACTTGTGGAGATGCACGACCTTCAGTCGAAACGGCACAAGTCTACGGGCTTCTTCCCGATCATTGTGGGCCATTATAGCTGCCAGAGCATTCATAGAGCTCGAGGAATGGGCGGAAATGTTCTCTGAGTACGAGCAAGAGTTCTTCCGGCACGGCTGAACTTCGATCCATTTGGAGTAGCCAGGAAGACGATCTCCCAGGAGTACGCACATGTGCCTTCATTAGAAGATTTCTGGATGAAGTGCAAAAGTGAGTACGAGGTTAGAAAGAAAGATTTCAGCAGGCTATCAGCACGGCAAGTGTTCGACTTTGGATTAGCACGGATACCTGCGGATCTTAAAGATGATGGGATTGTGTTACTTGACACATACCATCAAATGGGAGGAGATAGAGTTGTACTTCAGGAGAACGTAGGGGGCTGCCATACGATTGAGGAAAGGTCTGCCGCCGTTCTGGTGAATACTTCAAACTGGTTGCTGACGAAGGGATATTGCCTTGATGAAGCATTGATGAATCAAGTCACGGGCAACTTCGGCGCAGGAGATTCCCTCAAGAGGAAGCACGGAGGAGAAAGCAGCAGAAGGCCGAGAAGATGAAAGTGCACAGAAGGTCTCAATCGAAGGAGAAGATCACTTCCACGGCTATGACGTTAGTTCGGCTTCTCCAGCATCCAGTACTTCACCGATTGTTGCACCTCAGCAGGACACTGCCATTCCTCAGTTGAATCCGGCAACATTCATCTTCTCTCCTCAGCCACTCCGTTCAACCCCTGTTCTGAAGAAACGTTGAAGCTGCAGATGGCAGAGTTTGAAAGAGCTTTGTCTTTGGATGATTCAGAGGATGGCAGCCACAACACTGTAGCGGTTTCTGATGGAGAGGAATCAGAGCGGGAGATAGTAGTACACTCAGCAACTTCTCATTCTCGAGAAGTAATTTCTCAGAATGGTTGACTTCACAGTTGGTTCCAGAAGCTAGAGTGGAAATGAACTTGGAGGAACACGACTTGCAGCTGCTCCTGAGTCTAGGCGGAAAAGACAGAAAACCTAAAGTTGCTAAGGTAACTTCAAGGTTGATCATCGAGGAGTCGGGGCAGAAGTTTGTTGAGATGTCAGTTCCGGCGGAAGGGAAGAAAGAGGATGAGCTCACGGCAGAAGACATAATAGTAACCAGAGTACCCATCGGTCAAGCCACCACAGAAGGATTGAAGCAGGACACGCAGACATTGATAGATGCTCTATTCCTTAGGCTTGACAGAGAAAAGGCGGAGAAAGTTGAACTTCAGAAGTAGGTATCTCAGTTGTGCGAGATCATTGCCAAGGTTGCTAAATCTTCCACTCAGCCCATTTCAGCTCAGAAGCAGGTGAGTGATCATCTGATGCAGGAAATGGAAGATGCAAGCAACCAGGTGAAAGCTATCGACGAATGGAAAAGTCGATATTCGTCAAGCTTACGTCTGACTCGGAGAGTGTGCCCGGCCGCTTTAAAGGTTATGAAAGATGCGGTGAGATCATTTGAAAGCAAGCTGGTGACAAGCATAGTAGATATGAACACGATTCTTTGAGAGTAACTTTGAGTACTTTGGCGAAATCAATAAGCTCTTGGGAGAGAAGTGTTGGTTGCGAGCAGATTGTGCCTGACGGATCAGTTGAGAAGGGGAAGCAGTTGGAGTTTGCAGTATCTTTCCGTTTGGAGATCTGCAAAATTATGCTGAGAGGATGCAGGCACTTGAGAGTATGGCATCATCTTTGCCAGACAATATCATTGCTTTCACTCATGAGGAAGTGGTCGGAAATGTTACTTCATACACACGGATCATTCCTAGCAGAGTGCCTAATTCCCTGGAAGGGTCTCTTCTGATGGTGCAGGGGAGAATTGATGGAGCTACTAAGCCTTTCACGATGAATTCCATCAGCAGACTGGTGGCACTGCAGTCGGATATTGCGAGTTCGGGCCGAGCTTGGAGGATGTGGAAGCATGTATCAGAGTATTGAACGAAGGCTTGCTGTAGTTCAGGACAGAAAAGGAAGTTGTGGCTAAGACAGATGGGAAGATGTTGAATTATATGTTCGACAAGTATATTCAGTATCAGAACAAAAAGAAGATATAAATGTTACAGCTGGCATGACTTTCTTCTTCTATTCTTTCTTCTTCTATTTTCCACGTTCCCGGATGAAATTGTAAAACTTTAAAGTTATTGGTTTTGAAACCATTGCTTTAAGTTATGTGGAACGATTCTATTAGTTAAGTGATAGATGTGTCACTTGAGGAGAAGTTAGAGGAGGATGATTGCCAGATGTCATCTTTACTTCTTGTTTATGTTTCAGTTCAGTTGAGTTTCCCATTTGTACTTTCCCTTCTACATTCTATAAGTAGAAGAAGAACCTTCGGGTTAATGATCAAAATTTGTAAGCAACATTCTTGTGTTCCAGACTTTGTGCTGAAACCCCTGATAGCCACTTGAAGCAAAGGAATATAAAGGAGCAGTTTCGGAGAACTTTGTGTCACGGTGCATTTTGTTTCTAGCTTTCTATCTTAGATCTTCTAATAAACTTTGTGTTATTTTAGATCTAGATCTGGAGTTGCCTTTGCTTATAATTTTGTGTGTTGATATCTATTGGTTTCTTCTATGTGCATGCAATCAACTCTGTTATCTATTGATTGGGTTGCACATCTTCCCCATTTCTTCCCTGTGTTTTATTATTTCTTTCTTTATAAATATTTCCTTTCTTAAACAGTTGCTTACTTGCTTGCTGCGAAGCTATCTGACTATGGTTCATGAGTGAATAGTTAAAGTAAAAGCAGAAAATCTAGCCAACGTATTTATTTCCACTCCTAGAGCTAGTTGCATTTCCTTAGGAGGAAATACATAATTAATGATATTTTTATCCTTCCTAAATGTCATTACTCACCTTTGGCCCAAGTCGCCATTATCCTCTCTAGGAAGAATAAAATATAATAATCCCTTTTACAATGATATTTGCCCTCAAGGCAAATTGTATTTACCATAGGGATTATAATTTTCTTTTATTAAGCCCAATAAATTAATATAAGTGCTTTAATAATTTTATTTTATATTTTTATAGCACTTTATAATAATTTATTGTGACTTAAGTCACCCTTATGCACCCCCTTTGGCCGTCGGGTAGACAAAATGGGCCAAAGGTCTTCGATAAGAACTATCCAAAAAGAGGGACATTACATAAATGTAAGGTAACTTCAGACCGAATGGAAGTTCAAAGGTCCATCATATTTGCCTAGTACTATATTTTTAGTCTGCAGTACACACATGATGTGCTTTTAACTTGGCTGATAATATTAATGAAAGTGAAAGGTGAGCCATCCCAACTTATGTTTGTAAACACTCTTCGATTACACTATTTTTTAGATGTTCCAAATTACAAACCCAGGGGTTAGATGATGCATTTTCTTTATAACCTCCATTTCTGTTTCCAATTTTGTCCATCTCTTGACCTCGACCCATTGAGTGTCCTTCAAGGGGCTGCACAAGGAAGTGTATAAATAGATGGACTATTGATTTCTCATCCCGCCAACAATTTGGACAAAATTGACGGCCTAATCCACACCCTTTTTCCATTAAATCCATTATGAGGATTTTGCATTACAGTGTCATCCACAAGAAATTTTTAACTTTAGGCTATGCATGGAGTGATGAAAGTATTTTCCATTTCTCAAAAGGGGACCATCCTCCTAGGTGAACAAAGCGCCATGACATCACTAGAGTGAGTAGGGCACCAAACAACTTTGTCATTGTTGGTGAGCATGATGTACATCTTAGTCAACTTCTTTGTTAGCTACTGGCATTGAATTGAGAATTTGGGCTGTATTTGTGAACTCACTCCAAATTCTATTGTCTTTTGAACCACAAAATTTTGAGTGTAGTTTTTGAATCTAATATATCAATCCTTTTGCATTTACGGAGATGGGTGGTTTCCCATTCTAGCTATTTTATGGAACTTTTTTCCCGTCGAAAGATACAACTAATATTCCTTAATATATATGTTATGTTCCCTTTTCCAAGCGAGTTTGACTTGAAGACCTTGAGGCCCATTTCTACTTCCCATGGGCTTTAAGGGAGAAAATAAGGGAAGTACATCCATGTTATGATTGTAATTTGCTATTTTCAGCTTTGTAATATTTTGTAAAAAGGCAAATTGCCAATTTTAGCATTAAAAATAACAAGTTGGTGGCTAAAAGTACAAAGCGCCAACTCCCAAATAGAAAAAGAATGTTAAAGGGGGAGGTCGTCCCTCCTTAAGTGGGAAAAGTAAATGTCAAAAAAGAAATTAAGAGGCCTACATGGAGCACTCCACAAGGAAAAGAAAGAAAAGGCTATAAAAGCAAATGTTGGGGCTCATTTGTAGGATCATCTGGTGAATTTTATACTTATCTTTTTGAAATTGGAGCATTGAGCTATTATTTACAACCTTTGAGGACAAAAGCCCTCATTGGATCCTATTGAGGACGAAAACCCTCAATTGTTGCATTGGTAGCTTCATCCAGGAGTCATAAGTGAGCTTAAAATTCAGAATTTCAGAATGACATGGGTTTCCATCCGTGCTAGGGCAAAAATTCCATCTAGGCACAATTTTTTTGTCAGTGCACATACATTCATTTCCAACTTGATCTACCCATTTAGAGATTTCGGGATCACTTTTCAGTGGGTTTCTATGGTTGGAAAAATCTGATTCTAATTTTGTTTGATAGCTGCCATTTTTGTGGTCATTTTGAGCTATCATTTGCATTTTATCTCCAAGTATTTATGAAGATATGGAATTTTGAAGTTTCAACTATTTTTGAGCAATAATTAATTCCAACAATCTGTAATTTATTGTTGAAGCATTAATTTTGCATGAATTCATCAAAAGTTTCATGTTGATGTAATTTTGAAGATTTGTGTGTGGGAATGCCTAAAATTTGAATTTTACATAGGTCACTTAGGGTTTTGTGGACCTATAATAGGTCGCTGCCTTAATTTTTACATAAAATTAGTTTGTTGTCATAAAAACAGGTTTTCTACATGTGGCTGTCATCATTTCTAACAATGTTCCATTAAGGTTTTGGCGAAATTCCAAGTTCCTCAAATTTGAGCCCAAAAGGGACATTACAATGGGATCAAAGCATCGATCCTCCCATCTTGGAGGGTATTCATTCAAGAAGGAGAAGATAAAATGGTGAACATAAATTTTGATGATGCTAGGTTTGAGAGGTTTTCCCAAGGGCAAGAGAGAGGTTGACTGATATAATCGCACAACTGATCTCTAATATGCATCCAAGTTCTTCAAGGGCCAACAACAATCTTCAACCATTAAGATCCGTGATGGATCCTACAACTAGGTCTTTTCAGCCTACCTTCCTCCCTAGGAAGGAGTCATTCTGAAGGTGGATACACGACATTCAGTAAGGCACAATATTGTGGCCAACTATGAAGAATATAGCGATCTTCCAATGAGATCCATTATCCTATTTCACTTGCCGAATTCATAGGGGTAAACAAGGGTAAGTCAAGGTAGGAGCCTAAAGCTCAAGCATCGTAGAGGATATTCAAAATGCTTTGGGGAAAGTGACAGTTGAAGGACATGGAGAGGTGTTGCCGGATGAAGAACCAAAAAAGTTTTAGATGAAGCAAAATATCCAAAGAAAGAGGAAGAAGTCATGGAACATGAGCCAAGGAAAGAAGAAAAATTGATTTGCAAAATTGTGGAGAGAAACCGGTGGTTGAAGCCACTTCTCGATTGATAATGATGATAATCAGCTTGCTGGAATTTTCCATACAACAATCAATAAGAGGCAAATTGACGGTATTCTTGACTTCAACAGAACCGTGATGATGTCCCATACATATGTCAACAAAATTTGGAAGGAATCAAATTAGAAAGATCTTCGCTTGTTGAAGAAAAAAAGACAAAGGAGGCTGAGCTCTGTGTGGGCAGCCCAAGGCATGACAATGTTGACCATATTTCCGATTACTTGTGTCCTATGTCGCTGCCCTATTTTTTTCATCATGGAAAATATTTTAAGAAGCATGCTAGGTCCAAAGAGACAACCTTGCAGCTATGGGCATGTTGCTTCTTCTATTCAAGACCAAGATTGCTTTGGCATGGGTGGTCTTCGGAAGATCAAGGTAAATATCAATTCTTGCACTTGGATTGAAAGGAAACTTATGAGCAATCATAGAGGGTTTGTTGTGCATTCTAATCACATTGTGAAGGATAAATGTTCTTGGTCAATAGAACACTCATGGGGGCTAAGTAACACACATGAAGAAAATATAATGACTGGCCAAAAGAAGATAATTCCAGCCGGATGCTTGAGGTGTAAAGATGGTAAGCAAACTAGATGTTATTTTGATAGTCAAATTTGTATGAATCAACTTGCTATAGTTTTGTGGGACTCAAGTTACTTTCAAGATTGCCAATCTTGGGTGTATGTGAAAGCTATGGATAATTCATCTACTGAAAATGTAAATTCAGCTGCATGGATAATTAAAAGGGGACTTGATAAGATTGTTAAAGCATTAAGTGGTTGTGTTGGGGAAGAGATTACACAAAATTTTCAGAATAAGGGAATGGGATACTACATAAGGGAAGATTTCAAGAAGGCTGAGATTACACCAAAAGACTTCACCCTTCTTGCTTCATGAAGATACAACAATCTCCCACAACTTGGTGGGGAAACAAGGTATGCAATAATTCAGTTTTCATGAGCCAAGGTGAAGTAACGTATCATGCTATTGTTTGGTGTATGAGGGATTGATTTTCTAAAACACACTTAACAAGAATGCCTAATGAGACATGGATGAAAGGGGATATTTTGGTTATGTGTTTACCGATTAAACATGGTATGAATTTGGGTGACAATAGCTATGATCCATGGATCATTATGGGAACTACCTCCAATTTTAGGACTGACTTTACCTACCTTTCCAGCTCTCCCCACATTCTAGAGGCATCCATAAAAGAGTTGTTGATTATAAGGAGATGCATTTCTCACCCACGGTAATTTATCGGGCGTTTGCATTAGGTACAAGATGGTTTCCGGCCACCACAATTCCAATTTTGAGTAATGACATGCAATGCTACAGCCATGATAGGATGTTCTCTCCAATTTTATGTGTTGGACTATGCATATCTTCTTTGGACAACAATAGATGGGTAGGTTTGAAGACTTTCTTTTCATTTAATATTGTAAGAGGTTTCACTCATTGAGATCGATCAATGCCAACGTCCCAACATATTTGTGTTAGGAAACGCGAAGATAAATAATAAAACAAATTTATATATCCACCAAGATATAGTTTATGTTTGACTTTGAACAATAAGTTATGATATATTACATTGCATAATGAATTAGATATAAAATTGCATACATAAACATAAAAATAAATGAACACAAGACATGAGATTTAAATGGGAAAATCTTTTGGTAAAAAACCCATTGAAAAATCACTTATCTTTATTGAGAATATATGTTTCATCCAACACTCCCACTATTTCATGAATCTCCAATGCAGTTACACCTTCAAGGAAGAATTATAAACTGTTATGCACATTCGCTCATGAGTAGAGACTATGCTTGCATCACCATTCGCATCATGTAGATTCAACTCGCATTTCGCATGTATATGTTACCATGCATTGCTATGCTCAATAACCAATCTCTAATGAGATCACCTTGATTTATATCAAGGTGGGTGGACCTTGTTTGGGTCACTCTTATAATTTAAATTTAAACATGTGCCGATCCGATATGGGAATCCACCACACACTTATATTTTAAATATAAGTTATACGCATGATTTTTAGTCTTTGGCGGGTTTCTTGGCGGGTTTGTATTAAGTTAGTTTCCCGCTTAATATTACAACCCCAACACTCCCCCTTAATGTTAAGTAGGGAAACATGCAAAATTTCCTTTTTTATACAAAAAGACTTACAATCCATAAATCATCATATGAAGATTTAGGCTAGCATGCAAATATATAAAATTTTGTTCCAAATAACACATGCCAAGTCACCTTTTTGTACAAAAGGAATTACAATCCATAAATCATCTAAGTGATTTAGGCTAGCATGCAAACAAAACACTTGATCCGCGGATTTTACAAGAGTTGCCATACTACTTGCTTTATTCGGGGTTTTGAAAAAAACATGCATCTTGAGATGTCCATTAGTGATCCATGGATTCTAGAAAATATATGGTTCAATGCTTAGTGTTTCATGGATTTAGAAAAAGTGGCAACATAGAGCTTTTTAATGTCCCGCGAGTTTTAAGAAAAACATGCATGTCAGTACTAAATGTTGTAGTGTTACATGCGGATTTTTGAAAAGCCACGTGACACAAAAAAGTGATCCGTGGATTTTTAGAAAAGCATGCAACACAAAGCTTTTAGTGTCCACGGGTTTTAAGAAAACATGTCGTGGTACAAAGCTATAGTGCTTCGCGGATTTTGGAAAAAGCCGCGATATACAAGAACATACAAAATTCTCAAGATAAAGTGATTAAGTATGAAGTCTTACATAAGATTATGGAGTCTTTTATAAAACAAGAATCTCTCATATCTAATGCTTTTCGTTGGGTATTACAAGTAAACTCACATGAAGTGATTATTTACTTAAACAAAATGGAAATAGTCTAGGAGTTTATAATTGACACATTCAGGTCGATAAGAGGTGGCATTACAAAACATGTGCAAAACATGCTCATTCCTACTTATTTGCTCATTCTCCTTATTTCCCCCTCAAGGACAACTTTGAAAGGCTAAGCTCAAACAACATATGCTCATTTGATTTAGAGGTGAAGATCAACGTCATTCACATGATCATTTGAGTCTTGCTCATCGATTCAGAAGGTGGAGATCAAGGTCATCCACATGATCATTTGAGCCAAAATCTGAAATGCCCAACATAGCATGAAATTTGTAGAACTTTGTAGCACACAATGGCTTTGTAAAAATGTCTGCAACTTGATCTTTAGTAGAACAAAACTTGAGGTTTATGTCACCATTCAAAACTTTCTCCCGAATGAAGTGCATATGAATCTCAATATGCTTGGTTCTTTGATGTTGAACTGGATTGTTTACAAGAGCAATGCAACTTTGGTTATCACATAGAAGAAGAGTACTTCCTTTGATGCCCATATGAAGTTCATCCAAATATTTTTCAGCCACATAGCTTCCTTTTTTGCTTCCATAACACTTATATACTCTGCTTTAGTAGAAGAGATAGATATTGTTGGTTGCTTTTCTTGCTACTCCAAGTGATTGCACCTGCACCCAACTTGAAAACATGATCGCACTGCACCAACTTGAAAACATATCCAAAAGTAGATTTTCTATCCACAATATCAACAACATGGTCAAGAATCACAATAACCAAATAAATTTGCATCATCACAAGAAGAATAATACAAACCATAATTGATTGTACCTTTGATATACCTTAGAATCTTTTTCCATTTTCCAATGGTCCTCATAAGGATCTTGCATGAATCTAGAAACAATTCCAACTACATAGGATATATCAAGCCTAGTGATAGTCAAATAAATCAAACTACCAACAAGTTGTCTATATAAAGTAGGATTAAATTTATCACAAGCAGGTTTTGGATCTAATTTAACTCCAACTTCCATAGGAATAGAGACAAACTTACAATCAATCATGTTAAATCTTTTAAGAAGGTTAGAAGCATATTGTGTTTGAGATGCAACAATAGATTTGTGATTTTGACAAATAACCATGCCTAAGAAATGATTTAACAAGTCCTAAATCAGTCATTTCAAAATGTTGTCTTAGCTTCTCTTTGATTCTAAGAATTAGATTCTTATCACTACTAGTAATCAAGAGATCATCAACATATAAGACAATAATAATAATATGATTATTTTCATATTTTACAAACAAATCATTATCAACAAAAACAATTTTTGAAACCAAGATCTTGAAAGAAACTATTTATCTTAGCATACCAAGCTCTAGGAGCTTGTTTAAGACCATACAAATATTTTTTAAGCTTACACACATATAATTCCTTACTAGGTTCTTCAAACCCTTTAGGTTGATGCATGTAAATTTATTCTTTCAATCACCATTTAAAAAGCATTTTTAACATCCATTTGGTGAATCTTCCATCCATGTTGAGAAAGCTAGAGCTAGAAGAATTCTAACAATGCTCATTTTGGCAACATGAGCAAAGGTTTCAACATAATCTAAACTAGGTTTTTGAGTAAACCCTCTAGCAACTAATCTTGCCTTAAATTTTCAATCTTACCAACAAAGTTATACTTAATTTTATACAACCATCTAGATCCTATAATGCTTCTTTTATGAGGAAGAGGGACTAATTCCCAAGTTTTATTTTTATTAGAGCATTGTATTCAACTTTCATAACATTAACCCACCTTTCATCTAGGTTGGATTCTTCAAAAGATTGAGGTTCAACCTCATACAAAGTTGACAAGGCATGATAAGAATGTTGACTATGGGTCATCTTTCTCAAGATTATTAGGTTGAGAATTAGAAACTAGATTTTGAGCCCATTTAGGAATTCTAGATTGAGACACAGATTGAGAAGACTCCCCCTCAATATCTACATCCATCATATCAGAAGAAGGATGATCACCTCTTGGAAATCAGTTTCCATATTTTCTGAAGAAGGATTATCAAAATTGAAGAGATTCAAACTCAAGAAACAGAGGAGGGAAGAGAGGAGATTTACAAAATGGTTTCTCAAGAACATGAACATTCCTATTTTCTATAATCACATGTTTGATTGGATCATACACTCTTAATCCTTTTGTGTGACCACCATACCCAAAAAAATGCAAGAGTAGGAGGTAGGATCAAGTTTTTGTCTTTTAACTTTAGGAATGAGAAGGGAAACATGACTACCAAATATCTTTAAATGAGAGATATCAAGGTTTTTTTTTAGTCCAAACTTCATGAGGTGTAGTTTGATGCAAATATTTAGTAGGAACTCTATTTAGGATATGAACAACAATGTTCATGGTTTCAGCCCATAGAAACTTAGCACACTTTAGAAGCATGAAAGCATGGTCCTAGCCATTTCTATGATTGTTCTATTCTTCCTTCAGCTATGCCATTTTGTTGTGGGAATATGGAGTTGTTAACTCTCTTTGAATTCCACAAGACACACAAAACTCATCAAACTTCTTATTGACATATTCACCTCCATTATCAGTTTTGATTCTCTTTATTTTTCAGATTAGCCATATTTTCAACTAAGGCTTTAAACTCTTGAAACTTAGAGAAAAACTTCAGATTTTTCTTAATGTAATAAGACCAAGTCATTCTAGAAAAGTCATCAATGAAACTAACAACATACAAGGCTCCACTAAGAAGGAACTTCAAAGGACCTCTTACATCACTATGGATTAACTCAAGCAAGTTAGAGGAATTAGACTCATGATTTTTATGAAATGGTTCAACATGTTGCTTACCACAAAAAACTTTCACAAGATCATGGTCTGATTTCAACTTAGGAGACCTATAACAAGGTTAAGGCGAGACATTTCAAACAAACTCTTAAAGTTCACATGCCCAAGCCTTTCATGCCATAATTGAACAACATTACAAGAAGAAAAAGAAGAAAGACAAGATTCAACAACAAATCCTTCAAAGATATACAAGCCATTCTTTTGAAAACCAACAACAATAATCTTACCAAGCTCATTCTTTACATACCATTTATCTTTTAATAACACAACTTTGCAGTTTTCTCTAGCTAGTTGAGAACAAGATAAAAGATTCTTCTTTAAGTTAGGAACAAATAAAACATTACTAATGGTTCCATTTGCTAACTTAACATTACCACAAGATTTAGATCTAATGACAAAATTATCACCTAGATATATATTCTCATGAACATTCTACAACATCAAAAAGAATTTCATGAATATATGTCATATGCCTAGATGCACCACTATCTAGAATCCATTCATTGTCATTAGAGGCTGAAAGAGCAGTATAAAGAGCAATAGTTTGCTCAACATTATTAGCTTGATTTTTAGATTGATTTTGATTTCTATTCTTCTTTTTTTTTATTGTTGAAGTTCTTATTTTTAGCATTATTATGAACCTTATTAACATTAGAATAACAATTAGTTGCTTTATGACCAAATTTACCACATTTGGTACATGTGCCATCAAACTTGACCTTAAACTTTTGATTATTCTTAGGTTTGAACTTAGATTTAAAGTTTGATTGTTGATTAGAATTTTATTCTTATTTTTAAATGATTTCTGATTTTGGGAGAACAATGCTTGAGAGGCATTCTCTTTTGAGTCAAAGTTCTCCATTACTCTTTCTTCTTGAATGAGTAGAGAAGACAAGGTATCTAAATCAAGTAAATTAGATTCATTTTGATATTTAGAATTCAAAATAGAAATATAATTTCTAAATTTCTCATGAATGTTTAATTTGAATAATAAAATACAACTTATCTTGAAATAATTCACAATTACAACCATCTAATTGTGCTTTAATATTCTTAATCTTAGCTAAGTAATTAACTATCTTTTCATCTCCTTTCATTGGAGTTGTAAATAATTCCATGATTAGTTTAATTATCTTAGAAAGGTGATTGCCTTCATGCATAGTTTGTAATTGATTCCATGCATCGTGAGAGACTCCATGTGTCCTATATGCAACAAGAATTCATCTTTGATACTTTGCAATAGGATGGACATGGCCTCTTGGGATTTTTGAGAGAGATATTCAAGTTTTTAGGTGTAGCTTGTCTCCCAATGGGCCTCTTTTCAACACCCCTTATTAGATCCCAAAGTTTTTTTAGCCATAAAGATTGCTTTGATCCTAACTCTCCAAATACTATAATTAGAACCATTTAACAACTGAGATTTATCCATAGAAAAATTAGATGAACTAGTAGTATTAAAACAATAAGCAAGATTTGTGTTATGCGGTTTTTAACAGTTGCAGATATTCACAATTAGAAGAAAACAAACTTATGTGGATTTGAAACAATTAGGAAAAACCTTTTTAAAATCACATGTATCGTATGAGAACCAAGAAGAGAGACCGCAAGACACACATAACAAGCCATGAGAGGCCGCAAGGCAATACATAGGAAGATAGATTTTTCAAATTTTAAAAGCCGCGGAACAAGGAACTTGTATTCCACAGAATTATAAAAATGAAGATTTCAGCAAAACCAAGAAAATCTTCAAACAAGATATGCAAACTCGGTAGAGAGGCTGCAATACACAAAAAATGTGCCACAAAGAGCTGCAAGGCAAGGACAAAGGAGATATAAAATCTAAGTTCAAAAGTCATAATTCAAAGAACCAGAGATCAATAGGATTTTTGAACTTTTAGTGTTTTGCGGAAATTCAAGGTAAAAGTTGCAGAACATAGAGATGCCCAGGGACAAGAACCAACCATCGCGATCATAGGAACCTTGTGAAGCAAAGAAAACAGTTTGCTAGAGACAAAAAGTCATGCGGAATAAAGAGCATGACCGTAAGACAAAAAAAGTCCATGAGAATAAAGAAAACAATCTACAAGACCAAGGAAATATGCGGAACAAAGAAAAATTGTTCGTGAGACAGAGAAGTCCATGAGAACAAAGAAAATGGTCCGTGATACACAAGAAGTCAGGGGACACAAATAAGACGCTCAACAATTAGATAAGCCGTGCAGAAGACAAAAACGTTGTGCACACTTTAAAAATCTGCACCAAACATATCACACAACAAAAGACAACACAGAGAGTTGCGGAACAAAGAAAAATCCCGTGTAATACCGTGCAAGCAACAAAAAGGCTGCGATGCTAAGAAAAGTCCGCACAAGACACAAAAAAGCTACGGAACAAGCACATAGGCTGCAAAGCACACAAATAAGCTGCAAAGCACACAAATAAGCCATGAAGCATGCAAAAACACACAAAAGCTGTGAAGCTAAGGAAAAGCATGCAAAGCAAGGTAGAGAGATGCAAAAGTATAGAGGAATGCCGCAAAATATTAAAACAACCAAATCAAATCATACATAAGACTTGATAAAGATAGTAGTCAAGAACAACCTAGGTTTTTATCATCCACGGTAATTTAAAGCATCCAAGCACTCCACATTTATTTTAATTCACATTAATTAGGGTTTGTGCACCTTGTGGAACTGAAAAGCCGCGCAACACTAGTGTAATGTCCCTTTTGAGGGTTTCAAACAAAATTGCAGATCTGAAAATGGAATTGCAGCAGATTGGAAAATAAAATCAGCGACTTATACTTGCACCAAAAATTACCAAAATCACCATTAAACAACACCAATCAATTTGTCTATATTTTATATGTGATTTATTGAATTTTAAAAGCCAAATCAACCAAGAAAAACAAAGAACACACTGCTGGAAATTAAGTATATTCTAGAAATTGCAGCCACAATAAAAATTATATATCTAGGGCACAAAAGCCTCAAAAATCACCAAACTTTAGATTCCGGCCTTGAAAAATAGTGCAAATCAGATTACAAATTCAAATTTATCAAATTCTCCTTCAAAGTTCTCAAACCCTACCCAAGGTAGGTTGCTCCACCTTAAATAATTACAATAATGACTGGAAACTACATTAAGATCTTCAAATCAGCTCTTCTCATCAATACCAAAGGATGATGAAAGGTTTTCGTCCTTCACCTAAGCCACATGAAGGGTTTTTGTCCTTCAATGAGGCCTCACAAGAGGGTTTTCATCTTCAAGTGGATGACCAAGGAGCAACTAGCTCTCTTTGCCCAAGTGTAATAAAAATGCGCCAAGACTAGGGTGCAAATGATACATTAGATCTTCTTTTATATCTTCTAATTGGCGCCAAGGTATAAAAGAGCAAGGCCGACCCCTTAAGGAGGTTCTTTTCCTTCATTCACTTCCATTTATTCATTAAGACCCAGCTGACTTGACATAAGAAAGAAAACACTAAAATAACATATTAAAAATTAGTAAAAACATATCATATAGATGCTCATTGTTTTCCTCCCTCGCTTCTTTGCCATGGAGAAGGAATGACAAGAAGACCAAATAATAGCTCTCAAGTAGGAAAAATTGACATTACAGTCCTCCCTTCCTAAAATTGTTTGTCCCCAAGCAATTGCAACCCCAATGTATCCGCTGCCCTGAACTCTTCTTTTCCCTTACTTTGTAGTTCCATATCTTCTAATGAAATAGGAGATGGCACTCACGATGAAGCATCCATGACCAAAATAGGCTTTCCCTTCACTTCAAAAGCGCTATCCCAAAAACAACTGTAATCATGCATCTCTCTTCCAAAAATCAGAATGTACAAGTCTGAAAATGACACATCATAATCTGATTTTACTCCTACATTCAATTGAAATATTCCTCTCTCAATACTCCATGAGGGAATGCACTCAAAAGATGCAAATACACTGCTGCTCATGGCTGTTAGTGGCAGCCCCAATCCTGATTTTTGCACACTCAATCCTCTAATCATGGTATAGTAACTTCCAAACTGAATTTTCACAAAGAAAGGCAACTCCATAAATAAGGCAAGGACTGAAATTTGATTTACATGTGCTGAAAACTTAGGAACAACAAGCCTACCAATAAAATCAGCAGTCATCTTGGCCTTAAATTTGAGAAAATCAGCCTCCCTAGCACACTCATAAATTCTGATTTTATCATTTTTCAAATGGAACTCATACTCCATGTGACTTTTTAGGGCAAGTTCCTCTAAATTTTGGATCTCAAGATGCCCCCAAACATTGTGTGATTCACCTAAAATGAAAACAAAATAGTCTAAGCAAAAACCTTACCTCATCATGGGGTCATAAAATTGAAAGATAGAACCATCATTCTCCACTGTGGTGACCATGTGAACAGCTGCAAGTTTATCATAATGGTTTCCCTTTTCCCATAGTTCCTTAGGTTCTCTCATGGAACCATTGGTTAACAATCCATAGAGAGAAAATTCAGAATTCCCCTCAAACTTATGCTTCCTAAAACACATCATGCTAGCATTCTCTTTCATCAAATTCCATAGGCAAAGAAAGAAACTGAATTTTTACCTTCATCCTTGTTTTGTCTCATGAAGTGGTCCAGATGATCAGCCCATGGAGTATCATGAACAGCCTTTAAGATCCCACTCTTCACCCTTGATTCGAGTACCAAATAGGCTCGGTCTTGGTAAAGGATAAGCCCATCCAACACCTTGTATTTTTCCTCACTTATTACCCCTTCAAAGACATCACTAGCAAACTTATTTTTTGCATACTCAGCTGAAATTAATTCTTTCCATCCCGCTGTAATTTTTGATAAAGAACAGATATATGATTCACATGAAATGCCCTCCTCTACCAAATAATTAATTTGGGAAGTGCTAGGAAGTATACCTTGCAATGAGACTCTTTTCCCTTGGTCCATGAAACTCATCTCCATGTTTTGATAGTTGAGAGTTAGCTCTCCCAACAAGCACAACCATTGGACTCCAAGTATGATGTCTAACTCAGCCATGTTAATCACAAAAAAATCAGCACATACCTCATGTAACCCCATGGTAATGTGGAGTTGAGAACACCTTTTTGTACATTGCATAGAGTGGCCATCCGCTATCCTTACAATGAAGCCTTTGAAGTCTTCAACCTTCAATTTCAGATTTGAAACCAAACATGCATCTATGAAATTGTGAGTGGCTCCTCCATCAATCAAAATTGTGACCTTATGCCCTTGTAGATCACCCTCAATATGAAAAGAGTTATAACTTGGTGCTCCCACCAAGGTAGCAAGAGTGCCATATTTTATATTAAGAATGCTGCCCATCCACTCCATTCTTCCTAGCTTTCCCATTATTATGGGATCATGGGTTAACCACCTATGAGGCTCCTTACCCCATGAAGTATGATGTGCACAAAGGTGTTCAATCATTGGTGACAAAAGAGGATACAACATATATGAAACATGAGTACTCCTAACCATCCAACCATGGTAGAAAATCTGAAATGATGCATAGGCAAAAACTGAAATACCTTCATGCCGGGGCTGCCCATAACACTTAGAAATTCTGATTTTAAATCACTATTCAAAAACACCTTACCTTCATGATCTTTCTCTTTCCGGGTGCTTACCTTCACTCTATCTTTGCTTGATGCTTGCCTTGACAATTCCCCCATGTCCTTGATCTTTCATAAGGCTGATATTTCCCTCAAATGACCTTTTTATTGTTGTTATGTACAGATCAACAGCTCCATCTATTGTGATCCTCGGCCTACCATGGAGAAATTCTTTCTCTATCCTTGCCCTTACAATTTGGGTGAGTTATCTCTAATGCATTCATCATTGTGATCCAAAAATTCCTTTCTAGGCACATACATAACAGCTGATATATGAATCAAATGAAAGAAGGAATTGATTATCTTTTCAAACATACCATAGTCTTTGGAAGGGGGGAAGCTTCTCACCAATTCTCCTTTAGGATCACCCGGATCCCATTCCTTCATGTGCATGCCATTAGGAACATGCAAGCTTAGCAATTTCTTTAGTACCCTCTTATCACTACTCAAGACATGTCCCAATGAATGCAAAGGTGGAAACAAAATCCGGAAGTGTACATACCAATCCGTGGGCTATCCACCCATGTTATACTATCCAATGTGTTGCTCCCTTTGATGTTATGCCCCCCTTGAAGCCACTTATCTTCAACAATTGGAGCTACCTTTGCCATGCAATCATCCGTACTTTGTACACACATGTATGTACCATCCTCATGGCTTGTGCTTGAGTCCCCAACCTCATCCTTATGCAAATCTGAATTTTCTTCAACACCTTGCCCCATACAATCATTAGAAACCAAATGAATATCATTTAATACTAATGAACCATTACCTTGGTACTCATCCTTGAAAGCTTGCATATTGAACCTTGCTATGATCTTTTCACTGAAATCATTCAAGAAGCAAACCGCATCTTCTCCTTGGGTCTCTATCACATGGTACCACCAATCTCTTGCTATCCCTTTCAAAAGACAAGGGATGAATTCCAGGGCATCCTCCACACACATAGGGTTTGACTGCAAGTATGTCTCCAATTCTGACAACCATGATTTGGTAAAAGTTTGTTAGTGCCATAAAAAATAGAGATCTTACCCTTCCATGCCATCAATTCTTCAAACTTGAAAGCCTAGGCCTTTTTAAAATCCATGCTCTGATACCACTGTAATGTCCCTTTTGAGGGTTTTAAACAAAATTGCAGATTTGAAAATGGAATTACAGCAGACTGGAACATAAAATCAACGACTTATACTTGCACCAAAAATTACCAAAATCACCATTAAACAACACCAATCAATTTGCCTATATTTTATATATGATTTACTAAATTTTAGAAGCCAAATCAACCAAGAAAAGCTAAGAACACACTTGTTAAAAATTAAATATATTCTGGAAATTGCAGCCACAATAAAAATTAGATATCTAGGGCACAAAAGCCCCAAAAATCACCAAACACCAGATTCTAGCCTTTAAAAATAGTGCAAATCAGATTAAAAATTCACATTTATCAAAATCTTCTTCAAAGTTCCCAAACCTTATCCAAGGTAGGTCGCTCCACCCAAAATAATTATAATAATGGCTGGAAACTACATTAAGATCTTCAAATCAACTCTTCTCATCAATATCAAAGGATGAAGGGTTTTCGTCCTTCACCAAAGCCACATGAAGGGTTTTGTCCTTCAATGAGGCCTCACAAGAGGGTTTTCGTCCTCAAGTGGATGACCAAGGAACAACTAGCTCTCTTTGCCCAAGTGTAATAAAAATGTGCCAAGACTAGGGTGTAAAATGATGCATTAGATCTTCTTTTATATCTTCTCATCGACCGACGCCAAGGTATAAAAGAGAAAGGTCGACCCCTTAAGGAGGTTCTTTTCCTTCATCAACTTCCATTTATTCATTAAAACCTAGCCGACTTGACATAAGAAAGAAAACACTAAAATAACATATTAAAAATTAGTAAAAGCATATCATATAGATGCTCAATGTTCTCTCCTCCTTCGCTTCTTTGCCATAGAGAAGGAATGGCAAGAAGACCAAATAATAGCTATCAAGTTGGAAAAAGGGACATTACAATGGTTAGGGTGTGGCGGATCTTAAAATTTTCCAAGTTCTTGGACCTATAGGATTCTTTGTGCTCGCAAATTGCAAACAACCAGATCTATCCTGCACAAGCATAAACACAAGCTCTAACAATAACACAAATTTATATATCCACTAGAATAAACAAGCGAAGAATTATAGTTTATGTTTGAACAATAAGTTATGATAGATTACATTGCAGAATGGATAAGATATAAGATTGCATACATAAACATGAAAGTAAAGAACTCAAGACACAAGATTTAAGTGGGAAAACCTTTCGGTAAAAGCCCCACTGAAATATCACTTATCTTTATTGAGAATATATGTTTCACCCAACACTTCCACTATTTTCTAAATCTACCGTAGTTACACCTTCAAGGAGGACATATAAAATGTCATACACATTCAATCATGAGTGGAGACTATACTTCTCACCATTCACATCATGTAGATTCAACCTACTTGCATGTATATGTTATATGTTGCTATGCTCAGTGACCAATCTCTAATGAGATCACAGTGACCGTGTTTGGGTCACTCTTATAATTTAAACTTAAACCTATGTCGACCCAATATGGGAATCCGTCACACACTTATATTTTAAATATAAGCTATACGCCATGACCATTTAGTTTTTGGTGGGTTTCTTGGCAAGTTGTATTAAGTTAGTTTCCCGCTTAAAATTACAACCCCAACAATTTGGTTTTGTTTGGGAATTCGGGGCAAGGTATGGTTATTACACTTACATACCGACACTCATAAGTTCTGATCCGAACCAACTTTGGAAGAGATTAGCTTGGGGCAGCCGTAAAGGATATTTGGAAGTCCATCATATGAATGGGAATTTTGAAGAATATGCAATCATGAGAAGGGGATTGAATAACATGCCTATGAGGCATGATGAAGCAGTTGAAGGAGTGATGTTGGGAGCTCTTGATTTCATTGACATGTTTGCTCTATGTGCAGGTTCAAAATTTGGGACAACCATGCCACAATTTCCCAACTTCCATGCTGTTGTCATGAGCATTTTCAGCCCCTACAGTACTACTATTTCATTGATGCACTTACTTCCAAGAGCATTTTCAGCTCCTACATGGTTCACACCCTTGAATGGGGCAAAAGGAGACCAAATTTGTTGCTGTTATGACATTGTCAAAGTGCTAGAACAACTGTTAACAGTCATGTACAACTGTAAATTGGCACAATATGGGGGAGCTTTGCGGATGGAAGAAGCTAGGGAAATGGTGCAGCTGAAGCAAATCATCATGACAACCATTTTGAAGTCATGGCAGCACCTTGCACGTGTTGGAACAACCTATATGAGTGTTGATAAAGAGACTCTTATGAGTCCAAGAATGCATTGTTTGCATATGTTTAAGGAGATTACAATGATATTCTCACACGAGAAGCATGAGTGGGAGCAATTGAGTTTGTTTTCAGCCCAAGCAAAGGATGAAGAGTATGTTATTGCAGCAAAGGTGGAAGAGGTTGTTGAAGTTTTTCCACACTTTAAAGAGTTCCCAAGGTTGCTTTGGGATCTTGGTATTTGCAAAAGGGAACAAGGAGTGAAGAAGGGAGTTTGCATTTGCTTGAGGGCAAGCAAATTTGGGGGGGAGCGAGTTCGATTTGAAGACCTTGGGGCCTAATTCTACTTCCCGTGGGCTTTAAGGGAGAAAATAAGGGAAGTACATTTGTGCTATGATTGTAATTTGCTATTTTCAACTTTGTAATATTTTGTAAAAGGAAAATTACTAATTTTAGCATTAAAAACAACAAGTTGGTGGCTAAAAGTACAAAGTGCCAACTCCCAAATAGAAAAAGAATGTTAAAGGGGGAGGTCGTCCCTCCTTAAGTGGGAAAAGTAAATGTCAAAAAATAAATTAAGAGGCCTACATGGAGCGCTCCACAAGGAAAAATAAAGAAAAGGCTATAAAAGCAAATGTTGGGGCTCATTCGTGGGATCATTTGGTGAATTTTATGCTTCTATTTCAGAAATTGGAGCATTGAGCTCTCATTTTCAGCCTTTGAAGACAAAAACCCTCATTGGATCCTATTGAGGACAAAAACCCTCAATAGTCACAACACTTGGGGACGAAAAACTCTCAATTGTTGCATTGGTGGCTTCATCCAGAGTCACAAGTGAGCTTAAAATTTAGAATTTTAGAACGGAAAAGGGTTTTCATTTGTGCTAGGGCACAAATTCCAACTAGGCACGTTTTTTTGGGCTGCCACATTTATTTCCAGCTTGATCTACCTATTTGGAGATTTCGGGATCACTTTTCAATGGGTTTTTATGGTCGGAGAAATTTGTTTGATTCTAATTTTGTTTGATAGCTGCCATTTTTGTGGTCATTTTTAGCTATCATTTGCATTTCATTTCGAAGTATTTATGAAGATATGGAATTTTGAAGTTTCAGTTGTTTTTGAGCAATAATTAATTCCAGCAGTCTGTAATTTATTGTTGAAGCATTAATTTTGCATGAATTCATCAAGGGTGTAATGTTTTGTATGTAATTTTGAAGATTTGTGTGTGGGAAAGGCTAAAATTTGAATTTTACGCAGGCTGCTTAGGGTTTTGTGGACTTAAAACAGGTTGTTGCCCTAATTTTTACATAAAATCATTTTGCTGTCATAAAAATCAGGTTTTCTACAAGTGTCTGTCATCATTTCCAACAATGTTCCATTAGGGTTTTGGGGAAAATCCAAGTTCCTCAAATTTGGGCCCAAAAGGGACATTACAATATATGCAAGTGAGTAGAAATCAAGTGATTAAAAAGGTTGTTGGATAAATATAAAAGCAAATTGTAAAATAAATATCTTAATAAAGAGAAAGGGTTGTAATAAAGGTTGTATTTAAGATTAATTGATGAAATTAATATTCATTATAAAAGGGTATGTTGGTTTTACAACTACCTTGGGAAACTATACAATGCATTAAAATCTATGGAAATTAGGGCATTCAGAATCTCATGCGATAGAGCAAGGTAGGTAGTGGGAAGGAAAAGGAGCATATAGGGTATGCCTAACCAAGGATAGAGTCTATATCTTGGTCGGTCTTGGCCAGGGCAAAGAGTATACAAATTTTAATAGTCTTCCTTGTGACCATAGCTTAAAGACCTTTCCTTCTGATCACAAGGGAGAATAGGGCCATTTCTAGGAAAGAAATCAGATGTGTATACTTTGAATTAAAGCAAAGATTCCTTTATGTTAATGATTGAAATGAAATGATTTTAATTATGTCCTCAAGGCCAAACGATCTTTGGGACCAGTGTTTGCACTAGTTTCTACAACGCTCAAAGATTCGTGGGACAGGCAGCTTCCGTTAAAAGGCTGCTCTTTCACTTGCAATTATTTTATCTAAAGAATTATAATGTTTTAAATCTTAAAATAATAATCATTTTAATTTATTTGAATCTATGTTTGGATGCAATATTTAGTTTGATGTGTTTGAATCTGAGTTCTGGAAATTAGATCCTAACAGCTCTGTTTCCAAAATGTGTCAACAATCTGCCAGGTGACACCTTCAAGCAGCAGCTCAAAATATGCTTTTATGTCTTTGGCTATAGCTTCTAGTTTATACGCAGGGTCATCAGAGGGCTGTCGTAAATATTTGTGTAATAATTGTGGCCCAGGATGAGCTCCCATTTTGTTGGAGCTGCCAAGAAAGCCTCATTTCTAGGGCTTAATTGTACTGTCTGAGGCTTTAATTGTTTAGGCCACTGCCCTTTATGTGCTTGATGATTTATTTCCAAACAGCGGGCAGATTTTTTGATGTTTCCTCTGTTCCCTGCCATATGAATTTTCTCTGTACAGCCACTAAGCATTTTTCAACCGAACCCAGAAAATGGAGACTCAGAGGATAAATTTGTATTTGCTTGTAAAACAGCTCGTGCCAATTGAAATCTCCTTGCAAAGGTCAGCCATCCATTTCTCCAGTTAGCAATTTTCTTGCCATTCTTCTTTTAGTAGTTTCCCATTGTTACATTTGTTTTCCAGTGGATTGGAAACCTAATATAGCTCATGGGTAGATGACCTTGCTTGATTCTCAAAATCTTTAGAACCCTAAGTTTCTGCGATCTTTGGATATTGGCAAAGACAGCTCTTTATTTGATTTTATTTACTTGCTGTCCAAAAGCCAGTTGATAAGTTTGAAGAATTAACTCGAGCTTTACTCTCCTTTTATCATTAAAGATAAGAAAAAATGGTATCATTGGAAAAATGGTATCTCCTTTTATCTACAACCACCTACTGTAAGGTAAGGACTTTGTGGGTCTCCTTGCCGCGGCCCATGGGAGGACTTGAACTGTTCTCCTGTGGGAGCGTTGTTTGTAACAAAAATGTTGGAGTTGATAAACAACTGTTAATCCAACTGATTACCCAGTTGTCAAAACAAACACCTCCAGTTTCTGGGCCAGAAAATACCAGCCACTCCTGTCAAAGGCTTTTGGCATATCCAATTTGATAGAAATTTGTGATATATGCTGAATTTGGTTGACAACCATAAACTTTTCTGTGATTTGTTGTATTGGGACAAAGGTTAACTGGTTATCCAAGGCGAGCTGTGGAGGAAGATATTTCAGCCTTCTAGCTATTAATTTTCAGATGATTATATAGTCACACACAACCACATTACAAAGTGCAATAGGTCTATACTGATCCATTGAGCTTACTTTCATGACCTTTGGAATAAGAGCCAATTTGGTGTCAGTAATTTGCGTAAGCATCTTTTTATATCTTCCTATTCCACATCTATAAGATCTTATTTTATAAGATACTAAAATGCTTGGTAGAACAAGGCAGTGAAACCATCTCGTCTTGGGGATTTATCCTTAATGAAAGAGAGGACTATTTCCTTCAATTCTTCTTCTGCAAGTTTTCTCATGAGTGGTGATTTATCCATATCTATGATAGCCTTTGAAAGATTTTTTTATCATTTCATGTTGGGTTTGTTCAACTTTGAGCTGTTTCAGTCTTCAGATAGAGAGACTCTACTTTGAAGATGACTGAAACATTCTGTTGCATGTTCAGTGATGTCGAGAACATTGGCTGGAAACCGATCATTCCCAACTTTAATGGATTGAATGAGATTTTAGCATAGCATTAAAATTAGTGTTTTTCTGCTAGCAAAACTGCTGCTGAGTAACCGTCATGTAACTTGTGAGCTGAGTTATTGGGTATTCATGAGTTCCAGCTAATTACTTGACTATTGATAAACCATAACAGTCATGACAGTAAAAATGTTATATTCACTTTTGCAATCGATTTTTGCTATTTTTCCTTTGCTAAAACAAATTTAATCAGCTACTAATTATTAGTTGTGGCATAATTTCCATCAACTTTGGAGGATTTTGATGGGGATTTGAGAGGTAAGAGGTAGATTTTCATTTATTTTAGTTTTTCCGTTTCAAATGTTTTATTTCCATTTTAGATCTATAGGTTTTGAATTTTTTTCTTTTCTTATCTTTAATTGGCAAGTAGGGTTTTAAATTAAAACTGTTTTTTTTTCTTTGTTTTATAGGGTTTGCAGTTTGCATTTGGCAATTTGCAGTGATATACAAGAATGGCATCCGGTTCGAGTAACCATAGAAAGAGTGGGTAGTCTCGACGACTCTACTCAAGAGCATTGTGTAGAGGATCCGGAGTACAATGCTGTGATATGCAATTATTTTGGTGTTTAATGAGAGGAATTGTCAATTGCTTCAAGTACCACCTTGGACGAATCACAAGCTGATCTGTGTGAGTGTGCGACCAGGTGGACCCTGAAGTTACAAGAGAGATGCTTGCTGTCCTTGCTACATTTGAGGGGAAAAAAATGAAAAGAAAGGGAGAGCTGCAAGGGTTGCATTCGTAATGAAAAGGGAAGCTGATTTTGATGACTTAGTAGGCTCTTCTATTGGCCCAAGGATTTGGGAACAAGGATCATCCATATCGTGCAAGCCAAAGCCTTCACCTTAATAGGGTTTCTTTGTTCCTCGCAATACACTCCTAGTGCACAACCTTCGCTCAAAGGTAGTGCTTGGAATCAAGAAAATCATAACGAAGTGATGGAAGTTGCTGCAAAATTTTGTTATGAAACCAACATACCATTCAATATGGAGAGAAACCCATGTTGAGAGAATTTGTAATCGCATTGACCATTGCAAGAAAGGGTTCAATGCACTACTCATGATTTAAGTGGCCCATTGTTGGAGGATGCCATAAGCAAGACACAAGGGATAAGATAAGATAAGATAATATTAAATGTCCAACAAATGACCACAAAGTAGGTCAATGGGGCTAAAATAAAGTACAAATGTGTGAAACACACAATGGAGGACCAAGAGGGTCCCAAAAACAACCAAGAGAGAGAAGAAGAAAAAATAGTGGGGGAATAAAGGAACAAGCAAGAAGAGGGCCCAGAGAAAGCTTGCACGAGAGCCGCGGAGTCGAAGCAGGTGGAGGAAGAAAGGAAAGGAGGACCCCTCAACAAGCTTGTGAAGCTGACTGGAAGAAGTTGGTGATGTGCTGGAGTCCGGGACCAGAAGTTGTGTACAAACCGGGGTGCGATGTCTCGAGGAGGGGAAATCTCTCCGCGTGCGCCTGGTGGACCTCAAAAGCACTCTGTGGGAGGAAGGTCCCGAACTAGTGAGCGTCGTCCAGAAATAGATCTAGTGGGGTAGCCATGGGCGGTGTCGCTTTGTCGTTTAGTGCCTCTACCAGGTGATAACATTGTGAAAAAGGAAGTGATCAGCTGCATAGTCCCTTGTATAGGGGGTTGGAGGGTCTCCACCCTAAGCCGAAAAGCCTCTCGAAGATAAAGAGAGAGGCATCTCTGATCATGATATCTGAAGAAGTCGGTGAAAGTTAGGTGCTCTCTAAACAGACAGTGAAATCTACCTCTGATCTCGTAATAGATGGGGCAATGGAAAATGAAATGCTCTTCCGTTTTGATCTCCTGGAGGGAGCAAAGCTGGCAAATCCGATCGGAACGATCCACATGATGATCACTCTCAACTCTAAGCCTATAAGAACCAACCCTGAACTGACCAAGTGAAATGTGAAGGGCGTGAGTCCAATCTTTGGGAGATAAGACCATTGTTGATCTCCAAAAATTTGTGGCATAGAAAGCCATCTTCGGCCGTAACTTGTAAGGAGGGCTGGTCCAAGTATGCTGGATGAATTTCCTGTAGATATCATCCCTAATGATCCTGTTCAGGTCCTACTTTTTGGGAAGGAGATGGGCGGGAGCATCCAAGGAGAAGTTGTACGAAGGAAGGTGATCAATCTGAATGCCAATAGACTCAAGCAGCCGAGAAACACTGCGCCCTAGCAATGGGAATGACTAGATCGGTTAGCTGAAGCAATGGCAACAAAGGAGCAAGATGCCGAGATAAGGATATCGTCCCTGCTCGTAGAGGAGTCACCAAGCCTACGGATGCGATGTAGGAGGGAAACAAGGCTAAAGATTGTCTCCAACCTAAAGGGACGAGTGCCAAACTTTGTCAGGATAATGTTGTGAGGAACAGTTTCCTTGCATCTGATGAAGCGTTTGAGAAGAAGGATCTGAACTCTTTCAATCGCAACCCAGTCAGACTCAAGGAAGGTCCCCAAATCTCTCGAGCCATAAAGAACAAAGTGGGTCTGACAAGAGAGTCAGACAGAGAAAGTTTGGACAGGGTGTCCTGGAAATGGTGGCGGAAGCACTGCCTCTCTAAGATTGTCAGGAGCCATAGCCTTTATTGACACGGGGTTGAAGCGTCGGTTGTAGACTGAAGCGAGGTCCAGAGAAGAGTACACCCAAGTAGGTATAAGAGGTAGTGATCTCAAGCTCATCCCCTTTGTAGAAGAAACTCGAAAGTCTTCAGGGCATTGAAGATCATGACTTTGGTTTTAGCAAGATTAAGCTGTCGGTTTGTCCGTGGTCGCAAAAGAGGGCTAAGGTATCCAACTGTCTTTGTAAGCCCTCTGCCGAGGAGGCCAAAAGGACAACATCATCTCGCAAAGAGAAGAACATAGATCAGAACCTGGTGGAGAAGACTCCGTCACCGTCCGGATGTGATCTCGAGAAGATCCTCTAGCTCATCCATATAGATACTGAACAAAGTGGGTGATAGAGGGCAGCTCTGTTTGACCCCAATGGTGCTCCTGATGAAGTTAGAGAACCCAGCAGCAGTACGAAGACGACCCAAAACCTCCTCGTATAGGCGCATGATGGCAACAAGAAGAGTCTCAGAAATCCCAATCTCTCTAAGTCGCAGGAAGAGGGCTTCCCGCGGAACAGAATCAAAGGATTTCCGAAGGTCGACAAAACAACAGAACACCCTGGAAGAACGGTTACGTGCTTCCTCAATGATAGCTCAAAGAGTGAGGATGTGGTTTGTAGTTTGGTAGGTTGGACGAAACCCCGCCTGTCCCCTGGCCTTGCAGTGGTTCTGGTCCAGAAACTTTGATAATCGCATGCGGAGGACAATAACATAAAGCTTGGTGAATGTGTGACCTACCATGATCGTTCTATAATTGTTGGGATCCGAGGTAGGGCCCAACTTGTGTATAGGGTGAATAATGTGGTGGGACCAAGCGTCCTGGAAAGCTTTGTACAAACTACCCGGTCAAGAGATCCTTTAAATAGCTGGTCGAATGCTAGTTCCATGTTTGAAAAGTTCCCCGAAATCCCTCTTTGTTTGCCACCTTGCTACTATTCATAGCCAAAATGGCCTTTCTAACATATGTGTGGGTGAAGATGTGGCAAATAGAGGGAGGGGAAACCACCTGAATTTGGGGCTGGCAGGGGACATCATAAAGGGTGGAGGTGTGGGCGGACATGGAGTTGGGATCTAAGTCACACGGAAGGGGGGAGTGTCGAGGGAGAATGGTGCACCGAAATGTTTGGGGGAGTGTAAGAGGGACTCATGGAGCTCCGTCTCCACCGGGAAATGAACGTGCGTTTCTTGTGGCGGAGGAGGTTGCGATAAGTGGATTTGAGAGAAGGAAAGGAAGGGAGATCATGAATAGAAGCATGGCGAAGTTGTCGGTGGAGGGCTTTACACACCTCATCATACCATTGGTTCATAGGATAGTAGATGAGGAAAAAATTAATACAACATAAAAGGGCTGCAGTATTTTGTTTGATGGTTAGATGAATGGAAAGAAACACACTTTCATAAACTTTTTGTGGCTTTAAGTAGGCAAAGTTAATGTTCTTGAAGTCAATTGATGCCTCTCGCTAAGTGAAAATGCAAAGACTTTGTGTGACATGTTTGATGAGGTGGTCGTGAAAGTGGGTGTGGAGACTGCTGTGCAAGATGTGACCGACAATGTAGCAACATATGTAGCAAGAGGGAGACTTCCGATGAGAGATAGCCTACGCTTTTTTGAGCCCTTGCACAACCCATTGCATTGATCTCCTACTTGAAAAGGAAAAAAATTACATAGGTGAAAAGTATGATTGAAGAAGCCAGAAATATCGTTAGAAGATATGAACACATAAATTGTACTAGATAAACTTCGTTGGATTTGGGACCAATTCAGGTTGTCATCTCTTATAGACCAGTGTATTAGAGATATCAACCATGGGTGCCATAGGTTGTAATGGAGTCTATGATGGAGTACGAGATGAACTAGATTCCTCATCTTTCAAAGGAACCACAACACTATCAATGACTGCTTGCTGGTTACAACCAAAGAAGGATTCTATTTCCTTCACATCAACATCTCGACTAACAATTATCTTGTTAGTGGAAACATTAATAAGTTTACATGCCTTGGATTGGTCACTTAACAAGAAATATATTGTATTTTTGGAATCTAGTCTACTCCTTTTTCTATCAAGAACCAAAGTATACACAGCTGAACCAGAAACATAAAAATATTACCTCAAGTTTGATTCCAAACCAAGCTTCCTCTAGTGTGACATTTTGCAAAGATTTGCAAGGACTCCAATTAATGATATAGACCTCCATATTTTGCTTCTTTGTAGTATTTGTGTGTCACGCCTCTACTATGCATCATGCACCAAGACAACTCCATGATAGTTTTGTTTCACCTCTCAACCACCCCATTTTGTTGTGTATACATGGCTGTCAACTAACGATGAATACCTTGTTTGCTATAATAATTTTTGAACTGCTTGGAAGCGAATTCACCCTTATTATCAGATCTTAGTGTTTTGATTCGTCAACTTGTTTGGTTTTCCACCAACACCTTCAACTTTTCAAAGAATGCAAAACAATTATTCTTTTTCTGGAAATCGTTAAAGAACTATGGGAATGTCCATTTGCAAAATCTTGTAAACTTGTGCAGTCTAGTATGTTAGTTATTTTTCAGGATCATCTTCAAAGTGGAGGGTTGTTGTGTTGGGTGATTCTAATACTTTTATTTGTGGTCCTTTTAGGAGTTTTTGGACTTGTGTGCAGTTTTTCGCTTGGTTCATCTCGTTTGGAAATTTAGGTGCAATTATGTTTTTAGGAATGAGGTATGTAGTTTGGATGATTTTTGTCACATTTGCAAAAGCAAAGTTCGCATGCAATTGCTTGCAAAAGGTTTTCTTTTTGCTTAAGGCCAATAGTTTGAGCTTGGGGATTATTCAAATTTATTTTCCATTATGGTTGTTTAAAGGATAAAGTTGTAATCTTCATTGTAAATACTATTGTAGAGTTCTTTATTCTTTTGTACAACCCTTTGTTGTAAATATTGTTTTTTGTTAATATATGAAGCATCTATTCAAAAACATAAGTAGACCCACATCTTCTTGGAGAAATCATCCACCAACAATAGAAAATACCTCCCACCGAGAATTGTAGGTGACTTTAGGATTGCTCACATAGATTTGCATGAATAAGATCTGAGAGCCCCTTTTCCCACTAAGCACCTTCATTGGAAATGACTTCAACCTTTTCTTGCCACCCAAACACCCTACACATTCTATTTTTCTTGGATAATTGACAAACCAAGAACCATGCTTGCCCCGCCAAGTTTGGCTAGGTATTGAATGTTGAGATGTCCAAATCTCTCATGCCACAAAATGTTGGTATTACCCTCCACAACTAATGCATGTAAGTTGATTGTGGCAAGGTCAACAAGTCTATACAAACCACCTTGCCCAATGCCTAGGGCTACTATGTTTTTTTTTATATATTAGGCAATACATTTCTTGCCAGATAAGTTTATAGAAATGTTGGGATTTTTAGTTAACTGACTAATAGATAAGAGATTCTTATTTATTTTAGGGACATACCTAACATTTCTTAGTATATGTTTACAAAATTATTCAATATGATGTGGATATTCCTTATCCCTTCTATTGCATGTAATCTTCCATCACTCAATGAAACTGAATAAAAAAAAATTGTGTTTGCATATGAGTTTACATACTATTCTTTTTGACACATGAAATGTCCGGATACGCTGGAATCAAAGAACAAGAACTTGGTATCATTTTCATCCAAGTATGATGCAATGACAACATAATCTTCTTCAGAATCCCGTTTAGCTTCAACCGTTGTCACATTCGCTTGTCCCTTCGCTTTTTGTTATGAGCAAGAGCATATTTTCGTTTTTGGAAATCCTTCTTTAGAGTGGGCTCTCATAGGCTTCGCGTGGAGGATCACTAGTTGGACCGCTTTGAGAGGATCTCACTCTGTTCTCTCCAGGAGATCGAAACGGAAGATCACTTCATTTTCAGGTGTCCTATCTACTACGAGATCAGAGGGAGATTTCATTGCTCATTTCGGGAGCATTTGTCTTTTATCGGTGGTGTCTTGCTCTCTACCTACAGGAGGCTCTCAAGCTCCAAAATGAGACCCTTCAGTCTCCTCCCAGACATGTTGTTACTCTACAAATTACTTCTTTCTTTATAGTGCTGCCCTCGGGAGGGGCACCAAGCGGCACCTTGATACCAGTTTGGATTCCCGGACCAGACCGTTAGGACTCGGGGCTACCTCCCACCCGCAGGTATTCGTGATTGCACTCGGTTATGGGTCCTCTCTCGAGAGGCCACGTACGTCAGGAGAACGCATGTAATATCCCCTTTTAGGATAATATTTGGATCTGCAAAAATTAATTATCCGTATCACCCTAAGAAGATTAGCTCTTCTTAGTTTGATCTCAAATAACCCAATGTTGGCAATAATACAACCCAAAGTGGGGTTGGAGTATGCGAAGGTGGTGGGTTAGATGGGAAAACTAATTACAATGCTACTATTACCCAGTTCTGATTTTTAACAACAGATAATTAATTTAAAATTCAAACCCCAACTGCTGCAATCTTTCAAAGTTATTTCCCAATTAACTATCCAAGTAAAAATCTTCAAACTTTGGATTTTGGGCCACAAAAATATGAAGAACAATATCTCAAAATCAGTTTTTGCACAACAAACATAAAACCCTAATTTTCCCTAAAAATTAGGTCGCCCAACACATTTAGGGCATCCAATTAGCTCCAAAAATTATAAAATCACTTTCTCCTTATTTCTCCTAATTTCTACAACCAAATCCAATATTAAAATGACCCCAAACTGCAGATCTGAAATTAATATTTAATTGTTAGCAACCAAATAGTTGGCAGATAAGCTGAAATCTTCTAAAATTCATAACTCCTTCAATACTTGGTATTTTTGCATGAAACAAGATGCAAAATAAACTAGAAATCTATGGCTTTCCACTGCACTTTAGATCTGAATTTTTTGAACATTAAAACCCTCCCAAAACAGGCCCCAAAATCAGAAACCCAGTCGCTAGGGTTAGAATAAATTGCATAAATAATTTCCAGCACTTAACAACCCTTCAATATACTCAAAATAGCTGCCCAAACTTAGCAAAAATAAACCAACACAGATCAGATTATAAATATAGTTGATTCACCCTTAAAACATGCCAAAAAAAGACCCACATCAAGTCGCCATGGTTGGAATAAATGCAGCAATAACCAGCAGCTCAAAACACTATTAAACCCTTGCAATATCACTTAAAATGGAACCCCAACATGCAGATTTAACTCACAAATTAATGCATCAACATATGAGCCAAGTCGCCAATATTGGAATGGAAAAACAATACATAAACACATTCAACTCAAGAGAACACAATGGAGAGAACAATGAGTCTTCAATATTCTTCAATAATGGATCCAAATGAGAGAGAGCACAATGCAAGAACTAGGGCATACATCCCAATACTCCAAGCATGGAGTGAAATCAAATGATCAATCCAACATAAGTCTCACAATGATCCCAAGCTCTCCTTTTATAAACAAGGAGACACAAAATTCGAAATCCCTAGGAGAGGGAAATCATTAAATAAAAATACTTTATTCTCCCTAGGTGTGGTGTCCCCTTTCTAAGGGTGATTTTAATATTAAAAGCCACCCAAAAGTTATTTAATTAATTCCTTTTTTTTAATTTTGCATTGTGGGAATTAAATTAAATAAATTACATAATTAAATAATTAAATAATTATTGTTTTATAATGTCAAATGATAAAAATCACTCTCCAGACAATAATATTTAATTATTTAATATAATTTTCCCCTGCAACATCCCAAAGCCCATGGGGAAAGATAGGCTAAGGGTCTTCAAAAATGGGGACATTACAGTCCTCCCTTCCCAAGATTGCTTGCCCTCAAGCAATAGCAAGCTCATGCATCCGGGTCCAAAAGTGAAGCACTCCAAAAACCGAGCTCCCATGCCACTCAAATGGTGTAGCATTTGTAATAACTTAGGATGCTTCTTTCTCCTAAAAGCTAGGAGTGTCTTCCGCTGTAATTTTTCTTTCAAATCTGCACATGAAGCAAACAAGTTAGAAAAACAAGGGTGGAAGAACACTTTTTGTGCTTCCTCTTGATGTCTCCATGTCATGGATGATGCCCAACTCATCCTCATACATGGGTTGCCCCCAAACTCTGACATGTGGCTCCCAATACCGCTGTAATCATGCATTCTCCCTTCAAAAATCAGAATTAGAGTGGCTGGTTTCCACCCCCAAATAGTCACCCATGAGCCAAAATCAAGCACCAACAACCATGTCACCAAATGTATGTAAAAAATCTGAATTTTGGAAGTGATAGTGGAGCTGGTCCTAATGGTATTATCCATAAAAATGAGAGGACAACAGCTAGCATAATTCAGAATTTTTTTCCCAACATGAATGATCATCAAGCTAGTGAACAAAAATGGCTCCCATATAACTGAAATTTCATCCTCAACCATAACAAACTGAAAATTATCCAAAAACACAGCTGAAAATGAAGTGTCTTGAGAAAAGTTCATACCATGTTCCTTCAAACTTTTCCTACTTCTCATTGAAGCCCAAAAGATGGTGGCCATGCAAGCAACATCAACCAAACATTCCCAATACCTATCCTTGGTTGATTTTACCCTTGGAAGCATATCAATCAAACACTCAAATGGAAGACATAACTGTAGCTCAAAATCTGAAAATGAACTTCTTACCATGCAAAGTGTAGTCCATGTGATCCATCCTTCTTTCAAGTCTTCCAAAGAGATAGGAGTTAGCATCATTTGACAAAGGAAATGAAATGATATCCTGTATCCAAACCAAACTTGCAAAACCCAAATCCTTTTATTCCCATACCACATGAAGCAATATGTGCAAGATGACACCCCAAATTTCCTCTTTTTCTATGCTCATGAGAAGAGAGAAAACTGAAATATAGTGCATGCATGTATGAATATTATCATAGAGAGACCAAGGAACCTTGTACCTTTCTTTGTGCCAATGACTTTCCCTTATGAGAGAAAGAAAAACATAGGAATCCATCATACCTTTGTGTCCTCTAATGATGATTTCTTCATACGGACCAACAAGCTTACTATTATGGCTTCCTTCATTGGGAAGAGTGATAGTCACTCTTTCTTTTCTTCCATCATGTTTCTTATGCACCCAAGTAATAAGGGAAAAAGTACCAACAAGAGTATGATCTATGTACCTCATATCCACCTTTCTATCATGCTCATAAACATACCCATCAAAGCTCAACATATGAGGAGAAATAAAATAAGAAAGATCATACCTTGGGCTGCTCCCAACATCTACAAAACTCAGAATTTCTGAGTTTAGGACAACGCTCTTTTCTTCATCATTTACTTCATCCAAACCCCCTTTTTCTTCCTTACCAATGCTCATGCTAGGTGGGAGATGACTTGGAGCAACTATGAGACTCATGCTCCCTTCTTGTTTCTCAAATGGCTCATGGTGAAGGTGAATGATGTCCTTCAAATCTGATTTGTCCCCATGAGTTCTTTAGCCATCATTTCTTCTTCATCATGCATATGCTTGTTGCCAATGTCCTCTTTATGCCCATCAACCAATTCTGATTTTTCCTTGCATTCATTCTCAACCCAAGTAGCATTAGTAACAACTAAATAATGACCATTGGTTACCTCTTGGCTGTCCTCATTTTGCTTGTCCATGCAATCTTGCAAATCAGATTTTTCTTCCCTCTTGGACTTATCTCCCATGATTATTTTATCAACATGCATGCAATCATACAAAGGCAAGGAAACCTCTTCAATCAAAAATAACTCTTTACCTTGCTCATTTGCATCTAGGGGCTCTTCTTCCTTCTCTTCCTTTTGAACTAAATCTGATTTTTCTGTGCAAATGCCAACTCTCATGCAAGTATTAGATACCAAATTTTTATCATTAGACACCAAAGAACTCATACCTTGGAAAATCATAGTCTTCACTTTGCTTGAACATTGCTCTAGGACACCTTGGGCTAGTGTATGAGCAACACATGATGCCTCTTGACCCAATCCTTCCTCCAACATAGATAGCAATTGTGTTGGGGGACTCTCATATTCATTTAATATCAAAGACATAATGGCTTGCATGGAAATCATTATCTCTTGAGCATGATCATTACATATAACATCAAAGAACACCTCAAACATGTGAGAAATAAGATCATTACATTCTAAATCCATCATTATAACACAAGATCTTACTTTTGCCATAGTGTTCAAAATGCTAACCCTCTTACCAAAACAAGGGCTTGTGAGGTCCCAAAGACCTTGGAAACTTCCCACCATGACCTCAAAGATGTCTTCCATGATGGCATCACAATATGACAATTTTGGGGCTGTAATTCGTATAACCTCACTAATGCAGAAGATGACCATAATTCTTACCTCCCCATCTTCATGATCCAACAACTCGTGCCTTGCCAACTGCATAAACAAGGAGTCCCTTGCAAGAAACATAGATCCATAGTCATCTTGTTCCATTGTTGCCAAGCAACTTGTTGCTTCTTCCAGAATTTTGAGCAACTCATCCTTTGATGGAGGTAGGTGCTTGAGTGCTCTACCAAGTTTTGGAATCTTGCCTTCATGTTACCTGCACTAGATAAATCCATGATCCACAAGCAATGTCAAACCTCACAGGTGCAGAAGAACATGCTCTGATACCACTGTAATATCCCCTTTTAGGATATTATTTAAATCTGCAAAAATTAATTATCCGGATCACCCTAGGAAGATTAGATCTTCTTAGTTTGACCTCAAATAACCCAATGTTGGCAATAATACAACCCAAAGTGGGGTTGGAGTATGCCAAGGTGGTGGGTTAGATGGGAAAACTAATTAGAATGCTAATATTACCCAGATCTGATTTTTAACAACATAATTAATTTAAAATTCAAACCCCAACTGCTGCAATTTTCCAAAATTATTTCCGCTTAACCATCCAAGCAAAAATCTTCAAACTTTGGATTTTGGGCCACAAAAATATGAAGAACAATATCCCAAAATCAGTTTTTGCACAACCAACATAAAACCCTAATTTTTCCCTAAAATTAGGTCGCCCAACACATTTAGGGCATCCAATTAGCTCCAAAAATTATAAATCACTTCTTATTTCTCCTAATTTCTACAACAAATCCAATATTAAATGACCCCAAAACTGCAGATCTGAAATTAATATTTAATTGTTAAGCAACCAAAAAGTTTAGAGACAACTGAAATCTTCTAAAATTCATAACTCCTTCAATACTTCCATTTTGCCTCAAAACAAATGCAAAATAAACTAGAAATCTATGGCTTTCACTACACTTTAGATCTAAATTTTTGGACATTAAAACCCTCCCAAAATAGGCCCCAAAATCTGAAACCCATCGCTAGGGTTAGAATAAATTGCATAAATAATTTCCAGCTCTTTTAACAACCCTTCAATATACTCAAAATAGCTGCCCAAACTTAGTAAAAATAAACCAACACAGATCAGATTATAAATATAGCTGATTCACCCTTGAAACATGCCAAAAAAGACCCACATCAAGTCGATCATGGTGGTTGGAATTAATGCAAAGCAATAACCAACAACTCAAAACACTATTAAACCCTTCATAAAAATCACTTAAATTTAGCCACAAATGGAACCTCAACAACATGTAGATTGTTCAATGAACCAAGTCGCCAATATTGGAATGATAAAACAATACATAAACACATTCAACTCAAGAGAACACAATGGAGAGAACAATGAGTCTTCAATATTCTTCAATAATAGATCCAAATGAGAGAGATCACAATGCAAGAACTAGGGCATACATCCCATGGGAATACATCCCAATACTCCAAGCATGGAGTGAAATCAAATGATCAATCCAACATAAGTCTCACAATGATCTTGAGCTCTCCTTTTATAAACAAGGAGGCACAAAATTCAAAATCCCTAGGAGAGAGAAATCATTAAATAAAAATACTTTATTCTCCCTAGGTGTGGCGTCCCCTTTCTAAGGGTGATTTTAATATTAAAAGCCACCCAAAAGTTATTTAATTAATTCCCTTTTTTTTTTAATTTGGCATTGTGAGAATAAAATAAAATAAATTACATAATTAAATAATTAAATAATTATTGCTTTATAATGTCAAATGATAAAAATCACTCTCGAGGCAATAATATTTAATTATTTAATATAATTTTCCTCAGTAACATCCTAAATCCCACGGGGAAAGATAGGCTAAGGGTCTTCAAAAATGGGGACATTACAACGCAAAGGGCTCATTTTGTTCGCCTTTCTAGTCTTCCTACGGCTTCAACTACAGGACACGGGCATGTTGCCAACTACTTTTAGCCGGTCTCGATGCTAGTGACAAGTGTCGGTGGTGGGATTTTCCCGCCCTCCTCGTCGCTCCATCCATTTGCACTCTTCCGGTCACAAAGTGGCCTTTGTTTCTCCTCCTTTCCTCTCTTCTTCTCTCTTCTTTTATTGTTTGGATGACCCCTTCGGGTCTCCCGCGGCACCTCTTGCATTAATATAATTATCTTATCTTATCTTAACATGTCCAAATTTATGACAATAGTAGCACTTCACTTGGTATTTGGAAGATGATGCTTTAGGATTACATGTTTTTCCCTTTCTATTGAGCAATAAAATGCATCCTCTATTTGTCGAGAATTGGACTCATGTGTTTGTGTTTGTCTTCGTTCCTTTTGTAGCAAATAGGAACCGACTTGATCCAAACTTAGAGTCTTTCAGCCATGAAATGTAAAGTTTCCATGAAGGACTCATATGAGGGCGTCAAATTGTTTAGAATATGAGCAACGGTTCGACATGATACATCTTTTTGTTGATGGTACAAAGCTAGTCTCAAAGATCTTTTATCTCGAAGAAGATCTTCTTCGATAAGGACTCACCCTTATGCACCTTTCTTGAAACCAAGAAATTCTTGGTCTGTACAAAGCCCGACTTTCCTCCTAAGTTAGATACTTGTTCTTCAAACTGCCCGTAACATGCTTGCCTTAGTGGCCTTACAAACCTTGGGTATCAAATATTTTTACATGATAACAACAAGACCTCCTTATGCTGTTTTTTATAGTCCGCAATATTCGCAATTGGCTTTCCTTCAATGTAAGAGTGATTTTATCACAATCTCAATACTCAGAATTGTCAAATTCTTGTGATTTTAAACATTATAATTTTAACCCGTCAACTTTGCACCTCCGATCGAACCCAATTTTGAATATTGACCATTATTCACACAATTTGATCGTTGACCAGTAAATCAATGCGCCACAAAATACAAATAATGCAAATTTTCTATTAAACCTCAGACAACCCCGAATTGTTGCAAATTGTAATTACTGGTCGTTACCTTGGAAAATCACAAAAAATAGGAAATATACTAGTAATGTTGCAAATGTTACATGGTCTAGTCAAAATGCATGATCACTTGCCTCGATCAGGTACCCTAGACATAGACTTCATGCAGTCTTTATGTCTTGATTTTGTGTCCTTTTGCGAATCATAGTTTTATGCTGCAAGTTTTTGCACATCACAACCTTGTTTCCTTACAATTCCTAGAGATCGCCAATTTGCAAGTTTTCGAATCGATTTCATATCCATTTTCAGAACTACGATATTTCTCCTTTGATTTCATCTCCTTCTATATGCTCGTGAGTTTTGCTTCATATATGTCTTACTACACATACATTGTGCCCTAAACACGTAAATCCAATATTGTAAATGTCTACACGAACTCACATTTCTCATCTAGGATTGTATTTTTGTGTGTTCCATTCTTCATGACCGCTCTTGCATTTCAAGACTTCGTAACTACTCTTGCGTTTTCTACATGTAATTTTTACGAGTTGTCGTTCTTCTTGGTATTTACGTGAAAATGCCTTCAATGTCTATACGAATCTTCCTTCAATGTCTATGTGAATCTTTCTCCGACCTATGCCCATGGTTTGGATAAAAATGAGTCTTTGTCCATTGGTCTTCATGTCTTCCTTTACACCAAGCTCGTTAACCTTTTGACTGGTTTGATCTTCTCGCAAGCCTCGCATAACCTCATTGTTTGTGCCCTACTCGAAGGGCATCCTTGACTTCAAACACTATGAGCACCAATTCCTCTCGATACCAATATTAGAAGATATGAACATGGAAAGAATAAAGAAAAACCAAAATGCACACAAAGTGGGATTACTATCCATTTTTTATCATGCTACAAAGTAATCACAACATAGCTGGGGCAGTTAACAACTAATCAATATTTAATTAGTAACTAAATAACAACTATGTATGAAATATACTTATTAAATATCACAAAACACATCTACAATCACCCTGGGCGCTAAGCTTGAGAGAGAGAACATCAACAAAAATGAGCTTCACACAATTTGCCACAAACTTAATCACATCAGAGCTTCACTAACATCTCTTAAGAAAATGTTTTTGCATACATGGTGGTTGGAGTATCTCTATTCTATGTTAAGGATGAAAGGGAAAAAGTTAAAATTGTTTTTGATGATGTGTTTGCAAAGAGCACAAGGAGATCCTTACGGTTGTTTTAAACTTAACTATTTGTTATTTATCATTTTTTTAGAATGATTTTTTGGTTCCAATTTCTCTAAACTTTAATTTTTAAATTGCATGCTATTTTGTTTTAGGTGTCGAGCCTTTGGTTAGAGTTATATGCTTGGTCAATGGGAAGAAAAACCCAATGGGTTATTGTAATGTCCCCATTTCTGAAGACCCTTAGCCTATATTTTCCCGTGGGCTTCGGGATGTTGCAAGGGGAACATTTTTTAAATAATTAAATATTATTGCCTGGGGCAATAATTATTTAATTATTTAATTATAAAAGTTATTTAATTTAATTCCCAAAATATAAAAAAATTAAATGGGGAATTAATTAAATAAATATTTAGGTGGCTTTTATTGTTAAAATCACCCTTTGAAAAGGGGACGCCACACCTAGGGAAAACAAACTACTTTTATTTAATATTTTCCCTCTCCTAGGGTTTTCGAATTTTGTGCCTCCTTGCTTATAAAAGGAGTGCTAGGATCACTATTATTATTATGCTATGATGATTTCGATTTTGGCTCCATGCTTGGAGAAGGGATGTATGCCCTAATGTGATACTCTTGTTCTCTCTCTTCCATTGTTGAAGGATCTATTTGCATTGAAGCTGATTTGGAGAATCAAATTGAAGAACTTATTTGTGCAAACTCAAGTGAGATCTATGCTTTTGGTTTTAGCAAGTTCTTTTAGAAATCTGCCTTTTTCTACTGTAGCGACGTCACTGTAGCAGCTGGTTGTGATAAAAATAAGAGTTTTTGGAGTACTTTTGGCAAATCGACCTTGGTGTATTGGTTTCCTATTCCAGCGATTCCATTTATTATATTTGTAAAGCTGTTTGTATGCAATTCTGAGTGTGGAGCGACCAGCATTTAGTATAATTTCATGTCCACTATGGCAGCGATTTGCTTGGTTATGTGTGTGCACTGATTTGGGTGATTTTTCTAAGTGAAACGACCAAGATCCATGCATACTTGGTGCCCTTGCTAAAGCGGTTCCTTGTAAAACAAGTTGGCGCCAAACCTGGCGACTTCAATTGAATGTGTATGGTCTATACTGCTATTGCTTCCCTCGAAATCAGCGACCCAGTCAGAGTGAGTTTTAATTATTTTAATGCATGGAATTGTAGGGTTTATGGTTTCTCTATAACAACAACTTCTCTTATATATATGTGGGTCGATTTAAATGTATTATGTTGAGCTGGCTGTTGGGTATTGTTTCTTCCACTTCAGCGACTGGTTTTGGCAAGTTTGGATATTAACTCCAGGTGTTTAGCAAACTGAACTTCATCTAAATTGATTGCTGATCCATCCTTTATAACAGTGACTTCTTTGGAGTGAGCATTTGATATTTTGATGTATGTTTGGAGGTCTATATGCCCAGCGAACTAATTAATCTTCATTTGGTAGCTACAGCGATCTCAGTTGGAGTGAAACGGTATGGTTTGGGAGTGTGAAGTGAGCTGCTAAAATTAGCAATTTCATGTTATACTCTGGTTTGTTGATTTGTATGCATTCTTTATCACCTATCTTACATCAGATCATACATATGATCAGATTGTATAAGTGTTCCAATGGCTTCCATAGATGCAGTGGTTTATATTTTGTTTGCATTTAGGAGAATATCGTGATCAGAAGTTGGTTGTTTGCCTAATTTCTATTGATGCCGAAGAAGGGGATATTGCAGTTATCTATATGAGGCCATGGACAAAGCCAAGGAGGCCATAGAAAACTACTACGGGAAAATAAAAATAAAAATATAAACCAATTTGGTGCTTATTTGATCAGTGATGGAACAAGCAACTCCACCGACATATACAGTAGCGACCTACCACTTGAATCCCAATTTTTTCTTTTTTGATTCATTTAAGGACAACGAAGAGGTTATGGATGGCCTCAACACATGCACAAAAGAGGATGCTCTCGACAAAGCCATTAGAGACACAATTGTTGATGAGTTGTAGATTTACAAGAGTGTAGAGGGGAGGCTCTTTTCTTCGACTCTATGAATTTGAAGGAAAACGACCCAACAACTAGTTATCATTTCCCTCTCTTAAAACATAAACAAAGGAGTTTGTGCACCAATATCAATCATGAAAAGTTGAACCCGTGACTTCAAGGTTATGAGCCTTGCGAGCTACCAAATTACTCTACTTGCTAAACTATATACATGCCAACTAAACCATATATAGACAAGGGTCAGCCCGCTCAAGCCCTCAACTTAAAAACAAATTTGGTCCTTTGATTGTAGTCTTGTTACTTGTAGATACTAGACTTCTTTAATAAATGCAAGCCTAGTTGACTTACAAAGTTATAAATGCTCTATTGGCAGAATTGTTGTGTGAAAATTATGGTGCAAAAAAAAAAAAATCTTCAAAGGTAAGACATCCATATTTTGTGCTAGTGATGTGATAATTAGAGCATGTTTGAGGCCATTCCCACAAAGAAGCACAACAGGTTCACAACATGCCCTCAATGACCTTGATTTTGTGCAATCTTCATCTTTACATGAAATAGGTGGAGGGGCAAGAGAGTGATGATGTGAATGACTTGGATGATATCAATCCATACTCAGATTGGATTCCAGAGGATATGGAGCCCTTGTATACTTTGGAGAAGATTGCAAATTTTGAGAGGGAAGCAATGGAAGGAGCAGCAAGGCAGCAAAGGCGGAAGCGGAAGCATTGGGAGTGGTTGGTGAGGATTATATGTTTGTGGATGATTTTGTTCTAGAGGAGGAATCTTTACCTTCGACTTCTAGGGCAAAACAAATGAGTACAAGGAGTTGGAGAAGATATTACGGTCTTTTGATGAGCATTGTGCTATTTTTTGGTCGAAAACTGAGCATTGTACTCTTTTTTGGTCAAAACCGAGTATTATACTTTTTGGGGTCTAAGACTGAGTATTGTACTCTATTTTGTTCTAAAACAATAGAAAATATAACCATGTGTTCTCTCCATTCATTTTTGCTATAGATTTTGGCACCCAAATATGTAATAACCCCTTTTGAGGGTTTATATGAATTTTACAGAATTCTGGAAATTATTGCAGCAGACTGTAATTTAATTACAACGAGTTAAAAACCTTCATAAAATGTGCCCAAAGTCTTCTATAAATATTAATAAATACCGAGGAATGTTTATTTATTGATTTTGATAACTCTTATGCCCAAATCGATTTGATTTGTGCAAAATACACACTACTGGAAGTCGCTGCAACCTTAAACAATTCTTTTTGACCATTAAACATGCATAGGAATCCGTGCAAAATGCAGATTTGGCCTTTATAATGCAAATCGACTAGGAATATCAATTTAATATGATACTAATATCATCCAATAATTCACAAATAACACTAGAGCAAGTCGCACTTCTTGGAATAAATCTGAAAATGCCCAATAATGCCTTCAAATATGATAATATAGTTTAAGTGCAAATAGTTTTAAGTCAATATGAAGGGTTTTCGTCCTTCATATGGACCTCACATGGGGTTTTCGTCCCAAGTGGTGAGATAATGAGAGAACACTCTCAAAATCAGATTTTACAAATGAAAGTTCACATGTCCAAATGGCTGCCCTTAGTCCCTTATTTATACTTTTGAAAAGACATGGTTGCTCCCTTATGACCATTCATTATGCCCTTATAATTATTTATTTTGTCCTTAACTTGGCCGACCCATATATTCTACAATTACTTTATAAAAACATATAAAAATTATTAAATATTATAATGTTGCTCTTCTCCTTGCTTTCCTTTTCCGGCCACGAAGAAGGAATGGCCAAAAATCCAAACTTGGTCTTCTACGTTGGGAAAAGGGACATTACAAAATATGTAGATTATGTGGTATCTGCTATGATATTGAGCTTTTGATGTTGTGTATTTGGCTCGGGGATGCTTTATGTGTTGTGAATAGTAAAGAACTTAACAACTTACGTTTTTGTCCTTTATCCTACATTGTAGCTTCCTTTGGCTTACTTGGAGGTCGAATAGGGAGATCTGGAGTTGCCTAAACATTCCTCATCTCTCCTGTTTCTTCTGTATCATGTTCTCCAAGAGCTGCAAATGGATTTGCCAAAGCTACTTGACTAGTCATTGTTTTTAATTCTTTCCCTTTTGGCATAGGTGTTTGAATTTTTTTTCATTCGAGTTCCTTCGTTGATTTGGGATAAGGCTCTTACTACTCTCTTTGATACTATGTTTGCTTTTGGGACTACTTCTCCTGGATCTCCTGTGTTGGGAACACCCTAGCCAAGAGTCTATGCTCATGGAAGATCTGATCATTGAATGGGATATTTTTAGTCTGGTTTCTGATTCCATTTTATTCCTCCCATTTCTAGGATTAATCTGCTTGGAATGGGCTTGTCTAACTTCAGATTTACACTGATCAGTGTATACTTGAGGACTTCTAGATTTCTGTTAGTTTTTAAGGCTGTTATGTACTCCCGTTAGCTCCTTGTCTCCTCCTAATATTGACTGGAAACCTGACCCACATGGTACAGTACTTGGAAAGTCCTCCAATGGGTTGAACACTGGGGACTAGTGGTTCATAAATAGGCCTGAGTTTTTGATGAACCGAAGCTCCCCTTGGAATACATGATCCTTTTTTGCAGGAAAACTGGCATTAAAGTACCCTTGGTTATCATTAGTAGCTGTACCGAAAAAATGAGGGTTTCCAGTTCTCTTCGACCTTGATCTTGAGCATTTTGCACCAGGAACGCTCACACGAATCTGTAGATCAGAGCTCGTTTTAGCAGCCAATTTTGTTCTTCCATTTTATCCAATGAAAAAGAGATGCTTGGTTGGGTTTCCATTTTTAGGTAGCACCCATTTTTCTTTTTGACTAGGAAACTGGGCATGGTGATTGTTCTTCTGGAATAGTGTTGTATGAATCTTTCTAAATCATCCTTGCATATTTGGGATGTTTCCAATGACACCACGGTTCTGGTTTGGATTCTCGTGGTTGTAATTCCAAGAGCAGGCCATGGTCCCCTCTAGGAGGCAAGCACTAGCACCAAAATCAGCTGTATGCTGTTTGCAAAAGAAAGTTGCAGGTTTTAATGGCTGAAATGTGATGGTTTGGTGAATGGAAGGGTAAGATGGTTAGGAAATGGAGATCTTTTGCATTTTTGCTTGATCAACACAAGACAATTTTATATTCAAAACAGAAAAAAAGCAGGGTAAGCATATAATTTTAAAATCTCCTATCAAGAAAATTGATACAAAGTTTGTAAACAACCTTTAAAAGAGACATATCCCTGTGTAATGTCCCCAAAAGGACACTTTGCAACCCCAAAGGGGTTTTAGGCAAATCCCATACACTATGCAATTTTAAGCCCACTTCACGATAAGGAATTAGATTGAACCAAGCTTTTGGTAAATTTTTAAGATCTTCTACAGATCCTCCTTCAGGAATTATTTGATTAATTCCGATGTCCAGATCTCGTAACAAACGTCTCAACTCACGACAATCGTGTTGATTATGAAAACCCAATGTAAAAATTCCAATTATATTGACAGAAGGCGCATTTGTCAGGAATTGATCCAATTTTTCTTGTCTATAGCATCTATCTAATCTATCTAAATAATATCGAACTACCTGTTCCAAAGTTCTATCCGCTGCCTGAATTTCATTCACTTGATAATGATCCACATCCGCAAAAATGACGTTGGAATCAGAAATTATGGATGCTCTATACACAAAGTTTTGTAAATCCTCTTGCAAAATACTAGAGGTACATGTAGGTGTCAATATAATAAGATCGGGACGTTCCTCCTTATCTTTCCGGAGAATATTATCCACAACTCTTTCTTGAGATCCATGTGCTAATACATGACGATCTACTATGCTAGCACTTGCAGCAGTAAAATCTCTTTCGCGTTCTAACATAGAACGCATTACATTAAAATAATCATCTCCTAGAGGAGCATGCATAATGGCATGCACATTTTTGAAGGAACTAGCTACTCGTAGAGTTCCAATATGAGCAGGACCAGCATACATCCAATAGGCTAATTTCATAAATTAGCCTATTTCAAAAGGGGTCCTTCGGACCTTCAATCCCGACCGTATATAGCCCAAGCACTCATATAAATCTAGCTACGAGTGCCCCGGGCCTCCCCTATCTAGATATGGAACTCCCTCTCTATCTAGATGCCTATATATCGATATGGGCCCTATCTAGATATGGGGGCCCCACCCCGAACTCTAGATAGGAGCCCCCATATCTAGATAGGGCCCCTATCCATATAGGCCCACCCCTATATAGAGAGCTGGAGGGCCCCATATCTAGATAGCTCCCCCATAGAAATTGTATCAAAGGATAATATGCAGATCTGAATTAAACAAGGAAAATGTGACTAGGGCTAGGTAAGAAAATGCATTAAATATGTCATGAACCCATTGAATCTTTAGCCCAAACAAATCAGCAATATTTATAATGATAGAATCATGAAAAAAATACCGGATTAGAGCTCCAAAACACGGTGAATTTTATTTTATAAAAATGCAGACAGGCTGCCCTCAGACACAGCTGTAAATGATACTTCAAGGACTCCAAAAATTATGAAAATGGGATAATCTGATGTATAAAAATCAGGAGAAATAACAGCAATTAAGAACAGCTCCTTAGGTGGTCGCTCCACCTAGAAAAAGGGCATAAAAGATAATAACAATCTTTTCTTCCAAACCCTTGACCAAAATCTGCACTTTATTGTCTTCTAACTGTTGGAAATGACTGAAAATAAACTGCTAATCAAGTTATGAGCAATGGAAACTCCAGGGTGGAGAATCCTCACAACTAGAGGAAGGGTTTTTGTCCTTCTCTAGATCTCTTGGAGGGTTTTCGTCCTCAAGAGTGAAGATGTAAGCAAAATGTTCAACATGCAAATTTGAAATTTGAGAATAAACAAGTGATGCCCTCCTAAAGCAAGTCGACTTGCTTTTATAGATCTTATGACCCAAATAGCCACCCTTGATGACCAATTAGCTTTGTCCTTCATTTAATATTTTTCCACTTGATTCTATCCGCCTAGGCAAGTCGCATTTTCCCTTGGATAAATAACTAATGCCAAATGCTTTTTCCTTTTCTATTTTTATTTTAATATTAAGTTTATAATATTTTATTATAAGTGCTTTATAATATTTTCTTTTATTTTATTTTTGCACTTTATAATAAACTATCATAACTTAAGTCTCCCCTTTAGTTTTTTCCTTAGCCGTCGGGAAGACAAAATGGGTAAAGGGTCTTCGTCATGATTATCTTAGGAAGTGGGACATCTCACCCTAGGGGACTATTGTCAAAGTAGGAGGGGATGTAGTTTGTACCCTCGGCCCCTCACAATTTACGTTGATGATGAGGTGAATCATGCCTTTAGCATAGCGAGGGAGGAATGCTTAGAAACAGGATATGGTCCACTTGAGATGACAATCAACCCTCCATAGTTAAAGTCCTCCATGAAGAAATGGAAAATTTGGTGAAGAAATTTATGCTTGCAGCGATTGCATACAGGAATGACACACTTTCATGGTTTGCCCAGATTGTATATGTAAAATTTGAAGTATGGCCACATCTGTAAGTTTATTGATTGTGACGGTCACTTGGAATACACTAGAAGTATGCATTTGTTATTCAACAGTATTTGACTGTGGCACAATTTAATGTATGTATTCCAAATAAAGTACACAAATGAGTAAGGTATTAGGGATACGACAATGGGAGACCAAGAATAACCAAGAATCCCATAGGGGTAGAAAAGGATGGAAAACGATGTCATTTGAAGCGAAATGTTGAATGGAAAATGGGGGCATTGCACTAGATATTATCCAAATCAAGGATCAAGGAAGTTGTGCTAGTGTTGTGGTCTCAATGATCGCAATGATGACTGTTGCCCACATAATAAGCCAGTAAATTTAGTAAATAAGGAGCAAGGGACAATTGCAATTCACAGTTGAACCAAACTAAGAAGGTTGCATATTGTAGCTTTACCAGCCGAAAAACATAGCAAAGTGGAGGAACTGCAAGAGGATATTAAGTGGTTGTAGAGTAATGGGATTTAGGACAGTAATATGGAAATCCAAAGGAGGGAAAGGTACGAAAACAGCTCCAGTTCCCCTCTCATTAGCACCAGGGTGTTAACGGAGCCATGCTTGGAAGCATCACCTAATGATTTGATGAATCAAATGTCCAACCTTGTAGCCCCACCATTTCATGTTCAGACCATTGAATCAATTTTGAGTGCAATTCAAGATCATGTTAATGAACCATAGATTATTGATTTGTGTAATGCTTTTCTGAAAATTAATAATGTATTCTCACAAGTTTTACTGCAAGACAATGCTGATTATGACAAGGCATAGATCAAACAAGGAGAGCTCAACAGGAATTGTGAGAATTGTGTTTGGTTTGCTCTTATTGAATTAGATTCTAGTAGATTTCTTATAAGGATATTCTCTCTATTTAGTTGGTGCAAATTGCATTGATAGCATTTAAAAAAATGTCTACTGTTCTTTGCGTAGTGGAAAAGTGTAAGCTTTTTGGTATGCTTGTAATGCGTAAGTTATATGCAATTGAAAGCTTTTTTCTCTCGAAAAGATGATTATACTTGATAATCTCATGGTAAGGGCTTTAAATTCAGTGGGGACTCTCTCTCTCTCTCTCTCTCTCTCTCACACACACACACACACACACACACACACACACACACACACACACACACACACACACACACACAGTAGCATCTCTAATTTAGTTTCTCAGTTTCTATTTTAAAGTGTTCAGGCTTGTGAGCTTTTATGAAATGAGAGAGCTGAGGTTAAAAGTTCTTATGAATTCCACTTTGTTCAAACATCCAAATTGACTAAATTCTTGTCGTTGCCTTGCAGCTTGACATGGGTTGCAACAGGTGGGATGGATGAAAATATTATGGTGTGTGAACTACAAAGCTTTTCTCTACGGTGCACCTGTCAACATGAGGCATGTTTTGTGCATTATGGAGACATGTTCTTAGTGTGGCAGATGTATATCCTTATGTTATGATGATCCTGAAACATTTAAATTTTTTTGATTTGTGACAGGAAGGTGTCATAAGGTTCTTATGGTCATCTTCATCTCAGCACATCATTACTGGCTGCCTTGATGGAAATGTCCGCCTTTGGGATAGCCGATCGGGGTTTGTGAAAAAATATTCCGTGGTCATACTGATTCAATTCGGGATATGGCAATCACAGCGTATGTTTTAGGCTTTTGATATAGTGCTAGCAGTGCTTCATATGTTATGCCTCATGGATCCATACCATAGATTTGAAGAAACTGTAGCATGTTATGACGAACATTTAGTTAAGCGATTACATATTGAATAGTTGATGTTACTTCTTTCAGGGATAAACAGTTTATTGTCACGGGAGCAGATGACAACACTGCTAAAGTATTTGAAGTTGGAGCATTCTGATGTTAAGAATATTATCCATTTGGAGCAGTATCTTCCTTGATATTTAAATTGTGTAATTTATTGCCATCCTTTTCATTTCCAGCTATTCAAAAGAAAGTAAGCATGGTTTTGAATTTGTTTACTTTCTGCAGAATAATGTAGGAGTTACCGACTGAAGTTAGCGGTAATTCAAGATTTAAATGAGAGAAACTGGTATGTTCTTTTTGTAAATAGAAAATACTTGTAAATCCACATGGCGAATAATTGCTACATTGGCACCCTTCATTCATTAGTATACTTTGCCCATAATCTATTTATTTGTTGAATATAGAACTTCATTCATTTGAAGTATTTATAGAGAAGTGAGCACAAACAGGCATTTAAATTACATTATACTTTTGGTTGGATTGAGAAACACTAACCAAGGGCAAAAATAAATTGTAAAAGAAGGAAACGCACAGATAAGCATGTGTAGTGAGATGTTAAATTCATTACTTTAAAGTTTGGTGGTCACAGATAACTAAAAGCAAGAACCATAACTCAGATTCAAATACTGAAAAAGGTCCTTATGTTGAATTGAATGCACCTAAAAATTCATTCATTGTAAGTTGATACAGTAAATATGTCTGCATTTTTTTTCCTTTTTCTTCTGAGAGATGCTGATATTATTTTGATAGCCAATGGCATTATTAAAAAGCAGGAAAAATTATAAGTATGTTCCAGTGGAAGACAAACAGGGATACCCTGTTGTTACTTGTTTTTCATTCTTTATTAGGCGAATTAAATGTTGAGAGTACAAATATTTGGGTAACATGAGAACTCTGCATGATGATCAAAGTTTTAAGTCTTATATTGTGACACAATCCAAAGGACATTCCCTAAACTTCCTCTTTCCTATTTTATCTTTTGCCATTATTGATATAAAGGCATAGGTTTTCTCTTATCTGCCTTTCATTCCTTTTATGTTTGTCTGCAACAAATCGACTGTGGTGAAGATTAAGCTCTTAAATGGAAGGTAAACAATCCGATTCAGTTTGCCAGTAAGAAGCTGTGTCGCAAGCGTATGTGAAGACTTCCAGGTGACAAATATTTGAAAGGGCCAATCGCTGACAAAATTCTGTATGAGTTTTTGGTCCATTCTCAGCTGGTGCATTGGGTTTCATTAAAATGATAGCGGGAGGTGACTTTTGAAAGATAAATCCAAAGGGTGGAACATGGATGAACTCGGGGCTATTTTCCATTTGAATATTGACACCAAGTGGATTGATGCTGATACCAAACAATTCTTTCTCCAAGTAGTTCACAATAGGACAAAATTTTAGATCTCACTGGTCTCCAAGTAAGTGATATCTCCATTAAATTCTCTGAAATTGTCGAAAAAGCTAGATAAATTGATAAGAGTTTGGATCTCAATTTGAACAAACTAGGTTTTGCCCCTGCTTCTGCTGTTGTCGGCCCCTTCGCTTATGGCAATTGTGATCGCTCTAAGGAGGATTTTGATAACCTCCTTGATCCTATCATCAAAATTAATCCAGAAAAGATTTTATTTGCCCCCAATAGTCTTTTAATTTCCGACCTCCTTGGTAAAACCCCTGCTTTAATGGAAAATGTGGGTCACCCAATTGATATTGCAAATGCTGAAAAGTTCAATATCATGGTAGGCCATTATGAAGAAATTAGTTTAAGATGGCATGTGAGGTACCTAGCAGAACTCTGCTCATGGTATTCCTACCATCATTCTTGTTAGTGCTAAGAATACTTAGTGAGGAGGATATCGCAGGCCTTCTTGCCAACTTCCTTCAAGTGGGAAACCTTGAAGGGTTTCTACCTCACCGTCTCTTAAGTTGTTGGTTTGAAGTGATTGATGATGATGGTCTATTGGTGATAGTTGTTTGTTTAGGTGTTGTGCAATGATCTTATGAAATCTTTTGCTTTTCATATATAATATTCCTTTTGGGGACAAAATTGAAAATTAAGGAAATTAGCTCAAACCCCAATACAAGCAAATTTGATTTTTATGACAACAATTAATAAAAAACTAAAAACACTCTCAAACCCTAGCGAGAGAGAGAGAGAGAGAGAGAGAGAGAGAGGGAGAGAGAGAGACCCACTATAGAAACACTAAAAATTATGACAAGTTATTCCTTGGATTGCCCTTAATTTTAGAAGCTAGAAAATGTGATGAAATCATCAAACTTATAATTCTAGAAACTATTATGGCACAAAAACAACTAAAACTTGTAAATTCAATAACTCTTAAAAACAAGGTATCTCCACACATGAATAGTTAAAATGATCATAAAAATACCAACAACCAAATGAGATCAATATCATAATTTTCCAACTATGGAAACCCTCTCAAAATTGATCCCGAAATCTCTAAATGAGTAGATAAAGCTGCCCAATGCCAATAAAAATCTGAATATTAAGTATTCTCCTCAAATCTGCAATAATCTTCACTCTCAATCAATGTTGAAGGGTTTTCGTCCTTCAACAAAACCACTAGAAGGGTTTTTGTCCTTCTAGGAAGCCACACAAGAGGGTTTTCGTCCTCAAGTGGAAGAACATGGAGCAACAAGCTCACAATGCCCAAATAGGAAAATGTGCCAAAATCTAGATCCTCCAAATGAGCCCTCTAATCTTATTTTATAACCTCCTTTTGGCGCCAAGGCTTGGAATAGCAAGGCCGACCTCTTAAAGTATTCTTTTAATCTTTAATTGGCTTTTAAAGTGCATAAAACCCAACCGACCTGCTAAAGGCAAACACATGCTAAAAAGAAACATTAAAAATTAGAAAAATAAATACAAAGACCCTCAATTTATTTCTCCAACTCCTCTACTTGTTTGCCATGGAAAATGGAATGACAAGAAGTCCAAATTATGCTCTTAAATTGGAAAAGAGGGCATTGCAATCCTCCTTCCTAAAATTGTTTGTCCTCAAACAATTACAAGCTCTCTTCCTAAAATCCCATGTATCCAAGTAGAAAAACATGTTGTAATATTTCCACAAACGAGCTCTCGTGCCAATCAAATGAGAGAGCTGATATAAAAACAATATATTGCAATGGTTGCCCCAATCTTCCTTGAATTTCCAAGGTTGGATGTGAAGACCAATTGCTCTTTCATACACAATATTGACAAGAAGTCCGAAAAGTAATGAATTTGACAAGAAAAATCAATTCCAGACTTGGTCCATGCAACAATAATGTTTTTAAAAGTGTAAGACAATTCTTTAACCATGAACATGAAAGCAATTGAGTAATACAAGGGGTTGTAGTAATCGATGGCAGTAGCCTTAGTGGTTGCAAATGAGCACACGGTAGCTTTGAACCAACTCCTTCCAACCTTAGAAAAAGGTAGAATACTCCCCTCTCCTTTCTTCGTGAGATCTTGAGGTCCTTGGGCATGAATCCTCAAGTTATGAGCCATATGAACATGCATTTTCTATACTAGCCCGAGGTGCAAAGAGGCTATCCCAAAAAACTCAAAAATACATGTCAAAACTTTTCTCATTTCACAACAATCAACCATCATGCCCAATTGAAAATTCATCATGTAATGGTGCCACAAATTAGATGTACCCAAACCATTACCTTGTTGTAGGAGAGCATCTTCTTGCCCAAAAGTGAATGCTTGGAACACCAAAAAAAGTATTCGGTGTGCGTACTTACCGCTGTCCATAACCTCCACAATTTGTCCAACTCAAGACTGAAAATGTGCATCCTATCATCTAATGAAGTGACAACAATCGAACATTCATGATGAGTGATAAAATGACATTTTCCCATCATGATATAAGTATGGCAACCATATAAAAAGAGATAAAATGGCATCATACCTTTGAATTGTTCCTCACATGTTTACCTTCCCATGCTTTGGATGATGAGTGATCGAAACATCTTCCATTTTCCCAATCTTGTGACTCAGAATTTCTGAGTTGAAATCAACCTTCTTCTTCTCCTCAGATTCAACAAGTGAAGCCTTTTCCGCTTGGGCTACAACCACATCTTGATAGTTTTCACATAGGGCATCTTTGTAGCTCTTACCATGCCCACAGACACCATAAATCTATCATATTGTTTGTTGTTCTGAACAGACCAACAAGCTTAATGTCATCATTTTTCATTGGAGAAGGGTTTCCAACCAACCCTTCCTCTTCCCCAACATGCTCAACACCCCTTGCTTCATTTTTGGATTCATCACATGTCAAAACATTTTTAGTATTAACCACAAAATGAGCAATATTTACCTTATGAAGTTGATTCTTCAGAATGGGTGCAAGTGTCATGGCCTTAGATCTCTTGACCACCAATTCTTCTTCCTTAATGACTCCCTCTTATTGTCATATGAGAATTGCTTGAGCTATTCACTTCACCCTCTTGATCCTCAAGCTTCCCTTCATCCTTCCGCTCATGCTCCCAAGTTCCCTTAGTACTTTTCAACATGCAACCATTAGAATTCAAGGAAAAATTATTGACAATTAAAATTTATTTACCTTCCCTTCCTCTTGGCTCTTGCTTGGCCATTTCTTCCTCTTCTTGTGCTTCCTTAGGGCTGCAAGAAAAATCAATGAAGGGTTCACCTTTGGCCATGGTGGTGGGTGCTTCTAAGGCTCCCAAGGGTTGCTCCCTTTTAATAACCAACTGCTGCAATAATTCTTCCTCCCTCTTCTCCTTAGGGAAATAGGTATTTCCATCCTTGCATGGTGAACTTGGGGTTTTGGTCCCCTCTTCAACAAACTTCGTGCTTTCTTCATGTTGCTTGTGTGGCATGTGATGTCTAGGCTTGGGCCTAGGTCTTCCTTGATTCACTCCAATGAATTCAACGAGTGAAATAGCCTCACGAATTTCCCTTGGAAGAGCCATATACTCTTCATAGCTTGCGGCAATATTTCGTCCAACGGTGGGCCTTGTTTCTTCCTCTCGGAATAACTTCTTCTCTAAGAAGGAAAACTGACTTTGTGACCGATCCTTGGGCTGATCCCATTGGTCGTCATGTAGTGTTAGCTCTAGATGAGCTACCATCACCATTTTGAACCCTAGGTTCAATGATCCTTTGGAGGGATAGGGCTAGAAAATCCATTGTATCCACAAGTCTCCCTTGGCCGGCAATTAACTTGTCAAAATTGGCTTTTGAGAGTCCAAATTGTTCTTCTTTGATAGTATCAAACCCTTTTGCCTTCTTCCACGAAAACCTTATGCCTTTGAGAATATGTGCTCGATACCACCGTAATATCCCTTTTGGGGACAAAACTTAAGATTAAGGAAATTAGCTCAAACCCCAATACAAGCAAATCTATTTTTTATGACATCAATTAATAAAGGACCAAAAACAATCTCAAACCGTACCGACTATGAAAGAGAAAAAAAAAATCCACCGTAGAAACACTCAAAAATTATGAGAAGTTATTCCTTGGATTGCCCTTGATTTTAGAAGCTAGAAAATGTGATCAAATCATCAAACTCAAAATTCTAGAATTTATTATGGCACAAAAACAACTGAAACTTGTAAATTCAATAACTCTTAAAAAACAAGGAATCTCCACACATGAATACTCAAAATGATCATAAAAATACTAGCAATCAAATGAGACCAATATCATAATTTTCCAACCATGGAAACCCTCTCAAAATTGATCCTGAAATCTCTAAATGAGTAGATAAAGCTGCCCAATGCCGATAAAAATTTGAATATTAAGTATTTTCCTCAAATCTGCAATAATCTTCACTCTCAATCAATGTTGAAGGGTTTTCGTCCTTCAACAAAACCACTAGAAGGATTTTTGTCCTTCAACAAAACCACTAGAAGGGTTTTCGTCCTTCTAGGAAGCCACACAATATGGTTTTCATTCTCAAGTGGAAGAACATGAAACACCAAGCTCATAATAACAAAATAGAAAAATGCGCCCAAATCTCCATCCTCCAAATGAGCCCTCTAGTCTTCTTTTATAATTTTTTTGGCACCAAGTCTTGGAATAGCTAGGCCGGCCTCTTAAAGTATTCTTTTAATCTTTAATTGGCTTTTAATATAAAAACCCAACCGACCTGCTAAAGGCAAACACATGCTAAAAAGAAACATTAAAAATTAGAAAAATAAATACAAAGAAGCTCAATTTCCTTCTCCAACTCCTCTACTTCTTTGTCATGGAAAAGGGAATGGCAAGAAGTCCAAATCATGCTCTTGAATTGGAAAGGGGGACATTAAACCATAAAATGCATTTTTCCTTGCTTGGCGTTTATGTGCCTTAAAGACTTTTTTATGATCTTTTTATTCCTTGGGTGGTTGTAATGGTGAGTTGTAAAACATGCTTTCGTATTATAGTTATATGGACTTTCATTTACCACCCAATCTTGTAATATATTGGGTTGTACAAGTACTTTTTTATTGGGTGAGGGCCCCATTTTCAACCCTTGTTTATTAATAAAATAAAAACATAATTGTAATTGTAACCTTAACTTCGATATATATTAACATCATGATGTTGGCTTTGACCATTTGGCCTCGATTTAAAAACTTTAATAATATTTTTTTTTCCTTGGTTAGTTGTAATGATGAATAGTAAAAGAGACTTTCGTATTATAATGATATGGACTTTCACTGCACGCCCAATCTTGTGATTTATTGGGTTGGCCAAGTAATTTTTTTGGGTGAGGGCCTCATTTTCAGCTTGTATTTATGAATAAAATAAAAACGTAACCATAATTGTAACCATAACTTCATATATCTACTTGTTTGATAGGGGACTTGGAAATAAGGTTTTATGGCCTTAGTCGCTACTACGTTGTTTGGTCTCCACCGCCACATAGGGTGGTGAAATTAAATTTTGATGGAGCTTTAAAAGGCAATTCGGGTTTGGCTAGAGGCAGGGGGTTGGGGGAGGCGGAGAGTGCGGGGTTGTTCAAAGATCGTTTGGTGAGGCCTCTGTTGATCTATTCTTTGGACATTGGTAGGGATACCAACAATGTGGTGGAAGTAAAAGTGCAATTGAAAGGTTTGCAAATAAGTCTATCGAAATCATGGCTTCAGTTGGATATTAAAGGTGACACAAATTATCACTATTGTTGAAAGGCGGGTAACATTCTTTCTTGGAACATCAAACCAATTATCAAAGAGATTAGTGGGATGAGGGATAAATTTGAGATTTTTAACTTAGCCCATATCAGGGGAGGTGGTAATCAAGTTGCAGATTAGGCGGCTAAGTTGGGGGTTAGTTTGCAAGTATTATATCATATATAGTTCCACATTTGGAATCCTCACTTCCCACAAATGGTTCAAGGACTTTTGGTGGGTGATGCTACTCGCATTGAAATGTAGCCCTTATCTCCCCCATGGGGCAATAGTCTAAGTATTCCTTTTTCTAAATTTCCCTTAGAAGTTAAACACCCACTATTTTTTATAATGGGTGAGGATTTTATTATAATAATTAACCATTCTAACAAGGACGAAGGGATGTGTGACATTACTTATAGGTGGAAGGCAATCGCTACCCACTTGCGTCATGATTAGAAACAAAACATTTGGTGTTCTTTGCTAGCCCAAAACAAGTTTTTAATTTTTCCATTTTGATTTTGTTGTCATCATGCAAAGGGTTAAAATGGAATCGAGTCTCCTTTGATTGCACATGTAGCTTCAGGAAAGGGTAAGGCATGGGTTGTGTAGATCTCGGTGGCGATTTAGAGGAGCGGTTTGTGGAGAAATTGATCAATGAGTTAAAAAATCATTCATGTGTGTTTGGGTTCGCATGATGATCCGAATTGCGTCAATGGTGGATGAAGTGGATAATATAGACATTTCCAAGATGATGAAAGCATTTCTTTTGGACCCAAAATATACTATGGGCAGGGAAATGTGTTTTAGGTGGCCTAGTGGTTGAGCACAACCAACATGTTGTCCAATGTGACTCGACACTTTTACTCTACATGAGGACCATATGGCTCTAGAGTCTTTGTCGCATGCCATTAATATGGAGGGTTGTAAACATCAACAATATATTATATTTGTGTTGCGGTCTCGAGCAAGGGAATGGAATACTTGGCTAGTCGGTTGGGTACTTAATTCCGGTAGAGTGCGTTGCGTAATCCACTTTTTGTTTGGATGAGGGTGAAGAACAAGTTTAGGGTCTAACTTTTCCTACTTCATTCTATTTTTGGCTTTTCTATGCTCTTCACGTTCTTCCTATTGTGAAGGTTTCCCATGGTTGATTTCAAATTTATTTTTGCGGTCTACAACCTATCCCTAGTTATCATTAGGCAATTTTTTTTTCTCCGATATCCACTTACATCATTATGTTTAAATGACCATTTGACCTCAATTCCAATATGAACTAACTTCATCTTACCTTTTCTAGATTTGGAAGCTAAACAACCATATGTGATCTTGGTGTCTTGACAACTCTTATGGTCTGCATATACATTAGATTGAATGAATACATAATTTGTTAAAAATGATGGCTAAAGTCAATGAACTTATGCAAGGGAAAACATGTAATGGTGCTTGCAGAACATTATGTTCAAAGTAAAATAAAAACATAACCATAAGTGTAACCTAAAGTTATGATATCGACTAACATAATTGATTTGACCATTTGACCTCAATTTCATCAAGACAAGACCATTCGACCTCAATTCCAACAAGACAAGACCATTCAACCTCAATTCCAATAAGAATTAAATTCATCTTACCTTTGGTTTTTACATCATAAACAACCATATGCTATCTTAGTGACTCGACAACTCTCTTGCGAGTGTGCATATACATTGGATGAGTTTATATAAAATTGTTCAAAGAATTGATGGGGAAAAGTCAATGAACTTTTGGAAGGAAAATGAGTAACAACGCTTGCAAAACATCATGTTCAAAGTATTGTATCTTTGTAGAGTATAAGATGGTCAATGCCACTCACGTAAATATTTCACCTTTGTAATATAAAAGGATCGATATGTGGCAATTTGATGGCTTACCTCCATGGTGTAGGAGGTTTGTTTTGACCCCTTAAGGAGGTGGCATGAATATTAGAGGATCATTGTACCATGCATATACATTGGAATGAACATATAAAATAAAGGTTAAGTAAATAATAGAAAGAGTTAATAACCTTTTGAAATAGGAAATGCATGATGATGGTCATAAAAGAGTAGATAGTTAATATATTTTGTTGTATATGAGAGACAATATTAATACCTACCCTATGTAGAGATAATGCGTTTCTTCCATGGTATAATAGTTTGTTTGGATCCTTGAGAGAGATGATTATGAATTAAGAGGCCCAGTCTTGATCTCACAATCCAATCTCTCTTTATTGGTGTAAACAACATATGAGGGCTCATTTCACTTCCATTCCTCCCCTCCAAGAGATGATAAAATTATAGTCGGGTTGAGTTTAGACCATTAATGAATGAATTGTCTATTCCTTTTATTAACTAACCTAGTGTTGTAATGCAAAATTTCTAGCATACAAAATTGAAATTTCGACCATGGCAACTAAGCCCACACTTGAAAATTCCCAATCCCAATCATTGTAAATGCTTCTTCTAGCCATCATGTCCTCGGTTCCACCCTCATTCTAGTTTAGGGGAACGTGCTAACAAGACTTTCAAGTTTGTTTAATGTGTAGGGATAAATGCCTAAGGTGATTGAAGAAGTCACTGAGATTTAAGAAGAAACAACTATCTTCAAAGGCCTTAAAAGGGCCATTTTTGGCCATTTTGCAATTGGTAAACACCCTCAAGAAGTTGACACGGAAGATTCAAACCATCTTAGAGGTTTGTAAAAGAACAATGATGTCATCTAAGGTAGTTTAAGGAAAATTGGTGGAAGAAATTGATACCGAGAACAACTTGAGCAAAACTAGGTCATTTTGAGCATAGAGAATGAAGGCTCCAATGGCGAAAGCCAACTTGTTTGGATGATTCTAGGAGTTGCGGAAGGAGTTGGGAGGAAAAGCAAATAATCAATGAAAATATCTTGGAACCCTCAACATGATGGAAATATCACTTTTGTTCCAATACTTGAAAATCTTTTGTGCCAATCTAAGACACTATTGCTCCTCCGTGCTAAAAGGGTGAATGGTGTTGTTGTCACAAAGTCGGTGAAACTTCAAAGATTTATAATTCATGGGAAATATTCTCGTTGTTTTGGTCATTGTTTCCCCTTGTTGAACTTCACGTTCCAGGAGATAGTCAATTTTTGTAAGTTTATGGGAAATTTGGGCGAAATCGGATTTTGGAGGAATTGTTCCTCCATTCCACCTGTTCCCCACATCTCCGCTTTGTCCGCATTACACTTGGAAATCAATGAAGCCAGGTCTAGAAGACACTATGAGCATTGTTCCTTCGTTCTTTGCATTCCTTGGATCACCACAAGCACCAAAAAGTGAAGGAAAGGGTGATAGGTCGTTTAAGTCGGCCACTTTGGGAACCCGCAGAATGCTGTTCGTCATTCCAACAGTTCCATGCATACGAAAATGTTGAAAGAGGGACACAGAGAAATGAAATTGGCTATGTCATCCGATGGTGGAAAATGTGGCTATAGTTCCACTATTCTGTTGGTGCCTCCAAACCCCGTTAACACCAAAAAAGGGAAGAGGAGGTAGTTGGCTAAGTCGGCCCACCATGGAACAGAGGGAACTATTCTTTCGCCCCCCTCGTGCTCTCGATTAACCGCCTAGCATGCAAAGCAAAAATGTGAGTCAACGATGGAAGGCCCACAAGGAACACTTCTCATGTTCCTCTTGTTCTCCAAAACTCTCGCCTAAGCCGATACAAAGGAAAAATCGGTTATGTCATCCCGGGAGGTAACAAAGGGATCTATTCCCTTGTTCCATTTTTTACCCGATTCACCACCCCGCCCACAATACAAACAAAAGGTTAAGTTGGCTTTTGAAGGCCCACAATGAACTTTCTAATGTTCCTCGATTCTCTCGCCAACCCACGGACCTATTGTTTGGCTAATTTTCACAATAACTTCTAGATTTTTGCCAAGAAGAGGAATATGAAGGGTCCCAAACTTGAGTTTTGAAATGAAATAATATTTGTGCCCAAATTGAATGTATTAACTCAAGTTTAGGAGATGAAAGGTCACAAGTGACAAGAATGTGAAAGGTCGTGTGGGGGATGAAAAGTCACATTGGAAATCTATAAATTGGAATGACTTCTCCATTCCAAAAAGTTGGCAATTATTGATTGTTGTAAGTTGGGCTTTGTATCACTACTACTGCAATAAATAAAGCTACATTTCTTATATTTCCTTTCATATTTTCCTCTAATCTCTCCCTCTACTTTCCAACTTTGTAAGCACTTTGTAATCTTGTACAATCAAGTAAGAACTTTGTGTCTTCAATTTGTTAGTCTTGATGTTGCTTACATTGTTGTGTTCTTCTAATTGAATGTGGACCTACTATGGATAATGTATGTGAATTATGTAAGTCTACTCTTTGTATTAACCCTTCTCCCTACTTTTCATACCCCCTTTACCTCTTTCCCAAGAAAATTCCTCCTTGTACATTGTACAAGTACTTTGCCACAAGTTTAGTGGAGTATTCATGTGTGATCCTCGGCCTAATGGCCACCCCAAAATTTTAGTTAGTTTATATTCAATAATGGGAGCCTCCCCATACACAAGGAGGGGCTTAGCCCCATGACCATTGGTGAAAACCAATAATCTGCACTACAACAATTATTTCACCAATGCCTAGCAAGGTGTAGAGACTTAAATTTGGTCTTTGAAACTCAACTTATACACCTTATTTTACACTTTTATAATGATTTCTCTTTGCGGTTTGTTTGCACTTTAATCTCCCCAAGTGTGTGTCGTAAGGGGTATACTTGGAATGAGTGGGTTGGTTAGTGACACCTAGAGACAATTGTTGTGCACCCCATGTGCCTTAGATCATTATAGAATGCCTTAGTATCTGGCTCTGTAATACAAATAGTGTTTATGGAATTTAATGTGAGTATTAATTGATTTGTTGGAGGTAGTAATGCACCTTTAAATATTTGGTGGATTTATGCCTTATATATGGTTGATATTTTGTAGGTTCTAAATAGTCCTTATTTACATAGTTTTTAAATGTAAAATCCATGCCATTTTCATGTTGCGGGTGCACATCAAGAAATTCCAATTTGTTATAATGTGAGGGGAACTCTTTGACGAATCCATTTCATTGATGCTCTTTTACTTCGTTATTCCATAAATCAGTTTGACTTTGTGAATTTGAAATTGTGCATGCACAAGGGTAGGATGGTGTTTGTAGGGATAAAAATAGTTGTCCTCACATGTGCAAGTCTATTCATGTAAAATGGTCATGCAAATTTATTGAGTTTGTTCATCTAAAATGGTGTGTGCAACTTTATTTAATCACATCCACTTATTAATTAAGTTGTTGTAGTGCCCACCTATTTTATTATTCTCATTTTGAGTTGTATCGATTCATTGTATCATGATTTCTATGCTGACATAAATATTGCTACTATGTTCTACTATTTTGATGTGGCATTGCTTCATGGTATGGTTATTTGCTAGCACTAGGATTCCCATATGAAATGATGTTATGATTTTATTTGATCACGATCTTGTATTGTTTATTGGATTTTATCTTAGATGCATGGTCGTAAAATTTCTTGTTATCTTTGATGATTCATTACTCATTACTATGGTGTGTCAAGTAGCTTGTTGTGATGATGTATGGAAGATTATTATGATGCATATATATGTTATTGTATTTTGGATTATTGGTGTTGTACAAGTATGATGTTTTCCTTGAGTGTGTAGGTGATGGGTATTTAATCATGTGAGAAACATGGGATTCGGGAGACATACTCTAACTAACACAACAAGACTTGAGAGGTCAAATTTTCCCATTCTTGATGATTGCGGTATTTTATTTGTATTATATTTGGACATTCATCCTGTGTGTTGTATTAGTCCATCTCTTAACAATGTGAAATGTGTACACCTCTTGTTATAGTTTCTATGGTTTAAACTTACCTCTCTTGTTTAATGTTTAATCTAGCGTTTAATGTTACCCCTTTTTGGCTTTTGACAATTATTATCTTTGGGGTGTTGTGCTTAGGATAAGAAGAGATTATGAAACCTAATATTGGATTATGTGATCTCTAATTTCCTAAATGTCACATCTTTCCCAAACTCGGATTTGGAAAAGATGTGTCATTTAGGAAGGGTATATTGCAAGTGTTAGCGAGAAAATTTGTTGGGTGGAAAAATCTATGGAATTCTTGCCAACGATTTGGGAATCTGAGTCCCTCTACTTGTATGATGCAGCTCCGTGTTTACATGCACGTGAAAAAGTGTCTTTTTTGGTGGCCTTTCGACCGGGGATCCAACAGGGACACTCCACCGACATTCTTGAAAAACTAACAATTTCTTGTTAGAGAGGACTTTGCTTAGATAATGGGAAAGGGAGTGAGAAAAAGGGAGAGGGATTAATGTCGTGGGTAGAAAATTAGAGTCCCACACCCATTAATTAGAAAGTTCCAACACACATAAATCAAAAGAAAACAACCCTGCAAATGGCAACAAGACCAGTTAGGATTTATGAGCACAAAGTATCAGTAAATCCCCTAATAAAAAAAGGCTATAAAATCCTTCTTGTATTGATTTCTTGAGCAAAAATTTTACATGACAAGAATGGAAGAATGCAAAAGTGGGAAGTAGAAGAATTTTCTATCTCTTTGTTCTTCACAAGGATCACTCTCTCATGAACTCACAAAATGACCAGCCCTTTGAAAAGAGAAGGCCTTTACAATTTATAGGAAGAGAGATGACTCTTCACTACCCCCCAATGACTTTTCACCCCCAACAACTTTTCATATTCCTAGGAAATATTAAGTCCCTTTTATAAAACAAAGGTGACTTATTACATTACAAATCTAAAGTTACTTTTTAATTACAAAATTAGGCATTATGAAAAAGTGCAACCCCAACAAAGAATTAGAACATGAAGAGAGAGAAAGTTGGGGAAGAAGAGGAAAGGAAGAAAGAAGAGAGAGAAGACTAGGTCGATGAAGAAGCCACTCCCACCGATTACGCCTGCTACCCGACCGTTTCTCTCGGCAACTCCAGTTGGGAAATCTCAACTCCTTTGAAATATTTCTTGAATCGAGCGATTCTTTGTGACACTTTGTCCATGTGAGGGATATGCATACAACTCAAAGATTTTGTCCAACCATCAGTAGCATCATTGATATCTTTGCATTTTTCAAACCATGACTGATGTTTCTCGTAATGAATGCAATGGTGGCTCAAATCCTGGACAATACCTCTAAGGTGTCTTCGTTGAAGGACCGTGGGTCTCCAACTGCTTTCTTGACATGTTCTTCGAATGGACCCAACAACTCATCTGCAGCGGTACATTCCTCTATCACATGCACTTCAAGTTTCAATTCTTTGGTTGACACAATTTTGTAGCTTGTAGGCCCGCTCTTCATTCGAGTCCAACTCGCCGATGGCCCGATTGATCATTTTGTATATCTGGCGATGAGAGTCCTTGCCCACACATGTGACAAGTCCTCTAATGGGGCATCAAATATTTTCTTACTTATCAATTCCTGGAATGAGTGTTCCCCATCTCCTCCACCAATGGGAAAATTAGATCCCAATGCTCCTTTTCCTTTTCCAATTCTTCTTTGAGCATTTGAGTTTTCTCCGTAGTTGCACACATGTACTTGAAAAGTGAGATTACCTTTGGGATCAATGTTTTCCCTTTTCCAAGATCGTACCCATCCACTTACTATTTTCTCGTCCTGTATGGTGAACTCTTGAGTCTTTCTAATGGATTCCGGATCAATGTTACTTATTGGGGCTACTTCCTCAATCTAAATTGATGAAGTATTCGGATCCACAAGATGTTGCATGTAAGAAGAGAGTGTTTGCACTTGTTCTTCCAATTCTTCAATCCTTTTCTTGTACTCTGATTTCTCGCCATGAGGCGAGTGGAAGATTGTTGAAACATATGCTCATATCCTTCATGGGTGGATGGACCCAATGGAATGGTACTCATTTCGTAATCAGCTGGCGTCATTTATTCCACCGACTTGATTACCTTGGGTCGAACCACTTCAATGTATTGTTCACCTATCTCACCATTGTAGAAGCGTGAGGCCGTATGAGTAAATTTTCTTTTCTTTCCTCGGGATAACAATGTTATTCTTGTGATAAGTCGGGGATTTTGACTTGTTGGACAATACGAGTTTCCTTTGAAATCATCTCCCTCATCCAAGGGAACATCTCACCTTCTTCTAGCTCCACAACTATCATGCTTATCATCTTTGGCTCAGGTTGAAAGATTATTTCCTGTGAAGGGGGACCAGGAGTGACATCAGGAGGAGGGACATCCTACGGCTGTTCAGGAGATAAATTTTGGATTGCTTCTTCTTTCTAAACCCGTGTCTTCACCATTAGATATTCCATTGTTTTGGCTCTCTCTGGTGACCTCTCATGATAGGGGACTTCCAACTCGGCAACCTTCCACTTTGAACTTACTCCCGAGTGGACTAAAATTAAAGTGACCTCCACAACCTTCGATGATGAATGATACGGAGCATGTCTTTGAGGTGCAGGGAAAATTCTAGACTTGAGGGAAGAAAAATTATTCTTTTATAATGAATCCTTTGTTCTCTTGATCACCTTCTCTGTCCATTTTGTGATGTCGCCAGACTCACGAACACTCCAATTTACCTGCGGCAAAGGGGAAGCCTTCGCCACTATGTACTCAAGATCATACAATTCAGTTCCATCATCTTACACACCTTCTTCATACCATGAGAACTTGAATTTCTTCATCTCCCTAATCATCATTCTCATATAGTCTCGTTCATAGACATTGAAATCATCCACATAATTGGCCCAATAGTCTTCTATTTGTGGAACATGGCACAACTCTGGGACATGGAATGTGTCTGGATCAACCTGAATGTCAAAATTGGACAGGGGGTGTATGAGTGCAAATTTAGGTGTGTGAAGGCTGCCTCTAAGTGGGATGCATCATTGAAATTCTTGCATGTGAAGACCCCAAGTGAGATGGGGAAGGAGACAAGCTTCTTCTTTTGGTTCCCGAGTTTGTTCATTATTCACCTGTCAACTACCGAAGAGCTCGAACAATACTATCTGATCACTAAGGTACCGAGGTAACCTTAGTGGGGCTTGATCAAATCTAGAGACTCAGATATAGGAGAAAGTGGGGAACTGAATGAAGAATGATCCATATCTCTTTATTAAAGAAGTCACTTGTGGCGATATCCTTGATTGCAGGTCACCTATATAGAGTCTTGATAAAAACATTGTGAAGACATTATTTATCCCGAGAAAAGTGCCGATGAATTTCTTTCAACACCAATTGAGGGAATTTTTCAAATGTAGGGACTTTCGCAGAAATGTTCTGAGAAAGGGTCAACCCTTGAATGGCCTTGATGGCGAGAAGATAAACCAAGTAGGATGTTATGAAGAACTTTGTCATAGGAAATTAGAGAAGTCGATGATGCAAGTTGTCGCTTATGATGCGGCTTCGATCTATCTTTTTATCTCCCTCAATCATTGTCAATATGAAGAGTGCCATCCATTCTTGGAAATCCCTGTGCTTGCTTCTCCCATCACCCTGTTGAGAAGAGTGATCGCATCATAAAAAACTTTGCGAACTCACATCTTGAGAGATTTTTGGGCATTCGGGAAGGTTTTCTCCCTTTCTTCATCCATGAGCCCAGTGCAATACCTTGCATATATGAATCCGTGTTGTTCCACTCGTTCACTGCCTTTTCTTTCGATATGACGACCATGTTACTCCATGTGGGAATTTGCATAGAAAGATAAATATCCTTAGGGGAAATCACCGCCATGGCTGTGCCATCATCTTCCCGAATGGTCCTCCTCTCTAGTTCATAATGGGGTGTGAGCGAGGCCAAGAAAAACTCGATGCTTTGTACAAAAATTAGATGTCCTCCCGCTGCAAACAGTCCGCTCGTGAACATTTTGTCTTAAAATTTTCCCCTTGTTTTAGCTAGCATGCGTGATTTAGATCATCAAGATCCATGTAAGTGAAATCACTGTCACCCACCTCAACATACTCCAACGAGAGGGTGCCTGCATTGGTTTCACCCCTATGAACTTGAACTTCATGTTTCTTGGAGCACTTACTATATTTAGAAAAGACAACTTACTATTTTTAGTAACTGTCAAAATTCATTTCTCTTGACTCCAATTGGTTAGCTTGAATGATTACCCTTTTGTGCACTCTTTCTATAGAAAATTTTGTTTTGATATGGCTTACTATTCACAGTAAATGCCGGTATGGGAAACTTACTATTTTTAGTAAGTAGTGATTTTTGCCCCTTTTGACCGCACCATTTTGAGATTATCTTTCTCAATTGCCCATTGTATACTACTCCCTCTGAAATGAATATTTGAGATGACTTACTATTTTTAGTTGGTACCCCTATAGGGAACTTACTATTTTTAGTAAGTGGTCATTTTCACCATTTTTGGCACCGATCCATCAATCGACCTTTGGTTATCTTTGGTGCACACCATTTTCGCCGCAACTACTTTTGGTGATGACTTGTCGAAAATAGCAAGCACCCGTGTATGAAGGCTTACTATTTTTGAAATTGTGTCTCTGGGCATGGGTTTGCGATGAAATGAAATTTCCCAAAATTGGTTTTTGATCTTCAATGCTCTTCCAAATTTTTAGCTCAAACCGGTTGTTGGATTGAGAGATTTTAAAATTCTAAATTTTTACTGTGGGAAACTTGGGGTTTATTTTCTGAAAAATATAGAATTTTCATGCGAGGATTTTTAAGAGATTCAAGGCGCTTGAGAAACTTTATGAATGCAAAAAATGGCACCTCGATCAGTTTATTAGTTTGTGAGATAAGAAAATTTTCTCCTCCACGGATTTCGAGGTTTAAGCAAAAACTTTCCTTCTTCTTTGTTTGAATCCATTTTTAAATTTTTGTTTTAGATTATGGAAATCTTCATGAGATCTTTTTTGAGGGAAAAAAATTTGGATTCAATCTTTGAAAAAAATCCAGCACGATGTGGAGGATGTGGGGGAGAATGAGAAAATGGCTAAGTCCTCATGCTTATATAACATGAAATGAGAGGGAGAAGGGTAGGGCAATTTTTTTGCACCATACGTACCTTTGATTTGGTTCAATAGGGACATAAAAATTCACTTTTCCCTCATGAGGACAAGTGGCGAATGATAACTCATTAATGGAAGTAAAGGAAGGGCTAAACTGGAGCACCTAGGGGCTAGGAGATGGTCACATGTGGGTCCAAGAGGAAAAATGAGGGTGGGGCACATTTTTATGTCCCTCATGTCCCTTTACAAAAGGGACAATAGGTGCAAGAAAATGTGCCTTGCCAGGAATGACAAGTGTCGCACATGCAGGGGTAGGTAGGTGAGCAAGTCAAACTAGTCAATGAGGGCTAGAAGGTGAGCACCGAGTCATATGGGTGACCAGAAGACTAAATGGGGGAGGGGGAAATTATATCCACCTCATTTCCATTTGCAAAGGTGTAATAGGGACATGAAATTTCACCTTAACCTCAGCTTGACACGTTTCGGTGTAAAAATGGTTAAGTATCGAAGAGCGCACCTTGAGAACCGACTTGTGAAGGCCATAGCTTGGGCTCCCATATGAGTTTTCGGGTGCTTCCATATATTAATTTTCATTAAAATGAACTTTTGAGATGAATGGTGAGGTTTCCAATACTTTATTATGACTGCAACACCCTAAAATCTCCCTTTTCTCGGGATCACGTGTTTTTCATGGAAAGAATGAGTTGGCCTGAGAAATGCATGGTGCTTGAAGATGATCTATTTTTTCCACCATGTGGGGGACTGAAAGATATTTCCAATGATATATTTTTTTTCCTTAACTCATTCCATATCTCTCGAAATCATTCCTTGAAGATCAGGTGCTTTTTTGGTGCAAGCTCCTTTAGGCCCAAAACCCGCTTTCGGTGAATTGGCTCTTTAAACGTCGAAAATTCCCGATTTTTCTGAATCGGTTCCTTGATGTTATTGTATCTTAGGTAAACTTACACGATGAAAATGGGCCTCCTACACTACTCCATTTATGATGTGTCTGGCTTAGAAAGGATGATGGGAGCCCTTTCTAAGTTTGTTGCAAACTTGCCTTGAAAACCACTGCTCCAACATACTTGAATGAATTTTCTTGTTCCTAAATCACCTAGGGGGACTAATGACATCACATATGGACCCTTGGAGGAAAATAATGGACTTGACATTGAGGAGTAGGTTAGATCGGGGTGCCGGGAAGGTATGACATGAAAATTTTGACACTAGGGTATAGTTGTCCTGTTTTCTGGGTGAATTTTTCCCATGCAAAAGAACAGACAACAACAAGTAAGTGACCTTATTTTCCTTGAAAATATGCCCTAGGCCCTAACCCTATAGGTGGGTGAGATTTTTTCAAGGTAAATGAATCCTATTGGCCCAATTTGCCTCCATTCACCCACCCTTTTCTTAATTATTTTTGAAATTGGGGAATGTTTTGGGAATTTGGGGGATTCTAATGAGTGCATGGATTTTAATTTTATTTTTTTCTTTTGATTTTGGAGTGCATTTTTGGAGGTTGGTGACTAGATGGAGCTTTGGTAGAGGGTGACATTTGTCACTCTCCCATTGGCTTGTGTGGAGGTCTCTTTTCCTTCTTAATCCCCCTTTTTATGGTAATGGGGTTTTTTCTTGCAAAATTTTTGGGAGCTTAGTGTTTTGGGAGGAGCTTTGAAAGCAAATAGAGACTTTGTGAGAAAAATTGGACTTGGATTTTAGCTTTGGATTGCAAGGTAAGATCTTGCTCTTATTTTCTTCATGGGTTATGTACGTAAACTTTTGCTTGTGAAATTGTTGCTTTAATAAAATGCAATTTTGGTGTTTTATTTTATGGTTTTTATTTACTCCATCCACCCTTGATGGGTGTGGATTTTGGAGTTTATTTGGGAAGAGGGAGGAATCCATTCCTTGCTCACTTTCTCTAGAAGAGGGTTGGAAACCTCATAATTGCGAACATGTTTGAGAACATCTTCATTTTCAACATACAAGGTGGTAGATTTTTCCGTGGTACTCAAGTCCTTCAAGTATGCACGTAGTCATAACGCATCCCAAAAAACTCCACCAGTAACACGATATTTAGCTTCAGAGAAGAGAGAGAGAGAGAGAGAGAGAGAGAGAGAGAGAGAGAGAGAGAGAGAGAGAGAGAGAGAGAGAGAGAGAGAGAGTTTTGGATCTTGCTTCCCCATGATATCGGTCAAATCCCAAAAATAATACAAATACCGAAGTGGATTTCCTATCATCAATGTTACATACATGATCTGAATATGAATATCTATTCAAGAAGAAGTTATCATTATTTTTATACCCTAGACCAAGATCCACTGTACCCTTTAGATATCTCAAGATTCACGTTGTTACTTTCAATGACAAACTTTGGGTTACGCATGAACCGGAAAGATAGCTCACTACAAAGTTGATATCCGATCTAGTATATGTCGGGTGATGCGAGTCTAGAATTTACTTTGAATAACCCAATTGCGATGGCCCATCACTCATCCTAAGCTGAGCACTCACCTGAAGTGCGCAAAGGCACTAGGTCCCTCTTTAGAGTTGCTTGTACAAAATATTAGCATGATCGTGTATATAGAGATTCATATTCATTACCAATAGTAAACAACACACGGCATAAACCAGATCTAGTTCTTAGAATATATATATATATATATATATATATATATATATATAGAATGAACTAAACAATGACTATAATGAGGATTTACCATGCAAGAACTAGATTTTGTCATGTTCAACACAATTATCCATCCAATATGAAACATTGTATTAAATACTGTAAAACACAAAAGCTTCTTACATTACATAAGTATCTCCATGAGTCATGCATGAGACAAAAATAGCAACATAACTCTATCATAGTTTCACACATACACCAAAACCGTGAAAATCAATACATATATAGGGGTGGGGACTTTCCCTTCACCACCCATGCACTTCTCAAAATAGGTCACATGCTAATAATATCCATGTGCCTTTACAAAGGGATACAAAACATGCAAGTTATCTAACAATAGACTCCTATAGTTAACTCTGAGTAGAAATCCTATTATTAGCCTAAACTATGCATGATGCTCAACTATCGCTTATTCCCAAAATATCATTGCGTGGACCGCAAATCTTCATGTTTTTGTGTGCTCAACATGCTAATTCCAAAAATAGCCCTTATCCAAAAACACTTAAGTCCTGATCCTGGGAGCTCCAAGCCTATCATAGCGTTGCACGTTCTTCCAACGCCCTACATTTTCATGCCCAATACTTAGGCCATTTTTGTCCATTCAACATTACCCCACACTAGAGTACATTTCTACCCCGACAATGGGCAATCACCTTGTCGCTCCAAAGAATATAGGATACATGATTGAAATAAAAAGGAATAAAGAATATGGTGAGCCATTATATTGTGTACCCTTTTCATCTTTTGAGAATGAATTTTGGATATTCACTTTGTATTTCTCCCTCAAAATCATACCAGTCCTTAAGCATTGCATTGGTCTTGTCAGGGATGTCCACAACAATGCCATATAACTCATCCATAGTCATGTTTCCACCTTCACTTTTCAAAATTCTAAGGATGTTGGCCATACCTGAGACCATCCCTTCCATGACATCCACCTTCGTGGAAATGAGCTTCCCAATTCCCTTGATCTGATCCATATGTTTTTTCCTCGCAGCATCCAGTGCATTGCACTTTGTTTCTACCAAGGTAACCCATTATGTGCACCCAAGTGTTTCATCCTTTGCTGCTATAGAAATTCATTATCCTTTGCCTTTGTCCTTTCCTGTATTAAGTTATTAGGTGTTGTACACATGGCCAATATTAAATCTACCTTCTTCATTTCATCTTTTAAGGATTGTAAAATTTCCTTGTAGCTGGATATCTTTCTTCTAATTGAAGCCTTGACCCTTGATGCTTCTTCCACAACATCATTTTTCTTAGGGAGGTAATTTGGTCCTTCCTCCCGAAGTAGGCGAATTTTCATGCGCGATTAGTGTAATTCAAACTTGAAAATCGGGCCTCTTCTCGCAAAATCTAATCTGCATAATCTGCTCTATCATATTTTTAACATTTTGGGCCTCAACTACTACGTATCTCACTTCCAAGTGATGCATTTGATCTCTGTGTATTTTCCTTCTTATCATCTAATAACGCCCGTATTTTTTCCACTTTATCAATATTTTGGCATGCTACTTCTGTTGACACTTTGACCAATGCATTACCCACCTATTCATCTGAAAACTATGTTGGCTTAATATTCACATGGCGTGTGTAAAATGCCTTTCTCATCTTATTCAAACTGCATGCCTCCTCGCAAACATTAAAATCGGGATCATCTATGTGAGTCCGCATACTCTATTATAGTTGTTTGTGAGTGCGTGTGTAGGCCATTTCCGGGTCCATCCAATCTCAACCATATAAGCGCTTGTTGGGCGAGTACTTTAGAAGTGGGTGCAAAGAATTTTTGAAGGGCTATCCATATAACCCAAGTTATGAGTACCTGTTGGCTCTTCCTCATCATTCCCACCTACATTCTTGCCAACATCCTCATGAGTAGACGCACTCTCTTCATGTTGTATTTCCATGCCTACATCTTCTTTGTAGAGTGCCTCCGATATCTTTATTCACTTCTCCTTCATCCTCTCTTTCATTTTGCAGGGCATACTATGAATTATTTGTCTCCATTGGCGCTACTCTCTCCTTCACCAGATCATTGTTTATGAATACTTATGCTTGGGTCTATAGTCTCATAGACTACATGCTCACCAATATCTTCATCTTCCTAAATTTCCACAAGTGGGGGTTGGCTCTGCTCTATGCTCACGCATAATTGGAATTTCCTCCTCTTCCTGCGCGCTTAACTCCTCACTATCTTTAATAGGAACATATTTCCTACGCTTTCTCCTTTCTTCCTCCTCATCCTTCACAGAGTCACGCGTGGTGATCTCCTTACTTGGTTATGAAGTCCCCTGTGCAAAGTGTCTCTAGATGTACACCTTTTCCGTAGAAATCTCCTTATATGCACAAGTCGGAGCTATCTTCGGTTCTTCCTACTTTAGGAATTTTTCTAGTCTTGTAGGTACTTAATCCTCTTGATTAGGGGTGCAGATGCAACATGCCTTGAAGTCCCTATTGTCTGCCCCTTCTTCGAGGTCCTGGAAGTGCCATATCCGTGCCCTTCACCACTTTTCCATCCTTGAACCTTGGCCTCAGATATATATATATATATATATATATATATATATATATATATATATATATATATATATATATAGTTCAATCGCCCCACGACCAAACTCTCCGATGTGATGTCCACATTTCCTGATTCCATGGTTTCTACATAGGCCTCTTTACCTAGCCATACATATGTTTTGCATGAGAATGTGAATATCTGCGTCCACCTTGTCTACGTCAAACTGGAGTTGGCGCACGTCATGGAATATGTTTACAAAATCTTTAAAGTATCTTGTGGTAAATACAAAGGGAAACTTACACCATGGGCTCTTCTCTCCAGACTTCATATGGAAGCACCCCAAGTTAAAATTTTGGTAAACCGCAAATTCAGCCTCTTCGTCTAACACCTTTGGAAATTCACGTGGAATGCACCACTCTCCCTTGAATTCACTAGGAAGTCTCCTAAACCACTTGTCTAGGATCCCCTTATATGCATTGGAAGTAGTCCCATGCAGAGTGTACTTGGCATATTTCTTTGTTGGGGACTTATTCTCGACGAAAAACTCCCAGATATTCTCCCTAGGTCCGTCAGTACTCCAATTTCACTAAATACAATCAATAATAAAATTGCACCCCAGGTAATCTTCCCACCTTTATCTCTGTTTGACGCACACCTCATTCACCAAGCTTTCTGCGATGTACCCAAAAATGTTGTAATATGTATTGTTGACCATTTTGTGTGCTATATGAAACCAATGCATATTCACCTTGTTCCATCGCTCAATGACACCCAACTTACTCCCCGATAAGCACATTGTAACTCGGTGACCATATCTATAATATTGGTGACTTTGAAGGCTCACCCCCTTCTTATACTGATGTAGGGTTGTTGTGGCATCAATTCCCTTGTCATCTTATAGGTCTTCAAGTGATCTCTCGAGCCACGAGTCACATAGCCCCTGTCACCTTCCCAATCAACTTGGCGGTGATCCTCATTCTCTTTCCCGAAGTAGAAAAAGTCTTCATGGATGCGTGACATGAGCCACTGGTACAACTACTCGAGATTCCCAAAATAGGGCAACTCCAGAATTTGCATGACCCCACGCTTTCAAGTAATTTCTTCACAAATTCATCCAAGACCCTAGTACCGTCCGCTAATCACCGATTTGTCCTCCTATAAACTTCTGCTGCGACGTCCTTCATGTATTTCTCAGTGTGGTGGTTGATCTCTAAAACCCTACACTATGTAATCTTTGTTTTCCAAGGCCTCCCCTCAATAACTTCTTCTGGATATAACATCTCTACCAACCATTCCTTTACTGGGTCGTTAACCAACTTCTCTACTGCGGGAGCCCGCCAGGGTGCCATTTCTCCTCTCGATTCTGCAAGTACGAAATGAAAACCCTAGCTATCGTGCAAACGAAACCAAAATCACCCTCCCATTGCACACATGCACCACTACTTGAACCCTTCTTCTGTGCCTGGATGCTCAACACCATGCTTAAAACGTGACAGGTTTACTCGCTCTATAGAGTGCTCGTCATTTCAGCTCTTCTTCGCACTTCTCAATTTTTCTTCGAATTCACAAGGTAACAAATGACGTTGAAAATGCTGAATTTAAACCAAGTTTCAAAATTCCCTTCATTAATTTCTCCACCTACCACCATATAGGCGTTAATTCCCTTTGAGCGTGTTTTGCACCTCTTTGTCCCATGCACCAATCTCTCGCACCTCAAACTTTGGCCTCATTCATAACTTTATGGTGCGCCACTACTTATCTATCAAAAATATCCCTTATATCGTGCTTCCTTACGCCGAGTATTTATCCAATGTGACCCAAACATACGTAGTCTCAAATGTTGCAGCCTCCTTGAGTTATATTGAGCGCTCACCGCCTTACGCATGGTCTTTAACTTTGAGAAATCCTCTTGAAGTTTTCATCACTTTTCAAAACTTGTTCCCTTTATGGACACTCATGAGTTTATTTATTTTATGTACCAAACTAACCTTCTTTATCCACCCCACACTAAGGGTATGTGCAATCCTCTGCACATAAAAACACTTGAGATTGTAATCAGCTTCCAACACGCAAACACACTTATTACACATAACACTGAACTAAATTGACAAAGCATAATGACGAGGAAGGAAAAACATTAAAGGAAATATAGTAAGGGAAATCTAATCTAAATGGAAATACTACCTTATTACAAACACCAAGAAGGCTTATTTATAGTAGGGATTCAACCTACTCCCGTTGAAGTAACCGGGTAACCGTGTTCCATCAAGCGCCTCTAACTGGCAAGCACCTAATTCAAGTATGTGAGTGATAACATACGATCCCAACCAATGCACCTTAAGATTTCCTGGGTGGCATAGAAACTTTTAATCATAAAGAAGTACCATCTGCCCAACCTCAAGCTTCTTGTCCTTGATGTTTCTGTCGTGTCATGCCTTCTGCCTAGATTTTTCTTGCTTTTGACTCCAACGTGCTATGGTACGCCTCTCATCTAATTGTATCAACTTGTCAATTATTTCTTCTAATGCTTTCTCATTAGCTAGACCTCCCGCACATGCAATACACAAAGAAGGTAACATGAATTCCATGGGAATAATTGCTTTTGCACCATACACCAAATGAAAGGGTGTTGCCTTATTCAACTGTTTGTAGGTTGTTCTATATGCCCAAAGTACATCAAAAACTTTATCATCCCAGTCTTTCCTTCCAACATCACAAATATTTTTCAAAGTCTGGCTCAATATCTTGTTGAAAGCCTCAGTAGTCCCATTTTCTTGAGGCTGATCGGGTGTTGTCTTGTGGTGCGCGACCATAAATTCATCCAATAATATCCTCGATTGTCGCATTCAGAAATGAGTGCCCCTATCACTTGTCAAACTCAAAGGACATCCATACCTGGTAAGAATATTTTCCCACAAGAACCTTGTTGTTGTAGCCATTGTACAATCCTTTGTAGGTGTTGCTTCCACCCACCTTGTAAGATAATCTATACAAGTGATGATATAAGCGTAATCCACCTCAGACGCTGGTACGGGGAAATAGGACCCAAAAATTCTATTTCCCATTTTTCAAAAGGCTCTGCACTAGTAATAGGCCTTAAAGGCATTTCATCTCTCTTCCTAGGTTTTCCAAGGCGTTGATAGTGATCACACACCTTACAATACTCCTTGCAATCCTTGTACAAGGTTTCCCACCATAAACTAGCTAGTAAAATCTTGCGCGCAGTGGTGTCACTTATATAGTGTCCACCTGCAATACCGCCATGAGCCTCCTCCATGATTGTTGCACACTCATGCTCTAGTACACACCGACACAATACTTCATCTCAGCCTAGTTTGTATAAGTCACCACTGATCAACATGAAAGGTGTGGCGTGAATTGCAAGTTGTTTCTTTTCTAAGGCTTTCATTCCTTTTGGCACCATACCTGTGCGTAAAAAGACAACAATATCTTCTAATTATGAGGGTGCGTGGTTTAACTTGTATAATTGTACATATGACATTGTATCTTCAATAATATGCGCGTCCTCTCTTGATTGAATCCTTTATAAGTGTTTTGGGCTAGAATTACTTTTACCTAGCTTTACCACAACTATAAAGTCAAACTCTTTAATAATAGAACCCATTAGCATATGCACCCCGTAAAATGATCTTATTTACCAATTATTTCAATGCCATATGATCTGTATAGAACACAAAAGGTGTTGCTAGCAAGTATTGTCTGAACTTATGTAGCGCGTAGATCATTGACAAAGCTTCACACTCCGTAGTTGTATAATTCTATTCTGCATGAGTCAACTTTCTGCTAGCAAAACATATAGGATGATCTACAATACCTTTTCTAAGATGAGCTAGAACTGTGCCAATGGCCATGCCAGAGGCATCCACATGTACGTGAAAGGGTATATTCCATGAAGGAAAACGTAAAATAGGTGGCCCTTATATGAGAATCAGTTGTTTCCTTTCCAATTTTTGCAAAGTATTGTGTATGTATGCGTTTATTCTTGTGAATTTTATTCCCTGAATTTTATTAAGCTTGCTTAGATTGTTTTACCTTGTTGTAAATTGGTGTTTTCTGCTAGTTTTAGTGTGTAGTGATCTGCACTATTGTTGTGAGAAGTCCCTCAACAATAAAGTGTTTTCCTTGCAATTAGCTAAAACCCATTGGTTTGTGATTGTGCAACTTATTCACAACTTATTGTGCATGTATCTCTGTAAAGTTTCCCAATACTTTTGGTGTATCACCCCATTTAATTTTAATTTTAGCCATCTTTTACCCTTAAACCCCACAGTTAATTAGTTTTAGGATACATCAATAAGGAACCGGCCTTGTAATCCCGAAGACTCACCTCAACATAGGGATACCCACACCGTGAGGTGTTTCTATTAGATTTGTAGAAGTGAGGGAGAGACAAACTTAGAACACCTATTATCCCTCAACACAAGGTGCACACAAAGATATCAACTACATTGAAAAATCAATTCTTGGAATGGTCTTGATCAATTGTTAAGATGTGTTTATAGTTGATAGTGAAATTCCTTTAGTGAATTTAGGTTAGTGGAAAATTTGAAAGCAAAATTAATTGTGTATCATGTTTTAGGCGATCTATCCTAAGTTGAATATGAGATGCAAATGAATTTGGTTGTAAATATTTGATGCAAAAATATATAACATTTGTCTCGATAATTAGGGTTTGTTTTGAGGAAAAATAAATATGAATAATTTGCATAAATGAATAGTTCTTGTCTAGTTATTGAATTTCATCATGTTTTTGAAAGCATGCGATTTATACAATATTTTGATATAAATTTGTATATATTTAAGTATTTGTCAAAGCATATATATAAACATTTAAGAAATAAATAATTATTTATATATTTAAATATTAAATAGATACTTATATATTAATAATATGTATCTAACATTTTAATGTCCCATGTCTCTATTTTTAGAATAAATTATGATAATTTTTTAAAGTGCCTTTCTATGGTGTTTTAAAGCAAAGGGATAAGGTCATGTAATGTAATTTCCTATATCTGCATTATCTAGCTTTTGAGCCCTTTTTCAGAACAGGTATAGTCCCTTCAAAACTATTTACCAATAATAAAAAAATGTAATTTCTGTATATTTATCTAAGATGTTTAAATAATATAAAAATACTTTTATATGTTATGTGTTATGTTTCAAAACATGAAATAAATAATAAATAAATGACGAATTCTAGTTCTTTTCAAATATAAATTTTTTTTATTGTGTTTAAAACAAAATTAAATTATCAACAAATAATATTTCATTACTAAGTGTTAATTCTTAATTTAATGTTATTTTAAGGCAAGGAGCCAAAGCTACAAATATAGACAATCTTGTAAGGAAGGTTCTTTACACCTGTCATGAGGATTGGCAAAGCCTCCCTGTCAAAAGGGCCACCGACACTTTAAAGAAGTTCATCAAACCGGCCATAGGGGTCATCAACCTTGCGTTTTTTAAAAAATTTATACATAACCCTCTCGGTCATACTTCGCCACAAGAAATAAAGTTTTCAGAATTGACAAATGAATATGAATAATATATAAATTATAAAAAATGGACAAAATTAATCTTTAGGAATTCAAGGACCAATGCATAACAAAGGCCATCTAGCCACCATACAATCCTTAGGCTAATATATTTACATTGTCATCCCTCATAATTATATCCGAGTACATCCTTCACATTTACCTTGAGTGCAACAAATTGTTACAAATTAGTTAATTTTCAAGTGAAATAAACAAATTCTAAATCTAATATAACAAACAAAGCTTACAAACATACCAACATTAGAGCATAATTTCAAGCTTAGGAAGAATAGAACAAACCCTAGATCTAAATATTAAATCCAAACAAATAATAACAAATGAATCCTAACTACCAAAAAGATGAAATAAATAATGAAACCCAAACTAAAATCTTAGAGGCCGTTTCCATCCTCTACAAGATATCTTCCATGGACAAGGGAGAATATTTCTTATTGTCAATGATGATAGATGGAGGAATGGGTAGGACTCTGCCTCTCCTCCTCTCCTCTCCACCTTGTACAAAAATTAAAATAAGTAGTGAGAGGTCAGTAACTAGGTTATTATAGGATCCTTTTAGGTTTTTAGGGAATTGTTTAGGGTTTCATATAGATATATGGTCAAGATGCTACACCCTTAACCTACAATGTGTTTTGGGGTATGTATGGATGCCTTTTGGCTAATATAATCTCTTCACTTGTCATATCACATTTATTTATGTTTACATAATGTTTGTAAGGTTAACTAATGGCATAACTATTTCCTACGTATGATATGTGTCAAAGATGATGGTTAGTACTTGAGGAGGAGATTGCATATTTTATTCTTATTGTAGGGTTGTGTAGGTTTCTCCTTAAATTAGACAAGTCAAACATGTTTTTCTTATCTCTATCAAATACAAAGTATTTTTTATATTCTACTCTTATAATAATGAATTATTGTTGTTGTTATGTATTTGTGTTCGATTATGTGATTTATTCTCGAATCTATCTATTTAATTTCATTATAAGTGATATCATAGGTTCAATTTAGGAAAAGGTTATGCAATGCATTCATGTCTCTTTGGCCTAATTTTTATAAGGTTTGCAAGATTGGAAAAAAATAAGTTTGTATCTAGAAGTTGTTTTCATTATCTGCAATTTTTGAAGTTTATTTAGATGAAAAAAGTGTGGAAGTTTTTTTTTGTACACTTGTGAAAATATAAATTATTAAAATTGTCTCGGTGAGATTATCCCAATATAGCTATCAATATTCTATTTGTTACGATTTTTTATTTTATAAAATTGGTCATTGGATTTATCTCGAAGAACTATTTGTAATGGAATAAGCTACCAATAACCCTATTTATGTCCATAAACCCTAAACCATGAATCCTAAACCCTAAAAACTGAACCTTGAATCCTAAATCCTAAAAAAAAAAATATTATATGGTCAGTTCATAAAATAGAGGTAGATGTAAGGGTAATGACACCCCATGAAAAATACTCCCGATATGGAGCCAAAAATAGGACTCGGTAGATTTTAGGTCCTTGGGTCTACTTCAACAAATCAAGAGGTGGGTTATTTAGAGTGTGATGTGAGCAATATATATTCTAAAATGGATAGAAAAGAAGATGCAAAGTGGAATTCAAAGACACCTTGGACATGATATTTGTAAAATTTGACTCAATATTTTTATATATTATGGTAGATCTTAGTGATACACGAGCATCCAAGTTCATCCACAATTTTGTGTCAACAAAAAATAGTCTTAGCTATAAAATGTTTTGTGTAATGTCAACATGTAATTCTTGTGTGAAATAACTTTGTGCAATATAACACCAATATTGAGATTTCCTCCCAAAGACCAATTTTTCCATAAAACCGAAACCTCCAAGAAGCCTACAAAATGATGCCACGTCACCAAAAAAATTTAAAAAGTACCTAAAATTTGAATACACACAATAAATATCCATAACCAAAAAGGGAATGCAAGCAATGAAGGTAAGGTTAGTAATTACAAAACATCAATAAAAGAATCTAAGTAAAGCGCAAATAAAAGAGTTGAACAAATTCTAAAAGGACCAAAACAAATAGAGAAAAGGAAAAGTGAAGCAACCTTTTATAACGAGAGCGAGGCCACCGATAAAAAAGTTAGGCAATTTTGTCTTCCCAATAACACAAATTTGTTGAAAACACAAGATCACTACTTAAACCGGTGAGGATTCTATAGTGAACGAGACCGCTATACGGTGCTTAAGCCAAATCTGTTGAAAGTTGCAAGCCCATTTTACGGTGTGGCGAATCCACTAAAAGAGCCTACAAAAAATTGGAAAACATAGAAAAATTATGCCACGAGCTAAAACGAGTCCTTTTTTACTTAATCAAGGCCATTGATTACTAGAGAGGTCGTTGAACACAAACAAAATGAAAAATGTGATTAAAATGCCAAAATTGAAGGATTTAACTCATCAAGATCAAATTTTGGCAAAGACCTAGCCTCCTTAATATCTTCCATGCTATGTACCTTGGGATATGATAATATAATGTATATGGGTTGATGGAGATGCCGACATGTGGCACACATCCCCTTAGTTAGTTATATGGGGTCACATAGGAATTAGTTATATTGGGTAATGAGTCGGCCTACATTGGGATTAGGTGTTACCCATCTATTAAGAGTAATGTATGTCTATATAAGGGATGTGAGTATCAATGTTATGGAGGTATGAGTTGAGTCTTCTACTTGGTAGAGGTATATTGGAGGTGTCCCCCTTGAAGTGGATTCCCATCTTGGGAGATTGTGGAGTTACTCCTTCCTTAAGGAGCATTGTATGGTGTTGCCCTACCTTAAGGGTATTATTTTGCATATATTGAATATTTGGGCATCTTGGCCCCCATATCTCTTGTGTTGTGTTATATACTTCATATTATTGTTATCTACTTCATATTTTTTGTTTATTATATGCAAATATCTTATCAAGTGGTATCAGAGCACCGATCCAAGTAATTTGTGGGATGAAACCCTAATGTTGGTGATTCGCCTATATCTAGAGTTCGACTTGGAATTTTTCATATGTTTTTTTGTGGGGAGTGGATACATAATTTAGGCGATCTTACCACCAAATTATATATTTTTGGATCTTTTTGTGAAAGATGTCTGTTTTATGGTTGAAACCCTAATTCTAAGGTTTCGTCTATATCTTCTGAATAATGACGAACTAGGAAATTAATTTTTTTGGGTTGATGTGAATATATTCAAAGGTGATACCACTGAAATTTACGAATCTTTGGATTTATTTTGTCAGAGTTATTGCAATTTTATTTTTTTCAATATTTTGCTCCAAAGGCGCAATTTTAAGAATTTTCCTAAATTTCTTACATTTTCGGAAATCTCTCAAAAATTAAATTGGAGTTTGTGTTCTGTGATTTCTGATTTTTTCGACCTCTAGCCGAAACGGTTATAATAAGTTTTGATCAAAAGGGTATATTCCTTAAACCCTAGTTTTGTGGATCATGGGGATGATAATTTTTTTGGAGATTGCAGGATTGATGCTAGAGAATGGTGGAACAAATTTAGAGATAAATTCTCTAAACCATCATATATTTTGTTATTCAAGTTGTTGATTAGTGTCTCTGCACAAATTTGGTTTTCTGAGTTATAAAAGGAAAATTCTAATTGGTCTTTGAAGGAATTGGAACAAGTTTTCATGGAGAGATGGGAAACAAAAAGAAGAAAAACAAGAGGAAGTAGAAGAATTTAATGATAATAGTGAGGAAGAGGAAATATAATAATAATAATAAGAAGAAGAAGAAGAAGAAATGTTGAGGTTGAAGCTGCTACACATGATTTAGAAGGAGAGACAACAGATCGAGATACAAGTTCAAATAATGCATCTCCAAGGAAGGAAGCTTCAATATTTCAGTTTGAAGGGTGCATTCAAAGGAAAAAGGTAATTGTTTTCATAAACCCTAACAGCAAATATAACTTCATCAATATGGATGTAGCTCAACATCTACATGTTCAAGCAAATCATATCAAGGAATCTCAAATGGATGGTAAGAAGATTCAAGTTTTTGAAGATTTAAAGCTTTCTATGGATAAATATGTTTTACATTCAGATTTTTATGCTTTAGATATGGATGATATGGATATTGTTCTTGGATATCCTTGGTTAGATACATTGGGAACAATTAATATTAATGTTCAAAGAAATTCATGAAATTATGGTACAAGAGAAAGAAAAGTACATTGTAAGATATCATACTTAGCAAGGAAACAAGTAATGTAAAATTGGATCATGAAGATGAATCAAGATGGTGAAGAAGGGAATAAGGATGAATCAAAAGGAGATGATGAAGAACATTATGAAAAAGTCAAAAATAATTTCTCTACTCAAGAGAAAAAAGAAATAACAAACAAGTTTGAAGAGGAAAAGAAAGTAGAGGAAAAGATTGATAAGGTTGAGCATACCAAGGTTGCACCATATAGACACCCACATCATCATGAGAGGAAAAAATCATGGAGACATGATAGGACACATGAGTTCAGAAATTTATATGAATATATATATGGAATTAGAGGAGTAATAATTTCGGCTATACATGGAATCACATGAATAATAATTATCGATGTGCATGGATGCTTTGAGGAGGAACACATATTGAACAAGATGGAATCAGATGAGAACAATGGAATATAGAATCAGGTTTGGAACAACATCACCCACTAGGATTTCATATGGGTGGTTGGATGATCAAGCATGGCGACAAGTGTGCACTAATTTAAATCACACTCAAAAGATATGGCTTCTTCTTATGTTTCGAGGATGAAACATATCAAAGAGGGAGGCAATGCTATGTACCTTGGGATATGATAATATAATGTATATGGGTTGATGGAGATGCCGACATGTGGCACACATCCCCTTAGTTATATGGGGTCACATAGGAATTAGTTATATTGGGTAATGAGTCGTCCTACATTGGGATTAGGTGTTACCCATCTATTAAGAGTAATGTATGTTTATATAAGGGATGTGAGTATCAATGTCATATAGGGATGAGTTGAACCTTCTACTTGGTAGAGGTATATTGGAGGTTCCCCCCTCGAAGTAGATTCCCATCTTGGGAGATTGTGGAGTTACTTCTTCCTTAAGGAACATTGTATGGTGTTTCCCTACCTTAATGGTATTATTTTGCATATATTAAATATTTGGGCATCTTGGCTCCCCATATCTCTTGTGTTGTGTTATATACTTCAGATTAGTGTTATCTAATTCAAATTTTTTGTTTATTATATGCAAATATATTATCATTTCAACAACACTAAACACTAACAAACACAAACATAGATCAACAAAAACATGTAATTTTAACGAGTTTTAAATAACTTGAAGAGAATTTTTTTCATGTGAGAAAAATAGGTATGTCATATGTATGCAAGCATAAAAATAGATGAAACTAAACTAAGAATTCAACACCAAGTAAATCCCGATCTATTTCAAAGTAATCAAATACATCATGATAAAGCAATGAAGAAAATTAAATAACTTGCATAAACATAAACATCATAAATGTAAACCTCCCTTTATTGTGTGGATGTTCTTTGGAATGTGGGTATCCTTGTGAGCCGAGCACAAACCATGAATGGTTTTAGATCAAGGATCTTGGTGAAGGAAGATATATCCTCAAAATGGCCCAAAAGCCATGTTTGATTCTCCTCTTACTACTTCAACAAGTAGGGGTTTTCTCACTTTTGTAAGCTTTCTAGTAATAGAAATGCTCTTATGAGAAAATGGATGTATATGTCTTATAAGGACATGGTGTGTTTTTGAAGGAGTACTAGGTTGCTTTTATAGATTTTCTCTTTGGGAGAAGTGCAACTCTTAGTGAATGTGGGATAATGGATATGTATAATTAGGAGTGGATAAACATGATTAAAGGTAATTAATTAAGATTAATGACCCATGGGAATTAGAGGAGGCTTAATTAATCACTGAGATTAATTAATAGGCCAAGATTATCTTGTAGAAGTTATTTAGAGGAAATGTAGAGGAAAATTAGTGGATTTATAGGGGTTTGAGAGCATGATTTAGTCAATAAATGGTTTATTAATTAAATAAGAAATGGGGAAATAAATCATTAATTAATAATGGGTAATTAATTAATAAATCACTGTGGCTTCTAGGAGACTCAACCTTGAGACTATTCTTTGTGGGGAAAGAGCCTTTTGAGCTTGACATTGCACGTGATCTGCTGAACATTAGTAGTGCCGGTCCCAGGGAAGCACGAGATGGATAACCCTTCCAAGAGATTCGAGGCCTTAGAGGCTAAGATAAAATTCTTTGAAGGATGAGGTCAAAAACCTTGCTAAGCAAAAAGGTAAAAAAAGCATGGAGGGGGAAGGGAGCATTGACAACAGTCAGATTGAAGACATATACAAAAAGCTGACCTCCTTAGACTCCCACCTAGGGAAGGCTAAGACTAGACATGATTACAATATTGCCGCCTTTAGGGCCATCGAGGAGTTCATCGTGGGTCATGCCAAAAGTGTTTCCAACCTAAGCGGTGTCCCGGCTGCACTTTGGGGCAATGAAAAAGAGAGCAAAAGAACCATCGAGGAGCTCGACAAGACGGATGCTGCCCACATGACCGCTTTGGGTATGTTTCATGCTTGGAAAAAAGTCAAGATCAGTATTGATCAAGCGGCCAAGAAGTAGTCCTGGATGCTTCTACTGCTCTTTATCGTTATTCCTGCTGTTTCTTGGCTGTCGGCTTACTGTTTTTTTGCTGTTGTTTTGCTGTTATGTCTCGTCTGTGTAGCTGTTTCTGGGCTACGTTGAATTTCTTTGTTATACTTGGACTTTGTTACATCTGCTCTGTTTCTCACTCTTATTCCGGCTTCTAGGCCTTATTTTGTACTTAAGGGTATAGTCCCTTTCAAAAAACTATTTGCCAATATTAAAAAAATGGGTAATTAATTAATTAAAGGGGATTTTAACTAATGAAGTGACATTAATTCACATCCAAGAGGAAATACGTTAATTAATTAATGGAAGGTCATGTAGACACTCAAATTTTACCATCTATCATTTGACATTGTACACTTGAATGAGCAAATGCACCCTCCTCGTTTTTGCTTAAGACACCCCGATAGCACTTCATACACTTGTTTATCTTTTCACACCCCTTTGTCGTATATATCTGAAGTTTAATAGGATAAAACACATATAGAAACATTCATGCTTAGGACTAGAAAGTTAAAATATCATTTTTACATCTTGTCTAAAATTGTAGGTTTCGCTCACAATTGGAGAATGTTAATCATGACCCTATTATACGGTTTTTGATGTTGATCCAGCTACAAGAGGTCCAAATGCCTCCAAAACACACACATGTGATTTTGAAAAACTCCTTAACTTAAAAATATTTTTCTTCTCATTCCTTAATCCACACTAATCTTTTACAACATTACCATCTTCCTTTTTATTTCACATTATCTCTAAGAAAACCCTAAAATGCAAAAAAACCCTAAAACACAAAAAACCCAAAAAATAAAAACACCTTAGATTGACCCCAATTTTTTCATAAAAAATATGTCTTCATAAATGAATTCGTACACCAAATCTTAGATTGTTATATAAAGCAGAGAAAAATATATTAAAACTCTAAGTTCTAGACAAAACAAAAAAAAAAAGATTCGTAGCCAATTTTAAACAACTCGACAAAGGAATTTGGCCCTGAAATTATGCCGCAAATTCATCCAACATTTACGAAAACTTTTGGTCATGGCATATTACTAATCAATAACTACCACCCTAGAAAGTTTCAAGATGATCCAATGGTCGATCAAAATTTATGGCCTCTGGAAGTTATGTTCCCGCATCATTCTTCCTTGGTTGAAAAGTATTTTTCTCTTACAAATTCATTTGATAGGCTTCATCTAATTTTCCACTATAAATATTCTTCAACTCCAACTTAGGAATCTAAATATTTTCTACCTGCTCCAAACCTTCCCACTGTGCTAAATATTTGTTGTAGCTCCATGCATAGTAGTGATTGTTTTTGGTCCAAGACACGCATTACCCTCTCCTTTTTCTTCTTCGGCATCTACTACTCCCAATTTATTTCTTCCTCCTCCTCGACATTTTCCTCATGACCTGTAAACTTATATAAGTCAAAAACATTAAAAAATAGTGAAATAGCAAAGTTTTTAGGTAGCTCCACCTTGTAGGCATTATCACTCATTTTCTTCAAAATCCTACATGGCCCAATCTTCTTATACTTCAGTTTATTATATGTCCCCTTTGGAAACCTCTCCTTTCTTAGATGAACCATCACCATATCCCCTTCTTCAAATAAATTTACCCTCCTACTTGCATCCCCACTATTTTATATTTTGTATTACTAACTTTCATCTTTTCCCTCACTTCTTCCTATAATTGTAGCATGTGTTATGCAAATGCTTCTACATCATCACTGGTTTTATCTTCACTAGGCAACACAATCAGATCTAGAACTACCTTGTGGTTACTACCATAGAAAATTTAGAAAGGAGACCTCCATGTTGAAATTTTTACTAAGTTTTTATAAGAAAACTCAGCCTGTGGTAAATCAAAATCCCATTGTTTTGGCTTTTCTCCAACTATGCAACATAGAATATTTCCCAAAATTTTGTTCACTATTTATGTCCATCCATTAGTCTAGGGTGATATGCATTATTTAATCGTAGTTGTGTCCCCATTTTTCTTGACGAATCTTCCAAAAGTGACTAAAAAATTTGTGTCTCCATCTAAAGTGATCATTCTTAGAACTCCATACAACCTAACCACTTATGAAAAAAAAATACAACTCTAGAAGCATCATTAGTTATCTTATAAAAAAATGAAATGTGTCATTTTAGAGAACCTAAATACCACAAAAAAATATAGAATCACTCTCTCATTGTGTGTTAGAAATTCCTAACACAAAATCCATAGTCAAATCAACCCATGTCCCCGTAGGGACATGTAATGACATAAACAATCTGTTGGAGAAATACTCTTTCGTGTGGAAAATTTGTGGGATTTCTCCAATGCTTTAGGACTAGGTCCTCTCGATTGAATGGGGCAGCTCCATTTATTAAAAACAAGGAAACATATATACACTACTCTAATTGCGGGGGTGACCTTATGACCGGGCATCACACAAGAATACTTCCCTATACCTGTGGCAAAGTGCTTGTGTGGAACACAAGGGAGGAATTGTGAGGGAGAAAGATGAGGAGAGAAATCACAAGAATGGATTTTATGTTACAAATATCATATGCAAAGTTTTCCAACATAAAATCAAGAGTAGTTCTATGCATTCAATGAGAAGAAACTATGGCAATGTAAGAGGAACAAGACACAAAAAACTCAAAGTTTTTTTGCATGATATCGCACAATTGAAATTTCTCGTATTATGAAGTTGAGATGGAGATAGAAATTTTTAGAAAATGAATAGAATAATTTGATCACTTGTTCCTAGAGAAAATACGGAAGATAGTAAACAATAATAACCATCCCTTTTCAATGAGGAGGTCATCTCTTTTTATAGTATTACAATGCAACCCTTTTCTACCCCCTCATGTCTCTTCATGTCCTTATTCAACTTGTGACTCTTCATTTTCATATGAATTGAGAAAATAAGACCCCTTTTTCTAAATCAAAATGTTGTTTTACACTTCACCATTAGATTCACTTAAGTGAATAAGACATATTATAATGATTGCTTACAACAAATAATTAGAAAGGGGGAGAGAAGAGGAGAAAGAATGAGAGAGGAGAGGAAAGAAGAAATGCTCCAAAGCATGGATGAAGATGCCTCCTCCTTCAATGAAGATCCACTCCAAATAATTTGAAGATGAAAATTGATCCATGATGACCCTCCACTATGATGGACTGACAAAGAATTCCAATGAATACCTTTCAACACTCCTCCCTTTGAAAACTCATGAAATGATGAACCTCTACAACACTGCTTGAACATATTGAGAAGAGGAGTGATGATCACTTGAGAATTATACCAATGATAGCATTAGAAGATGACTCCCCTCATTGATAAAAATGATTCGATCCTTGAGACACTATCACATCTTCATGATCAACCATTCACATGGGAGAAATTGGATGCACTTTGTTCACACAATCATGATCTTGACTCTGCCACTACATGAGCATTGATGATGAGTGAAGTATGAGACAAAATACTTCTGATTATGGAGAAAGGGAAGAATAATGAAACCAAAACCAATTACATCCACCAATGTAATGTCCCCTTTTCTCAATCGAAGACCTTTGGCCTATTTTGTCAACCCGAGGCCAAAGGAAAACTATAAGGGTGACTTAAGACACAATAAATTATTATAAAGTGTTATAAAAAATAAAATAAAATAATTAAAACACTTATATTAATTTATTTGGCTTAATAAAATAAATAATAATCCCTATGGTCAATACGAGGGGAAAATATCATTGTGAAGGGGTTATTATATTTTATTCTTGGGCCAAAGAGGAATAATGAAGTTAGGAAGGATAAAATATTATTTATGTCTTGTATTCCTCCTATGGAAAATGCCATTTGGAAGTCCAAAGGTCACTTTCATGGGAAGTCCAAAGGTCACTTTCATTTGGAAGTCCAAAGGTCACTTTCATTGGAAGTCCAAAGGTCACTTTGGGTCCCATTTCCTATATAAAGAAGAGGTCGACCTATGTAGAGGCATTCCAGATTTTTGATATGATATTTTCTCTTGCATGTGAGCTCTGAGCTTGTGCAAATAATCCAAGGATGAAACCCCTTAGGATTATATCTCTTGCGGATGAAAACCCCAAGAGTATTGTGAGAGATTTCCACTCAGGATTTCTCATTGATTTAATCATATTTTCATTCATATCCAAAGCAATGTGGGTTGAAGAATAAAATCACAGCGAGCAGTTAGCATATTTGTCAGTGTGGGGCGACTCACTTTTTGGATGTTCTACGTTGTTTAAGAGGTATTTTCAGATCTGATTTGTGTGCCATCTATTGTACTGTCATTTTGGGCTCAAAAGAAATTAATATAAGAATTTTCTAGGAGGGTTTTATGTGTATTTTCAGTCCCCTTTAGAGGGCAGATTTCTGAGTATTCTCCAGCTTTTATTTTGCTATTAAAAATCAGTATTTTATTTGTATATGGTTGGTTATGTTTGTGGGGTCTTCCAACAAAACCCTAGTCACTATTTTGAAGATTTATTGCAGCAGTCAAGCTGCTCTTTACATGGTCTTGTATTTCATTTGGGTCATAGAAAAAAATGTGTTTTGCATGTCATTGTTGTTATCTAACTTGAAGCAATTGCATGATAAGTGTTTGACGAAATGTCAAACGACTCAAACTAAAAATTTGGATCAGATTTGGGGAAGGGATCAAATTAATTTGGGTTCATTCCTGGGCTTGCTAAAATATTCTTATCACATTGGAGTAAGAAAACCATCCTTTTATTGCTAGTTGAGTGGGTTCTTACCATAATTCCAGTCAGCTCTTTTCCCAACTCAAAACACAGATCTGCAACAATAGAATTTTGAGTTATCTTTTATTCATTTGCACTTAGTGTTGGGTTTGTCATAAAACCCTTCTAGGGCAATATAGATCCACTTGGGGATATTACAACCAACTAATCACACATTCCATATGAAACAATTTGAAATTCCCTTATGTTATCTCGTTTTTAGTGATTCCAGCTAAAATTGAGATAACCATAGAAATTTTTTGACAAAACCTCCTAAAAATGCCCTTTGAAGGAGATTTTTGGGTTTTCAGGTTTCCATCGCATGCAAACATGTCTTTTACATGCTTCATGTCGAGTGTCTTCCAAACCCGAAACCCGATTACATGCCAGTGTATTGGGTTTTCAGAACCAGGAGCATCGGAACATACCTTACAAAAAACATGTTACATGTTGCTTGATTCCCAAACCCAAAATGATGCTTTGTATCGGGTTTTCAGAACCCGATAGAATCCACACATGTATTTTACATGCTTCATGTCGGTTGGTTCCTAAAACCCGATTTGTTAAGAAATCCTTTGTTTTGGGTTTTCGTAAGTGCTAAACATGATGACATGGCATTAACTCCGAGTTGTCGATTAGTTGGCACACGTGTCGGAGGAGGTGTAATAAATGCTAGGGTTTTATAAATAGTCCATTCCTACATAGATTGCAATTACAACATCCGAGATACGAGCTTGGTAACATTGACATGGAAGACTTTTGGAATAGAAGCAAGGATTCTTCTTAGAGTCACCTTTGGATGAAGTCAATAACCAACAAAGTGGCCTCCCTCTCAGAAAGCAGGATTCCCAATGTCCGCTCAATGCCTCGAGTTCATTTTGGCTCGTGCTTCCATTCCGACTCGATTCCCGCTCGGTGAAAAATCGGGCAGAGAAACCATAGTGAAGTTGGACGGGGTTACTTTGATGACCTCTTAAGATTACCCAACTTTGAGGAATATGTCGATGTAGATCTTAAGTCAAAGACACGAAATCCTGGGACAAAGATCAAGAAGATTGCATCGGCATGTGAATAAAAATTTCTTGATCAAGGCCAAGCCACCATCTCTAGGTTTCCCAAGTTTGTCCCCGTGGAGTGATTTCATCCTTGAAATTAGTGACATCATCACCCTGTTGAGTCAAGTATTTGGACTCCCCGAGTCAAGCGACTTTCATGGGTGGATGTATCAATTCATGGTCCTTATAAAGAAGAACGAACAAGGGATTGATTGGATTAGTCTTACAAGTAATGAGATTGATTCCCGGATGTAGATAGTCTTGACTACTTGCAAGTTTGATATGTCATCATATGTCACCTATGCAACAGCCGGTATGAGGAATTATCCAGGGTTGGACATGACGGGAAGTAAGTCAACCAATGAAGGGGTCCGAGGATCAACTCAGAAGAGTGAATGACACCTTCTTTTATGAGAACATTTGCATGTTGAACCCTAATTTAAGAAATATAAGAGTCTACGATGAGGCATGGGCGAAGTATCAAAATGGGGTTGTATCTTCGCAGTTCAAGAAGTTCACATATCTTTGGGTGGTCATGTACCCGGGTGATCCTTTCCGATTGCCTGATTCCCAGTGATAAGTGGACCTAATGGAGTTGGTAAGACAATTGTTAGATTTCCACAAATTCCAACAAAGTAAACACAAGGCTGTCATATCCTTCCCTATTTCCATCGGAAGGTACACATGCTCGACAATGGTTAAAGCTAAGAATGTGGTGCACGAGCTTCAGGACAAGTTAAAGAAGCACATGAAGCACAGAGATGGATTTGATTTCCGAGGAGTCCTTAAATCGTACGGGACTTTATATCTACATGTGCCCAACATAGAAGATATTTGGGTTGATCTTTGGGATGAAGTTTCCATCCAAAGAAAGGACAATAACAGGTTGACAATTGAAGAAATCCATATGCTAGATTTATCTGACATCCCAGAGGGCACCGTAGATAACGAGAGTGTCCTTGACGCCTCGTATGATGGGTTGAATGAAGACCAATATGTATTCCCAACCATTGATTGGTCCATTGCTGAGAAAGCTTCTATTGTGGGGAGAGCTACTCAAATTATTTCCCGTACTAAGGCGTGGCTCATTTCTTGGGGAATGAGTTATAAAGAAGGGAGTTTTTCAAAGCTAGATACTTTGGAAGTGGGACCCTCCAAGGGAAAAAGGAAAAGGATAAGAACCCTTCCAAGAGGCCAATAAAGGTTAAGTTTGTCAAAAAGGGAGAAGATCAAGTAACTACACTAGTGGCCACTCTCCCACAAACAGATTGAGGTTCTTGATTCACCTCCACAACCAGAATAAGGAAATCCTCCTTCAGGAGAAGAGATTGTTCAACCTTCCATTCCTCTTTTGGTTGACAGTTCATTAGAGGTAAGTCTTCCTCTTATCTCTCAAGCTCTAATTTCAGAATCCTTGCCTCCTCCCATTTAGCCTTCCTTGCCTCATATTTCTTCACCAAGTTCCTCAACCATGGCTAGTATCTTCTATGGCCTCTCACCTCTCCCCCCCACCGGGCCTCGAGTTAACCATGGATATGCCTCCTCCTTCTGCACCTTCATTCCTAGAGTCCATTGTCACGACCCTACACTTGCAGTGGTCACCACTCCACGAGCTAACCTTCCTCCACTTGAGGATGTGACCGTAACATCTACAATGGGAGAAAATTATTCCAATACGCCTCAATGGTTAGTAGATCAGACTCGAGGAAAAGGAAGGTGGTAGTTCCATTACCAACCTTTGATTTCAGTTCCCTCAAGGTCACTCCTACCAAGTCGGCCAAGAAACCCAAAATAGTTTCAAGGATTTCAGTGGATGCCTCAGGGCATAAATTTGTAGAAATTGCTACTCTATGGCTGATAAAACCAAGGATGATATAATGGTCACATATTATCAAATCACAAGGGTTGCTCTAGGGAAAGTAACAACGGAGGGAGCACAACAGGACACACAAGATGCCATGAATGTGTTGTGCTAGAAGCTAAAGGAAACTAAGGCAAATAGAGATGAGTTAAAAGAGAAAGTACAACAGCTAACAGAAGTACTACTCAAGCTCTCAAAGCCTCCTGAGTCAACACCATCATCCTCTACTCCTATCAGGTTCGATTTCTCATCGGTACCCATGATCGAGAAGATTAATGAGAAGGGGAGAACAATCGATGAATGGATCCAAAGGCTGCTCCTGCAAGGAAAAGAAGTCATCAAGGACACCGTGGAAGTCTACAAATCCTTGGAGGATATAAAGAAGGATGGAGAGAAAATGGATGATGAATTTTCAACAGAATTCGGGAACCTAGAGTTAACTTTTGAAGCTCTCCAAATGCTGAAACAGGTTCCATCCCGCATCTTGGTCGAAGTAGGCATCATTCCACATGGGGAGAAACATTGTCAACTAACCAAATCCATTATATTCAGAATAAAGATTCTTAATGAATGTTGCAGTAAATTTAGGGAATCAAGAGATCAATTGGTTGATGGCATGAATGACATAGAAGAAGAGCTAGTTAAGATTTTCACTAAGGTGTTGAGTGAAAGCTCGGGTATTCTTCCGTTGATGATCTTTAACCAACTTATGGGTTCGGCCTAGAAATTATTGACAAGTTTGTGAAAATTGAACATTCTTTGGAAACCCCGAGGAAACTTAGGAAATATGTGAAGTTTTGAGTGATCATTCCACCGCGCGTGATGAAATTGAGATGCAGGGTATAATACGAAAGTTCCAAGAATTTTGGGACAAGCAGGCTTTGTTGGAGGAAGATAAAGATGATGAAATAGAATAGACACAATGTTTCATGTCATTTCAATCCTAAAATCGACATGTCTTTTTCATTTTTGTTTCGTCACATAGGAAGCAAATTTTGACTTGGTCTCCTGCGTGAGAGTCAAGCAAAGTAGGACTCTCATTAAAAAGACTATTTTCTAGGATTTATCCTATTTTCTCTCAACTCCTTTTATTATAAATAAGGGACGCTTATGCATTCCAAAAGGTTGAGATTTTTGGAATATTGAGATATATTGTGAAGAAGAAAGACTTTGTGTTTTCTTTTAATCATTTGAGGAATAAGAGTTGATGCTATTTTGCAAACTTTGTGTTGTGAAATGTATCTTTCTTAAGATATTGTTCTTATGTTCATAATCTTAAGCTATTCTTTGTTTAGCATCTTGATTGTTCTAATCATTTCAAACATTACATTTGTTATCTAAATCTCATATGATTATTTCATGCTCTGTGTTTACTCGAAAGAAAATACGTTCCTCTCATTTCCTTTCCATTGTGTTTCTTCCATAATAATAATTTCCTTTTTGATCCATTTCATTTCGAAAGAGCAATATCTTCACCTATTATGAATATGGATTTGGGATTCTATCCCAACCCCAATGGTTAGATTAGTGTGAATACTGTATATATTATTTCTACTGTGTTTTAGATTAGTAATAAACAGGCAGCCTCACCTATCTTTGAGGAGGGAATTAATCCCATGTACTGTGGTTGAACCTCATATTTTGGCTTGAAAAATATCCAACCAACAGTTTTTGGCGACTCCACTGGGAAATATGGATTGATAAGACTAAGCTTATCCTTTTGGTGTCTGGCGACTCCATATTTTCCTTATTTTCAAGAAGATCCATTTTCCAATTCAAGCTGGCCAAGAAGATCTTCACTCGGTCAAGCCAAGACAGGGCCAACCGATCCGTTCTTTGATCTGCTTCAACAACATAATTTCAGGCTTTCACCCAACAGTGTTGCATCTAGTCGAGCAAGAATTTCTTCACCCATACGAAGAACTCGGATCCCTCAAGAACAAGAAGTTTTTTCAACTTGTCATGCATTATTCTTGTCGGATATTCATATTCCTGTACGCACTTCATTTAGAAGAATGGCAACACAACCTGTGCCTTGGGGCGCAGTTATTGGTCCTCTTTCCCTTACTCCATTGTTGTATGACCTACCTCATGGATCACAGAAGAATATTCCTAAGTTCAACAGTGATGGAAAACAACATCCTGACGAACACATTGCCTCATTCTTTGTTGCATGTGGTGTTCTTGGGGTTGCTCATGAAGATGTCTTTGTTCGAATCTTCATTGAAACATTACATGGCGTAGCAGCGAAATGGTTTTACCATCTCCCAAATGCATGCATTACCAATTGGGCTACCATGAGATTTGTATTTGAAGCAAGGTTCAAACCAGTTGAAGATTCTCACGCCTTGTTAGCATAGCTTACACACATGAAGAAGGAGTCTTATGAACCCATGCGAGATTTCATAGCCAAATTCAACAAGTTGATTCGTAAGATTCCAGAGTTAGTCGTTCCCACTCTTGAAAATTAGAAGTGTTTCTTCATCAATGCTCAACCTCCTGATGTGAGATTCTTGTTGAGAAGATCTGTTATCCTTGATTTGGCCACCACTCAAGCTATAGCCACCGAAATAGAAGACGATCTTATTCTGGCCAGAAAGATCAGAAGAGAATCATCTAAGCCTAAAAATCAGAGTTCTTCTCAGAGTACTACTGATCTAATGATTCAGAAGATGGCCAATGACTTGATCACTTTAAAAAAGCAAATGTCTCAACAAGCAACCAACTTTCCTTATCGAGATATTCCTAGACAAAATTTCAACAATGCCAATGGCGCTCCCGCAAGAGATAGGAATCGGTTAATCGGTGCTCCCATCAGGCTGGCATTGAAGCTCCCCCGTCAACGTAGCAGTTGAAATAGTTGAGGAGGATGACGAACCGAGAAGATCACGACTCTCATGAAGCCTTCAAGCTTGGGATATGTTGATGAGTCTTTTGACGATTCAAATTTGGCGACTCCAAAGCATTGGTTATTTGGAGTATGAGAAAGATGAAGATGAGCATGATGGAAAATCATTTGTAGTTTCACTCGATCCCAATCTCATAACCCCAAAAAGATGGTCAAAATCTCCAAGGATAAAAGTAAGGAAGCTCCCATAGTTATGGCTAAAAGAGGATCTCCTATCTCAAGACAAATTGAAAGGGAGATAACGAAAAGGTAACTTCACCTTCCAACTCTCTTTCTCCTACTTTCAAGGCCAGTACCTCGGCTTAGACCAATGTAACCAGAACTGAGCCCTCCATCATTCCTTCATATACCGCTTTTAACATCATTGATCACACAAAGAAAACCAAAATCTAAATGTCGGAAGCTCAATACCTTAAGTCCAATCCTGAGCAATTTGAGAAACTTGCAAAATTCATTAGAAGCAAGGATGCTATTCCTTCATCTTCAAAAGGCATTTTTCCTAGCCCCACTCAGCCTTTACCTCAGAGTAATATGACCTCTGTCACTTCTTCAGGAAAGATTGAACCGTTTTATTTGTCTTTACTTATAAATGGTTTCAAAACTTAGCAATTGCATAATTGACTCAGGAGCCTCTGATAACGTTATGCCCGCAAAAGTAGATCATGCCCTCAGACTCACACTGAATAAATCTTATGGGAGATGTTACTCCATGGAAACTAAACAAGTCCCCTTGATTGGCCAAATCAAGGATGCGCAGTTTGCATTTGTTGCATTTCCGGAAAAGAGAGTAAAAATGACTATCCTAGTTGTTGATATCCCGGCTGCTTATGGGATTCTTTTGGGAAGAGGCTTTTGCAAAGATGTTGGAGGAGAAATCAACATGGATTGGACCAAAGATAAAATTCTAGTAAATGGAGTTCCTTGTGTCCTTCACCCTGAAGCACAAGCAAAGTACCTGGTTACTAAATCAGATGATCCTAAGGCTCAAATTCTCTTTGAAGATGCAGCTTGGGTAATTATTTCTGACATCTGAGGTGCCCTCTGTAGAAGTGAAAGAAGAAGATCCTAATGCTGTTTGGACCCTTGAGTTTGATGGGAGCTATTCAACTACTGGTTCAGGTGCCGACGTAGTTCTTATATCTCCAGATTTCAAGATCTTTCCCTTTGCTTTCAAGTTGCAGTTTGATAATACTAATAACACAGCTGAATATGAAGCTTTTTTATTAGGATTAGAAATGGCAAGACAAAAAGGAATCCAAAATCTGAAAGTATAGGGAGATGCCAAGTTGATTGTGAATCAAGTAAAGGGAATTTATCAAGTAAAAAATGACCTTCTAAAACATTACAGAAACAAGGTTTGGGACAACATAGAATGCTTTGACGCTTTTTCCATTAAAGCAGTCTTAAGAGATTACAATGATAAAGTTGATTCCTTAGTTGTTTCTGCATCTCTTCTTCTTCCTCACGCACAGTTCAAACATGACACATATACCATTGAGATTGTGTATCGTCCAAGTGTTCCAGATAACTCAACTCATTGGCAGGTGTTTAATTATGACCAACAGGTATTGTCTTTTTTGGAGAAAGTTGATAACTTTAGTGAACTTTATTTTGAAGGATCAGAATCGGCTTTTCATGAGTCTGTTTCGAATTCATATCAAGAAATTGATGGTGAATTCATCCAACTTAAAGGCAATAAGATTCCAAAGGGATTAGCTTCTCTGGAAGGTCTGTTTGAAAAGCATGATCGGTTCATGCAGGGTAAAAGGCAAGTGAAGGTGCTTCCTCGTCGCCGAGGTAGATCAAGTTAAACAGGCTTCAAGTGATTAACCACGGATGGTAAACATTGGTAAATGTTGTTCTTTGGAGGAAAAAGAAAGATTCTCTTCACTCTTGAAGAGATATATGGACGTCCTAGCATGGTCATATGCGGATCTAAATTCTTTCAAGCCCAAGGATGTGCAACATAGCATTCCTTTGAAGCCTGAAGTTAAACCCTACAGGAAGAAGCAGAGACATTACAACCCAAAGATCTCAGGGACTATTCTTGCAGAAATTCAGAAAATGTTAGACGCAAGGATTATCTTTCCGATCCATCATTCCACCTCGGTTGCGAACATTATCCCTGTGAGAAAGAAGAACAGTGAAATCTAGATTTTTGTTGACTTCCGGAATCTCAACCAGTCTTCATTAAAGGAAAATTATCCATTTCCCATCATGGACCAGGTATTACAGATTGTCACTGGAGTAGAAATGTTATCCATGCTTGATGGATTTTTGGGGTATAATCAGGTTGAGGTAGCTGTTGAAGATCAACATAAAACAATGTTCACCACTCCATGGGGAACCTTTTCTTACAGGAGAATGCCTTTTGATTTAATTAATGTCGATCCATGTTTCAAAGGGCTATGGACTTAGCTTTCAGAGATTTAATGGGCAAGGTCAGAGTTGTGTATTTGGATGACTTGATAGTCTTTTCTAAAAAATGAAGTGATCATTATGATCACCTAGAACAGGTACTCTTAAGATGCCGGTGTCATGGGATTTCATTAAATCCTAAAAATTCCATGTTTGGAGTGATAGAAGGAAAGTTGTTGGGTAATATTATCACTAGAGAAGGAACCAAGATTGACCCAGAGAGGGTGAAGGCCATTCAAATCCTTACCCTACCCACAAGCAAAACTGGGGTGCACTCCTTTTTTGGGAAGGTTAATTTCCTAAGAAGATTTGTACCTGATTTTGCCGATAAAACCAAGGATATCCTTGGAATGATGAAGGATAAAACTCCATTTCAATGGAGCACTGAAGGGAAGCTTACATTTGAAGAATTCAAATGGGAAATTGCTCACGCTCCTATTCTCGTATGCCCGGACTTCAAGAAAGATTTCATCATGTACAGCTACACTTCTGCACATACAGTATCGGCCATCCTGATGCAGGAAAACGAAGAAGGAATTAAAGCTCCCATTGATTTCATGAGCTGCCCACTAAAGGAACATGAATTGAAGATGTCACAGATTGAAAAGCATGCTTATGCAGTGGTGAGAGCAGTGAAACATTTCAAGTATTATGTCTTGAGTTCCCACACTCTCGTTCTAGTTCCTGATACCACAGTTAAATCCATTCTGACCCAACAAGAGTTGGGTATTCAATGGGTTAACTGGATAGACAAAGTCTAGGAGTATGACATGGACATTAAACCTACCAAGTTGGTGCGAGGCAGAGGCCTGTGCCAATTAATCGCAGAAAACAATGCTGAGATAGAGTGCAAAGAAACTGAAGGTACTTCTTTAGAATTGCCCAAAGTGATTTTTGTAAGCACGACTGATGAATGGTACATGATATCACTTTCTTTTTAACCTATGGCGAGTTTCCCCCACATTTAAGCCAAAAATAAAAGAGGACAGTTAAACTCAGATCTACAAGATACATTCTATGGGACAATGGTATATATAAGAAAGGTATCGATGGTGTATTCTGCGCTATGTTGACAAGTCTCAACAGATAAGGTTGCTAGAGTCCTTCCATAATCTAGCATGTGGAGGAAATTTCTCTTCTTTCGTAATAAACTTGACTTACAATATTTTACGAGCTGTGTACTATTGGCCTACTCTCTTTCGAGATTTAGCTGAATGGGTGTCCAAGTGTGAAGCTTGTCAACATTTCGTTGGTCATCCTAAGCTGGCAGCTCTTCCCTTAAAGCCCGTGCTGATTGAAGAAACTTTTTGTTAATGGGGAATTGATTTCATTGGAGTATTGAACCCTACCTCTAGTGCCGGTCATAATTATGTCCTCACCACCACAAACTATTTCACCAAGTGGGTGGAAGCTGCTCCAATAAAACAAGCTATCTCTGAAGCTGTTTGTAATTTTCTCAAAGAAAATATAATTATTAGATTCGGTGTGCCTCACAAGATTGTTGCCGAAAATGCCTCCAATTTATCATCCCATGAGTTGACATAATTTTGTTATGGATTTGGGATCATGTTGGCTCATTCATCCGATTACTACCCTCAAGGCAATGGTCAAGCTGAATCGAGCAACAAAAACCTGGTGACCATAATCAGAAAGTTGGTCGATGAGAATCAGAGGACATGGCACAAAGCATTGTATGATGCATTGTGGGCCGATCAGATTACTCCTAAATGAGCTATTGGAATGTCCCCATTCCAGGTGTTGTATGGAATTGACACTGAGATACCTATCTCTATAGAATTGCTAGCCTTATAGTTGGCTAAAGCAATTGAGGATGAAAATTTTCAAAGTTCTATTGAGAAAAGGATAATGTACCTAGCCAGGATAGAAGAAGAATGGAGCAAGGTGGTGGATCACATCACAGACCATCAGATCAAAGTTAAAAGAATATTTGACAAGAAATCAAAGCAACGTGATTTCCAGGTCAGAGATCTAGTACTTCTCTGGGACAAGAGAAGAGAACAGAAAGGGATGCATGGCAAGTTTGACTCCTTATGGAAAGGTCCTTTCAAAATACATTAGCTGAACGGTGAAAATAGCTTTTGTCTATCATACCTTGATGGAGAGTTGTTCCCTCTAGCTTTCAGTGGCCAACATTTGAAGATGTTCCACCAGTAATGCAAGATGCTCTCTTGTATTGTATCATAATTTATTTTTCGTTGTGTTTTTGCTTTCTTTCTTTCTTTCCTTTTTTTTTTTGTTTTTCTTCTTGAATCCATAGCCCAATGGATAAAGATTTTGATATGATTTCTCTTCCTTTGCTTTCTCAAAGAAAGTCCCCAACTAGAGCGAGTTGTTATCTCGTTTTTAGTGATTCCAGCTAAAATTGAGATAACCATAGAAATTTTTGACAAAACCTCCTACAAATGCCCTTTGAAGTAGATTTTCGGGTTTCCATCACATGCAAACATGTATTTTACATGCTTCATGTCGAGTGTCTTCCGAAACCCAAACCCAATTACATGCTAGTGTATCAGGTTTTTGGAACCTAGGAGCATCAAAACATACCTTACAAAAACATGTTACATGCTTCTTGATTCCCGAAACTTGAAACTGAAATGATCTGTTGTATCGGAGTTTTTGAACCCGATAGCATCCACACATGCCTTTTACATGCTTCATGTCGGTTGGTTCTCGAAACTGATTTGTTAAGAAATCCTTTGTTTCTAGTTTTCAGAAGTGCTAAGCATGATGACATGGCATTAACTCCGAGTTGTCAGTTAGTTGGCACACGTGTCGGAGGAGGTGTAAAAAATGCTTGGGTTTTATAAATAGCCCAATTTTACACGTCATTTCTACCTGACATTTTTGCTGCATGGATTTTTCGTACATGCTCCATCGACCTCCAAACCCAACTGAACTTCTCAATCAATTTCATGATTCATCTTCAATCATTTTTCAAATTTCTTGAAGGTATTTTTCTCTTCTTATCATTTTGTGATCTTTGGGTTTATTTTTGAAGTGTTCTTTTGGCGTTTTTCCTCTTTGATTTTTCTTGCCTCTGGGTTTAGGGTTTAGGGTTGTTTTCTTCATTTTTTGTTGAATTTCCATGAAACCCCTTGTTTGAAAACTCATCCTGGGTGTTTTCTTATTTTCTTCCATGGGTATACTCTCATAGTTTTTGAGAATAATCTATAAAACCTAACTTACAAGCTTGGAGGAAATTTTACCTGTTCTGACATCCTAGAAACCCGACACCTTTGTTTCGGGTTTTACAGGTGTCCGACACTATTTGGTTTCCGCAGTGTATTAGGTTTTGCAAAGTGCTCAAGCATCATCCGACTTCCGCTTGTGTCGGGTTTCTCAGATTGTTTGACATCTTCCAACTTCGCAGAGTGTCGGGTTCTACAGGGTGCTCAACATCTCCTGATTTCTCGCCTGTGTTAGGTTTCACGAAGTGTCCGACATAACCTAGTTTCGATTATACTCTGCAGTGTGTCGGGTTTCATGAATTGTCTGACAAGTCTCAAAGTCCGGTTGGTGTGGCGGGTTTGTGGGGTTGCTCAGCAAGCTTCCAAGTCCGATTGTTCAAACAGGAGTTATCTAGGCATTCTTTCTTCAGGACTTCTCATGTCAGATCCTGGATCATCTAAGGATAAGTCAGACAGGTCAGGAAAGATGAAATACAAGTACCGGAAAATGGAATCCCCTTCCTACATAGATTGCAATTATGACATCCAAGATACGGAGCTTGGTAACATTGACATGGAAGAATTTTGGAACAGAACCAAGGATTCTTCTCAGAGTCCCTAGATGAAGTCAATAACCAACAGTGGCCTCCCTCTTGTAGCAGGATTCCTAATGTCTGCTCAATGCCTCGAGTTCATTTTGGCCTGTGCTTCCATTCGACTCGATTCCCGCTCGGTGAAAAATCAGCGGGAGAAACCATAGTGAAGTTGGATGGGGTTACTTTGATGACCTCTTAAGATTACCCAACTTTGAGGAATATTTCGTTGTAGATCTTAAGTCGCCACGAAATCCTCGGGACAAAGATCAAGAAGATTGCATCGGGAATGTGAATAAAAGTTCTTGATCAAGGCCAAGCCAGTCGTCTCTAGGTTTCCTAGGTTTGTCCCCAGGAGTGATTTCATCCTTGAAATCAGTGACATCATCACCTTGTTGAGTTGAGTATTTGGACTCCCCGAGTCAAGAGACTTTCACGGGTGGATGTATTAATTCATGGTCCTTATAAATAAGAATGAACAAGGGATTGATTGCTGTAGTCTTATAAGTAATGAGATTGATTCCCAGATGAAGACAGTCTTGACTACTAACAAGTTTTATATGTCATCATATGTCACCTATGTAGTAGCGGTATGAGGAATTATCCAGGGTTGGACGTGAAGGGAAGTAAGTCAACCAAACATATATATCGGTATTTCCCTCAGTTGACAATGAAGGGGTCCGAGGATCAATTCAGAAGAGTGAATGACGCCTTCTTTTATGAGAACATTTGCATGTTGAACCCTGATTTAAGAAATATAAGAGTCTCACGATGAGGCATGGGCCGAAGTATCAAAATGGGGTTGTATCTTCTTGCAGTTCAAGAAGTTCACATATCTTCTGGTGGTCATGTACCCAGGTGATCCTTTCTGATTGCCCAGATTACCAGGTGATAAGCTGGATCTAATGGAGTTGGTAAGACAATTGTTGGATTTCCACAAATTCCAACAAATTAAACACAAGGCTGTTGTATCCTTCCCTATTTCCATCGGAAGGTACACGTGCTCGACAATGGTTAAAGCTAAGAATGTGGTGCATGAGCTTCAGGAAAAGTTGAAGAAGCACATGAAGCACAGAGATGGATTTGATTTCCGAGGAGTCCTTAAATTGTACGGGACTTTATATCTACATGTGCCCAACATAGAAGATATTTGGGTTGATCTTCGGGATGAAGTTGCCATCCGAAGAAAGGACAATAACAGGTTGAAAATTGAATAAATCCAGATGCTAGATTTATCTGACATCCCAGAGGGCACCATAGATAACGAGAGTGTTCTTGATGCCTCGTATGATGGGTTAAATGAAGACCGATATGTATTCCCAGCCATTGATTGGTCCATCGCTGAGAAAGCTTCTATTGCAGGGAGAGCTGCTCAAATTCTTACCTGTACTAAGGCATGGCTCATTTCTTGGGGAATGAGTTATAATGAAGGGATTTTTTCAACACTAGATAATTTGGAAGTGGGAACCTCCAAGGGAAAAAAGGAAAAGGATATGAACCCTTCCAAGAGGCCAATAAAGGTTAAGTTTGTCAAAAAGGAGAAGATCAAGTAACTACACTAGTGGCCACTCTCCCACAAAAATAGAGGATCTTGATTCACCTCCACAACTAGAATAAGGAAATCCTCCTTCAGGAGAAGAGATTGTTCAACCTTCCATTCGTCTTTTGGTTGACAGTTCATCAGAGGTAAGTCTTCCTCTTATCTCTCAAGCTCTAATTTCGGAATCCTTGCCTCCTCCCATTCAACCTTCCTTGCCTCAAATTTCTTCACCAAGTTCCTCAGCCATGGCTAGTATCTTCTCTGGCCTCTCACCTCTCCCCACTGGACCTCAGTTAACCATGGATATGCCTCCTCCTTCCGCGCCTTCATTCCTAGAGTCCATTGTCACGGACACTACACTTGCAGTGGTCACCACTCCACGAGCTAACCTTCCTCCACCTGAGGATGTGACCGTAACACCTACAATGGGAGAAACTTCTTCCAATACACCTCAATGGTTAGTAGATCAGACTCGAGGAAGAGGAAGGTGGTAGTTCCATTACCAACCTTTGATTTCAGTTCCCTCAAGGTCACTCCTACCAAGTTGGCCAAGAAACCCAAAACAGTTTCAAGGATTTCAGTGGATGCCTCAAGGCATAAATTTGTAGAAATTGCTACTCCTGCGGCTGATAAAACCAAGGATGATATAATGGTCACAGATTATCAAATCACAAGGGTTGATCTAGGGAAAGTAACAACGGAGGGAGCACAAAGCAGACACACAAGATGCCATGAATGTGTTGTGCCAGAAGCTAAAGGAAACTAAGGAAAACAGAGATGAGTTAAAAGAGAAATTATAACAGCTGACAGAAGTACTCCTCAAGCTCTCAAAGCCTCCTGAGTCAACACCATCATCCTCTACTCCTATCAGGTTCAATTTCTCAACGGTACCCATGATCGAGAAGATTAATGAGAAGGGGAGAACGGTCGATGAATGGATCCAAAGGATGCTCTGTAAGGAAAAGAAGTCATCAAGAACAATGTGGAAGTATACAAATCCTTGGAGGATATCAAGAAGGATGGAGAGAAAATGGATGATGAATTTTCAGCAGAGAAGTCGGGAACCTAGAGTTAACTTTTGAAGCTCTCAAACATCGAAACAAGTTCCATCCGCATCTTGGTCGAAGAAGGCATCATTCCACATGGGGACAAACATTTTCAACTAACCAAAGCCATTAGATTCAGGATAAAGATTCTCAATGAAGCTTGCAGCAAATTGAATGAATCAAGAGATCAATTGGTCGATGGCATGAATGACATAGAAGAAGAGCTAGTCAAGATCTGCACTAAGGTGTTGAGTGAAAGCTCAGGTATTCTTCCTGTTGATGATCTTTACAAGTAGATCCAAGAATCAATTTAGTATGAATCAACTTATGGATTCGGCCTTGAAATTATTGACAGGTTTGTGAAATTGAACATTCTTTGGAAACCCTGAGGAAACTCAACAAGAGACTGAAAATGCTTCCTGGCAATGCTAGCGATACTCAGGAAACATGTGAATTTCTAAGTGATCATTCCACTGTGCCTGATGAAAATGAGATGTAGGGTATAATCCAAAAGTTCTAAGAATTTCGGGATAATAAGGCTTTGTTGGAGGAAGATAAAGATGATGAAACAAAATAGGCACAATGTTGCATGTCATTTCAATCCTGAAATCGACATGTCTTTTTCATTTTTGTTTCGTCACATAGGAAGCAAATTTTGACTTGGTCTCCTGCGTGAGAGTCAAGCAAAGTAGGACTCTCGTTAAAAAGAATATTTTCTAGGATTTATCCTATTTTCTCTCAACTCCTTTTATTATAAATAAGGGACGCTTATGCATTCCAAAAGGTTGAGATTTTTGGAATATTGAGATCTATTGTGAAGAAGAAAGACTTTGTGTTTTCTTTTAATCATTTGAGGAATAAGAGCTGATGCTATTTTGCAAACTTTGTGTTATGAAAGTTATTTTTCTTAAGATATTGTTCTTATGTTCATAATCTTAAGCTATTCTTTGTTTAGCATCTTGATTGTTCTAATCATTTCAAACATTACATTTGTTATCTAAAGCTCGTATGATTATTTCATGCTCTGTGTTTACTCGAAAGAAAATACGTTCCTCTCATTTCCTTTCCATTGTGTTTCTTCCATAATAATAATTTCCTTTCCGATCCATTTCATTTTGAAAGAGAAATATCTTCACCTATTATGAATATGGATTTCGGGATTCTATCCCAACCCAATGGTTAGATTAGTGTGAATATTGTATATATTATTTCTGTTGTGTTTTAGATTAGTAATAAATAGGCAGCCTCACTGCCTATGAGGAGGATTAATCCCATGTACTTTGTGGTTGAACCTCATATTTTGGCTTGACAAAATATCCAACCAACACCTTCAGGACAAACTTGGCATTTTCCCATTTTGGGTCTTTTTTTCTCACCGCATCGGAGAATGTGGGAATTGACTTGAAAATAAAGAGAGAAGATATTGTGAGTTCTAATACCATTTTAGGATGTGTAAAGGATTGAAATATGACCACTTTTATCTCATTTCACTTATTTAATATTTTTATAATATCCATCATTATTGCCTTATTTTGGCTAATTTTCCCAGTTTTGTCAATCTTGCCAATTTTCGAGTGTCTCAATCATGGGGAAATAAAATGAGGGGTTTGAATTCACATTTTTCTTGTACTTAATATTTTTATAAGGCACTCCAATTTATACCTACTAAAAATACAAATTGGTCTTCCTAGTGTCGATTCAAATGAAACCACTTGCAGAAGTTTTTGTTTTTCATTTCAAGCCTTTGCTCCAATTTTCAGGGGATTTCATTCACTGGAGTTGTGTAGATCTAAGAAATGAGTATTTTTGGCTGAAATTTCATATAACTGTATAAAAGTGCATGGGGCATCAATGAGGTCATTTTAATAATCCCCTTAAAGGTGTTTTTGCAAGGAAGTTGCAGTTCAAATCTCATGGTAATCGGAGTAGGGGTTTGTGAGATATGAACAAAAAGGTGGTTTGAGCATGAGGGTTTCTAGAAGAGTTTCAATAGAATAAAAGAAAGAGATAAAGAATGGAGGAAGGATGAGTTAAAAATTATCCAAAAATTCACTAAGTGTTGGCTTATACCCACCTTGTAACTCTAGTTTAGCTCATTCACCTTTAAATCCACCTTGGGTCACTTCTAGCTTAACCCAGGGTTAAGGATGGGTTAGCACTTACTAAATGGGTATGGGAGCCTCCATTGCACCTTAAAAAATTTAGCATGAGGTTCAATGGTGAAAAGGTATAACAAACATGGAAAATTGCATCAAGGGTAGGGTTTTTCATGAGAAATGGGGCCGATTGCAATGGTGAGGTGAAGACTTGCTCGATACTTGAGATGGTGAGTTTAAGTGATGAAAATGAACTCCTCCCTCGGGGTCACAATTTTTTTGACCCATTTCACTTTTACATGAGGTGACAAGGTGAAACAATGCTTCATAATTCTGACATGGGGGTGTTGGATCATGGGGAGGGGACCTTTTTAAGATGTGAGTTGTTAACACTCACTTAACTACATAAGTTACACTTTAAGTGACGAAACTTCTAAAACTCATCCTCTCTCCTTGGTCAAATATTTTTCACCCCACACACCTTTTCACCAATTTCAATGGTGAAAATGTGTTTCTAAGGTGTGAAAATGTGACCTATATGTTTTTAGAAAGCATGTTTTCACCAACAGTTGCCAAAAATAGACATCGGAGAGTGATTCTTCTCCCCTGGAGATTTTCCGAGAGTTACCCAGGAAAAAATTATATTATTTTGACTCCAAAATATCTGATGAGATTATTATCAGAGGTGTTAGGAGCCAATGCTTCCTTTAATTTGAAAAATTCCCCCCTTTTATGATTTTTCTCAAGCCTGTGTGACGATGAAAGATACTGCCATCAAAAAGTGTGATGATGAAAATGATAATAAACATATTTTGAGTTAATAGGGAATTGAATAGGTCATATTAAGATTTTAATCAGGCCTCAAATATTTGTGGAACTCTTGGAATGCTCATTTGAATCTCCATTGAGACCAGGCATCTTTACTTGCACTGTCGGGCCAATATATCAAAATCTAGACAATAGAATCTCCCAAGACTTTTGGAAATGTGAATTATTCCTTCTCATCTTTCTAACGAGTGTTTTTTCACTTCAAAAAACTACCCGACACTCTTGAACCATTCAGAATAAGCCCACTAGTTTTTTAAACACTTTCATTTCCCTACACCATGTTATAAGTAGCCCGATGTTGCATAGCTTGTTCCTAAACTTGTTTCTCCTTGCATAACTTCCCTAAAATAATTCTGAAGATATCATATCTCTATCGGACATTTTTTCATGCATTATCTCTTCTTGGTACAACCCCGGGAGTGTTTACTAGAGTGCAAAAACCACAGAAAAATATACATTTTTAGGCCTCTGGGAGCAATTCCTTCAAAGTGAACCAAAATGAATCCATGAATTGATTCCTACTAACTTACCTGCACATGAAAAAACTTTAAAAATCTAGTTATCACATTCCTCTCAGCCATTATGGGGTTTACATAGTCAATAATTTTCCGAAGGGTAGGTTTACATTACCCATTTCAAGGATTTTTGAGTGTGAGATTAGTTGTCATGAAAAATAATAATTGTTCATGTTGGACATTACGTATGAAAATAGTTGACTCTATCTTGGGGACTTTCTTTGGATAGAAATCAGTGAGAAAAAATCAAGTGTTGGAGGTGACAAGGACTGAGAGGGGGTGAATCAGTCCCAATAAAACTTACTCACTTGTGCTTCAAACCCTAACCACACAAACTCATGTAGAACACATCAAAACATATAACCTTTTACAATGAATTAAAATCAATGCAAAGAACACAATATAATATCAAATACACATATATTGATAGTAAAATCATGTCCACACACTTATATAGATATTCAAATCAGATCACAAAGAGTAATGTCTTCAATAATGATCCACAAGGTACAATGAAGTGCTCTCAAGACAATCAATAATGTCTCATGAATACATATGAAGATTTGAAACTATGAGAATGTATTATACTTAAATATCAGATCTGAAAACACCTTATAAACCTGAAATTACATCAACATGCTATGAAGATAGCATCCAAACACAAGCATCCAAATATGCCCTCCTTCTCCAACTCACTCTCAAAGAAACAACACAAAATTTTTCCTTTCTCAAATTCTTCTCATGAAAAATCAACCAGTTGTTTTCCTAGAGTGGAATTCTAGAGTTTTTGGGCTAGGCCCAAAGGGTTCTTCAAAAGAAGATAAAAGGGGTTTCAAAAAGCTAGTACCATTGTACCCAAAAACTCCATTTTATAGCCTTTCCTTGATTCAAATTCAAAAGAGGCCGGTTTTCCTATAATTTCACTACCATACCAACCCAAAAACATCCCTTAAGAATCACTATAACATTCACAATTGACCCATATAGGTCGGCCTAGCAAAAACACTTCATCCATGCACCAAAAATCCCAAAAACCTTGCATTGGGATGACAAAAATATCCTAATCCCAAATCTATTTTTTTCAAGCTCTAAAAAAATAACACATGTTTAAAACAACATTCAAACATTACATATGTTCCCAATTTTTCTCATCCAATCAAATTATTTCATTTATTGGGCCCGGTGCTCTTGTATTTCTCAAAAGCTGTTGTTTCCTTCACTCTTGACAACCTAGAAACTTCATAAGGCCACCAAATCACTTCAACATGATCAAACCATTCCATGTAACACCTTTATGAAAATTACAAATCCTATATAACACTTTTAAGAAAGTAATAATCCTTGAAACAATCTCTTGATCAAACCAAAACCACATCTATCTTCACTAATTCAACCTACCAAAAGAGTTGTTTCCAAAGGTTAGCTCATAAAATATTTTTACATACATTCAAGATGTAAAAATGGATTAATTGGATGCCAAATTCATCCCTCTTCACATTACTTGTGATATATAACATTACCCAATCCATGTAATGTATCAACAAACTTCAAACTTGCACCAAAAATGATCCTTTCTTACATTTCCAAAAATCTTCATGTCCAAATATTGACTTGGAAAACCTAAAAAATGACCTCATCATGAGGAAAAAATCATATCACTAGAAATTTCTCTGAATCCTATTTCCAACACAACTTGAATCACCTTTAAACTCCACCTGTAGCTCAAGTTATGGTCATTTTACTGAAGACTGTTATTTGAGATCCCAAAACTGCCCTTTGACTAGTCAACGTGAATGGACGTCAAATTACCATGTACATACATGAACATGTCCTAAAAAATCCATGGAAATCAATAAAAATTAACATAAATCACATGATGCCAATTTATCCATTAGCTTCTTTGGAAAATTTTCCTTAAACTGAAACTCTTCAGAAACTACCATTTTTAGGTGGGGCCCACATATTATCACAAGCTCTATCCTACATTTATGGAAATCCTGAAGATTCCTCTACAAAATCCAATAATTAATTTTTCATAAACAATCAAAATTGTCTCAGTATACCTCTTCTTTTGCAAACTGGTCCTAGCTAGGGTTTAGCTAGGGTTTTAAAGCACTTTTTCTTCTTAACCTTCGTTCATAAAAACATGACAATAAAACCTCCTAATTATTTTTGTGAAATCTTATAAACTCACCATATAAGCATCCCTAAAAGCCACATGGTCCCATGAAAATCACACAATTCACAATGAGCATCAGAAGTACCAACTCGAGCTAGAATTTCACTAGATTTTGACCTTGTCTCACATAATCAGATCATATCTTGCAAAATACACATCATGGGAACCAATTTTTTTTCTCAAAGTATCATTTCTCATTCTTATAACATATCCAATCATCATAATGTCAAAATCATAACTCAATCTCTCCATTCACTAAGACTTACCTATGTTTGCATGTTTGATCCTCACTGTAGAAGTTAGGGTCAACTGAAATAATGAAATAACTAACCATAGAACCTCTCCAAATGACCCAAACATACTTGATACATCATTATATACTTGAATGCAAGCTTCCATGAGCTCCTATAGCTCCGAGCCACAATATCATACCTCGAGTTGTCATACATGCTCCCACGATGAACACTATAACAAAGTGAACCACTTATACTGTATCGTGCCACTTTGTTGTTGTTATTGCTCAAGTACCCTCAAAACCTTCTAGGAATCATGTCAACATACTTCCCAAGCATCCAGGAAACTCATACCATCATGCAACATCACCTAGGCACTGAATAGGATTACAAGAGCAAGCAATTCTCACTAAATATCATTGTGTCGGCATAAACATATCGAAGCAAGATGTCAACATCATGTATATCACCATGTGATCCTAATCCAACATCCAATTCTTCATTAATGTTGTTTTGCATCAATGAAAAAACCTAATTGGACCACATGTCGATAATATCCCCCTTTGTCATTGATGGAAAACACCCTAAACTTCTCCCCCTTTTTACATTAATGAAAAAGGCATGCCTATATCAGTATATATTTCACCTTATTCAAATTCATAACATCATGATTCGATTGGAAACATCAAACTAGCTAAAACTTTGAATTTTGCACAAAATCTGATTTTTTCCTTCATTTCAACCAAAGTGGCACCACCATGTTCCCCCTTGGAGAAACATATAAAACATCGAGCATGTTAAATGATCATGAATGAAGCATAATCTTACCTAGTTTGGAGAAAAAACACCTTTCTCCACTATTTTAGGCATGCAAAAGAGCTAAAATCACTACCAACCTTGTTTTAGGTTTCAAGAACAAGATGTAAACTGAGCATTATTTGAACCATCCATACCATGAACATGCCAACAATATTACATTTGATCATACAAATCCATCATTCCTTCTTTCTTGAGGTTGTATCACCTTTTCTAGTCCTAGAAAAAGCACAGACATGCATTTTATTGCTTACCAAACAGACTTAAGAACACAAGTCCCTAATCATACTTTTCAGTGCATTTTGAACCAATTTTGATGTTCTCCCAAACTTCATACAACTCATGACTCAGAAAAACAACACCCCCCCTTGAATTTAAACACTTATCTCTAGTCCTCAAGCACAAATTTGTTTGATCCACCCTTTATCATGACTAAAAATCACTTGAAACACTTTGACAAGGTCCTAAAGCTTATTTTCAGTCCTCAGTGATTATGTATGACTGAGATCATGCATACTGATGAACAAAAATGTCAAAGCATTGTGTAGACACCCAACACATATTTATTTCCTTTAAATCATCATTTCCATCTTCTAGAATGTCCAAACAAGCTCCCCCTGTCCAATTTGGACCATGCATTTCATCTAGACAGCTGTAAGAGCACCTTTTCTTTCATGAAAATCATTAGACCATTACTCTTTCCTACAGATACATCTCCATATTATCAAGAGAATAATTTTACGGCTCATGATATTACTCAAAATACCTTCATAGAGTACCAACTTGTACTCCCCATATCTCATTAGACTAATATTGTCCTATAGAGCACCATTTACCTTATTGAGGGCACAAACATACTTCCCCTATCCTGTAGACCTTTATCACTCCTAAAGCATTAGATATTTGTACATGATTCATACCTCTTGGGCTAATGAATTCATTCTAAACATAGTTTTTATGTTTGGACAAGTTATAACACATAAAATATTTGTAGCTTATAGACTCTAACCTCTTGAAGAAATTTAGGGCATCTTCAAACTTGAGAAAAAACTTTTCATGCAACCTTGTTTGTGCTTCATGACCTTTCATACTCATTTCGCTATTAAGAGTAACTTGAACTCATACTACTAGTTTAGATATCACCATAGCATGCTACGCCCTTAACCTATTGCTTGTATTAGGATATGAGTAGCCGACTTGTGGCTTACCATATCATTTTATTATATCATTTATACTTTCTCATGCTTAATAGGTTGGCCTTGGTGATGGCCATAGCATATGAATAGTATATATAGGGGATTGTAGGTGGTATTATTTCATTATCATTTAATCATTTGAGTCTTATTATATGGTTTAGAGGTTGCCCCCTCGAAGTGGCGAAGCTATTCTAATTGCATATTGAGATCATTATTCTGAAATATTGTGTTATTTGGTGTTCTATTGTTGCTCATAATCTAAATTATACAAGTAATTTCATTACAAGTGGTATCAGAGCTGCGATCTGGGCCAAAATTAGGGCAAAAACCCTAATTTTTGTTTCCACCATATATTGTGAACTAGAGCGAATTGGTCAAAGATATGTTTACTAGAGTTGCGAAAAAAATTCAAGTAAGGTTCCCTGAAAATTTCAGACATTTTTGATTTATTTTTCAAAAGTTATTACAAATTTAGGGTTTTTCATAAAATCACTCCCTAGGGTGCAAATTGTGGAATATTTTCAAGTTCTTTACAGTTTTGGAAAGCTCTAAAAAAATAGTATTAGTATCATCTTTGTGATTTTTCTGTTTGGATGAATTTGTATCGAAACCCTAAACCCTAAGGTTTGACATCATGGCGAGGCCTTCCACAAGAGAAAAAAATAATCCGGTTACTCGAGTAAAACCCAAACTAAATATGGGGTAGTGATTAAAGAGATCGAGTTAGAAGGGGTAAATACAGATTCCTCAACACTAGGGTTTACCTCATTTGATCATAAGGTGAGCCAACTTGAGTATGAGTGTGAAATGTACAATCTAAGATGGCCTCTAAAGGAGACATAGACCAAATCAATCATTGGTTGGATGATATAATGCAACATGTAAAGGGTAAACATTATGGCCCAAATCCGGCCCATATCAACCAAGGAGGATCTTGATTCAAAATCATGGACAAAATAACCATGTTGGATCACTTTTCTGCCCAATCAAAATCCAACTTATTCGCAACCACAGAACATGATGCCGAAAGTGGATATGCGCAAATTTGATGGTAAGGATCCCCTGAATCGGGGTTCATTTTAAGACACCTCTTTAAAATTGTAGGTGGAAAATACCTGGCGAATATCCCCGTAACCAATTTCAGTGAAAGGTGAATTTGACAGTATTCCAAAACTGAATTTTCACCTGGTTTTTTTAGCCGGAGAAATCAGATTTCCAGACACGGTTACAAAATTTACGCGCGACAATATGGCGTCAATAAAATCCTTGACGCGTGTCAAGACAATGTCAACAGATCCCATTGACGCGCGTAAATGGACTCTGTTGACACACGCCAATGGCCTCTATTGACATGCGTCAATAGCCTCTGTTGATGTGCGTCGATGGGATGCTGTTGGCACGTGTCAATAGAGTCTATTGACGCGTGTCAACACATCCCATTGACATGCGTCATCAGATCCCATGACACGCGTCGATAGAGGCTATTAATGTGGCGTTAATGGGAACTATTGACGCGCAATAGCATGATCGTTGATGCGCGTCAATAGCATCTGTTGGCGATGTGTCGATGGGATCATTGCGACGCGTTAATAGACTTTGTTACGCGTCGTCAGCGATCCCATTGATGCATGTCAGCAGATCCTATTGATGTGCGTCAACAAAGGCCATTGATGCGTGTCGGCAGAGTCCATTGATGCATGATTTGGCCTATAAATAACCTCCCCGGTCATTTTCTCATTTACACTTTTTGGCTCTCAATTTTTTCAGGTATCCCTCATTGTCAAATACATAAGCACAACTATAATGTCGACTTCACATGTTTTCCAACCGCAAGCTCGGAAAAAAATCAAGAAGAGAATCCAGTCCAATCCATGGTCAAGATCATCTACAGGAATCCCTTGTGCCCTCACATCAATATTGTTTTAAAGATGTCTTCCAAATATAAAGATTTGATGGATGCGTGTGAGTTTACAGGGCTCGTTGATATGCCCCATTTCGAAACAGATCCGGATATTTTGAATTACCTTCTCTCGTCCTACTGATTGAGAGGATGGCCTTTTTATGTGACTCGAATGACGGCCGCCGAATTTTCCAATTGATATCGAAGCAAATGACATCCATCGGTTTACAGGCCTTCCATTCAAAAATTTACCAATTGTTACAATGAAGGCAACACTCTTGGAAGAAGACAAGAAATTTCTCGAATCAATGTTCGGTTTCCATGTTGATTGTAAGTATAATTCATTTAATTCATCATTTTTATTACTTTTTTATTCGATACAATTTGTTGTTATAAATTTATATTAATTCTCACTGTTTGGCATTTGCAGCTCATGTCAATAAATCCAGGCATGGTGTGGATACCCAATCAATTGCACACCACTTTCTTGCTGCAGTTATTTCATTTTTCAATCAAAATAACTGCGGGGTTGCGAAATAGATATACAAAATTGGGCCATTGTATACATAGTTGCCAGTTTCTCAAAACAAAAATTGATTGGTGCACCTATCTATAAAAAAAAATAAGAATTGACATAACAAATTCAAAACTTTCAGAAAAACCTATCATTTATTCCACAAACTATCTCCTCGGCCTTTATTACGAGGCACTTTTAAATTTAAAAGATAAAAAAATTCCTACTTGCTTGTGAGGAGTTGATGAAGTTGTCAATTCCATTTAAAGAACAACGGTATAAACTATTTAGTTTGTATTTCAATTTTCGACATTGCCTTGCCTGATTATTAACAATTTATGTTTTGCGAGAGAATATTTATTGAATCCCTTCCCAGAAAAAGGCGTTATCGAGAGGAAGAGGCCAACAACACTTTGAGGCTTGGGAGACTCCCAATCTGAAATGGAAGATCACTCCTCTTTGAAACCTCAACAGTTTGAACTCGTTAAACGCTAGAGAATTAATACCTTCTCATATATTATTTACAAATTCTAAATTTGTATATTTATTTTTCAATTTAAATTTTAACAAATGAATTGACATAACATTTAATGTTGATGACATTCCAGGGACTTTGGACCATACACGTGTTTCAAAAACTCAACCTTCTTCCCCAACTCACTCCATACAGTCGCATGCATTCGTATCTTCTGAACAACCACCGAATGCAACTCCTACACGGCCACCCTTAGCACCGCGAAAAACTACCCCTCGACAACAAGGTACAACTTTTTGATAGTACGTTTAATTTCGTAGTTTTTGCCTTTTTGGATTGTTTTCCTATTTTTCATGTTTTTTCTTGTACTTTTCAGCACATTGCAGTCCTTCTGATCAAACAGCGGCACCGACACCCACTCAACCAATCATTTTTAAAATTCCAACCAGAGGAACAATGAAAAAGAACATTGGTAAACGCATGCCAATTGCTCGGCCCCTAGCGGGACACTAAACATTACCTCCTCCTTTCGAATTCCAACGCTCTCACTTGGTGGCTTGCCCAGTGCAATGGGCATATCGGTTTTGAACAATATAAATTTAGATGAAGATTATTTGGGCATTGATAGCAATGACCCAACTGGTTTTTTCAATACCCGTGAGATGATTCAAGGCCAACAGGTATACTTCGATTTAAACACGCTTTACAATATTGAATTACATTTCAATTTAAATTTATTTATCTGAATCTTGATTAATTTTATCACAAACAGGATTAGGCCACCCAAAGGTAGAAACAAGTAGCAGTTGATCTTGCCGAAAGCCCCCATACTTCTCCAGCAAGATCATCTTCATCAGATTCAGATAGTGAATAGTTGCTACCTTTTCCTTTGGAAAACTTAATTGGTTATGATTTTCAATCCCATGTCAGTGAGTTTATTCTACCTCATATCAATTAGCTTATAGAATGGGAGAGAAGGGCTAAAGTTATTATCAATGAGATTATCATTCGTTAAGAAAATTATTGGCAAAGGGATAGTTTATCTGCCTACTGTAGTCGAGAATCAACTGCGAAGATGGATTCCTTACTTACCCAAGTAAGAAGTGGGACATCACGTATAACAACAACTATAAAGAGGCGACATTTTGGATAAGTCATTAAACAAATTGGAAAATATTAGTTACGAGGCCGGGCATATTTTAACAAATGGTCTAAGGACAAGGATCAGTATGATTGCAAATGCCGAGAGAGATAGAACGGTTGTAAGTACTATCACTTTCAAACAATCATTCTTATTAATTTTAAATTTTCATTTTTTAGTAATATGTTGAATTGACATTACTCTTTTTGTGCAGTTGAAATATGAAAATTTGAAGAGTCAAGCAAAGGTATTCCAAGTTCACTTGGAAACAACGAAGAATAGTTTATCCGCAGCAAAGAATTTGAAGGAAAATATTGTTTTGGTTAACAAACAAAACAATACACTAAAGCGAGATAGTTAAAGAGCACGGCTTCGACCTGACATATTATTCAAAGCTAAGGCAACAGCTGATCCAAATTTTTGTCGCATGGAGATGCGACAAATCAAGAAGAAATAATTTTAAAAAATCTGGGCAGTCTTTGTGGAAGATCTTATAATTTAAGGGTTATTTCATTTGTTGGGGAAAAGGGATCTGACCTCGGTGGAAGAAACCGTTGGGGAAAGGAGCACATGAGTAGAAATGGATAAAGAAAAAGAGGGTTGAAAACTTGAAACTTTTATTATTGTGGAAACTTTAAATATTGAGTGTGGAAACTTTTAATATTGAGTATGGTATTTGAATTTAATTATATGGATTTGATAGCCTTTTAAATTTTGAAATACTATATAATCTTTAATTTTGATTGCATATGGATTTGATATGGAGTTTATGCTTTTTGGTTTACTCTTAATGGTGATTGCATTAGATGGGGATGAATCATGATGATGTATGTTTCTTGTTTACTTGGATTATCATGAATTGTATGTGGACGTAGATGATGAATGATGATAATGGATAATTGTTTTACAAACATGGAATGATGATAGATGATGATGAAAGATGATGAATGACGATAATGATATGATATATATGGATGATGATCAATTTAATGTGGACGTAGATTTATCTTCAAGCACAATAATTCTTCTTCTCTAGACATTTAAACTTGTTTTAAGATAATTCTTCTCTATACTTGTAATGATATGATCATAATGTCATTAGAATGGATATAGATGAAATTAGAATGGATATACTTGTAATGATATGATTATGAATTGTTTTAAAAACATGGAATTGTTTTAATAAATTTAAATTAGATAAATAATTGTTTTAATAATAATTGTAGTGTCGGGACTCGGGATTATAATAATGATATGGTGATGATATGATATATATGGATGATGATGAATTTGTGTGGACGTATATTATAAATTGTATAATGTATCGTGGATTATGAATTGTATAGTATAAAAATATCTTCCTTTGTAAAATTCAATTGTCATTTTATCCCACAGTTAAAAAAATATATCAAAGCATTTTGCAAATATAAAAAATAAATTAAACATAATTGTAATAAATCAAGAAAGAATCATCACTTGTAAGATATTAAACATAATTGCAAATATGATAGGGTTTAACTTACCTTTTGTGTATTAGATTCTTTGTGAAATCATCAATGGTAATGTGCTAGATCATTGTTTTAAAAAAACTCAACACGAGAAATGGATTAGTAGATAGAGGGTGAGTTGCACGACATTGTGAGTCCCGAGAAGTACCAGACTTCCTCGGATGGATGTCAACCCACGTTTTCCAAAAAATAAAAGATTGTATTTGAATAAATGTAAATATATAGACTGTAACATATTTAATGATAACAAGAGCTGAAAAAATGTAAAGTAACAAACAATAAGATTAAGGTGAAGAAGATACCTATTTAAAATTGAAATCATCACTTTGGTAATGTGTTAGATCTTTGTTTTAAAAAACTCAACACAAGAAATGGATTAGTAGATAGATGGGTGAGTTGCTCGACATTATCGATCCGAGAAAGTAAACAAATTCCTCGGATGGATGTCAACCCACGTTTTCAAAAAATAAAAAGATTGTATTTAAATAAATGTAAATATATAGACTGTAACATCTTTAATGATAACAAGAGTTAAAAAAATGAATAGTAATAAACAATAAGATTAAGGTGAAGAAGATACCTCTTTAAATTTGAAATCATCACTGGCACTGGTAATGTGCTAGATCTGTGTTTTAAGAAAACCCAACACGAGAAATGGATTAGTAGATAGATGGGTGAATTGCTTGACATTGTCGGTCCGAGAAGTACCCGACTTCCTCGGATGGATGTCAACCCACGTTTTCAAAAAAATAAAAAGATTGTATTTAAATAAATGTAAATATATAGACCTGTAACATCTTTAATGATAACAAGAGCTGAAAAAAATGTAAAGTAACAAACAATAAGATTAAGGTGAAGAAGATACCTATTTAAAGTTGAAATCATCACTGGTAATGTGCTAGATCTTTGTTTTAAAAAAACTCAACACAAGAAATGGATTAGTAGATAGATGGGTGAGTTACTGAGTTGAGTCCCGAGAAGTAACATCTTCCTCGGATGGATGTCAACCCACGTTTTCAAACAATAAGATTAAGGTGAAGAAGATACCTCTTTAAAGTTGAAATCATCACTGCCACTGGTAATGTGCTAGATCTGTGTTTTAAGAAAACCCAACACGAGAAATGGATTAGTAGATAGATGGGTGAATTGCTTGACATTGTCAGTCCCGAGAAGTACCAACTTCCTCGGATGGATGTCAACCCATGTTTTCAAAAAAAATAAAAAGATTGTATTTAAATAAATGTAAATATATAGACCTGTAACATATTTAATGATAACAAGAGCTGAAAAAAATGTAAAGTGACAAACAATAAGATTAAGATAAAGAAGATACCTATTTAAAGTTGAAACAATCCATTATCAATAGCTTCATCAAACTCGATGTTGTCTTCTGTAGAATGTGACGATGAGCCAATTACACTCTCAAGGTTGGGAATATTTGTACTTGTAGTTGTATTATTCACACCTCTTCTTTATGCAAAGGGAATTCGATGCACAATTGCTCTGTCGAATAAAAGGTTTCGATGGAGTATCGAGAAACATAACACCTCATGCGCAACTTTCGATTTTTATCCAACCTATTTCTCAGTTTTGATTTTATAAATGATAATGCACTGAAAACCCTTTCATCCTCCATGAGACCCCAAAATCATTGTTTGGCATAACTCATATAATCTGAAATATTCACTGATATCTTCTTGTAAGATAGAACTTTGATAGATTTATCGCCATGACCTTGTAATAGCACCACTTTCAGAAGGTTCATCTAAAATTTTATATTGGTTCCTCATTTTTGTTGCAAAATTTGTTGATTGAAACTTTAATAAATCAACATTCAGTATACCTTTGATTTCCATACCCTTGAGCTCTGAAGTCTTTGTGAATTGTTCCATTATTGTACCCATGGATTTATGGAAATGCTTTCGACAAAGTCTGCAGCACGGCCACCTTGGTATTCAAAAATTAGGATTCATCACACCCATGGCTTCCAGAATTTTATCTTTCTGAGAAGCGTTCCCTAATTTATGATGACAAGGTTTTGAATTTTTTTAAGCTTTATTCTTGTTTCAACTATAATGAGACTCAAAGAGATTACGTGTGTGGGAACATCTTCTCGTTACGATCTTCTGTAATATCTTGACGTTTTTACAAAATGTGCAGTGGTATTTCCATCCCATTAATAGTGATGTAGAGGTGATTGTGGATATTAAATCTCAAAAAGGTGCTAGGATTTTAAGATCTAATAAATCTTTCCAATTCTCAAAAATAGGTGCATCAAAACTATCTTTGGGAACAATACAATATATCAAGACGTTGACATACCATTTTTTCTCATCCGTATAAAATCCACAATATAGATTAATCGCCTGTGCATGCTTCATCAGTGTATTGATCTCCTTTAACATTGGAAGAATACCAACCAATGTAAGTAATGTCTCCAAATCGATTAAATGGAACAACAAGTCCCTTGCCTATCAACTTCATGATGGTATTTGTGCATGAAACCAACCAATGAAGGATACTCCTCACAAACTCTGCATGCGAGTTCATAAAAAGAGATCCATCTAGTCTCGACATCCTTGAGTTTTTTTGCCATCTTTAATTCCAATTACAAATTTATGGAACTCGAGAAATCGCTTTGGGATGCTGACATATAGGCATGAAGTTCTCTTATAAGGTCTTCTAATTTAGCAACATTTTTGTGGTTGCTTACCATTTTATATGCTAAATTCATTCTATGAGCCATACAATGAATTGGTAGCATATATGGGGCCACTATTGTTTGTAATCTAACACACAACCTTGTTGATGACCCTACATGACAGATGCACCATCTGCTCCAACACATACCAACTTCGTAGAAATTTCATAATCAGTCATTCCAGCAATATCTTTCAAATGAGAAACAATTATTTTATGTAGGTTTTTGGCATTGAGTTTTCAACCATTTTCATAACACCCAACAGATGAGGTGTCCTTATATGATTTTCTAAAGTATAGATGTGGATACATACCCATGTAGTGTTGTCGACTATTATCACTTCATCAATTGAAAGAGAGATAAACTTTGCTTTTTTACATTCTCTTTCAAATCTTCCTTCTCTATCATCGAAAGGCATTTTTCCATTTCCCATCCACTACTTTCAGACCAATGAGACTGAGGTACATTCAGCATTCCATTAAATTGATACAAAACTTTGAAATCGAGGAAATCCAAAATCGGTCTTCCTTTTTTTAGTATGTGAAATAGAGTAGAGAATTATATGAATTTTGCATGTAGATTTGTTTCTTTCATCTTACCAATATGTGATGTGATCGTTCCTCCCTTTTCCAAGAGATGTCTGTGTTTTTTCTTCTCTGCCTCATATTCCGCTACGTATCTAACATGCATGCATTCTTTTCAGATTTTCCACCTATGTTTTGATTTTTTGGCCATCTCGCCCCATTACGAGTCAAATATTGTTTTCCACAATGTTTTCTATAGTGTCCAGCTTGATTTGCATTTTTGTTGCTTTCCCAATTTCCACGTACATATTGTACATGTACATTGAGATGGGATCTCTTTAATTATATGATTGTACGAGGTTGATAAACGGAAAATTAGCTACCCAATCAAACTTGTATGTCTCGCCGATGGTCCACATATTCTTGTTTATTTTAAATGCTTTACTTTTTTGAGTATAATTTTGAGCAATATCACAATCACCTAGTTTCCTCTTTCTTGGACCGGAGTTTGAATTTGATTTTTGTGTTCCATTTTCTTTGAGTATTTGTATGTGTGATATCTTGATGCACTTAGTTTGCACCCAACTGGGAAAAATATCTTCAAGATCTGGCATATTATCATAGGTTTCATTTGTTTGACTTTGATACTATGTAGAATGTATGTCCACCTCAATAATACCTTCCACACAATCAGTATTTTGATTCTTTGTGGTGGCATCTATATGGTTGGTATTTTCAATATCTATATCCATGAGTTTCCAAAATACTTGAAGAGCGATTTCTGAGATTTCTTACTTACTTTCAGGTTCTTCACATTCTTTGAGCTAGCACCTTCCATTATTCTGAAGAGAGTCAGTCGTCGTCAGAAAAGAACCAAGAACCAATGAATATTTTGACTATGTCCATTATCTCGAGGTCTCATGGCGCGCATCAACTGCACGCACTTGTCGCGTGTGTCAACTACCTATGCACTATCGTGTGTCCACTATACGAAGTTACTATCACGCGTCAACTCTACCCTTGTCACACGTCAACTGCTATGCCTTGTCGTGCATCAACTCTCTTTGTCGCGCGTCAAACCTATTTTCAAGTATTGGTAATTTTCCAAGCTACTTGAGGTATACTACAGCAAATCACCTAGGTTTTTATAGGAGATGTTTTCAAATGAAGGCGAAGCCGACCCCCAAAAAAAATATACTATATATTTTAGGCGAACAGGACACCGACCCGCTCCGAAAAAATCACCTTTTCAAATTTTCCTAAAATGAAATTTTCACCATATTACGAATATTCGCCACTAAAATTATCCTTTACTGAATTGGATAAATAAAATGGATAAATTATTTGAGTTACATCAAATACCATCAGGACAAAAGGTGACATTGGCATCCTCAGTATCTTGAACCAAACCAACTCGTTTGGTATGATGGTTATGTGCTCGGAGGAAGAAGAATGGTCTCGGTGTCACTAGGATAATTTTTTGAGGAGTTGCAATTGCACTATATTTCAAAGTGTTTGAGAGAACTAATTTAGTCGATTAGAACAGATTACGGAAGATAAGATCGGTCAAATATTATGTGCATCAATTCCAGAACCTATCCTTAAGGGTGGAGAATATTCCAGAAGAGAATTTGAATGACCTGTTTCTTGGGGGTCTTAAGGACCACATCGATCATGAGGTACATATGTTTAATCCTCTCAAGATTTCTAATTCTATTATCATGGCACGTTGTGCGAGAGGAAAATTTTTTTATAGTAGGAGGCCACCTTTCATTAACACCGAGAGACCGTAGTATCTCTTCCCCTTCATTTTCTAGGCCAATTAGGTGACTCCTCAACAAATGGAAGAAAAGAGAGAAAAATAATTATGTTTTAACTTTGATAGCAAATATGGACCGGGACATAAATGTGCTGAGAAGAATTTGTTCTATATTGATGGAGGTAATGAGGATGATGAGTAAGCTGAAATTATAGGAGAGGTTGAGGAACCAGTAGAAGATGAAGTAGAGGATCACCAACCTACAATTCTTGCCATGCATTATCAGGTATTAGTACTCCTCAAACACTCAAGGTTATTGGCTATCTCAAAAAAACATAAGGTGATGGTATTGATTGACTCGGGGAGTACTCATAACTTCATAAATTGTAAGTTAGTTGTCCGCCTCAATTATTTTATTTACCTAGCTCTAGAAATGCAAGTTATGATTGCATATGGTGGGACATTCAAGTGCACAGGCAAGTGCCATAGTATCAATATTTCCATGGGAGACTACATGTTAGACTCACCTATGTTTGTTATTTCTATGAGAGGGGCAAAGATTGTTTTAGGTGTCCAATGGCTCACAACCTTAGGTACTATAGAGATGAATTTCCAAGAATTGTTCATGCAATTTCATTCAGATGGAAGGAAAATACAATTGAATGGGATGGTAGCTAAGTCTCCACATATTATTATCTCTCATCATATGCAGAAAGTTCTCAGAAAAGGAGTAGATGGATTTATAGCAAAGTTATTTTCCATAGAAGTACAAAATACAAAGTCTTCAATGCCACCTGATCTTCAGAAGATTGTTGAAGCTCACCGATCTGCATTTTTAATGCAATTCCAAAGGGAATACCACCAATTAGGGATCATGATCATGAAATTAAGTTGATTCCAGGGATCCAAACACCTAACATCAGACCATATAGATACCCATATTCCCAGAAAAGTGAGATCTAGAAAATGATTGAGGAAATGTTGAAGGCAGTATCATCAGGCATAGCCAGAGTGTGTATTCTTCACCAGTGGTCATGGTACGTAAGAAGGATGAAACATGGAGGATGTGTCTAGATTACCAAGAACTCAACAAGTACACCATCAAAGATAATTTTCCTATTCCAGTATTTGATGATTTACTTGATGAATTACATGGTGTTGTTTATTTCACAAAATTAGATCTTCATTCAGTGGTACCATCAAATTAGAATAAAGATGTTCATAAAATAGCTTTCGGGACTCATGAGGGCCATTATGAGTTTTTGTTAATGTATTTTTGTCTTACAAATGCACCCTCAACCTTTCAAAGCTTGATGAACACTATTTTAGGCCATTTTTAAAGAAATTTGTATTAGTTTTCTTTGATGACATATTGATTTATAGTAAGACATGGGAAGAACACTTACAACATGTAAATAAAGTGTTGGAAGTTTTGGAGAAACATACTCTCTATGCAAATCCATCCAAATGTTATTTTGGTGTACAAGAGGTAGAGTATTTGGGTCACATTGTATCCCATGAAGGTGTCAAATTTGATCCTCAGAAGATCAAATCTATGGTGGAATGGCCAAGGCCCAAAAATCTCAAAAATCTTCGTGGGTTCCTAGGACTAACAGGGTACTACATAAGATTTGTGCGGGGATATGGTAGAATAGCAACCCCACTCACTACATTTTTAAAGAAGGATTCCTTCCATTGGATAGACGTAGCCACTAAATCCTTTGAGCAACTGAAGGAAGCCATGTGCAGCACCCTAGTTTTGGCTACTCCCAACTTCTCAAAAACCTTCATTGTTGAATGTGATATTTGAGATCGGATTGGGAGCAGTTCTAATGCAGGAAGGAAGACCAATTACATTTGAGAGTCACCAATTCAAAGGAAAAGATATTCTCAAACCTATCTATGAGAAATAAATGATGGCTATTCTTCATGTGGTCAAGCAATGGAGGCCTTATCTCATGGGTAGACATTTCAAGGTAAAAAATGATCATGATAGTCTCAAATACTTTTTGGAGCAAATGTTATCATTTGAGGAACAAAAAAGTGGGTAACAAAAATGTTGGGTTATGATTTTGAAATCATATACAAAAAGGGTAAATAAAATGTAGTAGTTGATGCGTTGTCCAGAAGGGATACATCCGCAAATGCCTTACTATGTGGAATGTCCATGTTGACAACCAATTGGGTGGATGAAGCAAGATTGGAATGGAATCAAGAAAAGGATACACAATCTCTAATACAGAATATCAAGCAAGGATCTATGACATCTAACAAATTTGAGTGGAAAGGTAATTCCCTATGGTACAAGGACATGTTATACTTGAGTAAATATTCGGAGTTGAAGCATAAGATTCTTGCAGAGCTACATGCCTCGCCTGTTGGAGGACACTCTGGGTTTTTGAAGACATATCATAGAATAAAAAGATAATTATTTTGGGAAGGACTCAAAGGGGATGTACAAAAGTTTGTATAAGAGTGTTTACTGTGCCAACAGAACAAAGGGGAAACAATTAAGACACCAGTGCATTGTGAACCCTTACCAATTCCTAGCAGAAATGGGAGGAGGTCTCCATGGATTTCATCCTTTGGATTGCCTTGTTTAGAGGGTAAGAATGTTATTTTTGTGATTGTGGATAGGCTCACAAAATATGCCCATTTTTGTGCCCTATATCACATCCATTTGCATCTAAATCTGATCATAGCTATTTTTTTGGAGACAGTTCAAAGGCTACATGGAACCCCAAAGATAATTGTAAGTGATCGTGATCCTATTTTCACAAGTAATTTTTGGACGGAATTATTTTCATGTTTGGGTACTCAGCTAGCTCACAGTTCATCTTATCATCCTCAAACTGATGGGAAAATGGAAGTGGTCAACAAATGCTTAGAGGGGTATCTACGTTGTTTTGTATTAGATAAGTAGGAAAGGTGGATTAAATGGCTACCACTGGTAGAATGGTGGTATAACACATATTTTCATACCTCTTCTCAAATGACCCCATTTTTAGCATTATATGGTTACCATCCACCTTCTATCACTTCCTCCTTAAGGGTTCAAACTAAGGTCAGAGATGTTGAGGAACACATTCAACATCAACAACGGGTTTTGACTAGTTTGAAGGAGAATTTAGCATTAGCACAAAATAGGATGAAACAACAAGCAGATCAACATCATAGTGAAAGACATTTTGAAATTGGTGACTGGGTTTTTGTACGTTTCCAACCTTACAAATATATGTCCCTAAAGCAATAGAAAAGGACAAAAAACTTGTTCCTAAATATTATGGCCCTTATCGGGTTCTCTGAGAAAATTGGCGGTGTTTCTTATAAACTACGTTGCCTCCATCTTCACACATACACCTAGTGGTCCATGTTTCATGCCCGAAGAAGGTTATTGGAAAGAAATTTTAAGCCCGTAAAAGTTACAGAACTTGATGAGGAAGGAAGAATCATTTTAGAGCGAAAGAAGATTCTACAAACACGCACTAAGAGGTGAGAACCAAAGACATTAAGGAATATTTGATCAAGTGGAAGAATCGAGCATAGAAGACACAACTTGGGAGGATGAAGGTTTTCTGCAGCAACATCTAGGATTATTCAACATTGAAGACAATGTTGGTTTGAAGGGGAAGGGCATGCTATTCCCTTAACCTATTGCTTGTATTAGGATATGAGTAGCTGACTTGTGGCTTACCATATCATTTTATTATATCATTTATACTTTCTCATGCTTAATAGGTTGGCCTTGGTGATGGCCATAGCATATGAATAGTATATATAGGGGATTTTAGGTAGTATTTCATTATCATTTGAGCATTTGAGTCTTATTATATGATTTGGAGGTTGCCCCCTCAAAGTGGTGAAGCTATTCTAATTGCATATTGAGATCATTATTCTGAAATATTGTGCTATTTGGTGTTCTATTGTTGCTCATAAACTAAATTATACAAGTAATTTCATTACACCTTGAACTCATACTAATAGTTTAGATATCATCATAGCATCCCTAAAAACATAGTTCTAATGTTCAATATACCATCACCAATGAATGACCATGCCCTGAGACCACCTTTTGATCACTCATAGGCCTATAGAGTTCACCATTTGTACTGCAAGCATCTATCATTGTAACACATCGTGATTCCTCAATAAGAGTAAATTCCCCGAAGATGACTTGAACTAGTTTGTATTTACATTTCCAAGGAAGAAACACATAATGTTCAAGTACACTTGTAAACCCAACATCGGTCACCAAGTTTTTCATAGCCTCCTCTAATGCACATTTCTTTTCGAGAGATACTCTTTTACATTTATTCAAAGCTCTTATCAAATAATAACTACAAATTAAGACCAAGAAGTTACTTTTGACACCTGTAGCATTCTTTAATATTGTGTTGATATTATTGGTATGTACCACTTAATCATGTCTTTTAGATCATACCTAACTCACTACAAAGATTGTAGAGAGCTTGTTGTCATGTAACAACTTCAATACACTTTTCTCTATCATGGGCAATGAGATGCCTAAATTTCATGATCCATGTCCCTCAATGACTTCATAATTCAACCTCCCCCTTGAATCACCATCTTGAATTCTTTCACCTAGATACAGACTTGTAGCAAATCCCTTATACCTATGTACTTTGCTAAGTTAGACTTAACCTAACTATTTCAAGCACAAAAATACCAAAAGATACAAACTTGGATTTGCACTAAAAAGATGAGAACTCGACAATATATACATAGATGTTAGGATTCTTGTTCTCACAATAATAGTAATGAAACATTGATACATACATGATTATTAAATATCTTCACTATCCTAATTAGCATTCTCGAGATCAAATATAGTGCATTAGTCAATCGAGATGACGTATGTCTTACTTGGGTCTTAAAATTCTCAACTTGGATTTCTTCATCTAGAACCTTATTCCAGTTATCTAAGATAGCATAAAATCTTCTTTGGATGTATTTTAGGATCCTCATTATTCAAAGACCTTATCTTGCCTTGTTGATATCATGAGCAGTTCAAGCTCTTCTTAAAGCCATCATGAGCTCCTTATAGTCTTGTAATAGTATTGCACTAATCTGGGGATGCTTCTCTTGAAATATAACTTATTGTTCATGCATTTTTTTGAAACACAAGGTAACCATTTCCTTTCATAGATATTGACATTTTCATTTGAGGAAACTCCAGAGCTTGTTTATCCACTCAAGATAATCTTACCATCTGTTAGGAATAGATACTTATCCCCTTGAAGGCACTTATATCACGTATATCTTCATTGTAACTTCAATTTTGACTGAGATTTATTCTTGGTTTGAACTCTTACATCATGTAATACTTTTTCCATTCACATTCAAAAAAAGTATTCTTTCATGAGAAAACACATCCTTGACACTTTGTCTTAGTCTTTCAAGCTTCTGGCGTCATATGCACTTGTAGTATGCTCTTAAGATCACTTTGATGTATGGGTTCTGCTTAAGACATAGGAAAATTTCTTTTGTTCCCTAATCAACTTGAATAACTCATTTTAGTGATCCAAAACTTCACCGACTTGGTACATCATGACTTATATCTCACAAGATCATAATTAGGGTTTTGAACGTCTTCAATAGCGTGATCATGACATATGACACTTTGATAATATTGTTCAAGATAGGGAATCAACTTGACATCACTTATCTTGAGTAACAAAACCCTTTGAATAATTCGATCATACTTCATGACAACCACATTGAAATTTCATGAGAACAATAGACTCAGACTATATAACCACCATGAATAAGAATCGCAAACTTTCAAAAGTGGATATGAATGACAAACTCATACAAACTAAGATAACTTCTTCAAAATTATGACTTAGGGGACACAAGTAAACTCATTCAAGACAAAAATTATCAACTCAATGGGACTCATTCATGATATTGACAACACATAGATTCAGAAAACTAACTCGAGCACATTACATACTTAAGATGACTCATTATATAATTTCCTTCTTTTAATGACAACAACCCTCAAGACACACTTATGAATTGGCCCACAAACCTGAGAGAATATAGATAAATTCATAATACTCATACCTTTAATAACACTTTCAAGGAGTTATATATCTAGAGACCACTACTCCAACATGATGTCATGACACATACATGACACTATCATACTCCACTTGATACACTAGGACTGAGACCTAGACTAATACAACTTAAACAATCATTTACAAATAGTAAGAAAATGTTATATGACTTGAAGAGACATACCTCAACACCATGGATAAGACACATACTTAACTAAGACAACTCCTCATCACTCCAAATATTCATTTGCACCTATACACCTCTAATAATCCTAGTATAGGCATATGTCACCATGGAGGAGCTTGATGAGAGACCTAAGAATGTCTCAAACCCTCTTCTTGCACCTTGACTGATTCCTCCTTTTCTAATTCAAATTTTGTCACAAAGTATATCCCTCCTTTTTCTCAGTCACATTCTTGGAATCCTCTTTAGCACTTTGACTAGTCTCATCCTTCTTTTTGTATGCTTGAGCTTGTGGCTTAGGTCTTTGAGACTCTTTCTTCAACTGACCTACATTACAAAACCTTGCAATGTGCCCTATCTTGTGGCACCTAAAGCATTCCACTTGTCTCCCTTTGTACTCAAAATCCCTATGTCCATATCCATTGCAAGCATAACAATACCCATTGAATTTTTTTACATACCTTCTTGTGTTTGATGGCCCATTTTTACAATATTTTGCAAGATGTCCCTTTTCATGACAATGATAGCATTCAGCTCCATACCTTTGACCTATCTTTTGCTCCTTCTTTTCTTGACATTCCTCTTCCTTATTTCCTTCATAATGTTCCTTTCCTTTTCCATCATCCTTATTTTCAACCTTAGGACTAAAAACTAGCCCTATGTCCATAAGCACCACATTTATAACAATTACCATGAAAAAACCATACCTATATGCATTTGGTTGCCCTACGGATGATCTTCTAGGAGTTGGAAGCCTTGATCACTCTTCCTTGCTTGGTTTCTTGCTTTCATTTGATCCTTGACTTGACTCTTCTTCATTTTTTTATTTGAATGAGCCCTTATTGAATCCTAGGCATGTCCTATCACCATATGCCTTTTGTTTTTCTAACATCTTACTCATACTTTCTGAACTTCCTTGAAAATATAGTATTTTTCTTTTCATAGTGCCTAGATATTTCTTTAAATCCTCTATTTCTTTCCTCTTGATCTTCAGCTCAGCTTGTGTCTCCTCAAGTTGATTTATTAAAACCTTGACTATTTCTACTTTCTCATCCTCATGTTTGATACATTCATATATCTTGATCTTCAACTCATCTTGGGCCTCCTAAAATTGAGTCTTTAATACTTTGACAATCTCATCATGAGATCTAGACATCTTGTAGATATGATCACCATGCTCAGCTACCCATTGCATTGTCCTTCCAGTATTATACTAAATTGTTTCCAATGATGGAGGTTTTGGTTGATTCATCTTATCACCAAAGATCTCCCTCTAGCTTGTTAGGCTACTCCCAAGGATCTGCTCTGATACCAATTTTTGTAGGTGACAAGGACTGAGAGGGGGATTGAATCAGTCCCTAGTAAAACTTACTCAATTTTGTTTCAAACCCTAGCCACACAAACTCATGTAGAACACATCAAAGCATTTAAATTTTTACAATGAAGTAAAATCAATGCAAGGAATACAATATAATCTCAAAGACACATATATTGATAATAAAATCAGATCCACACACTTATATAGATATTCAAATCAAATCACAAAGAGTAATGTCTTCAACAATGATCCATAAGATACAATGAAGTTCTCTCAAGATAATCAACAATGTCTCATAAATAATATGAAGATGTGAAACTATGAGAATGTCTTAAAATTCAATATCAAATCTGAAAACACCTTAGAAACCTGCAAATTACATCAATATGCTATGAAGATAGCATCCAAATATGCCCTCCTTCTCCAACTCGCTCTCAAAGAAATAACACAAAAATTTTCCTAGCTCAAATTCTTCTCATTAAAAATCAACCATATGATGTCCTAGAATGGAATTCCATGGGTTTTGGGCTAGGTCCAAAGGATTTTTCTTTTCAGCAAAAGGGTTCTTCAAAAGAATATAAAAGGGGTTTCAAAAACTAGTACCATTGTACCCAAAACTCTATTTTATAGCATTTCCTTGATTCAAATTCAAAGGAGGTCAGTTTCCCTCCACTTTCACAACCATACCAGCCAAAATACATCCCATAAGAATCACTATAACATTCACAATTGACCCATATAGGCCGGCCTAGCAAAAACACTTCATCCATGCACCAAAAATCCCAAAAACCCTTGCATTGGGATGAAAAAAATCTCCTAATCCAAAAAACTATTTTGTTAAAGCTTTAAAAATAATCACACATGTTTAAAATAACATTTAAACATCATATATGGTCACAAGTTATTTCATCCAATCAAATTATTTCATTTACTAGGCCTGATGCTTTTGTATTTCTAAAAAATATTGTTTCCTTCACTCTTCACAAGACTGGAAACTTCATAAGGCCACAAAATCCCTTCAACATGATATAACCATTCCATGTAACCCCTTGATGGAAATTCCAGATCCTTTATAACACTTCTAATCAAGTTAGAAGCCTTGAAACAATCTCCTGCTCAAACCACAACCACATTTGTCTTGACATTTCAACCTTCCAAACAAGTTGTTTCCAAAGGTTAACTCATAAAATAATTTTTACATATATTCAAGACCTACAAATTGATTAATTGGATGCCAAATTAATCCCTCTTCACATTTTAGGTGATATCGAGCATCACCCAATCCATCTCATGTTTCAAACAACTCCAAACTTACACCAAAACAGATCCTGTCCTATACCGCCAAGAATATTCTTGTCCAAATAATGACCTTGAAACCTAATAAAATGACCTCATCATGAGGAAACAATCATATAACTTGAAATATCTCTGAATCCTATTTCCAACACAACTTTAATCACCTTCAAACTCCACATGTATCTCAAGTTGTGGTCATTAATTGAAGACTACTATTTGAGATCCCAAAACTGCCCTTTGACCAGTCAACCTGAATGGACCTCAAAAGACCATGTACATGCATGAAAATTTCCTAAAACCTATAGTGCCCACTTCCGTTTGACACCTTTTGATACGTATATTGATACGGTTAATTTCATTATGGACATTATTATGTTTTGATTTAGTATGATGTTAGACATTTGATCATGGATCATAGTTGATCTTAATTTGGTTATGATACATGATGATTATTAGAGACACTCATAGGTGGATGATGATATAATATTTGACATGTATGTTTTATGGATGTTGTTCGGACATGTGATTTTGGATATTATGAGTAGATATAGAAAATGGATATTATGTGATGATGATATAGTTGTTGATATAAATTGTATGTGATAATGTTAAATTACCTTGATGTTGTTGTGATTCACATATCTAGATGATTTTGAGATTATAATTACATTAATTTTGGATGTTTTGATATGGCCACGAGGCCGAAGGAGGTATTTTTGTTTTTCATGTTAAAAATCACAACAAACATTGGGGGATTGGAGACCAACCACAATGGAATTCTAGGTGAATTCAACAAGGTCACCATGGCAACGTGTTTTATTGTGTTATGTTTGTTATTGATAGGGGTTCCCATGGGGGGATCACCTTTATATGTGACCATGGGTTTTTTGTAATTATTAATGTGGTAAATTTTTATTTATTGTTTGTGAGTATTTTATTAGTGTTGTGTTCCTTTTCCATTATTTAATTATTGTGGTAGATTTATGTGAGAAAACATATAGTTAAAAATTTAAATAAATTAAATTGGGATATGGGAAAGTAATTATAGAATTTGTTGTCCTTGTAATAAATATATGTAAGAGATGTGTAAGTTTGTGTAAGAGTTGTGTAAGTCAGATTTTGGAGTATGAAACACTCCACCTCCTTGGAAATTCGAATTTGTCCTTGGGAGCTGTTTTGGAGGCTTGTGGGACAAGTAAAACTTGTCCCATACCTCTAAATTTAATTTACCAACCATACTTATGGTTGGAGGGGTGATTTTAGACTTTTTTTAATGCATTTTATAATCATGTTGCAAATTTTGATTTCACTCTCTTACATTTTATTTATTTTGTAGTTCTTTGGGGTGTGGGCTTTTGGAGTGTGCAAATAAATTGTCATATTTTCACCCACCTCTTTATTGTGCTTGGGAGAATGAAATTTTGTCTTTTGTGTTTGGAGTTGAGGATGTGTGATGTGACATCCTACATGGATCCACATCATCCTCTTCTCTTCCATCTTCTATATAATTCAAACTCTTTGCTTGTTTTGGGGTTGTTGAATCATTTTGCAACTTCTTTGGGGCGCATTTTCTTGTGTTGGAGCTCTTGCTTTTAGAAGGAGCTTGGAGAAAGCTTTGCATGCTTGGGAGATTGTTGTTTTAGGACTGTGTTTTGGGCATTGAAGCTTATTGTTTGGAAACAAAAGCTACCATGGAAAGGTAGGAGTTTAGCTCTTCTTTTGTGATTGTTATTTCTTTTGTGTATGAATGAATGGTGCATGTTTTGATTTATTTGTTGGCTGGTTGGGTAGACTATCATAGGAATGGTGTAGGAGAAGGCTATGGGGAATCCATGTGGGAGGCATAAGGGAATGCCATTGGCATCAGAATTTTGTGGATGGAGTTTAGGTTTGGGATCCACCATGCAAAAGAAATAGCTTGCATTTATTACTTTTTGGGGGCATAAGGATATGTGTGGTGAAATTTATTGGCGGTTTGTTCTGGTGGATGCCTAATTCCCATTGGGAGGCATAATTAGCTTGCCCCATAGTCCTTGCTCCTTTGGATTACTTGATCAAGCCTGAGTTTTGTTTTGATTGTTTTCAAATGCAGGTGTAAACTGTTGTTTTTGTGTGGGTGTATTTTATATTAATTATGCATGTTGAAAGAATGTTGTGTGTTATGGAAGCCGAGTTGTTGGCATGGGTTGAATCACACATGTTATTGTATTTTAGTTGGGGCTCGGGGCCAATGATGAAGGAAGGAAGGATTCTCCTTTCATTGGATGTCTTGGTTGGGTGGAGAGCATTGTCTTTCCCCCAATTTTGTTGTGATCAAATTTGAAGAAAAAAGGAAACTGACATGTTGTTGTTTTGGAGCAAAGTAAAAGGCAGTTTGACAGTCCCTTGTGAAACAAATTCACTTGTAATCCTTTCCCACTTGATGTGGATGAAATTGTAATATTTATATTTGTGAAGAAAGGATGTTGTAATTGGTTGTGAAAGTTGTACATTTGAATGTGGAGGATAATTATATTTTGTTCTGTTTATTGGAAAGAAATAGAAATGTGTTATTGCATTCAAACATGGAAAGATGTAAAGTTTTATAATTGAAGTCAATAAAGAATTGAAATACCTTCTCTCATTTGCATCGTTGGTTTGAATTCAATGTTTCATTGTATGGCAAAAGAGTTAATTAAATCTCTGTTTGAAAGAAAGAAATGTATGTGAGGAAAATACAGTAAATTGCCTCTTTGGAAATATATAAAATTGAAATCAGAGTTGCATTTTGGGTTTAGAATAGTTTGATTTAAGTCATTTAAATGTATTAGATTAGATTAGAAATGAAATGCCACACTTAAACGATGAAATTGATATTCAGAATTTTCTAAAAATGGACATCTGTTATAAAATTTAAAAGCGGCAATTAGATTTAATTAAAATGTGCGATTCGGGCCTACACACAATAATCAACTTGGAAACATTAAAATTTGGCATGTTGTATTATCAATGAACTCAAATTGACAAAGAACACTTAAGAAAACAATTTAACCATTGCAAAATCGAACCCAATCCCTTTCATAGCCGTTTTCTGTCAATTGTTGGACAAAATTCAAATTGGAATAAATTGAGAAAATCTACCTTCCTAAAACATTCTAAATCCTTCCTAGAATAATCCTCCATGTTTTTTCAACATGTTGAGTGAAGGAGGTGATTAAATTGAATCAAATTTATAAGTTGGAAATTACCAGTTTGCTATTTAAAATCTTATAGATCGTTTTTGTAAAATTGACCCCTTAAAATTTATGGTTCTCGTGTAAAGAGGGCATCGAGATATTTCCATAAAGTCCTCATTTTCCAAAACTGAGCTTTCTAGCAAAATTTATGGCCCTCTGAAGTTTTCTGCCTTGGCAGAAAATTTGGGAAAATTTTACAGCGCATGCGGCCCGCGGCTCAAAAATTTCTGTTGAAAATATCCTTAGAAAAAAATTGAAAAATTCTTAGGGAAAACTTTATCCTTTTCCTCCGCTAGCCATGCAACCAATCGAGGCTTCCACGTTTCCTCATGGGGCAGCGGCGGAGGTGCAAAGCATCATTTTTTGCCCTTGGGCCTTTTTAAAATTTTGGGAAAATTTCACCTTTTTCCCCGCCATCCCATGACCAACCGAGAGGCTACCACATGGCAGCATGGGGTGACGGCGAGGATGGGGAGACCCTCCCAACTCTTCTTTTAAAAAAAAAAAAAAAGTTTCTTTGGGAAAATTTTAATTGATTTTCCCGCTGCCCCCGCGCTCCCGCCTCGCCTCGGTGCAATCCCTCGCGGGACGCGCGAACCCGTGCGCCTAACTTTTCCCTTATCTCCCCCTTTGGTGAAATTCACCAATTATCTCTACCACCACGCTTGTCCCTCTCCATTCTCCCTGCGTTGAATTGTGGAGCGCAATGTGTTCTTGGCGGAGCAACGGGCACGTGGACGCCAAGTGGCTCTTTCTTTCCCTTTGGCAAAATTTCCTTTTAACCTCCACCGCCCCGCCCTTCCCTCGTTTCTCATGGTGATGGCTCAGAGCCCGACACATGTCCCTGGTGGCATAGGGGAGGTGTGGGTGCAAATTGACATTTTCTATGGTGCAAGGAAAAATTTCAAACACCACCCCACGACCCGCCAACCCGAAAATTTCTTTTCACCCCTACTCGACACGTGTCCCCTTGGGGAAAAATTTGACCCCTAAAGTCCACCGCCCATATTTGGAGTTCTACAAGGAGTTAGGAGGACTTCTTTATATCATTGGAAAGGTGAGAAAATTTCCTATCCAATGGAAATGATTTAGGGAAATTTTGAATGTGTTAAGTGTGAGAAAAATCAATTTGAAACTCTGAGCCTGTTAGAGAGTGGGTATGGTGATATTTTACCCCCTGAACCTAACTGAAACTTCTAACCCTAAAATTTGGACCATGTGACCTCTAAAAATTGTTATAAAGGAAAATTATGTTCTAGTAATTTTAGACTTGTTCCAAAACCTAATAGTGTCAATTGTTGTCTTGCAACCTGGTTGTGGACACTTCTAATAAAAAAATTATTCCATAATTTTCTAACTAACCCTAGGTTGTTTCTTGGGTCTCAAGTGGGTTGTTTTAACCGGGCATTACAAAATCTTCATGAACATCAATAAAAATTCACATACATAACACAATATCAATTTATCCATTACCTTCTTTGGATAACTTTTCCTAAAACTGAAATTCTTCATAAAATTCCATTTTTAGGTGGGGCCCACATACTTTCACAAGATCTATCCTACATTTATGGAAATCTTGAAGATTCCTCTACAAAATCCAATAATTATTTTTTTATAAACAATCAAAACTATCTTAGTATACCTCTTCTTTTGTAAACTGGTCCTAGCTAGGGTTTTAAAGCACTTTGTCTTCTTAACCTTCGTTCATAAAAATATGAATGTAAAACCTCCTAATTATTATTTTTAAACCTTATAAACTAACCATAGAAACATCCCTAAAAGCCACAAGGTCCCAAGAAAATCACAAAACTCACAATTAGCATCGAAATACCAACTCGAGCTAGAATTTCACTAGATTTTGACCATGTCTCACATAATCAGTCATATCTTGAAAAATACACATCATGGAAACTGATATTTTTCTCAAAGCATCATGAATCATCCTTCTAACATATCTAATCATAAGAATCTCAAAAGCATTACTCAATTATTTTTCGCAAACCAGATTTAATTACAGAAAACAAGATAGTGCTTGCATAATTTTATTAATATGAAATCAAGCATTACAAAATAAATGAGAGAGCTGCAATGTTTATAGATATTGGAAAAATCTATCTCATCCAAAATATATGGACACAAATAACCTAATCTAAGAACATATGCGAAATAACATATTGCCCCTAACTACCCCTATTGCCCCTCATGGAAATCATCCAGGGAAAAAAATATGAAAGATAGAACATGATCCCACAAACATTGGGATGAGAACATTATCACTTAGTTAACTAACAACTAAGGATAACTAATATCTATTGACATAAGTTTAAAGTATTTTAATTAAATAATTTTACTTATTACATTTATTCAAATATCAACTAATGATTAATTAATCTAATTTGTATTCCTAACATCAATCTCTCTAGTCACTAAGACTTACCTATGTTTACATGTTTGATCCTCACGGTGGAAGTTAGGGTCAAATGAAATAATGTAAGAATTGATCATAAAACCTCTGCAAATGACCCAAACATACCTGATACACCATGATATACCTAAATGCAAACTTCCATGAGCTCATATAGGTACATGACACAATATCATACCTCCAAGTTGTCATACCTACTTCTAATGAGCACCTGTAATAAAGTGAACCACCTGTACATGTACCATGCAACTATTGTGAGTGCCCAAGCACCCTCAAAACCTGTTATGCATCATGTCAACATGCTTCCCAAGCATCCAAGAAACTCATACCATCATGCAACATCACCTAAGCACTTGAATAGGCTTGCAAGAGCAAGCAATCTGCACTTAATCACACGGTGTCGACATAAACATATCTAAAACATTATGTCAACATCATGTATATCACCATGTGACCCCGATCCAACATCTGATTTTTCATTAATGTGGTTTTACATCAATGAAAACACATAATAGTACCACATGCCAACAATAAGTAGGAACCTCAAAATCTCAAGAGATAATATAAACCAGTTCTTTATACACAACCTTATCCATTGGGAAAAAGAGTCACCATTCAACTCACACAAGAAAGGAACAAAACAAACACATGACAGAAAGGGAAACACACAAAGTGGAAGGGAAACACACCACACAATAAGGAAAAACAAAACATACCTAAATCACCTATGGTACATGCGGGGGACAACCCGCTTTCTATGTAGTGCTTCTTCTTGGAATGTGTTACCCAGGACATGGGAAACTTCAAATGATGATGTTTTACAAAACCATTCATTAGTTCGATGAAATAAGAACCCCTCCTCAATTATTTTGGAATTGCTAGTGTTATGAACTCCTCTTCTTTGTTTATCCATGCTGATAATTTTTATATTTCATCCCATGATTGTCATATATGTGGTACTCAATTATATCAACCTCATCACATTTATCATTAGTCTCAATACTTATATAGATGCATGATTTACTCAACATATAAATGCATGATTCAATCATCAATACTTCACCAGAGCTTGAGAAATCTATTTCTAGATGGGATGTTGTTTGTGTAGTCTCATTTAACTCTAACTCCTCTTTTAACCCCCAAGTGCACCGGCCTATCACCCAAGTGTTGGGCACTCACCTGAGGCACGTGCAGGCGTTGAGCCCCTCCTTTATGTGAGCCTTGTGATAATGTTCTACCATTAATGGAGGAAAGGTTTGCAGAACAATAACACATACATTTAATCTAATACAGAAGTAGAAGGGCTAGTTATAAACATGAATGCACCATGAGACAACCATAAGCATTGTAATAACAAATAAGAAACAAATCTAAACCATGAATCCCATGAAAACACACTAGGGTTTGATCCATAAGCACAAATATTCATAACAGAGCTTCATATATTGATCACAATCATTTATAGTAGCCAAATTACAAAAAAGGGTCATCATAGACCATATACATCATGGAATATCATTCCATCCCTACACAACTACTCTGAATAGAGATCCTAGCTATGTTTTCCCATTACAACCCTTGTTTCAGACCCAGGCACATACATATATGCTTAACAACATCCTTTCCAACATTCTTGTAGCACTTCTTTACCTCTTCAACCTCTCTTATTTCGGACCCAAGCACTCCTTTAAATAGAATCTAGATTCACCACCATAGTTTCACCCATGAGAAGATCGCATGCCAAGTGGAAGTGTGGTCCTCCATGATCGAGTGTTTATGCTAGCTTGCAAAGGCCTCCACTAACTGTAATGATCCTCTTGAGAATATTCCCTACATGGAATATTATTTTCTTGACCTCCAAGGCTCCAGGATGGCACCTTATCCATTCATCATGCCTACTTGGGCCTTCATGCATTTTTCTTGTGATGCCACCTTGGAAATGAAGCTAAGTCCCCAAACCCTTTCCTGCTTCTGTGCACCAACCTTTTCTCATGCGTGCCTTTCCTTGAGTAATTTTCTACCTTACTTTCTTTTTGCGCATGTGCACTCTTCTTCTACTTTGTCACTTAGTCAATTTTAGGGTCTAACATCACCCCACACTAAACTTGTTGTCTATCCTTGGAAACAACCTGATCTTCTGCAGAGAACAAAGAATAAGAGGAAATAATAACATGCTTCCGGCTTGTGCCAAAGAATGGAAGAATTTCATCACTACCGAAAGAGAATTGGGAAGTCCTTATTCAATCCTACGTCTATCTTACTCTAGGCATCTACCTCATTCTGCGCTTACTAAAATAGATCCCTTATCAATGCACCGATTTCATCAAATGACAACTCCTCGCCCTTAGCCTTCAATGTATCAATAATGTTTTCCATCTTCTTGTTAAGGTCATGTAGCACGTCCATCCCGAAAGTGACCTAGGGATACAATTATTTCACTTTATTTTTAATCAATAACCTTAGGCCTTCAATTGCTTTAGACTTCTTCTCAACCTCTGCAATTATCTTGTCTTGTTCTTCCTGTTACCCTTGTTCTTATCCCTGAAACTCTTTCAGGTCTACCTCATGGGTAACAACCAATATACCTACCACCATGTCCCTATCTCCACAATTGTCATAAATAACTTTGGCCATGTGTGTCATGGTTTTTATTGAGGTGAAGAGCTTGGAGTATCGAGTTATAGTTTCCTCAATCTTGGAATTATCCTCGCCTTTTTTTGCACCAACACTTCCTCTGTTATCTCTAATGTAAGCAAAGTGGCTTCTCCATCCGTTGTGAGCAAGCATGGCACATCCTCCAAGAAGATAAAATCAGACTCACATTTCTATTCGTAAGGGGCCAAATCTAGGTGCGCCCGTATGATGGAGTCTTAGATAGTCTCTACATTTTTGTAAGCTTCACGCACTTTCTCCTTTTCTTACCTCAACTTAGTATTCATTTGCGTAATTAATGACTCCTTTCCTTTTATCTCCATGTCTCTCTTGATTATCTCCTTATTCTTTTCTTTCAACTCTTCCTCTAAGATTCTGATTATATTATTCCTTCCAAATAACTATGCCTCTACTTCAACTGACACCTTGTTGATCACGTTACATACATGTTCATTAGTTAACCACTGAGTATCCACAACATGATTCACCTAAGCGGGGTTCTCTGCTTCTATTATTTATTTCGTGGAAACTTCAAATCAGTATCATCAACATGAGACTCGAAAGACCATGACAACATCTTCCCAGTGGGCGTGTATGAGCTACCATTTTCAAATGATGATCGGAAAAAGAGTTGATATGTGGGTATTTTGCTTTGGAAGCACAAGAAAAGGACTTTTCGTGGTCATTGACATAAGCCATTATGGGTCCTTGCGCCACATGCCGTGCCATTGCCCCCGGTTCTGCGCTTACTATCGGAAGCCCACTTCTGCTAAGATGGGATCTCCACCCATGCTCCCATACTCCTTCCATGCTTCCTTTGTTTCCTTTAATATCTCCTCAGCGTTGTGCTCCACTTCTTGCTCCACCAAGTTATGAATGATGCCTGCCACTTCCCTTTCCACCGTATCCTCCAATTTTCCTCCGGCCAAGGGGGTCTTACGTGCATTTGTCCCTACTTCTTCCTCACTACCTCCCATACTGTGAGTGTCTTCTTCATAGCCATTTTTCTCTTCATCGACTCATGTATATCATAAAGAGGGGGACTCTTACCTTCTTCACACTCTTCATTGTCCTCAGATTTGTCATTCTTCATGTTTTCTGTCTCCTTGGAGCCTAAAATTCATTACACCTTATGCTTATTCTTCACTAGTGACTCCTCTAACATAGGGGACTCTTCTTTTTTGGGTATCTTATCATTAATATGGGATTTATTTATCCTTGTGTAGGTACTTGGACTAGCGCCTAATTCTGTACTACTTTGGTCTAAACTATATGTGCGTTCGGTTCCTTTTTGTTGTAGTATCTTCCCTTTCTCTCTTCATTCCTTTCTTCAAGGCAGGGTCCTTTGGGATGGATACATCATCCTTGACGATACGACCTTTTCTAACTTAAGCCTAAAGTGTATACACCCTTGTCCTTGTCTTTCTTGCAATAGGAATTTTCATAGACTTTACCATATGTACGTCATGGGAGACATACTTCTCCACATACGTGCGCTTCTTAGGTATACAAATGTTCTACGTAGCACGTGGTACTCCTTTTCTACCTCACTTAGATCAAATATAATAGTTTTAGCCTCCTTGAACTGTTGATGGAACTCTTAAAATATTGAGTTGTGAAGGCAAACAGAAATTTACACCATGGAATTTTTGAGCCATCTTTCAAAGTAAATCTACCTATGCATAAGTGTTGATATATCGCGAACTCAACTTCGCCATGCACTAAGGCTGGTAGCTACTCAGGGATTCTCCACTCCACCCCAAATGCATCACACATTCTTTTGTACCACTTCTCTGGCATGCCTTATGTGCAGTAGTAATTGTGTCACAAGTATATGCTTCAAACCTCTTCACGAGGGAAGGGTCCTCATTAAGGTACTCCCAAACATATCTATTTGGCCCATCGGGCACTCCAATATCTGAAAACATAATGGTGAGGAGGATGTTACCATACATGATCTTGTCCCCATCACACCTTGCATCTATGATATCCTCTGCAATGAAGGTTGAGAGGTTTTAGATTGTTCCCTCTAAAATATTCCTGCAAATATTCAACCACCTCTTATCCACTTGCATCCAATGCTCTTGTCCATTCACCTTGGTTAGAAAGTGTGCGGCCATCCTCATAACTAGGTTGGTGATCTTGCTAATATAAAATTAGCGTGAACCCTTCTTATACTCATACTCTATGGCCATTTCCTTGACTGCATCCTTGTCACCCAAGTCATCATCCAGATGACTCTCCCATGCATATAATTCCAGTGTACTTAGAAATCAGTTGGGTAGTCAGGCGCATTCTCCTTCCTACGAATTAGAAATAATCCTCATGCACGTGTGACATCAACCATTGGTAAAACCTATCGGGTTTACCAAAATATGGCAACTCATAAAGTTGCAAGAGTCTAGCCTTCTCCAATGTGGTTTTTACTGAGTCGTCAAAAATAGGTTTATCATCTTGTGTCCTCTCTCCACTCGTGCGAACCGAATCCAACTCCATTTCCTTCTCCACGTTTCTCATCCTATGGTTGTAATAATTTATAGCCATCTTCCTCATGTGAGACGCCTAATCCATTCCTAATAGAATGACATCGAGGTACTGCATCTCTATGTACCATTCTTCATTAAAACTTGTAGACACAACTGGTTTTCCTTTTCCCTTTCCTTTTCCCTTCTTTGGTGAAGTGTTTTCCGCTTCCTTGATGCCATGTCCTCTATCGTATTTAAAAATACCTCTTTGTGTCTTGTATTATAAAAACTCAATCCCTTGGCTCCACTTCTCTATAAAATATCCTCAAAAACTCGTGCCCTAGTTCTGTAAACCCTAACATGGAACACCCTTTTTCCACAAGGCAACATAATCACTCACAAGAATCCAATAGAAAATCTCCTCTGTGTATGCTCATGTACTCCGATCTCGAACTCATTCACAAATATGTCGATTTCTCTTCTTTGCACACCACTTTTCACAATTTATTCGTAAGAACACCTTAGATCCCAAGAGCTCTTCAACAACAACCGCAAGGTAAAATAAAATAGCTTGCCCGACCTTCTATTTATAGTTTCCATCTTTCTCTCGCATTAAACTTCGTGTCACCTATAACTGTACCTCTGCATTAAAGTCATATTTTTCCAACGCTATCCTATGTGTGTTTGGTCTAGTGCTTTTCCTCCACGCAAAAATGGCACAAAACTCTCTCATGACCTTCTAACACACAAAAAAACTTTATTGACCACATATCCTTACGCGTGCTCACAAGACTATAGGAAGAAATCTTCCTCTACATCTTAATTTCAGTTCTTGACATCGCCGCCTCATGTTGTTATGTGTTTTTTACCCTTGTACATGGTTTTCTCAAAGCCTTTTAACACCATTTTTATACCATGAACATTTCTACTATGCACTTTTCTCCATCCTATGCGCTTCTCCTTAGGGCCGCAATCATTTTCAACACTCGCTTCTTACTAGAATTTTCATAGAGAATCTCCTTTAACACTTTCCACCCCACACTTAAAAAGATGTGTGGTCCTCTGCGCATAAAAACCCTTTCAAAAAGTAAATGGATACTGATGTGCAAACGCGCCCACAAAAAAATGAAAAGAAAAAGCAAAAAAACGACGAAAGGAAACACAAGAAAGGGAAATTGCATTAAGGGAAACATTAGCTAACTAGAAATACTGCCTTATTTAAAGACACATTGAAGATTTATTTATAGTAGGTCTTCCACCTACTCCCATTAAAATGACCAAGAAACATTGTTCCATCCAATTCTTGTAACTTGCAAGCACCTGAATCAAGTATATGAGATATCACATATGGACCCAACCAATGTACTTTAAGCTTTCCTAGGTGGCACAAAAACATGTAATCATACAACAAGACTATCTTCCCAACCTCAAACTTCTTGTTCTTGATATGCCTATCATGCCACACCTTCTTCCTAGCCTTTTCTATTTTTCGACTCCATCATGCTATGGCACATTTCTTGTCAGATTACATCAACTTGTCAATACGTTCCTCCTTAACCTTTACAAGTGAATTTGGGTTCATTTTGTAGGGTTGTTTCTAATCGATGCGTACCTTATTTCAACTTGATCTGTATTTCACCCAACGAAGGATGAACCCCTTTTAACTCATGGTACCCTCGTGGGAAAAAATATTAGAAATCACGCAATAGTTCAACCACTTTTGAAACCTCCTGGCATGTCCAAAGTAGTCTCCAATAACAGCTTCCATGGGCTCTACTTCATTACCAATGCTAACCTTCTTCATTTTCAAGGGTTCATGGTAGGCACATGCTTTCTCATCTGCCTTATCTAGGATCTTGCGTGTTCCTTCTGAATGATCAACATGTAATTTTCCATCTCCTTTCCATCCACCAGGTACACCAACTTACCCTTTTTTTTCTCCATGCAGCGCACTTAATTTATACTTCTTTTTCCTCTTCTTCTTCAAAGACAAAGTGCACCCCAACTCAGTTCTCCTATAAACTCCAAAATCTAGTCCTCAACCATTGCACAATCTCCCAAGGTAAGGCATTTGACTACCCACAGTGCCTCATTCACCGATTACTTAGGGGATTGGTACTCAAAGGTCTAGATGATATCCGTCATCATCTCCTACCAATTCCCCGTCTAACGACATAACTCCGAATGGATGTACCAGGCACACGCACAACCCTGCAAGGTGGAATAAAAATTATGCACCCATAGGGAAGGGGGTAAAGCTTCTACACCTCCCATCCAAGTCTTCTCACACTCACGAACATGGCATGAGGTGGGTCCCTTTCCATCATAGTCACAAATATGAGATGGTGCATTGCTTTGGAGAAACCTACAGAGGGTGATTCTCATCTCATGACATTCTAAAATATTTTCTCGATGGATTTCCCACCATCGTGTCACTGTTCTGCGCAAAGTATAGGTAAGCATATTCCTTCTCTCCACTTGACACCAATGGATCTCCATTTCAAGTAGAAAAACATCAGGGTTTCCCTCCCCACTGTACAATGGCAACTACCTTCCTCCCAAGTGCCTAATTGAGCATGTTTTAACAACTCTTGTCCCAGTATCCTTTAGATGCCTTCCAACCAACTCATATGTCCTATGCGCCTAATTATCACAAGCAACGCTAGTTTTATCATTCATAGGATCGAGAAAATCCTCTTGAATGACCCATTCCTTTGATGGTTGAACAAACTCCGAGTCTCTAATGATGCACACATATATCTTGTTTAAATCTTCTTCACCTAATGGTTCCACATAAGGCACGGACTGTCCATCAGTTAGTGGAATGATCACGCACTCCTCATTGTTCTCAAAACTAATGTAGCTAATCAAACAAAGCTCAAGCATTTTTGTATAGCACCACGGGTGCCCAAGTAACATTGGAAAACTATCAACCTCAGCAAGCTCTAGAACCTCAAAATCTCCAGTAAAATTTTCCCCTTGAATAGTTATGGATACATTTTTCAACACCCCTAGTGTAGACACCAAATTATGGTCACACTCCCCTTGGTCCCCTTTAATTAATTAATGTAACACATCATGACCGCTTCATCCCATATTAATATTCATCCTCACATTATTAATTAATTTAATTATTTTAATTAAGTTAATTTCATCCTCACACCTCCACCTAATCATTACACCTCACCCTGGACCCATTCCATGGGCATTTAACTCATAATGAACAAGTCATCGCTCTTAGCACTGAGTCATGACTCCCAATGTTGAGTCACTACTTGACCTAACTAACCAAGAATTCTTCCTAAACCTAACTAGAGTTTTTCTAATATCTTCCTACCTTCTCTCACGAGAACTCCACTTTCATAAGAGGACTCAACTTGGAAAACATGCAAAATTTGGGAAGATATGCCTATTTTTGGTAAACCTAGACTTACCCGCCTTAACCAATGTAGTTATCCCTCGACCGACACCGGTCACCTAACCGCCATCGGTTACTTTATATACAATTTTACAACCTTTTACCTAGGTTGGTCATTTTTAGTTTGAGAGAACTATTGCATTCAAGTGTGAATCCAAATCCTCTCAGCATCCAGACGACACAAAATACTCAACCACAGGCCCAAGCAAGCATCTGGTTCTCCTTCCAGAGTATTGGAATACTCATGGGAACACTACAAGAGGATTGTCCCGGCATTGACTCCAGAATCTCTTCACGGATCAACTACCATCCACCTTCACCTACCAAATCTGTAAAGGAAAGTAAGTATTTATGATTTCAATCATATTGTGCTTGCTTAAATTATAGATTCTTTACCTCTTTCATTATACTTTATTTCTTCCTGTATTCCTTTATCTCCATCTCCTCACCAATCTACCAACCCAACCACCTATAGCCTTTTTTTCCTTTTATGATTCCCCCTCTATATCCCTGAGTCTTCTCAGTAATATTACAAACCTAACCACACCCTTCCCACTCTCTGTGCAATCACAGAGAATCCCAAAAACCATTTTTATCAAATTATTGTCAATTGCCCCTACTGACGCCGGTTACCTAACCGCCGTCGGTTTCACCTCTATACCGACATTGGTCACCTGATCGATATCGATCTTTGTTTCATTTCATTCCTTTTGACCAACAAACCTCTCGATCAAACAAAATCAACCCAGACCCCACCCAATCAATCCCGGACATCTTTCGGATCGTCAGAACTGCAAAACCCAAAATAACCTACCAAACCTCTAGATCTAATCATAACCTTGCTGTTAGATTAGATTTGCTTATTGTATTTGCACGAGATACCTAAATCATATAACTACAGTAGGATTTCCTTACTTCATGATATTTGCAATATTAATTTATATTTGAAAGTGGATTGACAACCTTCTAGGAAGCACCTCGCTTCTCGGATCTAGCACTCACTAGGTAGTCCACTAACCTATATTATTAATACTATTTGGTGGTCTTGTTTTTTTCTTATACAAGTCATTCCTCCTAGCCAAAGGGAATCTCACACAATCAGCTTGGATCAAAAATTCATTAACGCGTGCATTCAACCTTTGATGTACATATCATAGGTATTCCTCCTTAACCATTTACCTTCTATCTATTTCATCCTAAAAATAGTAAAACTTATTGGTGAAACATTTTGGCATGCCGGTGGGACCCATTTGGGTTCTTTGCATTGTTCATTCTTAGGGAATCATTGTATGTTTATTTCTTTTTGAAAGAGAGTTCACATTAAATCTTCTCCCTTGGAAACATTCTTTTCTTCCTACTTGTCTTAGTGAAACTTGTAGTTTGGATTAAAAAGAACACTTCTTTTTATTTTGTATTGCATTAGTGAAAGACATACTCTTTCTATTCATTATTGCTCTCATAGAATTTCATTGTGGATTTGGGTTTAAAATATTTACATCTCATTTCTGTATGTTTCATTATAGCTCATTTAAATTGTGGGCAACCTATATGCTAGAATTCATGCCTAGCTGATGGTTGACAAATTGAACCGTAGCTCACATTTTCACACTCTCTATACCAAATCACTAAAAAAACTACACAGTTCTTAAACAACATATTTCCCGAAAGAATTTTTCAACGATCACACAATCAGAGGATTGATAGTGGGCTCCAGCTGGTTTCTCTGTCAGTCATCATCTCAGAGAAGGATCCCACGCCAAAACTTTACGAAACTAACCATAGTTGTCAACTTTTTATAGGGCACATTTGTTAACCAAAAATTATATCCTACTTACAATCAATCCTAAATGGCATAAGCCACAACATAAAATCTACAACTTAGGATTTTGTGTTTGTTAGATTTTTTTCTCTTGTGTTTTGAGGTGTGAGTTATGTTTCTTCATTCTTTCTTATCCTTTTACGCCCCACATCATGACTGGTGTATTCCGGTTTTATTCTAGGTTTATTAGGACTCCTCATAGCCATACTCAGTCTCTGGGTTGGCCCTTTTATTTGATCTAAATCACCAAAACTTCATTTTTCCTTCTCTTCCCAAATTTCACAACAACCGATATTGGTCAACAACCGGCATCAATCGGTTGTATCATCTTACGGCATTGGTTAACTGACTGACATCGGTTTATATGCTTTTTTGTTATTTTTTCTAGAATATTATTCTCCACCTTCATGTTATTTTTGTGGCTATTTCCACCATTTTGTCCCACTTTTGAGTCTCTGATATCATTTTCAGGATCCAAGTTGACCCATTTTCACCTTTCATTGCCAAATATTTTAATCTCTCATTTTTTCATGAGTAGTTGGTAGTGGTCTTATTTGACCGGCGCCGGTTATTCTATATCGGCATCGACTGCCCCAACCGACGTTGGTCTCTGTGTTTTGATTTTCCAATCAGAACAACAATCTAATCAATCATTTTTAGACCATTTTTTCCCATTACTTTTGTATTTTTGCATCATCTACAAAACCTAGAATACATTTTATCGTTAGTCACATGGTTTTGAATCGTAAACAAGCTAATGCTCTCGTGTTTCATGCTAGCCACCAACCGCTCCCACCTAGCCCATCACCCCCTTCAATATCATCACCCATGGACCCCAATCAGGCTCTTTCCATACCCACTAGTGATGAGGAGTTCATGAGACTCCTTGATCACAACCCCGCTGCTCTGTAGTACTATCTCGCTCATTCATCTACCTGATTCATCAGGGAAACTTGTATATGACATGTTTGTGTCCATTCCTCCTACCCTCGCACCCACTTCTACATCAGATCTACTACTAGCTTAACCTTACCCTCTTCCATCTTACCACTTTTGGTTTCCCAACTTGACCCTACATCATCGATATTTGTTGCACCTACGGAAATTGTCTTGCCTTTGACGTCTTTCACTCTATGATGTCAACCATGCCTTTATGAACCATCTTGAGTGTAGGTCTATCTGCATCTACCACCTCTCATATACCTATTGCATCTTAGCCACCAATGGTGATAGTAGCCCATACTCCCTTCCAAAACATTGTCCTCTCCATCTCTGCAGTCTCTTCCTCTAATTGCTATGAGAGTATTTATGTCCACTCCACCTACCTACACTTATCACCAACAACCCCTATTTTCATCTATCACTTATTCAAGATACTTTCCATCTACATCTATTCGGCCTACATTCCTTCCTCACAATTTTCATACTCGACACCACCACATATTGGGATGTCGCCCATGTCATACCCTCCTCATCTACCCCCTTATACTATGGGGGTGCCCAATCATCACAACCTACCAATGATCTTATCAAAATGATGATGGAAAAATGTAGACATTAGAAGCATCTGTCTCTGGCTCGCGTAACTCTCTAACATATGATGAGATTTATGTAATGAGCCTATTCACTTTTCCATCCATTTGATTCATCCATACCCTATACATTGGGAAATTCCCTAAATTAAACTGATTTAATAGCAAATAAGACCCACAACAACACTTGCGATCTTTTAAACATGTGTGTTATCTAATCGCTCATGATGATGTGCTTTACTCCTATGAACATTTCCAATGTCATTGACAGGACCTATTTTGGATTGGTATAGTGCTCTACCTAAGCACTCCATTTTCTCATTCAACCAAGTAGCTCAAGCCTAGACCACTTTTCTATCAACATTGTCAAGAATGTCACCATGATCAACTAACTTATACATGTGACATGCCAATACGAAGATGAATCTATCATATATTTTGTCACTCGTTGCATGGAGCCTAATCAACCAGACTCACATTCTAACTGCCTCAAACTGAGTTAATAGAGTTGTTCACTAGAGCTTGTGCTAGACACATCTCACCAACTCTCCAAGTTCAAACCTTCTACACATTTGATGAGGCATTCACCATGGCCTAGAAACTTGAAATTCATGTCATTGAAGAGAAGAAGATATAATTACATAACAAGAACGTTGTGTTTAAATCAAACGATACCTCTTCTTCTTCCAAACCACAAAATAATTACTCTAAAGCAAAAGGATATGCCAACATAGTATTTTTGAAAGTTGGCCCATCTCATCCATCCAACCAATCAAAGCCTTCTTCTAATATTTCTCTTGTTCAGCTTTCCATTTCAAGTAGGAGAAAAAAATATACTCCCATAAGAGAACCCTACTCTTCAATTTTAGAAAAACTTCTAAAAGCTGGAGCAGTCACTCTTCCACCATCAAACCACATACTAGTTTTGACCCCTCTTGTCTATGTCTGCATGGTACAAAGAAAATGATTATTGTAACTATCATCATGTTAAAGGTCATATGATGGTAATTGTATAACTTTCAAAAATATCATCCAAGAAATGTTAGATAATGGAGATCTCATCTTGGATAATCCTAATGCACCAGCTAATCAGAACCTTCACATCTTCAAGAAGTCATTCCCAAATCACACCTCATCATCTAACCAAACCATGCAAAACCTCGACCAATGACAGTAATGTTTGTGAGGTTCATGTTGTTTTCGACATCATACCATCTCTTCCTACTCAATTTCCTCCTACTCCATCTATTGAGGAGATTCTTGCATGAGCTCCTTCATCCCATGGAGGGAATTGTTTCATCTTCTCCTTTACCACAGAGGAGTCTCCCTTATCTCCTCCTTCACCCATGGAGGATTCCACCATATCTGTCGATGCAGTTTCCCCACTCACCTCTCAACCTGACGAACAACCCGCAGTACTTACTCTTCTACCCATGGGAGAGTCATGCTTACCTTCTTCTTCACCAAAAGATGAACTTACCTCATCCAACTTGTCATCTCCCCTACCCACGGGGATCCATTAGCATGTCCCTTCCTATTGGTGACAATTCTCCATTGGATTTCAAGGATCCTATTGATTTTCTCTCATCTCTTTTACCCACAAAGTATGAAGCCAACCATTTCCATGTCTCACAGACATTATTTATAGGGATTACTACTAAATCAACATCATCTACCCCTACATGGTGTTGTTCTCACGTTTGGTCGATCACTTGGATTATGTTGAAAATTCCATGCTTTGGGGATGCCTTGACTACTTGTCTCAACTCAAATGCAAATGTTGTCTTGATACTTCCACGATCTATCCAAAGGTGTTTTAGACAACCAAACCCACCATGCCCATGCCAATTATAGTGACCTTCTTCATCACCCTCACCCACACCTAAACCTTTACCATCAAATGAAATTTTTCCTATGCCTAAAACCTTACCTACACCTATATCTTCCTCTATGTCCAGACCCATTGCCACATTGGGAGTCATGCCGACATCAAGCCTAGTCCATCCTCCTATCAAACTAGATTTAGCCACATCCTCACAAGTTATTGCAAAGACTATTCCCCCACCTAAGAGGAAGACCCAACCTCTTAGGCCGCATACACTAGCTTTGACCCACTACCCCTCTATCACCTTCACCACTTCCATCTATCCTAGGTCCCCACCCATCAACCTTGGCCAAGAACCTCCTACCAGAGTAAACCAAAAGCACAATAGTGTACCTTATCACGATCCTCTATTTACACCCAAATTACCTACACATCTTACGCCTTCGTTGTCACCTACATCCTTTCTACCTCTTATACCTACACCACTTCTAGTATCCTCATCATTACCTATGTTATTCCCTTCTCTTCAACCAGTACCTTCCACATTTCCTCTTACCACAACCTTCACCGCACCTCCATTATCGCCTTGGCTAACTCATCCCCTTCCACCATCTTCCTTCCCTTCTACATCACGCACTTCTTCTTCACCTTTACCAAGAAGGTGCAACCAAAGCCCAAGAACCCACTACCCTCCAAAGAGGTAGTTAAACCTACACCACCTTCAACAACTAGTTCACCTGCTACATCTTTACCCAAGAAGGTGCAATCTAAACCTAAAACCGTACTATCTACCAAACAGGTGGTCAAACTTACTCAACCTCTGATTCCACCTCCGGTAGTGCACCTCTCCCACCAAATTCACCCACACTTCCATCCAGACCCACACTTACTTCACATTGTGATCCATTGGTAGGGTCTTATGCCAACATCTTAGCTAACATTTTGGAAACCTCTGTCATCACATTGCCACCACTTAGACCTTATGACCCACTCAAACCTAAACCAAAAGGGTTTGATGATACAAAAATTTGTGCTTACCATCGTGTGTGTAGGGCATGATGTGGAAATTTGTAAGGCTCTTAAGACTATTCTTCTCCAACTATGTCCTCTCGAAGAAAGCTTTGATGATGATGATCTTTTAGATGAGGACCCTCTTCCACCTGCACCTATCACCACACATCCTCATCTCTGTACCTATTCAATCCCTTCATCTCCCCTCCAAAAATATTTTATCCTCCTCCAACATTTGAGATCAATATGGTCCACATAAGAGAGCTAGCCAAACCTCCACCAAAATGCCAATGTGTTGCATTATTTTCACAAAACCAGTATATGCCCTCACCATATTTTTCCCATCCTATCACTACACCTATCATGACTCACTTTCTCCTTTACCACAAATTAATATGGTTCAAATTTCCACTCGAGCCCAGAAGGAAAAAGGAAAGGAGAAAACAACCAGCTCATCTGCTACTCTTTTACCCAATATTCCATCTGCACCTGCACCAAAAATCACCATCCATGGACCCACATACCCTATTTTTGATGGGGTTTCCCATCGTACAATGCTTAAACAATTACACCAGTCTCCTCTCAAAATGTCTTTATATGACCTTATCCAAACCTCTGAGTCTCATCATCAGGCCCTCATTGAGGTTCTACAATCTATTGAGGTTCTACCTAATGACCCTAATCTGTTGCATCCATTATCACTCCTCACCATGTGGCCTCTCTCACCACTTCACCCCCTTCCTCTACTCCCGCTACCACTCATCAAGTAGCCACTCTCAATTTTCTCGATGATGAGATTGTACCTCTCTAATCGGATGATCCTAACCCCCCTATTTATTTTCATCTACGTTGATAATATATGTGTTTGACATGTTATGATCGATGGTGGTCTAGTATAACATCATTTCTCCCATATGTATAACCAAATACGCATCCCTTGCCAATTGCATGCATAATAACCCAGTTATGTTGTGTTCATTCAATGATGTCATGACTTCCACCCTTGGCACCATCATTCTCCACATTTTGTAGGCCCCCGTGCCATTCCTAAATTATTCTATATCTTAGAGGGGGAATTCTAGTACAACATGCTACTTGGTTGACCCTGGATTCGCGCCATGGGTTGTGTTCCTTCAACCTTACACCGTTTTTAAAATTCAAACATGAAGGGCACAACTATACCATTCCATCGACCCTTCACCATTCAAGACCTGTAACATGTTGTATCGACCCAATGATGTCCTTATACCAGTTAAGGCATCTACCACCACTACCACTTCTTCTTCAGCCATTGCCTCATCCACCAATGTTGTCACTACATCTTCCACAACTAACTCCTCTATTCCCATTGTTGTCATAGCTTATGTAATCTGACCCATCACCAACCCATCTACTTCTCAAACATCTAATGCTTCTTCTTCCAATTGTCTAGTGATTCATCCATTCCCACTACCCACATATCAACTACTAATCCCTTAGAAGGTGTTTTTCAATGCCTCACTGGGGAGTACCACCTTTATAACATTGACACATTCCTTACTCCTCAAGAGTATGGTAAAATTCACCAACATCCCCTTATGATCACCGCATAGGTGAGGTTTTCCCCTATGGTCCTCCCCACCTTTACACCAACTTAACGTATGGGGACTTGATGCTTCTACCTACTTGCCCAAGCCACCTTCCCAAACTCGACCATTTTCCTGACCTTCAATCTCTCACCAACCGTCGCTTCACCCACACCTTCCTCCATCATTGTGCTTGGAAGGGCTTTGGCTTTGGTTTCTATGAACAAGGCCACCATACTATCATTCCTTGCACCACTTGTAAGCATAAAGACTGCAGTGGTATTGGATTTTCCAAACCACCTTCTAGGAAGGCCCGAGTCGAACTCATTGAGGATGATAAACATTCCCACCCATTCACCAACTTCACCACCTTCACCTAAATTTTATGGACCCAGAATCCATTCCTCCTAACTTTTTTTTGTGAACACCATTTCCCTAGGACCTCGACTTATCAGCATGATGGTGAGGCTCCCTCTTCTCTTCCCTTCTATATCTTGACATGATCGATGATGATACCCCTTCTATTAATCATTCAATGTTAGGATGATGAGTCTATTCTCACTTACCTTGGTGCGGAATATTCTTATATTCATTGGTCATTACCTTTTGAGACACAAACCATGTTGAATGAATCAACCATCGAAATCAATATTCACACTCAGGATGACCCACACATTCTAAAAATAGGCCAATATTTAGATGTTGTTGAACAGAATCTTTCACTTCTTTCCTTGGGATCATAGCAACACTTTTTCTTGGTCCTATGCTGATATGCCAGTATTGACCCAAATATTGTGGTCCACAATATCATAACCATTCCTAATGCCAAACCCATGAAACAAAAGCTACGAAAAATGCATCCTTGCATTTGCCCTTCTTGTCAAAGAAGAAATCCAATGCCTTATTTTGGTTTCCTTCATCCTACCCATTGATTATCCCCAATGGATCTCTAACATCATTCCTATCACAAAAGCGATAGGGGACTCACATTTGCACATGGATTTTCATGACCTTAACTTAGCTTTCCCTAAAAGATGACTTTCCTCTACCTAGTATTGACCAACTAGTTGATCTCACCGCCGGCCATGAGATGCTATCACTCATGGATGGTTTCTCAAGTTATAACCAAATATTACTCACCCTAGAAGATCAACACAAAACCACCTTCATCACTCCTTAGGGGACCCTTTTGTTATCGTGTCATGCCCTTTGGCCTTAAAAGCTTGGTGTTACATATCAACGGGCTATGACTTATATTTTTCATGACATCATGCATAGCATATTGGAATATTACATTGATGATCTTCTTGCCAAATCTAAACATCGGTTCGAGCACCTTACTGTCCTTAAAGTTTTCTTTGACCTGTCTCATCAAATACTACATTCACCTTCAACCTAAGAAGTGTGTCTTTTTGTTGTTCTCTCTGGAAATCTTTGGTTTTATTGTTTCTTTATGTGGCATTGAAGTTGATCCCACTAAAATCAAGGCTATTCTCGAAATGCCTCCACCTACTAACCTTCATCAACTTTGTAGTTTGCAAGGAAAGTTGCAATCTATTCATTGCTTTATTTCTCATCTTTCTAATCGTTGTCATCCATTTCATCATCTCTCAAAAAGGATGTCTCCTTCAAATGGGATGATGAATGCCAAAAATCCTTTGATGCCTTAAAAAAATACCTCCTCCAACCACCTGTGCTCATTCCCCTAAGGATGACCAACCATTTTACCTTTACATTTCTACTACTGATCATTCCTGGGTGTCATGCTCACTCATCATGATGAGAAACAAAGGGAGAAATGGTTTATTATATAATTCATATTCTTTAGACTACAAAACTAGATATACTCATGCGAAAAACTCTACTTAGCCTTAGTTTTTTTGCCACTAAACTTTTCCATTACCTACTCAACCACAAAACCTTTTTTTGTCACCAATATTGACCCCTTACATTACATGTACGCTAAGCCCTACCAACATCAACGTGTTGCACATGTTGGCTCATGCTTCTTGCAGACCTAGATCTCGAATTCATCCATCAAAAATATATCAAAGGACAAACCATTTCTGACCAACTTGCAGATGCACCTCTCTCCGAAAACCAATCTTCTAACTTGATTTCCTTGATGAATCCATCGCTACCCTCTCCCTGGATGATACCATTTACCAAATGACCTTATTCTTGATGGTTCCAAATGTTAGCGTGGGGGTGGTGCAAGAGTTATCCTCATTCCTCTTGATGGTGAGCCTATGTCATTATCTTTCAAACTAGATTTTGATTATACTAATAATATCGTTGAATATGAAGCACTCGTGTTAGGTCTTCAAACCGCCATAGCCTTAGATGTTAAATCAATTAATATCTTTGGTGACTCTCAATTGGTTGTGAACCAAGTTAATGGTATATACTAATGTCATAATGAGATAATTCAAAAGTATAAACATCATGTTGACATGCTTTTGACTACCTTTGACCATTATGAACTTCAAACCACCCCGCGTTCCACTAATAAATTTGTAGACACCATGGCCTATCTTGCTTCTCAAATCCTCGCTTCACCCTCTCGACTCAAAAATATTTTCACAAGTACAAAGGTTTCAATCACCTTCTTATCTAATCAAGACGTCAACCTTGTAGGAAACATTGAAACTGACCCATGTGACCTTTGGTATAAGTAGTTTACTAACTATCTTTCCCTTTCAATTATGCCTCCAAATCTTACTCATAATGGACAATGAGCCTTTCTCAAAAGTGTCTCTCGCTATGTCATCATGGGTGGTCTTCTCTATAAACATGGCTTTGATGGTATCCTCTTACGATGCCTTATGAGTTCGAAATTCCATACACCATCAAGGAAGTTCACAATGGGATTTGTGGGGTCACTTCAGTGGCTTAGTTGTCGCTAAGCATCCTTCTCCTGGGCTATTACTAGCCAACCCTAAACCATGATTGTTGTGACTATTTCAAGTGTTGTGTGAAGTGTCAAGCAACATGCTAATCTTCATCACACCCCTAGTCACGCCTTACAGGTCACACGAGACCTTTGGCCTTTCTCTCAATGGGGTTTGGATCTTTCAAAGAGATCAACCCTCATTCTTCCCAATTCATCAATGGATTATTACCACTATCGAATATTACACTAAATGGGTGGAAGTTATACCTCTTATTTCTAAAAAATTGAAAAATGTGAATTCATCAACCATCACATCATTTTCACTTTGGTGTTCCTCACCGCCTCATCACTGATAATGAAAACAATTCAAAAAAAAACCCTAAAAACTTTGTGATGCCTTTGGCATTCAACTCAGTTTTTCTTCACCTTATTATCCTCAAACAAATGGCTAAGCTGAATCAACTAAAAAACCCTAAACAAAATTCTTATGAAATTGGTTGATGATACTGGTAAGGATTGGCACATGCACATTCCTTTTTCCTTATGGGCTTATCGCACTAGTATTTGCACCTCAACCGCTGCCACACCTTTCTCTTTATGTCTATGGTACAGAGGTTGTCTTACCTCTCGAAGTCCAAATTCCATCTCTTTGTATCTCACTCAAAGATATGCTCAATGATGATGATTTTTCTAGGACCATTTAGCACAACTTGATTTATTAGACGAGCATCGTTTAAATGCTCTGATCACCTCCAAATCTACCAAAAATTTATCAAACGTGCCTATGATAAATGTGTCCAAGAACGAACCTTCAAGGTCAGTGACCTCATCCTAAAGGAAAATCAACATGTAACAAAAGTGGAGAAAATTAAACGGGGAAAATTCACTCCTAATTTTCTTGGACCCTATATATCATTACTCATGCATATGGATTGAGTGCTTATCGTTTATCTCCACTCAAAGGTAAACTCAAACCGATCCCCTCAATGTCTTGCATCTTTGACCATTTTATTGTTGAATCAATTCATCTATAATATTCTATCTATTAAAATATTTCCCTTGAGTAACATTCACCTTCCACTTACCTATTTTAAGGATCAACGATTAAACAAGAATCATGTGATTACCTCGTCACCTTTCAGCCTTATCTTTAATATGAGTACCACGGCTCTACTCATGGCATGATTCTCATGGATACTTTTCGTCCTTTTACAAGATGGAATCCCATGGTCGTTCATCACTTAAAACCTCTCTTTCATAGCTAACCCTTGTATGTTATGGTTTTGTCTTCATAAAAGAATCATATACTTCTCTATAGTCTTGTCCATGACCTAAAATTCCAAAAAAAAAAATTCAAAAGTAATATATGGGATTTTCAAATTCAAAACTCCTTGATTCAAACTTCTAGTAAAAAGATGACTCCCTCAAAAATGACATCTATCTTTCTATCTTGTTGTTATAAATAGACTTCTCCCTCAAAGGACAACTATACAAAGCTAGCCATATTGTATATAGTCTATCACAAAAAGAAGACTATTTATGCAAAAATAAAATAAAAATATTCTGAAGCTTCCACATCGATTAGCTTCATGAATACCTCAAGGAGATATTCTATTCATCCCACATAGACTTCCCGCATCGATCAATCTATAAAACAAAAAAAAATAAAAAGATAAATTTTTCATCATGGACTTTCCTATTTTGATCTTGGGTATCTTTAGAAAGAGGCATGTTGTCTCGCACCAAGGTTATGATAAAACAACCTCTTTCACCTCACCATCTTTCCTTTCTAATCTTCTTCCTACTCAAGGGACATTCTGCAAATGCAACATTTCATGGTCATGTGACTTTCTTCACCCTTAGAATAGTCACGCATGCAATGCATTTAGGGTCTTACGTTCATAAGCCAATCTTTGATATGATAGACTCATAATGGTTCTTACCAATCAAAGGCGGATTTTTATCTCCTCTTACCGTTCACCTCTTTTCTTACTTATTGATCCTCCTTCACAGGACCAGACCTTCGACACTTACATTCTAGGATTTCTTCTCCCTCAACCATGCATATTCAACCTAAACTTCAACCATGCCTAAACTAAACTCATGCCTAAATGACCTAAACTCAACCATGCTTAAATGACCTAAACTCAACCATGCCTAAAATGACCTAGACTCAATCATGCCTAAAACCTACCGACCCATTCATCTCCCCTATCCTATTTCTTCCTTAGCCTATGGGAGAACTACATCGTCCCGAGGCCCTTTTTATCGGGGCTATGTAGGCATCACTCGAGGGCATGGGGCCCTTAGAGGTTAGCTTGGCCACTTTTTCCCCTAACCAATTTCCCCCTTTATATTCACAGTTTACCCTAGTTAGTTTCCATTTTACAATAAACTTGCAAATTAAACAACCATAAAAACATACCTACCTATGATTTTATAACATCCACAATATCATACATCAATCATTTAACATTTCCATGATATCAAATACTTGGAAATTTAACCACAACATACATACAATCCATTATTTCTATAATATCAGTAACTTGGAAATTACCTAGACTCCACCATGCATGTACTAGACTCAATCATGCCTATACATGACTCTAGCATGCCTATACTTAACTCCCCATGCATATACATGACTCCCCCTTGCCTATACCTAACTCCACCATGCCTATACCCGACTCACCATGACTACACCGACTTAATCATACCTATACCTGACTCTATCATGCTTAGATGACATAGAATCAATCATGCATATACCTGACTCTGTCATGCCTAGATGACCTAGACTCAATCATGTCTAACTCACCTAGTTCCTATGGTACACAATAACAATGGAAATTAAAACAAGTAAATCATCCATCCAACAAACATCATCAACTATATAATGGGAGTGTTTTTGTATCAATACATATATACACATATATAAATAAGTCTCAGTATCTCAAAACTCTCATGTACAATCTCGCATCTTCGGCACGCAGGCCGGTATATATATAAAAATAAAAATGATAGTACAATATCCATTATGGATATCAATCACCCCCACTTGATGCCCTCCTCTCTGGTCTCACCTATCTCCTCCTTCCTATCAGTCAATCACCCTGCCAACATCTCTCCACCCTCGGTTGGTCCCTGCCTAACCTCCATCTCCTCCTCCTACTCCCTCTCCTGGCTCCGTCATGGCCATGAATCCACTCCTCCACTCACAACCAATCAAATGGATCCACTCAATCTCATGGGCCCATCCACTAGATGCCAATCACCTCCTCACTGGATTGCTGACTCCACTCACGACTTGGCACTATCATTTTCCACTTCCAAACCTCTCACTTGTCATTTTCTATAACTGACAATCAATAAATGAATCCGTAAAAAGTATATTTTTCCTTTTTATCCCCAAATCGACATGAATGATGTCAGTCAATTCAAACCCTATTCAACCGATATCGGTTAAAATTTAACCGACATCAGTCACCTCAATTAACCATATGGCCTCAAAATGTATTTTTGCCCAAAAATATGTCGTTCTTGCACCATTTACCCTTAGCATTACCTATTAGGTTCACCCACAAGCCTGCCATACCTATTCTATTTCCTTAATTACACTTAGGGACATGTTATTTACCTATATCTCGACCTTACCTATGCCTTGACCTACATACCTTGACTTTAACCTCCTTTTGTGACATTTAAATTCGTGTATTTGCTATAACTTGCGATGATGCTACTCGTGTGGTTTAGCCTAATGACCTTACCCTTACGATGTCATGATGTTTATCCCGACCAAACCTTTGGTGCCCTAGAACAAAACCTATTACTCATTCCTACACCTTGCCTAGTTTTGATTCAAGACCATATCCTATACCTTGGATACCTAAACCACTTTAACCTTGTTTGGATAAACCTATCGACCTTTGATGAAGTAGAGTTTGTAATATCTTCAACCTGGTACCTTATCGCAATCTATACATGTGTGTGTGTTTTATTGCCATTACCTATTACCCGACCCAACCATTACCCTTACCTACAACCCATCCACCCTTGTTTTTATTAACAACCTATTTATCAAACCATTCACTGACTCTGTTTCCTACCTCATCAGTTCCTAGTTTGAGGGGGATCACTTTCATCCATACTTGGGGCAACCTAATCTTTGTTCATACCTAGGACACAGACTTCCTATCTTTTGTCAAGATCGCTTACCAATACAAGATATGCAACAAAAGGTGCAAATGTAGACGCCAAATTTGGGTCACTCCCCTTGGTTCCCTTTAATTAATTAAGGTAACACATCATGGCCCCTTCATCCCATATTAATATTCATCCTCACATTATTAATTAATTTAATTAAGTTAATTTCATGCTCACACCTCCACCTCATCATTACACCTCACCCTAGACCCATTCCAGGGGCATTTAACTCACAATGACCAAGTCATCACTCTCAACACCGATTCATCACTCCCAGTGTTGAGTCACTACTTGACCTAACTAACCAAGAATTCTTCCTAAACCTAACTAGACTTCTTCTAAGATATTCCTACCTATTCTCACGAGAAATCCCACTGTCAGAAGTATGACTCAACTTGGAAAACACGCCAAATATGGGAAGATATGCCTATTTTTGGTAAACCTAGACTTACCCGCCTTAACCAACGTCGGTTATCCCTTGACCGATGTCGGTCACCTAACCACCATTGGTTACTTTATATACAATTTTACAACCTTTTACCTAGGTTGGTCATTTTCAATTTTGAGAGAACTATTGCATTCAAGCGTGAATACAATCCTCAAAGCATCTAAGCCACAAAATAATCAACCACAGGCCCAAGCAAGCATTTGGTTCTCCTTCGTAGTATGAGAATACTCACGAGAACACTATGAGAGGATTGTCACGGAAATGACTCTAGAATCTCTTCACGGATCAACTACCATCCACCTTCACCTACCAGATCTATAAAGGCAAGTAAGTATTTGTGATTTCAATCATATTGTGTTTTCTTAAAGTATAGATTCCTTACCTCTTTCATTATACTTTATTTCTTCTGTATTCCTTTATCTCCACCTCCTCACCAATCTACCAACCCAACCACCTATAGCATTTTTTCCTTCCATGACTTCCCCCTTTGTATCCCCGAGTCTTCTTAGTAATATTACGAACCTAACCACACCCTTCTCACTCTCTGTGAAATCACAGAGAAGCCCAAAACCCATTTTTATCAAATTATTTTCAATTTCCCTATTGACGTCATTTACCTAACCATCATCGGTTTCATCTCTATACCAACATCGGTCACCTGATCAATATCGGTCTCTATGTAATTTCATTCCTTTTGACCAGTAAGCCTCTTGATCAACCAAAATCAACCCATACCTCACCCGATCAATCCCTGACCCTCATCGGACACTGCAAAACCTAGAATAACCTACCAAACCTCTAGATCTAATCATAACCTTGCATGTTATTTTATATTTTCTTATTGTATTTGCACGAGATACCTAAATTGTATAACTACAGTAGGATTTCCTTACTTCATGATATTTGCAATATTAATTTATATTTGAAAGTGGATTGACATCCTTCTAAGAAGCACCTCACTTCCCAGATCTAACATTCGCTAGGCAGTCCACTAACCTATATTATTAATACTATTTGGTGGTCTTGTTGTGTTTCTTATACTGAGTCATTCCTCCTAGCCAAAGGGAAGCTCACACAATCATCTTGGATTAAAAAGTCATTAACACATGCATTCAACCTTCGATCTACATATCATAGGTATTCCTCATTAACCATTTACCTTCTATCTGTTTCATCCTAGAAAGAGTAAAACTTATTGGTGGAACACCTAGAGGTATGGCCTTCATCATGTTACCCATGTATAGAACATTTGAAGATGGTTATAATGGGGGCCTCCCCATTTGATTCCATGCATCTAGAGTAAGGACATTTACCTCCACGCATGTGTCAATTAATATATTACTTAGGATCCACCCATCAACAACTACATTCAGTGTGATTTCCTTATCATAATCAATGTTGTGAGGAGGTAGGTTAGCATGTAGGACTTGTCTCTCGTGCTCTCCTCCTGCACGCAGTACCTTTTCTCCCAGCTATTTACCCAACAAAGGAATAATGTTCTCCTACCGCAACATTCGACATACTTCCCTAATCTCGTTCATATCCTACTGAGGAACCTCAACACTCTTCTTCTACTCTAACTGGGATGATTTCTCCTTCAGAAATTGGATTTCTCCTTGAAAAATCCTAATCACCTCCATGATTTCTTGGTACACCTCCTTCTAGTAGTTAGGATCGAGATATTTCCCATGTATCACTTCTTATCTTGTGATAAGATTCATATGCTTTTGTTCCTCTAGGGCGCATGCATCGTGGCGCGTGTAGTGACCAAAACAGGCTCTAGCTCGAAGTTAAGTGTGTTCATGTATAAGTGAAAAGCTATTGAAATGAGGTTAGAAAAGCTGTAAAGCTTAACTAACTCATCTATGGACCATAAGATAAGAGATAAACAAGGGAAACTAACATGCAAGCACTATAAATTTGACAAAAACATCAAAAAGTAACATGTATATTACTCTCTACTCTTTGAATGCTAATTAAAATGAACCTAGAAGATCTAGCAATCATTTTTGTTGTTTTCTCCCAAAAATAGTGAAGAGATCTCTCCAAGTTGGCTACAAGGCCAAGCTTGGATCTTCCCTTACTAACTAGATTTGGAGTTGATGGATGTAAGATGGAGGAGCTTTCAACAATGGAGTATGGCCAAGATCAAATGTCTTATAGCTTAAAGCTACCACAAATGAGGTCTAATGCCTTTCCAAAGTGTTATGATATTTTTTATGTAAACAAGGTGTAAAGTTGAAAGGGAGGGGTGGCCCTTCTATTTATAGTTTTCCACTTGGGAGAGTTTTAATTTGGGTGTGTATATGGGACTAAAGGTAAGCCAAAAACACTTTTATATTAGATTAGAATAAACATGCTTTAGGCTTAGTTAAGCTAGGTTTAGGCTAGTTAAGCTTGATTAGCGAGTGATTAGAGACTCATTGAGAGTTGGGAGGAGTCTGATTAACCATTTGTGACTGATAGATAGCCTAGGAAGCCTACAGAAGTGGTTCAAAGAGAACTAGGGAGGTTCTAAATGGTCGAAAAGAGGAATGTCTAGCTAATAAGAGAGATATTAGCCCAATTAGCTAATTATAGGAGGAATATGACCAAAAGAGTGTCATGAATGGGAATTTGAGAATGGAGCAAAGAATGGGGAATTAACGAAGTGTCGTTAATCGGTTGAATTGGAGGAAATGCTAAGTGTAAGCATATTTTAGGTGTCTACATTTTCCCCTCTTTGGGGTGGCGTAAGTAACGTCACTTCAAAGAAAGTAGACAAGTATAAACATGTAAAATTTTGTAGGGATAGAATAAAAATGAGTAGAATGAAGGATGTCCCCTCGATTGTCAATGTGGTGATGAAAGAGGTCGATTGACAATCGAAAAAGATGATAGAAAGATAACAAAAGAAAGAATAGTGTGAAGAAATGAAAGGGGATATATCGAGAAAAGAAGTATGAGGAAGGGGGATGAGCTAACATCCATCCAGTGCCTTTTAAACAACTTTATTTTCATCATATTGTTAATGATCTTCATCATCGGTCCTTATTAAAAAGAATGAACACAAGTGTAGTATGACATGAAAAAACATATACGAATAAATTTTCATTGCTTAAAACACCAACTCCATGCAACATACAAAATGTAATGCAATACGAGAAAGTAAAAGATGCCTAACTCCATGCAACATACATAATGCAATGCAATACGAGAAAGTAAACAAGCTAACCTAACAGAGAAACATAATGTAATGTTTTTGTTATCAAGATTCAGTTTTGACTTATGTGAATTAATGACAAGGGTTGACAATGGTGCCCCAAGCAAGGATACATACAAGGGGACAAACGGAGGACACTTGGGTCCAATGAAAAAGCAATTGTGCATTATGACACAAAGACAAGCAACTCATTGTGCCCTAGAGTATAGACATAGTAAGAAAACTAACTTTGTTAATGAGGGTAGATCAAAATGATCCACAAGTAATTTATGACAAGAACAAGCAAGGACCAAAGAACGACATTTTGTAGGATGATTTTCGATTTTTAGAAGTTTTTGAAACATATTTGAATATTTTGATTTTTCTAACATATTTGATTTTTTTGATTTTTTTAATTTTTCTGAAGCTATGTACAAAAAGACAAAGAAACGTGGATTCACCTAGTGATAGATGGGATGTACAAGGGAAAAATGCCACGCACATGCTCAAGAAAGTGAAGATGTGAAATTTCCCCAACGATTAAGTGGGAGTATTCAAAGGAAAAATCTTCATGCGCTAATGATGAGCGGGGGATTGAGGCCAATATGAATAATTTCAACATGATGATGAACGTAAACCAATGAAGTGTTGGGAAGGATCAAGGATGCCCGCAGTGTAAGCGCCAAGAAACACATAATAGGAAGGAAGTGGGTGATTGTTTATTGAATGAAAGGACAAAGTCCCACAAACATGGCAAAAAGTAAATATTGTACACATGGATGTTCTGAATGAAAATAGAAGAACGATGTGAATGATATGAATGTAGTTTAGAAGCCTCGCCATGAAGAAGTGATTAGCCAAAGTCACAAATCGTGAGACAAGACATGCACTAAAGAAAGAGTTTGAACAAGGTCCAAAAATGACACTTGGTAACATACTAATCATGTTTTCTCATAGAGATCCAGTGTATGCACGTGAAATTTATCACCTCTTGAAGGGAAAATTTAATAGACAGCAAGTGAAGATGATATAAGATACTAGTATTTAATGTGAACAAGGAAAAGTTGCAAAAGCTATGAAATGAGGCTAAAGAACCTAAAATATTTTCCAACTTGTTTATGGACCATAAGATAAGAGATAAACAAGGGAAAATAACATGCAAGCATTATAACTTTGATAAAAACATAAAAAACTAACATGTATATTACCCTCTACTCTTTAAAAGCTATAAAACATGAACCTATTAAGATCCTAGCAATCATATTTGTTGGTTGTTTACTCCATAAGGGTGAATGAATCTCACTAAATGGATACATGGACAAGTTTAGATATTCCATTACTAACCTATCATGGGTGCAAGATGAAGTTATTTTAATGGTAGATGGCTCAAGATCAAATGCCTTATTAGCTTGGCTGATTCAAATGAGGTCTAATGCCAAAGGATAAAAGAGGAAAATTGAAAGATGGAAGCTCTACAATGGATGGATAATTGATGATTTGAAAGTGAAGCCATAGGCTTGTATTTATAGATTTCAACTTGGGAGAGTTTGGAATTTTGGTGCATGTGGGACTAAAGGCAAGCCAAAAAGCACTTTTATATTAGATTAGGATAAACATGCTTTAGGCTTAGTTAAGCTAGGTTTAGGCTAGTTAAGCATGATTAGCGAGTGATTAGAGACTCATTGAGAGTTAGGAGGAGTTTGATTAACCATTTGTGACTGATAGATTGCCTAGGAAGCCTGCAAAAGTGGTTCAGAGAGAACTAGGGAGATTTTGAATGGTTCAAAGGAGGAATGTCTAGCTAATAAGAGATATATTATCCCAATTAGCTTATTATAGGAGGGATACGATCGAAAGGTGTTGTAAATGGGCATCTGAGAATGGATCGAAGAATATCTAATTAATGAAGTGTCTTCAATTGGTTGATTTGGAGGAAATGCTAAGTGTAAGCCTATTTTAGGTGTCTACATTTGCCCCTCTTTGGGATGGCGTAAGTGATGTCACTTCAAAGAAAGTAAACAAGCATAAACAAGTAAATATTTTGAAGGGATAGAAGAAAAATGAGTAGAATGAAGGATTCCCCTCAATTGTTAATGGGGTGATGGAAGAACTTGATTGATAATTGAAATGATGACGAGAAAAGAGAAAAAGAAAGAATAGTGTGAATAAGAAGAAAAGAAAGGTGATATAGAAGAAATGGAGTATGAGGAAGGGGCAATGAGCTAAAATCCATCCAGTACCTTTTAAACAACTTTATTTTCATCATATTGCTAGTGATCTTCATCATCAATCCTTATTAAAAAGAATGAGAAAAAGTATAGTATGACATGAAAATCCATATACGAACAAATGTCCATTGCTAAAAACACCAACTCCATACAACATACAAAATCCAATGCAATATGAGAAAGTAAAAGATTCCTAACTCCATGCAGCATACATAATGCAATACAATACGAGAAAGTAAAATACACCTAACTCCATGCAACATACATAATGTAATGCAATACAAGAAAGTAAACAAGCTAACATCACGAGAAAAACATAATGTAATGTTTTTGTTATCAAGCTTCAGTTCTAACCTATTCGAATTAACAAAAAGGATTAATGACAAAGTGCTCCCAAGAAAGGATACATGGGAGGGGAATAATGGAAGACACCTTGGTCCGATGAAAAACAATGTGCACTACAAAATAGTACTAGGCAAATCGGTGTGCCCCAAAGTAAAAATAAGTAAGAAACTTAGCTTTTGTTAATGGAGGTAGATCAAGATGATCTCTCGAGTCATGTTTTTGAATTAGTACTTTAGTAATCAACGATCGGGGGACAAGTAAGTCCCTCCTCTTTATGGGAGAGATTATTGAAAGTGAGAAGAAAGTCTTATATACAAATATACAACTTTAATATTAACGAGGACTCTGATCCTTTGAAATGTTTTATGCTAATAAAGATTATCAATACATAGAAATAGAAGAACAAGGAAACTGAAAGGGAAGAACACAACAATACTTTCAGGTAATATAGTTAGCAGAATATAACCTTATGTGTACTTTAGCAAAAAGAGATACATAATGGAATCATTCACATGGGCATCATCAGATACAATTCTACAGATGTAAAGTTCTAGAAATCATATCACAAGAACACAAAGTTTCTTAGTATGAAAGATTGATGATTCACAAATTTTAGATAAGGAAAGAAAGGATAGCAGATGGAAATAAGAGACAAGGAAAAACTTTTGTATTGATTACTTTCAAATCTATTACATTTCAAGAGTATCAGGGTCCAACCCCTAACAATAACATGGAGAGCCCATTAAATAGCTTATAAAAATAGTTACATTCAGTTCCAACTTCTTTTAATCTAAAGATTAAAGACCACTTAACAAATACATTAATAGAATGTCTTTAATCAAAAATTACATCATGGGTGTTACAACCCAAAGGAAATAAAAGAAGTGTCCTAGGACCCAGAAGCATAAACATCTAATGGAGGCTTAGAAGGGGACCGTCTTGAGAATCTGATGTCTAAATTTATTTAATGCCTCAGCTATCTCCATGCACTTGGGTATGGTGGTGTTAGAAGTGGCATGAGTCCACATTCCAAGGAACTTCTCCATATCCTTCTCAAACTCTATGTTTTCCAGAAACTCTTTGTTTGCCTCGGTGATAGATGATTGGAGAGAGTAGACATCCTTCATCTTCTCTTTAGACATTGACTCTTCTTTGAAAAGATATTCCTTGATGAAGGTGTTGAACTGGGCCTTGATCTCCTGAATAGAAAACTGATTACCTGAGGCTTCATTCTGGATCTGACAATGAATATCTTGGAAGGTAGAAAAACACAAGTCTTGAAGGATTCCCTTTTCGCCACATATTTTTCAATTCTCCCATTGCTTCTTCCAAAACCTTGATCTTCCAATCAATATTGAAAACCTAGGATTTTGATAGATTGTTCTTGGCTTCATCAAATAATTTGCTTTCCAATAAAATCTTCTCATCTGTCTGGCTCATTGAACGGAGATCTTGAATACATTCACACCAGAGCTTTAGTTCTTTTTCCAAGCCACTGATTGTTGTGGTGAATTTCAGTTGTAACTTGGACACCTTCTCATATGACTTGAAGGCCTCTTCAATGAAGTTCAATCCAGCCACTGTCATATCATCAACCAATGCTTCAATGGCCTTTCCATAGGTAGTATATTTGTGAATATCTTTGATGGTCTGGACTTCATCTTTGTTGAGAACTATGGGAGGTGGAAGAGAAGCCAGTGGAGCCAGATCTAAGACCTTATCTTTTGCTAATAGGGATTTTATAAAATTTGAAAGAACTTGGTTATGTTCTTCCAATTGCTCCATAGTTTTTTTACCCTTCTCCACTCGTTCAATGACTCTAGTCACAGTTTCTCTAAGGTTATGAACCTCACTTTCAGGTGTAGATTCCCCAAGTGGAATTCTCATAAGCTCCAAGTCAGAAACCAAAAGATATTTCTCCTCCTTATCCACCTTAGGTTCTACAATCTCTAAGAACTGCTAACCCTATGAATCGACACCAACCTTGAGGTGGTATTTGCTTTCTTTCGGAGGAGGAGGAGTAGTATCAAGCAAGGCGGCCACAACATCAAAATTGGGAACTACAACTTGAGAAGAAGACTTCCTTTTCTTGTTATCAATGAAAGGTTGAACCCAAGCAAAGGAAGAGGAAGAGGTAGAAGGAGCAATAGATCCGAGTGCAAGTGAACTCATTGCACTCAATGTATGTACTACTGATGTCTCTAGTGGGGAAGTTGGCACAATTTCAAAAAGATCCTTAGAAGAAGTATCCATCAAACCTAGAGGTTCAGTCATTTGACCTTCATTTTCTATCTCAGTAGTAATGACAGGGATTTCTTCTTCTTCTTTCATCTCTTCACTGTCATCCTCACTCAAAACAACAATATCTTTTGGCCCTATAGGGACCTTTGGCCACTCCAAAAGAACTTCTTCTTCAACATGTTCTTGTTTGATGGCCTTACCTTTCTTTAGGTATACCTTTGTTGAGGAGGATGGAGTAGATTGTTCGGGCATCTCAACATTGGGCATAGGTTCTTCCTTCCTAGGAGAGGAATTTTCCTATGAAGAAGACTTGGCTTTGTTCATCCTGAAGTCTTGCATCTTTCTATCAAACCAAAGTTTGGTTCTCACAATGATGACAGATTGATTACTTCCTTCAAATCATCTCTCTCTTTTACAAACCAATCAATGGTTTCCAAAGGAGTGTGTTTAATAGACCTCTCATACTCAATAGATTGCAAATCCTCATCATCATCCTTGAGCCCATCAGGTACTTTATAGATGTTGAATTCTATGATTTGTTGAAGAGAGAGTCTGCCAAAGTACCTTCTCTTGGCCTCAAAATCATCTGTGCAATCAACCCAATAATCTTCAGTGTCAGGAAGGTGATGAAAGACCATCCTGAAATTCTTAGCAATGTATCCTTTGATATCAAAACAAGTTCTAGATTTGAAGTGATGGATAGTGAGAGGAACAATGGTTCTATCAATGTTTTGGGCATCCAAGGTTGTCCTACATGTATAATTTCCCAGGGAGATAGGAAAATGAATGCCAGTAATCTTCTTATCTCTACAGGTTCGGTGGAGCTTATCCAATTTCTGCAAATCTCAACAAGAGCCATTTTATCATTACAAAACATAGGAAGCTTTAGAGGCGAACCTTGAAACCAGCTAGTCTGATATATGAGAATTTTTGAATTGAGTGTAGAAGCTTCCATAGTCAGATATCAAAGTCTTTGCTTCCTCAAAAAACCTTCGAGTAGTATTTCCTTCTAAGATCCTCACGATATACATGGTGAATACATCATTAACTCTCCTGAAATTATGATTGCTGACTTTGAGAGTTAACTGAGGGCAGTATTCATATATGGGGGCATCCTTCTTATCTTAAATGAAAGTGAGACCAAGCCATTTCTTGGATTCTCGCAATGGTGTACATAAGGTAGGATGACATGTAGAATGTTCGGGTTCTGTGAACATTTACCAGCTGCTCTGTTAGGTTTTCACAAATAATCTCACTCCAATTCAAATTTTGCTTCCCCTCACAGATGATGTTGATAAAGGGACACATCCAAAAGTGAAACTCATTTGTAGAGGGCATTCCCATGATTCGAGCAAGAAGGGTGATGATGTCTAAAATCTCTTCATTGAAATCAACCCTGAACAATGATTTTGAAAGTCTAGATGCTCCCTTTTAGGGTTCTTCAACCATGATTTAGCCACCCTAGCCTTGTATCTCTCACTATCCTGATCAAATAGTGCTTGGGCTTGAGCAAGAGTGAGAGTATTTTCCCCTTCCACCATTGGGATGTGCAAGGAAAGATAGATAGCTTCATAATCTAGTCAAGCAACTACTTCACCATGTACATCAACAATCTCTTTGGATTCTAGATTGAAACAAGCCCCGCAAGTAAGCATGGTATTGACACACTAAACAGAGATAGGAAAACCATCTGAAAATGCAATCCCACTGTCTTTTATCATTTGGACAATGGGATTAGGGTTATCACATCCAAGTCTTCCCCAAAAATCGTCAAGGTCTAGATGTCGAGCTTCACTGTCACCAATGTCAGGCACTAGAGGTTTCCAATGAGGAGAGGTGTTCATGCCCTTGATATTGCATCTTCATCGTGACAAAGGTAGAGAGAATATAACATTTAATGGAGTATATCACAAAGATCGAAATAATCCCTGCAAGAGAAAATATAGAAGCAAAGATGCAAGCAACGACTTGATTTGCACAAACATGAGCGGGAGGGAATGAGCGAGAAAGTGTGAAAATGAATGAACGGTTACCTCTCCTTAAATAGCCATGAGTTGAAATGAATGGAGAGATAAAATCATGAATGTGCAATAAATGGCCCTCGCATCAACTCAAAAAGCTAAAAAGAAGAAGAAGCGAAACAACTAGCCTAGACGGTCTATGGGACATTGGGACATGTGGGATGCATGGAGCCAATTTGGACGATGCGGAAAAAGTGGTTCTGGAGAGCACGAACGGTCCATGGGACGCGGGGACACGAAGGATGCGCAAACCTGAAAAAGCCGATGAGCAGAGTAATGCGGAAAAAGTGGCGAATCGGTGAACAAGAGGCCCAAGTGTACTTGGGACACGTGGGACAAAAATTTCTGACTTAGTCGCAAGTAGAGTAGTACGGGAAAGCAGAAAATCGGTGAAGGAGAGGCCCAAGAAGACTTGGAACACATGGGACAAAAATATTTGACTTAGCCGCAAAACACTAAAAATGACTCTAAAGAATGGAATTTTCTAACTTTTTGAAATTCTCTCTTTACCAGAACCCTTCCAAAGGACACTGACTCAAAATTTTGGAAATTTTCCTTTGAAAAAGGAGGGAATTTTTAGGGTAACAACAACACATGAAAGATGAGAACCAAAGAGTTTCATTTTATAGGATGATTTATATTATTTTTTATTTTTCTCGAAACATATTTGAATTTTATTTTATTTTGAATTTTTTTGAAACTATGTACATGAAGACAAAGAAACATGGATGCCCCCAGCGATAGATGGGATGTACAAGGGAAGAATGCCACACACATGTGCAAGAACGTGAAGATGCGAAAATGCCCCATCGGTAAGTGGGAGTATTCAAAGGAAAACTCTTCACGCGCAGAGGCTGGATCAAGGCCAATATGGATAGGTTCAATCATGATAATGAAACTAATGAATTTTTGGGAAGGAACAAGGATGCCCCCAGAGTAAGTTGACCGAGAAACCACTGATAGAGAGGAGGTATAAGATTGTTTTCTTGAAACAAGGGATAAAGGCCCACAAACATGATAAAAAGGATATCCTATACACATGGATGTTCTGAGTGAAGCAGAAGAACAATGAATGTTATGAATGTACTTAGAAGCCTCATGATGAAAAGGTGATTATCTAAAGGCACGAATCGTGAGACTAGATGTGGACTAAAGAAAGAGTTTGAACAAGGTCCAAAAATGACACTTGGTAAAATACTAATCTTGTTTTCTCATAGAGATCTAGTTTGTTTATATGGAAATTAATTATGTTTTGGAGGGAATACTTAATAGACAACAGTGAAGATACTATCCAATGTGTAGGAATGATTGATTTTGAAAGGTGATTTTGTGAATGGATGGTGGAATGATATATGTACATTGCTTCGCATCCATCCAGTGTCCATATCCCGATGGAGATGCATTTTATTCTAATCACAACATTTCTCTATTGCCATCTAGGCATCCATATCACCGATAGAGATTATTGGAAATACCCCAAGAGAGAGTTATATATAAATTTTATTTTGCTTTGTAACTCTTGGCTTTTTATTTTGATTGATTTTGATTCTTTTGCTTTCTGAGAACTTATTTCAGCTCTATGGATTGTTTTGACAAGGGGTTAAGAACCACTGATGGCTTAACGGAAGGAGGTGGAAGTGATTGCGAGGATGACATTGGTTAGTGTCAAAAAAAATATCCAAAATTTATTCACAACAAGTTTATTAGATGTTGAATGTGATGGGATCTCTAAGAGATCAAATGTTCTTTAATTTACCAAGGTGATAAAAGACCAGGGTCAAATAGATACCATAGAGATAAATGTCACAAAATGCATATGAATTGGCTAACCAGAATATCACCGAAGGGATGAAAATGGTGGATTCCTTACAGAGGAATAAAAATAAGGGGAAGAAATAACATCCATGTGTATGCAATACCTGATTGCAATGTTTGACCTGTGTTCCTTTGATTGTTTTATGTTTTCTCATTTTTTTGTATTTTTGAATTGTTTTTTATTTTTAGGTTTTTGATAGTTTTTGGAAAGTTGGGACTAACAAAGTCAATCTAGATGATAAGATCCAACAACAATGTTTGCAACTTCCTTAATAAGGGAGATTAAGCATGTTTTCTTATCAAGATTCATATTATCTTTTATCTTGATGATCATGGTGAGCTCGTACTCAACAAATGACTAGGATTTATCTTGAAACATTGATTGTTCATGTGGGACCTCGAGTTCCCTATCCATAGGTTTTTACACTTTGCGCAATACTTGAAGGCTGCGTTGATGTGTGTTCTTGAATTGCACTTGATTTTTAACCTTAAGATCATTAGAAGTGTTGGGAACTTTTGATCTATTAGAATTTTTAACCTGAGCTTGATTAAGAAATTGTTTGGCTTTCTTATAAGTTGATGTGTGACTTGTCTGATCCCGAGAAGTGGGAGAAGAAAGAAAACATTTATGATTGATGATAGGAATGAGAGAAACAATGGTGGATTTTCCCTGGTCATTGGTAGAAGGATGAAAAGGATACTGTCCAAGAATTGAAGAGGATGGGATACCATGAGGTGAGCCACTAATAGAATATGATGAAGGGTTCCCTGTGATATGGCCGTAAGATGAAAGACAAGGGACTACTTGGAGGTTTCCCATAGATAGAAGAGAATGAAGGGATACTAAGACGTGGCCGAAATAGAAGATGATGGGCTACTTGGAGGTGTCCCATAGATGGAAGAGAATGAAGGGCTACTAGGGCACGGCCCAAGAATATAAGGTAATGGGTTACCCAAGGTGACTCATATATGAAAGATAATGGAGGGATACTAGGACGTGGCCCCAGAATGGAAGAAGATAACAAGGGAATACTAGGGGGTGACCCAAGTATAGATGAGGAGGGACTACTTGGAGGTGTCCCATAGATATAAGAGGATGAAGGGCTACTAGGACATGGCCCAAGAATAGAAGGTAATGGGCTACCAGGAGGTGACCCACAAGTAGAAAATGGAGGGATACCAGGGGTGGCTCTAGGATAGAAGAAGATGATGGGCTACTCAGCGGTGACCCAAGGTGATATTTTGATTGAGGAATGATGATAGATAAGGAATGATTGGGTAATGATAAGATAGGTCATGGATTAATGCTAGACCCTAATTTCATCATGTTCAGAGGAAGGTGAAGATGGAATAATAGAAGAAGAATCAAGTTCCATGACTTTAGGCTCTTCCTCTATGTTCGAAAAAAGGGATAAATTTCTTCACTCGATACGCAAGTGTATAAATTTCAAGAAAGAACCCTTATTTGTAATCCTCTAGAGGTATATCTTCGTGTAGTCTGATTTTTCCATCATCCTCAGAGAAATCAATCAGTAGAGGTTGTATTTCTTTGACCATAGGAGGTTGACTAGAAGAAAAGGGTTCGACAAGCATGGAATTTTTAGAATATGTGTGATGATGTAGACGAGGGGAATACTTGACCCTATCACTCTCGAGAAGATTTTTGATAGTGCTTTGAAAAGATATTTTAGCACATGGCTTCTTTTTAATGATTCGATGTGGTCACAAACATTGTTCTTTAGAAGATTGAAAATATATGATAAGGTATGATCGAAATGACTTAGAGGCCAAAGAGGAATTGGATCCTGATTAATAGAAGAAGATGACTTGAGAGACATAGTAGACTTAGAGGCAGGCATCTCATGAATGGATGATTTGGATTTGGAACTAGGTCGTTTTTCTTGAAGACGATGTAATGTAGGTTAAAAAGTAGGATCGCATATCCATCCGTTAAGTTACAATGTAGGAGTCACATTGGATGATTGACTAGAGGGAATTTGAGTCGTGGAACTCTTCTAAGGAGGAAGGGGTCATCGAGGTGACTGATGAAGGAGGTCCTACGAAGAAAGGGAGGATCGTGACTCAAGAAATGAATTATAAGTTTGATCGAAGAACTTGGAGTCTCGCGAGTCTTCAAAGGAGTAAGACATTGTTAAGGTGATTGGGAACAAAGGTACTTCAAAGAAAGAGAGGGCTGTGATTTAGGATTTGATCTAGGGGTATCCAAACAATAGTTGGGACCCGAATCTTCGAAGAAACGTGGGAATCCGAATGGTAGTTTCGATTTGAATCGAGAAGAAGATTGGGGAGAACTTGAATAATAATTTGGATCAGAAGCGTACAAACCATACCACCGACTATAAGTCAAGGTGGGGAACAGGTAATGAGAACCAAACAAAGCTTACTCATAATGGGAATCTTTTTATATGAATGCATAAACCTAGGTTCTGTATTGTTGTAAGTGGGAGGAACCGCGCGATAGTAAAAAATTGCTAGCATCATTTAAGTACAAATGCCTAGACCTAGATAGTGTGATGGAAATCCTTCAAAGGGAAGGAAGTTCCATGTCGATTTAGGGAAGCATAATGACATTCAACTAGACATTTGGTAGATATGGGGATGTTTGTGTGATTCTCCAAAGAAGATATAAGGAAAACATACATCGTAATGACACTATTTTGATAATCCAACAAGATTTTCCTAGAATAAGTCTATGATTTTGTTAACACATAAGGAACAATCATACAAGTCCACTAGTAAACCAATCAATCACTCAAACTGTTTATAAAACACTATACCTTAAGCTACGGTTTCAATGATAGGTGTAAATCAGATAGTGTCAATACCCTATCAATACCTAGGTCGAGTTGAAATATCAACAAGATCTAAGCACCAAATTTGTACTGACATGATCTCTCCACAAGATATACTATGACTAGTTCAAATGCCAACAAAATCTAAGTCTTTGATAATGGAAGTTACAAATGTGAGTAATCATAACAACACTACCCCAACACGTTAACCAAGCTTGGAAAGGAAAGGTGTTAGTATCAAGATGATGTTATCATGATATGAACAATGCAAAGTATCAACACTCTCAAAAGACCTTAGACGTTGTTGGGACTGAAACTAAGTACAAGTATAGCAAGAAGTTGTCAATCGTGTGGGCAGCATAACGATACAATGAGGAAACTTATATCAAGTTCTCAAAAGATGAAAACAAGATGTAAGTGTCACAATTGTATGGCTAAAATGTGGGCAGAGTAACAACTCAAAGGGGAAACAATGATGAAATGAAATCCTAGCTATGAATACGATCCTGAAATCAAGATCAAGGGACTATCAAAGACGTGAAAATGTACTCACACAATTTAGACGTTTAACAACCCAAATGGAAAACATGGATGGGCGTAAATGGAAAAAATGTGGCGAACATTGTCTATGATAACACTCGCGAGGTATGCCTCATTCTTGTCCCAAATGGGAAACAAGAATGCAAGGGTATAGATCAAGAAATCGAAATAAACTAAGTTTCACTTGGGCAGAGTTTTGCCTCGTCCTAAGGTGATAATGAAACCAAGCTAAGTAATACGCCATGAACTTCGTGATGAATGACACTTAGATCTAACTTAAGTGGGGTATTTTCCTTGTTAAAAAAAAGGTTTAGACTTCAAGTAAGTCATCACTTCATAAAAATTTGGACTAGACACGATAATGGACTATTAAAGTGGGCTATAAGAAGATATGGCTTTCTGAAACAGTTCACTCAAAAAGGTATCACAAGTTGTCTAAATGTGAGCTCGATTTACCCAAAAAGTCACATTGAATAGTTTGGAAGTTTATCGTCTTCACTTCACCCCCTTCAAATACGATTAGCAATGAATGTGTTCACGCGTATTCTAATTGGGGTCATTATACGGATAACTTTGACTCTAAATTCACAATGTAAAATCTAGTCAAGTGGGTAAATAGAGCGCTTCCTATTTCATCCATGAGGTTACTCAGTGGTGGATTACTTTAGGGTTCCTAAAACCACCCCCATTGTTGTAGCTTAAGGCGTTATGCCAAAGGGGTTACGTTCTAGTTGAGCGGATAGGGATGTACCCTTTTCCAAAACCTGCAATACAAGTGTGATGTATGTGGTGTGTTTTTTTATCTTTTTAACTTAATGTGATTTTGAGTAGCACCATTTGGCAACCTGTAACACACAAGTTAGTATTAGGTTTTGTGTTTCGAACCTCCGTTCTTCGAAAAATGAGTTTGGTCCTATACACAAAGGGTTAGTGTTTTCCAAAAGATCACAATATCATGAAAGAGAGTTTACATGTTTCTTTTGATTCCCAAGGTTGCCAAAAAGGCGTGAGGGAAGAGCATACACAACGTGAAAACTCAACTATAAATAAATAATGGAAAATAATTGAAGTAACTTACGAAAAGGAATTCATTTTATCAAAAAAATTAAGATTAATCCATTATAAAGCATAAAGCAAGTGTTTTGAAATCAATAAGAAGGTTTTGGAAGTGTTTTTGGTTCCCAAGATCACCTAGAAGGTGCGAGGGAAGAGCATACACACTTTGAAAACCTCTATCAACTAATAAAAATGAAACACTTAACTAAGCTAGTCAAAACAAAATAAAAAAGAACCCTACAATCACCTGTTAGAACCTGCAAACAACTAACAAAACTAGAAATTTTGATCTTACAGCTCGGGAAAAAATTTCAATTTTTAACATAGACACCTATGCGCCCAGACCGATGACTGCGCGTCCCAACCAGCGGATACACGCCCCAACCGACAAGTACGCATGGCAATGAATATGACAGTGAGGTCTAACACCTACGCAGAAAAACAACGGATATGCTAGGGTTTCAATGGATACGGTTCCTTTCCGAAGAATTCTCCCGTAAGCTAAAAATGAATCAACACAATATGCAAAAATACACCTGCACATCTAGAGACGTGGATACACATGCCACTCAATGGATACGTTGACATTGTAATAGTACGCGGCCCTTTGTAAATGGACTGATAATGTAAAATATAACTAGACGGATGTACGGCCGGCTCGACGGATGTGTATCTGTTTTGATGAAGACGCTCCTATCCATGATACCTATGCGTACTCGAATAATGTACTCGTAAAATCATGAAAATGAAAAATTTAAAAGAGAAAACAAGTTAGTTTTTAACAATGAAATCCTATTTCTAGCTTAAACCCATTAAATGCTTTAGCAAAAGGAAGAAAAATATCTTTTAAAATGTGAAATCTGTTAAAAGACAAGCTTTTAAAACCTAGAAAGCATAAAAATGGTTAGAAATGGACATGCAAAGCTTAAAAAGACCTCCATTAATGGAGTATGGACTAAGAGTCCCACCGGCATGCCAAATGTGTTCATGTATAAGTTGAAAAGCTATGGAAATGAGGTTAAAAAACCTCAAAGCTTAACTAACTCATCTATGGACCATAAGATAAGAGATAAACAAGGGAAACTAACATGCAAGCATTATAACTTTGACAAAAACATCAAAAATAACATGTATATTACTCTCTACTCTTTGAATGCTAATTTAAATGAACCTAGAAGATCCTAGCAATCAGTTTTGTTGTTTACTCCCAAAAATAGTGAAGAGATCTCTCCAAGTTGGCTACAATGCCAAGTTTGGATCTTCTCTTACTAACTAGATTTGGAGTTGATGGATGTGAGATGGAGGAGCTTTTAACAAGGGAGTATGGCCAAGATCAAATGTCTTATAGCTTAAAGGTACCAAAAATGAGGTCTAATGCCTTTCCAAAGTGTTATGATATTTTTTATGTAAACAAGGTGTAAGGTTGAAAGGAAGGGGCGGCCCTTCTATTTATAGTTTTCCACTTGGGAGAGTTTGGAATTTGGGTGCATGTGGGACTAAAGGTAAGCCAAAAAGCACTTTTATATTAGATTAGGATAAACATGCTTTAGGCTTAGTTAAGCTAGGTTTAGGCTAGTTAAGCATGATTAACGAGTGATTAGAGACTCATTGAGAGTTGGGAGGAGTCTGATTAACCATTTGTGACTGATAGATAGCCTAGGAAGCCTGTAGAAGTGGTTTAGAGAGAACTAGGGAGGTTCTAAATGGTCAAAAGGAGGAATGTCCAACTAATAAGAGAGATATTAGCCCAATTAGATTATTATAGGAGGAATATGACCGAAAGAGTGTCGTGAATGGGAATCCGAGAATGGAGCGAAGAATGGGGAATTAACGAAGTGTTGTTAATCGGTTGAATTGGAGGAAATGCTAAGTGTAAGCATATTTTAGGTGTCGACATTAAGAACTACCCTTGGCATCCATTGTGGGTCGTTCCTCTTTACACTCACCATCCCTACGCAGCTTTTCCTTCTTTTGATTCTTGCTCATGTGGTCATACAACTACAGGCATTCTTCATACTTGTCCTTCCCGCATCATGAGCACCGCAACAAAGCAGGCACTTGCACTTGAAGTGTTGATCGATCCACAATTCTAACAGTCCCATGGCAAAATTCACCTCTTCCTCCACCTGTTCCCAATACTTTTGGTTTGGCGCACACCAAGATCAATGGCATCATGGATTTTGTCTATCAATGGAAAGTCCTTCATATCATGAGTAGTGGATGTGAAAATATTACAATAGCAGGAAATGTTTTTGTGGATCGCGAGTTGCAACAATGGGCATCTACTTGCATCATGATCTTTGTAATAGATTTCACAATCTCGACAAGGTGCGCATCGTCTTTCGTGGGAAAATTTCCTTTGTGTGCCCCTCCACTTCACAATCCATGTACCAAATTCCACTGTGTGTTTCATGAGCCAAATTCGCAGACAACTTCTCAAGTTGTTTAGCCATGAAAGTACTCTGAGCTTCCAAAAATGGACTCACACCAGTGTCAATGCTCCCCACGACCTTAATGTGCAAAACACCCTCCAATGCCTCACACGGATCCGCGAAATTTTTGTGTGAAAGGGCTCGCTTGAAGGGCATTATCAAGCCCCCGATGAACCATTATGCAAGTTGGGATAGATGGATAACATATGATAATTTTTACAAGAGAGTCTTAAAACACGTGTCATACTCCCATACTCTCTGCCATACCTTGTTAGATTTCCTTCAATGCGTTGATGCTCTTCTATTCAAACTCAGGAATGTGGAACTCTACCAAGAATTCATCGTGCAATGTGGTATAATCCACCACCGTCTTAATGGGGGTCATACTTTTGGTACCAGATATACATGCACCCTTTCAATGTAGTTACAACCCGACTTGTTTTCCGCTTTGGGGTAGTGATACCCTTTGTGCGCCATAGCATTTCACACTTTTGTACATGCTTTGTGACATCCTCAACGCCCTTGTAATTAGGTAAGTGGAGCGACATCTCATAAAACACATGTTAATGGTGTTATGGACCTTACCCATCAGATTCATGACCTTAATTCCCTCATGTGTTGCCTCCACAACCTGACCAGATCCACTAGCTCCTATTCCTCCCGGGATCCACCTAATCCTCGACCCGTAGAAGGAAAGTTCCCTCAAGCGATTTGCACTCTACATTCCCACTTTGTCGCGCTAAATTGTGCACTCGACAGGTTTGTAATACCGAACCACTCCGTGATGTGTTTCTTGCGCATCTTCCGGACACGGTGCTCAAACCTTGTGAACACACACTTTTCCCAAACGATGTGCCAGAAAAATTACCTACAAACACCAGAAATTTTTGCCCTGCCATAGATGGGTGTAATGTAAAATGATATCTACCTAATATTATCTCGCTCACCAACACCAACCGAACTAGTAATACTTGTCTCGAATCTTGGAAAACTAAGTGTCACGGTTTGGTCACCATGTTGGCTAAGTGTGCACCTACATCTTTCCTCCTTTCTCCATATTCTAGAGGCTCAAAAAAAATTGCAAAAGCCTCAAATGTGGAATGGATGTTCTAACTTTATTTTGTTCACAGGGATGATCAAGCACTAGTGGCTAAGAATAATTCTTCTCTACAATTGTGGCATCGGAAACTTGGTCATGTCGGTTTTGGATATCTTGATACACTTCATCGGTATAATATGGTAAGAGGATTTCCATCTCTCAAAAAGGATACGAGATAAGTGTCTTAACCGACTCACGGGAAAAAAACACAGATCTTCATCCCGAAGAATACTTATCGAGCTCCATGTAAGCTTGATTTGGTGCATACTGATCTTTACTATCTAATGGAACCTAGTCATTCTATATTTCAGTATTTCATGTTTTGTGTTGATGATTATTCAAGAAAAATGTGGATTTTTCCTCTTGATAACAAAAGATGATGAATTACCCATGGACATTAATGGAACCATTAGTAGAGATAGAGGGCACTAAGTTTGATGATGTTGGCAAGAGTGAGCTCCGGGGCTGTGACAACTTACTTAATAACTTATATTCCACGGTTTCTGTTAGTGCAAAAGGGGGTCTGATTTTGAGAAGTGCTAGCAAATAGGGGAAGTTTAGTCTCGTGAAGATGGGTGGTGATAGGATTAGAGTTGAACATGTTAGCCAAAGCATTGAAGCTTTTAATCAACATTTGTGGAACAAGCTTAAGATTGGGGGTTTCAGTAATTTCATAGCCAAATTACACGGTCACGACCCCTCCTGTCAAAGGATTTTGGAAAAGCTTGGAAAGAGGGTAAGTTTGAGGTCAGAGGTATGGAAATTGAGGTTTTGAGTCCACCATTTCCCTTGCAATGAACATGAAAATGGATGGGCTCAAAAATTTTAAGGACAGAACCCACAGAGAACATGAAATTGAGTTGTTCTTCATGGGTAAGGAAAGGTGCTCTTTCTTTACGGATGGTATTGTCAGTCATGTATTCCGGGAATATGGAGAGATGTTTTCCTTCAAATCATGAAGTATATAACTCTGGAAGGAAAATACCGAAAAATCTATACCCACCATATGACCCTTCTGAATATGTTCCGCCATAAGGTCATGGTGAGCATCCCTTTCTTCCTGTTTATGTCTTTGACAAATTCTTTGATGGCTTTCCAGCAGGAGAAGGCTGAGATGCCTTTGCATGAAGGGCTCATCCTTCTACTATTTGAAAATGGGAAACCTATTCTGAATTCTTCTTTGAAAGATAAGGCAGAAGAGGATGACCTCACTCTTGCGGAATGCCTTACTAAGATGAAGGCTGGGAAATGCAAAAATGTGGGGGAGGATTTTGGTAAAGAGAAGAGTGAGGAAGGTTGTGGGGAAGTGAGCACCTCGAGAAAAAGGAATTGGGATGGTAACTTTAAGGGTTTTGAGGATTTGAGTAGAAAGGTTTAGTACTTAGAGGGTGTGCTTCAGGCGATGGAGGAAACCAATGTTGGTCAAAGGGAAACTATGTTGGATGTCATTAATGCTTCTAAGCAAATTGTCTCTGCTCAGGTGAAGTCCAAGTAGAAGTTTTTGGAGCTGGAGTACTAGGTCAAAAAGTTGAGTGACAAGTTGGAAGGGATGGAGGAAGGCACTAAAAGGAGGAATTTCAACTTGTGCATCAGTAGTTCCGAGGACGAGCTGGAGGAAGATATAAATGTCAAGGGCATTGAGGGTGCAAGAAAGGCAGTCATGATGGTAGCAATGAAGGATCTCCTAAAAATTAGCTAAGTTTTCTAGACTGTTGGCAGACTTTTGGCGAACTTCTTCGTTTTGAAGTTTTGGAGCTGGTTTTCTTTCTCTGTTTTTCTCTCTTTGGTTCAAAGTCCTGATCTTCATTGTAAGAGTTAAGCATGTTTAACTCCTTTCTTGGAATTTTCTGTTTCTTTCATGCTCGTTGGTTTCTGTTCCTCCTTTTGTAATGGCCCCTGGGAGCCGATCCCTATTTTTACCTTATCTAATAAAAAAACAAAAGTGAATCTTTTGAAAACTTCAATAAGTTCAAAGTGGTTGTTGAGAACAAGACTAGTCGTAAAATTAGATCTCTCTACCCGGATCGAGGGGAGAATTCAATAGTAATGAGTTCAAATCCTATATGGAAGCTCGTTCGATTCGTCGATAGATGCATCCACATACACCGTGTTATGTTTGTGGATCTTGTTTTCATGTTAGAGTGTGGTACACCTTCTATGTGTTACACTCGGGTATTTTTACGGCGGTCCCACTCGCCGGTGAGCGGGTCAAGGGGGTTCGGGGCGAAGCCCCCGAAGCAAATTTTCATGGGTGGTTTATTAACCCATGGGTAATGGGTAACCGTTATGGGCTATTTTTGGGCCCATGGTTTTTCAGTACCCATTGTTTTGATACCCACGGTTTTTGCCCATGGTTTTGATACCCACGGTTTTGTATCAAACTGCTTAAGCAATTGTCTATTTATATGGTCTTATGCATATGATAGATAGATAAGCAAATGTATTGCAGATGTGCTTTGAATTCAGGTGTGAATTCTGTAGAGTTTGTTGAGCATAGCTCCAAACGGATCTGGGTATTGTATTGAGAGAGTGGAGGCTTGTAATAAAATCTGAGTAAGTGATTCTTGGTGGATGTAGCCCAAATTGGGTGAACCACATTAAATCTTGTCTCTCTATGTTGTGTTATTTATTCTGCACTTTTATTTGAGATCTGTAATATTTTATGCATATTAGTTTCTACTGTTGCGATTCTGTAAGGGATTATTCTGCATATTTTATCTCTTATTTCCTAACACATTACAAAAAAATGGTGTTGTTGAGAGAAGGAATTTTACTATCATGGAGATGGTGTGATGCATGATCGATGATTCAGGACTAGCGAAGACATTCGGGCCGAAGCAACGAAGACTACAATATATTTTCTAAATAGAATGCCCAGAGTTTCTCTTGAAAAAGTAAATCCACATGAGGCATGGTCAAATTGGAAGCCATCCATTGCACACCTCATAGTATTTAGGTGCAAAGCTAACATGCACATACCCAAGCGAGAAAAAAAGAAATTAGACATAAAATCAAAAAAACTCATCTTCATTGGCTACAATAAAGATGCTCTTGGGTATAGATGGATGGATCCGAATACTAAGAAATTCTACACCAGCAGAGATGTTGAGTTTTTTTAGAAGAAAGAAGCTAAGGCTCTTTCTAAAGACTTGCCTCGATGTAGATAGCACACTTTTTTTTCAAACAAAAGCATATGTTCCCATGATGATGACAGTGATGATGGGGATGATGGTGATCAGACATGACCACAACCCACGGGAATAGTACAATGTATGCCCAAGTGGTATACAAACATGATTCGATATGCTAATTTGGATGCTCCTCCGAACACATCCACCACTAGACCATGGACTCACAATAAAGCTCGTGAAAAGGTAAATTTTACTTTGATGAGTAGAGTTGTTGAATCTATTGAGTACTCTATTGTCCAGGAAGCCCTACAGTCAAAAGCTTGGAAAGATGTCATGGATGTTGAGTATCAGCCAGTGATGAAAAAAACACTTGGTAACTTTTTGATCTTCCACCATGGGAGAAGCCCATTGGTTGCAGATGGATATTCAAAAAAAAGTATAAATCATATCGGACTATTGAAAAATACAAAGAAAGACCGGTAGAAAAGGTATATGCACGTAAGGAAGGCTTAGACTATGAGGAAACATTTTCTCCCACATCTAAGATCAAAACGATCAGTATGATCTTTGCTCTAGTTACTCAATTTGGTTGGAAAGTCCATCCGATGGACGTGAAAAGTGCCATTCTGAATGGAGATCTACATGAATAAGTATACATGACTCAACTTAAGGGTTTTGGCATACCAGGATCAGAAACAAAGGTATGTGGACTCATCAAATCTTTGTATGGCCTTAAATAGAAACCTCAGGATCAGTACATCAAGATTTATGAGCATATCATTTAACATAGATTTGTGAGAAATCCATATGATCCCAATCTCTACCTCAAGAGGAAAGGAGGAGATATTGTGATAGTTGTTGTATATGTCGATGATCTAGTCATCATTGGCATCACAATGAAGATGGTCGATGCTACAAAGAAAGATCCTAACCATAGTTCAACATGACCTCTCGGGCTCATGCACTATTGTCTTGGAATGGAAGAATGGTAAAAGGAGAATCATATTTTTGTTTCTCAATTGAAATATACCAAGACAACGGTCGAGAAATTTAGGATGATAGATTGCACACCGATTGCTACACCCATAGAGATGAGACTTCAGTTATCTCATATAGATCCATCTCCTCTAGTAAATGTAACTCTTTATCGACAGTTGATTGGGAGTCTCATTTACTTGACATATACTAGACCAGATATCAGCTTTACTGATTAGCTATCGCTCCGGTTCATGTAGGAATCTAGAGTTTTTCATTGGAAAGAAGCAAGGCGGATCTTGAGATATCTCAAGGGAACTATAGATCTTGGTCTAGAGTACAAGAAGAATGATCAGTTCTCCTTAGCTGGATATTTGGATTCATATCATGCAGGTAACATTGATGACAAGAAATCCACTTCTAGATTTTTTTTTCTTTTTGGGATATGGACTGATATCATGGGGAAGAAAGAAACAAAACTTTGTTTCTCGCTCTTCTACAGAGGCCGAATATCGTGTTGTAGGTGGAGTTGTTTGCAAAGCGATATGGCTACATCACATACTTGAGGATCTTGGAGTACCACATGATAAATCCACTACCTTGTATGTTGACAATGAGGGTGTTCTCAAACTTGTTCGCAATCCATTGTTTCATGAGAGAACCAAGCATATTGAGGTACATGTTCATTTCATTCACAAGCATGTTTTGAAACACTAATATAACTTCAATTTTTCCCAACAGATGAATAATGAGCAAATGTTTTCATGAAGTCACTTGCATATGAAAAATTTGAGTTTTTCAGAGAGTTCCTCTCCTTGTCTCTTGAGGAAATGCAAAATTAAGGGTGGGTGTTAGGTAAAACCTTGTATATAGTAATTTTTCATTGTAGTTGCATCTTACCTTAGGTAATAAATTGTTATTGGGGTAATAGTGTAGTTATTGTGATAACTAGTTGTTTGATTATTTGTTATATGGTTATGTTGTTATAACCATTGATATTGTTTGTATTGTATTCTCGTATATTGGTTTTAACAAAGCACGTATGTGAGATGGTTTATTATGTGGATTATTGTTGCACCTATGCAACCTCTTGATTGTTTGTGCATGGTTGTCCAATATGTATAGATATTGCAGCCCTCATATGCTATGTAACTAGATTGATTGCAAATCAATAATATTTGTTAAGCTTCCTCCCTATTTGTAAGTTTTAGTTAGACTTTTTGCAAGTTATAGACAATATCGAGGAGTCATGCAAATCGTTAATCATTAACACTACTACAATGGATTAGAATTGTCGAGTTTACAAACTAGCCCAAAATAGGGAAAATAAATAGTTCCATGATGCCCCAATCAGTCATGCATAATCGCGCTCATTGTTCATCATGTATTTTGAGATTTTTCTTGTTCATGCAACGTGGGAACCGCCATTATGCTTAGTCGATCTGTTTGTTAGATAATCTTTAAGAAATCAAAAGCTCAATGTTTAGGCGGTTCGATGTAATTATGGGAGATTGTTTCCATTATAGTTTTTTTAGCTTTAGTTTTAGTTTTAATTTTTCTTGTGTAAGTTCTTAGGATAGATTTATTTTATGAAGCTCTAAGATGTGAAAGGGTGTGGTTGCATTACATCTCTATAAATACATGAAATCTTAATGTAAAAACATCTTGACACTCTGAATTCAATACAAAAAATGAATTTTGGAGCTTCACATGGTTGTTTTGAGGAGTTTAGTTTTTTTCAATTGTGTATTCATGTCTTGATTCCTAGACAATAAATCTCTTTAAATTATTAATTAGAGTTTGTGCTCTTGATTTTAATTGTATTTCCAGGTTAAGAGATTGAGAGTAGTTGGTCTCATTTTCATGAGTTGTTATTTCCTATACTTGTTTCTTCATATGTGCTTTGTAATATTAAATAATTAAGCGATTTAGAGAGATATTAAAGTAAGAAAAATTAGTCTATTGTCTTGGTTAATCTTGTTAGCTTGAACATTTATTATGTTGACTAAACCTCGCTTATAAACTTAGTAGATGAACTATAGTTATCTTCTTAGATTGTATGCAAAGCTATGATTATTGGTGGTTTGATTTCCTTTGGTGATTGTCTAGTGTTTATACAGAGTTAAGTTAAGTCTACTTCGTATATTCCCTTGTTTTTGTATGATTAAATTAAAATCAAGGTGTTTGCTTTGTTTTATGATCAAGAGAGAGTCTAGTTTTTTTGCCTTACCCTTCCCTCTTGAGTTTTTTATGAAATCCCAAAATCACTTAGTCGGGATAGAATCATTGTGAATATCTGTAGGGTAGATTTTATTCAATTGGTGAATTTGCCAAAGTTATGGTTCCTTTGTGGGGTAACAAACATCACATAGTTTCCACATTGAGCTATACATACGATTATTACATACCTTGAATATTATTTCTAACAAGGGTTCTAAAACAAGTAAAATTCATTTCTTGTCATACATATCAAAAACTTGGATCAGCAAAACCCACCACAATCAAAAGAAGGCACTTATTCAAGGTGAAATCCTTATGACTTATTAAAATTGAGAAATCTTGAAAACAACCTTTGAACTACATTGTAAAGAAGCAAAGAATAGTAAGTCACATACAGGAAATTGTCTAGTAAACAACGGTATATTGATTCCATTAATCCACAAAGCATGTAGTGCATGCAAAAGATCTAGGCCTAAGAGAGGAAATCTATGCAATTTTCTAATATATTCATGATATGATGAAGAGTGCAAGGCAACAAAGAGAATTTTGAGAGAACTTGAGAGGGAAAAATAGAATAAGAAAGCTTATTGAATGTTGTTGCGGTATAAAAACTATACAAACACAAGAAGGAAAGAACTAATTGCTCTTGGAAAACATAACCCGAAAGGATTTTGAAGGGAACTACAAGAAAAGAGAAAACAAATAGAGAATGTTATCACATATACTCAATGGTTAGAATATGAAAAGTTGCACTATGAACGAGTTTAGGACAAAGTCATTCCCCCACAGTTAACATAAGTGAGCTCTTCTCTGTGGAGGATATTACTCAAAGCGTCAAGAGACTAGTACGAGGTGAGGCTTAAGATAGATGGGCTACAAGAAAAATATCTAAAATGGGATTCAAAATTCCTCACACCACACATAAAAATCATATTCAATGGTATAATTTAGAAAGGTTTCCTAACATATTGGTTAACTAATGTTATTATCCCTTTGTATAAAATTGAAGTTATCAATAACTTGTCAAACTATAACATTATCATGGTCAATCCCCTTCTTGAAAATTATTCAGGAAATGGTAAAGAATAGAATTAGAATGGGAAGAAAAAAGAAGTAAAAAGAGAAAAGAACCGAGAAGGTTTCAGGCAAGTATTACACTATCGACTACTATGTCACTCTTAAATATTTGATTGAAAATGTATGGGATATCCAAGGAGAAGAAGCTTTTTATTGCTTTTTCAATTTCAAAAATCATTTGACATGATATCTATGAAAACTTAGGAGCATAATGGAGGAACTCGAAGTTATAAATGATACTAGAATTCTAGTTCATTGGCTTTATGAGTAGGTCAAGGCCAAAATCGAATCGGTGGAGGAATCTCATAATGCTTTGGAAGCAACATTGGAGTCAAACAATGTTGTCCACTATCCCCCACTTTATTTGGGTTATATATTGATAAAATAGAAGAGTATATAAACACAATCTGGTGGATGAGGCATTCAACCAACAAGCTATGTAGTTAAGTTACTCTTGTATGTGGATGATCTTATTGTAATTACAAAAATAGCTCATAATTTGAGAGAACACTTCGGGGCTCTAGATATTTTCTACCAAGAGATTGGAATGCAAGTGAATACCAACAAAACCAAAGTCATGATCTTTTTATTACAAATAAAATAAAATAAAAATTAGCTTATTTTTCGAAGAAGTCCCTCGAAGTAGTGGAAAATACAAAGTATCTCGCATTGATTTTCACAAGTAGCTTCATTGGAAGGTTTACAAGGAAAAAGAACACAAGGGGGTGGAAGGGTTTATACTTGCTACAAAATAGATGTAGGAATGCAAAATTGTGAGATTGCAAAACCAAGAGAACCTTATTTGACTTGTTTATCACATCATTGCTCCTATACGAATGTGCAATTTGACGCAACGTGTTAGTTCTAAAATAGAGACAGATAAAGAGAATCCAAAAACATTTAATCACAAGTAACTTCAACATCAAAAACTCGGTTTCATATGAGATTTTATTATTTGAAACAATAACTTTCCCATCGAGGCATCGACGATGATTCGGAGTTTAGTTATTTCAAAAAGACACAAAGAATAGAGACTCGTCAATGGCCCAAAATGGTGATAGAGGAAGATCTAAGGAGAAGGAAGATCGTGTGGATAAAAAAATGACAAGTGAATAACTAAATGTGGCATTAACATGCAAGAGAATCCAAACATTAATGAGGAAATTAAAATGTGTGTGAAAATTCAAAACAAGTCATATGGACAAAGAAACTTGCATACTAGTTAAGGACTAACTCGCATTGTCTTAGATGTGAGATTAAGAGGTGGACAATGCCTAAGGAGTGGGAAAGGAGAACTCCATATTTTGTAACAAATGTGTGGTGTAGACTGAATGACACTACATCACCGAGTGTGCAGCCTATGGAGATATATATATCGAAACGAAGACCTAAATTGTGGTTTCACAAACTTATAGAGACATCATATCAAATACAAAGACATGGAGATAAATAACATAATCGTTTTATTTGAAGCGACAAAGCTAGACAAAACAACAAGCTTTTTTATCAAGATCTACAATAGAAGATCCGACATTAAAAAGGGTTTGAAAATTTTGGAAAACTAGTAGAGCTGCCCTTGGAGCAGTAGATGTGTTAACGCATAATACTTTGATTTCATCTCTATGCTCCATAGATCGCTTGATCCTGCGGATGTTGTTAAAATATTTCATTTCATCCAGACTATCCCCAATAATAATATTTGTAACATTTGAGATGGTGCTTTGTTGAATATATAGAATGTCTATGTGGTTTGTTTTGGAAATGGATAAATGAAATCATAGGGAGGGGTACATGTGAATGAAAATGAAGGGATTTCAATAGAGGCGGTGGAGCAAAGAACCGTCTACGAATAAGGTGTTGGTATTTAGTATGAGTTCATGGTGAGGACACTACATTTTTATATTGCATTAATGTTATATGTGAAATATTTACAATAGGTTTTATATGAAAATATATCAATTCTATGTTCTCGAAAATCATCTCCATTGAAATTCCAAAGAAGCACCACTACTCTTGATTGATCAAGATAAGCGTCTTTACTATTTTGTGGCTTCTCAAATGGTTTATTTAAGATTCACCCCTCTTTGCTCTCTTGTTACATTAGACCCTCTTCACTCTCTCAAGTATTACAGTAATGGTTTATAATTTATTTTATTTCATTACAAAATCAACTCGGGTGCAAAATTTCAGCATGTTCATTGTAATGTAATTTTTGATTTATTATAATCCTTTTCGCATCAGTGGTTTTTTTAAAAGAGGTTTTTATGTTCTCATATGGGGTGAATGCAATCATATTTTATTTTATAAGACTCGAGAGGTTGCTCAATTGTGTTCGACTTTGTAACAACATATTGACACCCAATTTGTTATTGTTAATCAAATTAATCTTGTACTTTAAAATCAAGAAAAACGCTCCGCTAGGGTTCTTTATGTATTGTATGACTACCATTTATGGGTGTTCAACCCTTGTCATACCACTTTCGTGGGATTATTTTGTATGTGCTTACATTTACTTCAATTTTTTAGGCATTCCCGCCTTTGGGTAGACATTTTATAAATGGCCTCTCATTCACATAGTCTAGTTTTTAGACCGCAACGCACCGTGATAGTGCCTCCAGGAAGCAACCGAGGAAGTTTGTGCCCAAAGTATTCCACGAGGTAATGTTTTTGCCCCAATATCTTATTACCTATTGAAGAGTTTAAATTTTTTTGTCATTGATTTGAGAGGTTTTGCATGATGGGATATTGTGTTGTAAGGATTCCCTCCGAAAGCATGCTTTGCTCTTAGGTGCAAACAACTTGGTCCCAATTTGGTATCATGCTAGACTTCATCCGAATATAATCAAAAGGCTCTTCCTGTTTCGTTTTACTAACACCGACAATGTGGTCATGGTGTTAAATAAGTCCTCCACCTAGTATGTTCACAATTCCCTACTCGGTGTCCCGTTGGACTCGCAAGTTCATGGTTTCGAGCATACGGCTCTTAAGGTCCTAGTTTGGGTGGAAGTTTTAGGGCTTCCTATGCCCTATTATCACTTTTTTGTCCCCTCATTACTTCCTCTATTGGCCAGGTCTTACCAAAGAACCGCTTCAGTTCTATGATGTCGGACCCAAGAGCGGTGAGTCTATGTCGAGGGCGACCTTTCTTAGGACCTCAAAGAAACCATAACATCTAGGTGGGTGATTCCCAATACACTCAACGGGTGGTTTATATTAACCTTCCCAACACTTGTTTTCGATGCCAATCTGCAGACCATAAGATTTGGGATTGCCCTTTGTTAGCTGAGAGTATTAAAAATCAAAGCCCAATGTGATGCCTTCTCAAGCCTCTAGCGAAGATGGTTGGACCACTGTGGGTCGTAAAAATAACCATAACAAAGCCCTCATTCCCCACCTTGCTCCCAACACTTCCAAGGTCGTTAAACCTCAAGCTAGCCAATTCCCAATTGTGCAGGCCCTTCCTAAGCCCATTGGCATTTCTCTCTTCAAGCCTTATATGGCTTCTATCTTGCCATCACAAGAGACGGTGTCTACTACTCTGTCATAGTATTCTCCTTTCAAGGCCTCTCGTGGAGTTAATGAGTTTTCAAACTATTTTATAGGATAAGAATCATTTTCCGTCTAGCTCACAACTTCTCCCCGCCTAACGGGATTGCGCGCTCTCGCAACCCCCTCGTTATCTCGAGGAAGGCGAGATTGCGCTTCTACCGCATGTAAAGCTCAATCTAGTGAATTCTTACTTTCTAACCAACAACGGTTTTTGCAAAATAGTTATGGCGCCCTTTCAAGTATGAAATCAGAGGATGTCTCTGGATGCTCATTTTCAATGAATTGCTTCTCCTAAAATGTCGTGGGTCTAACAGTTCCACTCGCAAGTACACTACATGAGATTTTGGAAACAATTTTCAAAGATGAACATTCTATGTTTACAAGAAGTTAAGGTGTCGTGGTTTCTTCATCCACAATCACTAAAGCTATCTAGCCGATAGTTTAGCTCTGACTAGTCATCATAAGCTTGGTCGTGGAGGAATTACGACATTTATTGCCCCTAAATGGAGGCCTCATTATGTTAATCATGGATGTGACCCGACAAATCGTGTCATGTGGGTGTTATTCAACATTGATAATGGAATAATTGATGTTTATGTGTCCAATGACACATTTGAAAGGACAACGCTCCGGTTGGATTGTCGATGAGCTCCTCGACGCCTATGGGATCATTTGTGGAGACTTTAATATGGTAGAGTTGCCTATTGACAAGATAGGTCTTCTACCCATGTGTTGGATTGCTAGCGAAAGGGCATTCTAGATGTATATGCTTGCAATAAATATGGGTTTTATGAACCCAATGTTTCTCTTCATTCTGACTCCGTTGTTTGGCACATTTTGGTCTAATTTACACCAAGGATCAGATCATCTCTTTAAGCACCTCAAACATGCCATGCTATCAATGAAACCTTTTTCTCCTTTGATGGTTATTTTCAATTACAGTGGAAGACTTACCGAAATTGGTCCTTTCCGACCACTACCCCATCTCGCTTTATGCTCGAATGGAACTTCTAGCCACCACGTTTGCACTCTACTTAATTTTATCTCAATATCTGCTCTATTGCATCATGTGCCCACCCTTCACCATATTAAGCAAGTTTGGGACCTCGTGGCACACCCAACTGGCACCTCAAGATGGATTGCATGGAGAATAAATGTCATTCGGTAGTTGATGTGTTTTTGTGCACCTTCAGGATCAGCTAGCCCATATTCGGCACAACTCTTACTCGCCACCACCTCCGAGTTGAGTCGCTCATTAACCACTCGGGGTAAACTCCCTTTGATGAACCTTTGCAGTGAATCTATATCAGCTCATCCAAATTGCAAATGCTTACAATGCCAGAGGCACTCAGATCAAAGCTCGATTACATTGGTTCAAAGTGAGTGATCGGATTTCTAAGGAATTCTTTCATTCCCTCAAAGCCAAACCTGCACACAAACAAATCAAAGCTATCCAGGAAGGTTCCCATCGTTTGTCTAAAGTGTCGGAGATGGTGCAAGGTTTTGTGCGCCATTTTCAGCAAATTTTCAAAGCTTGGGATCTTTCTCTAGAGTGAGAAGTGTCTCTTGATTGATGCTTAGTTGTGGTCACTTGTAAGCTCTCTCAATCACGAAGGATTTCTTGCAATAGAATACTAAATGTTGAGGATCTATTTGAGGCAATTTCTCAAATGGCAAATGATAAGGCCCCATGCAACAAGGGTTTCCCGTGTGATTTTTACAAAATCCTTTGGGATGTGGTTGGTCATGACCTTGTTCGAGTCTATCTAGAGGCCTTGCATTCCACCCGCTTGGTCCATTTATCAACCAAGAGCATATCAAATTCATTCCCAAGGTTGCCCTCTCGATCATCTTTTGTATGTGTTAGCCACAAAGGGATTTTCATATCTACTTGCCAAGGCCACTCGGTGTGGCTTGATGAAAGGAATTTCGTTGCCCAAATTACCTTTTTCTCATCTCATCAATGGTCATTTTGTGGATGACTCGTTCCTCACCTTAATTGAAGATGAGGCTAATTTTCAACAAGCTTTATCTTGCCTAAATGGCTATTTCCTCGCCTACAATTCGGGCATTCAATGGCAAAAACTCAATGGTACAAGTCGTCTATTCGCCCCCTCCCCATGGCTATCACTTCTTCAATGGAAGCGGATTCAACATGGTGTGATCTTCCAATTTTGGGCATCCCTTCTACATTCCAAGCAACTCCCTCCCGACTTTGGCAATTTGTTGTGGATCAAGTTGAAAAGAAGTTGTCATATTGGATAACAAAACCTCTCTCGTTAGCAGGTAAATTTCATATTTACTCCAAAGTTCTTATGGCCATAAATGTTTACTATTCTTCCTTTTGGGCCCCTCTCAAGCCTCTTACAAAAGTTGTAGAAATTACCCTGTGATTTCTTATGGGCTTACTCGAGAGCACGGTAAGGTATTTCATCAAAGTTGCTTGGGAGTATTGTTCGCCCAAAGACTCCTGGGGCTAGGTTTATTAGATGTTGGCTGCCAAAAACTACCCTTTGTGCCAAATGGATTGTTCGAGCCATAAAGGGAACTAAAAATAGAAAAAAATGTTACATAATTGTATTGTTGAGGGTCGCCTCACGGACGTAAGACCAGGAAGGGTTTAGATCTCCCAAATCTACTTTTTATCAAATCCCCTGTGAAAGTGGTTGGCTCATTTGTTATCAAAAGTATTTGGAAAGCTTGGGAGAAGATCAAACCTTGGCTTTAGAATGGAGATGAGTTCAAAACAGGTTATCTCGTGAATTATCACTCAATGTGGTGGTCTTTGATAATTACCTTTCACAATGTGCCTCTTGCCAAGGCTCCCCGGGTGCAAACCCTTGAGCTTTTAGACGAGGAATTCACATGTTTGTGTCATTTAATCGTCCTTGTCGACAACTTCTAACTTGGCCAAAAGCTAAGAACAAATTCTCACTAGCTAATGGCGATCTTAGCTCTTACCAAGCATTCTTGAAGTTGTTCCCACTTGGATGTCGCACAAAATTGGGATTTTGTTCTCGTGCCTTGGTGGAAGGACTGGAAATGGTATCCAAATACGCCATTTCTCACTTATTCACCCAACAAAGGGTATGCTTTACTATTTGCCAAGCTTTCAATGGTGGAAAAACTCGACTTTTGTTGCTCCCTTCACTCTTTCCGCTTGGTGTTAGCAAAACAATTTTTCTACTATCTAGCCTAGCATTCTAGAGCCCAAGCTTTCTCATTTTGCCTCGGTATTTTATATTACACCTGTTTTCCCTGTCAAAGCTTTGATATTACACTGTTTACAAGAGTTTTGATATTACACTGTTTGTTTCCCTGTTTGAATTCAAATCGGGAAAACAAACAGTGTAATATCAAAACTCTTTGTTGCTTATATTGCAAGAAATGGGATCAAGAGGCAATATTGTGTTCCTTATAGTCCTTGTCAAAATGGATTAGAAGAGAGGAAGAATAAGAGCATCGTTGAAAGCGCTTGATGCATGTTGGAGCAGTTTGGTATACCCCATTTCTATGAATGAAGCATGCAATATTGCTATGTCTATCTTGAACAAGTGTCTTCATAAGTTTTGAGGGTTGTTACATCCGAAAGTGTGCCTTTACTTGAGTGAAACCCTCGGTGGAGTTTAGAGTGTTTGTTTGGTTATTTGGCATATGCATACATACCTTCTAAAAAGAGGAAAAAGTTTGAAGCTACTTGCCAAAGGGACATTTGTTGGATATGGTGATGAATCTAAGGCATACACAACTTTTGTTCTTAGTGAAAAGTGCACCAAATTGTGTAGAAATGTTATTTTTGATGCATATGGTCTCAAAATGATGTCCAAATTTCTCTTGAAGTGAAGGGACTACCCGATGTGACAAGCTAATGATGAGTTGGCTATAATAAACATTGACAAAAATATGGATGATGGCTTGAAACCTGTGGAATATGATGAAGCAAGTGGTAGCAACCACCAAGGTCATCAAAAGAAAGTTGGGGAAAAGAAACCAGTTGAAGGTTCATAATTGAATCTTATAAGGTCTACTCGGATCAGAATTCTGAACAAAAGGTATGAAGCTAATTTTGTTGCTTTGATGAGTACCTTGGTTGACATTGAGCCCAAGACCTATGATGAAGGTTCCCATTCTGTTGGTGAAATAATTTGTCGTGTTGCAAATTATGTGTTTCCACCAACTCTCATGGGGCTAAGCCCCTCCTTGGGTATGGGGAGGCTCCCATTATTGAATGTAAACCATCGTAATTCTGTGGGGTGGCCAATAGGCCGGGGATCACACATGAACACTTCACTAAGCCTATGGCAAAGTGCTTGTACGGAGTACAAGGGAGGAATTTGCAGCGATGAGGGATAAAGGAGAGTTGGGGAAATTAGGAAAGAGAGGGTTATTGTTGTGAGTAGGCACTAGTAGAGTTCACACACAATAACCAGAGTAGGTCCACATTCAATTAGAAGAAAACAACAATGTAAGCAATTAGCAAGACTAACAAACTAGAGACACATTCTTTAGATTCATCAATCAAGGACACAAAGTTCCTTCTTGGTTATTCAAGATCACTATGCTTGCAAAGTTGTAGAATAGAGAGAGAGAATAAAGGAAAGCATAAGCAAAGGAAATGGAAGAAATGCAACTTTTATTTCTTGTGTAGTGGTGATACAAATCTCAACAACCTACAACAATCCACAATTGCTATAGAAAAACTAACTTTCAAGCTCTTTTGGAATGGAGAAGCCATTCCAATTTATAGCATTGTAAATTGTCTTCTCATCTACCCCCACATGACCTTTCAAGTTCTTATTCCACTTGTGACTTTTCATCTTCCTAGAAGTGAGGAAATAAGTCCCCTTTTTATAAATCAAAAGGGACTTTTACAATGCAACATTAGAGAGTCACTTAAGTGAATAAGACAAAATACCATGATCATACACAATGAAGTATTAGAAAGGGGGAGAGAAGAAAGAGGGAGAAGAAGGGAGTTGATCAACTGTTTGATGAAGAAGCCTCTTTCAATGAAGAATCAACTCCAGCTGGCTTCACGAAAGATCTCCAATGATGAACTTTGTGCCCTTGACCTCCTTGTTGTATTGAGCTACTGCAAATGCTACTTTCTCAGAATGTGGGATGCGCACATGTTCCAAAGTACTGAGCCAAGTCTCAGGAATGCTACCAAGCCTTCTACACCGTGTGAACCAATTCTTATGATCTTTTGTAGTGTTAGAAACAAAGCCCTCTAATCTCTGCGAGAGATTCCAAAGTATTTTCATTGAATGAAGAGGGTTCTCCTGCAGCTATCTGGACCAGCTCTTGAAAGGAAATCAAGAGTCTTTCTAAGGATGTGTTCTTATTGAGTGAAGGTGTTCCCAGCTCTTGCACACTTTTGACAATCTCATGATTCATCCGAGATCCAGATACATTTTCTTCACAGCCTCAAGCTTGGAAATGACATCATTCAAAGACATCGCACTTCGCAATCATCAGGCGTGACCAAATGGGGACAAGTTCTCAATAATGGATGAAAACACATTATGATTCACTAAAAACTTTTCATTTGCTCGAAGCACACATTTAGAGTAGAGTTATCACATATATAATACATGATTACATGTATATGATTAGCTAACCCTAAACTTAAAAGATAGTTATAGCCCGTACTTCATTTGTTATTTAAAATTTCTAAAGATTAGCTTGGTGAGTGATAGGGTAGGTTTACATTTATGACCTCTCCATTTTTGGGTTTGTAGAAATGAGGTTAACCAATACCTTGTTTTCAGCTATTTTTTTGGGACAACAAATGAATCATATCCTAAGTTTGTATATGTAACAAATAGAGTCTCTTTGTACATTTTCTGAAATTGGCCGAAGAAAGAAATATTGATGATGACCAAAAATGACCAAAAGTAGTTCAATGATACTGGAAAAATACATTTAAGTTACAATAGGGAAGTTCCAGGGTAAGAAATCCATAGGTTATGAAACTGAGGTAAGCACTAACCTCTAAGTGCAAAAAGGAATGTAACTGTAACAAGAGGTTAAACCAAAAACAGTTAAACTCCAAATCATAAGGATGATGTACAAGTAGAAATAATCTTGCCCTGGAGAAGATGGGGATGAAAGCAAGAGACCAAGGTTGGAAACCAACATAGTCATATGTCTATAGCAAGGCTCGAGCAAGAGGATAACAATAACATCATCATTCATCACCATGAAAGGGAAAATGAAGGATCTGTCAATTTTCATAAGGGAATGCTCAGGGATGAGAGTGTCAAGCTGGATGATCCTAGGAGGAGGTTGGGTGCTCCCCCCAGAATCTCTTCTAATATCCTTAGTTGATGAATCTTTGGTCGTACAAGAAAACCTTGTAATGCGTGCCTCCCTTCATGACATGGGTTGCAGTGTTGGGAAGGCCCACAATGTTGAAGCAAAGTAGATCCATTCGTAGAATGAGGCTGAGGGGGTGGGATTCAGGACGATCTAGTCACTTGCCGTATCCAACAAGAGCTTACTTCCTCCAATAATGGGCCGGAAGAAGGAAATTACTAAATTGACAGCTGTATGGATCCTTTATAAGGATCTATGTTTGAGAATGACAACCTCCTGAAGAAAAAGGGCCAAACAGCTCTGACCATGGTAATAGAAGAATGTGATAAAGAATTGTTCGTCTCTTTTAAGACAATGGTATCTCAACTAGATCTTATAATGAATAGAACACTTGAAAATAAAGTGTTACTTGGTCTCCACTTCCTAGAGAGGGACAAACGAAGAATCATGTTGCCTTGTGAAATATTGATGCAGCAGCATCCGGGACCACGAGCAATCTATTATCAACCAAAAATAGAGTGCGGTTTGTGTGTGTTCGCGTTTTGTCGCCTTGCCGACAACATCATGCACGTTGAAAATGGGCAAACAGGTCAAGAAGCATCCCTAGAGGTCCAACACTTCAAAAATAACTTGCATAAGAGGTTTAAGTCATCCGCCAGATCAAAGTGATCTTCCTCGGGACAGATGGCGAAAAATGCTAGTTTACGTAGGTGGCGATTTAGAAGTCAGCATGTCGGTTTGTACCATTTGGTAATTACACAACCACAACAGCCATGGCGGTGGTTCAAAACCATTGGATTGCACAAACTGCGGGTTTCACTCACTATGCTTGTGCACACAAAGTAATGGCCCAGTTTTCTAGAATTGTCAATTTTGAGCATTTCCAAGAGGCTTGGGATTGTGAAGAAGCACCGAGGATTGTCGAGAGAATGTCGAAATATTCGAAGGGATCAACTGGAGGCGTTTCGGTGGTGCGTGGTGGGAAGGCGAAGCAAGAAAGAAGAGAGCAAGTGGGGGCAAGAGAAGAGTTCAACTAGTAACTTGTAGGGGGTGGTGTACAATTCGGAACAGAGGGAGGACTATGTTGAAGTTCATTGAGGGACTGTTGTAATGTGTTTCGTCTTCATGTTGTTTCAATAAAGGAAATGTGTGTGTCGGTGTGAAATCTCTGTAACAAGTCATATATTCAATGAAGGCTGTGATTTTGGGTTCAATCACTCGAACGAGTGTCCATTTGTGCAATTGTGTCTAGGCTATAGAGAAAGGTTGCCATTCATTTGGAACTCTCTTATCCGACCGCATCAAATTTGGTGTTTAGCTCTTAACCGGTGGGAAGACACCAGTTAGGCTGGCCAAGGGTAACCCTTAAGCCATGTGACCAATGATGCTAGACATAGTCTAGTTGAATGATGATGCCAAATACAATCTGTAAGGAATGCTCAACTTAGAATGGCAACTTGGAACTAAGCGGCTATGGAGGAGATGTCAAAGTGACATGAATGTATTGTTACTATATTTGATAATTTTGTAACTTGTTGATGACCTTTGAGAGTAGAAGACGGTGGCCGGGCATATAATGATTTTTGAGTGGAGGAAGCTGATCAATTGGGATGCAAATAGATTGAAGAAGCAGATCTGGTTTCTATATACCAAAAGGGTTGACCCGTAGTGGGACCTAAAGAAGCAATCATCTCAAAGAGAATAAAGGGACAAATATGGACACCTCTTCTAGTCTAAGGTTGAGTCACAAGGATCCGAGGCTGCGAATATAGATAAGTTTGAAGACACTCTTGACATGAAGCGATTGGATGGAAAACTTGAGGAAATGTCTCGTGCCCACTTAATACAAAGCCATCCAAGAGATATAATGTTAGGTAACCCAATAAATATTGATATAATAATAATAATAAAACATTTGTATACTCGAATCAGAATTAATGTTGTTTAGTCATGCCTTGTCTATTGCATTGACATTTATGTTACATACTTAGGTACAAGTGATGAAATCCATTAAAGATATGTTTTATGGAGTCTGCCGAATGTTGCTTGGGTGCTTTATGAGGGACATGGTAGCTGACTTGATAATTTAGAGCATATGATAACTGTTAATTAGAAAAGTTTGTGAATGACACAATGTGGGCCATTTGTGAGTTAGCAAAACAAGAGATTCAAATGATGTTAAAGAGCATATGGATGATTTAACTTTTATACACAATTCAGATTATATGCCCTTTTTTTTAGATATGACTCAAGAGAATTTGACGATCTGATCGGAAAAACTTGTGTAGTAAGTATCCTTTGTTCTTTTATAAAATATAAATGTCATCAATCAGCAGATGTTTAAAGAATGGCGTGCAAATTATCAATAGGAAGATGCCTGCAACGTCCAAGATAGCAAGGCTTGGATGTGCAACTGCAACCCTTTTAGTGTATTCAATGAATTTTGAATCGTTGTTTTTGTATCATGGTTTTCACTTATAACATTTGTGATTTTGTACTTTTTTAATCATTCAGGAGGAAATGGATATTTCGTTGATATTGAGGATGCCAAGGACACCCTTTTAGTGTATTCAATGAATTTTGAATAGTTGTTTTTTGTATGATGGTTTTCACTTATAATATTTGTGATTTTGGACTTTTTTAATCATTCAGGGAGGAAATGGATATTTCGTTGATATTGAGGATGCCAAGAACACCTTGTTTTTAATAATATTATAATCTTATTCATGTTACAAGATTTTCGAGGTCTACTCAGAACTGGTATTACTGAGATCCCTTCTCGGTTCATCATGAAAGTGTAAGATTTCTCCTGAATCGAAGAGTCTAGAGAAGTTGATTTGAAGATTGAAAGATGCTAAATATTTTTTATATGGTGTTCTAAAGCACTTGATCGCTCCTAACGTCAAAGTAGTGACATACTTGTAGTCCTGGATTCCTATAGCATACAAACTGTGACTAACTTGCTTTATTTTTTACAGAAAAAAAGTTGATGCTGGTTTACTCTCAAACTTTGAAGTGATGATTCTGTTGCAATCACGAGGAGCCACTCAAGATCCTTCGGGGTCAACTGGCTCAGCAACTCAGTCTGAATGCAAGGTAAATATTATTGCAACCTTGGATGCCACTAGTTCCAGAAACATCCACGGCAATGCTTATAGGTTTATTGGTTGTGAGGGCACATTGTGACATCTAACAAGCACTATTGTCTTTTCCTTTTGATCCAGGTTTTTGATTATCTGGTGCAGTCTGCAGCAGGCACCCAAACTCAGGCGAATGTGGGAAAGTACTTGCTGGAAGCAGAAAATTTTTCTCTTACGAAAGCAGAAAGGCTTCAAGTTCTAAATCTTAGGCCTTCAACAGCAGTTGAAGCCCATATGGTACATTTTCTATTCGTTGTTCTTTATTCTTATTTTCATATTGTACCTAGCTTTAGAGAATCGAATTGGACTGTACTAGATTTTTGAACTTTGGGCTATTCTATTCTACTGCATGGGAAACAGATAATAGAGGATTGTGAAGAGAGAATGTCAAGTTCGATTGTTGATGAATTCCTTAAAATGGTCAAGACTACTTTACCACCTCCACCAATGAAGCCTGAGATAGAAGAAGATGAGGAAAATGAGGAAGCGGATGAGGAAAATGATGAAGCAGATGAGGGAAACGATGAAGAGATAGAAGGATGAGATTATGAAGAAGTGGAATAATAATGTGCCAACAAGTGATCAGATAGTGTAATGTGTAATATAATGCTTTAGAGGTCGTATAATATGATGTGGCTTTACAAGAAAAGAGAGATAATATCGAATGGGCTCAAGAGATGCGTCAACATGGTTTGGGATGATGATTTTTGTTGCAATTTAATTACGGAGTGGTAGAACGTTTTCTTCATTTATTTGTCTTAAAAATGACGCACAGATTGCAAAAGCAACTTAGAATGTCACAATGTGTTAATGCTCATTTCCCAAATTATGTCTATTTGAAAATTGTTTTTAATGGTAGAATTTTCTTAAAGGGATACCGTTATGTAACCTGAAAAAACCATTAAATTAATCTTATCAAGCCAATTGTTTCCAGGAGTTGACCTCATTAATATGATAAGGTTGTGGAGGAAGCTTTGGACATTTTTGCATGGCAGCATCATAAAATAATGTAACTACTAGTGATATGTGGTTTTGCTTTCAAATTTTAATGATTGTTGTCTTTTCTAGTGAGACCTTAACCTAGCTGATTGTAAATTTTAGATTTTTTCTCAAGCTTTTGAACAATTTGTCAAGAACTTTTTGAATTTAGAATCAATACGTTCTTCATGCTTACAAATACATGTTATTTTTATACACATGGATATATTGTGGTTATGCCAAACATTTTTATTTATGAAATAGCCTCTATATTATCAAAAATAAGATAATATAACTATTTACAAAAAGAGCGGGCAATATGAAAGCATGCCTCAAGTCCAGGTGGCCTAAAGGCACGGAAAACAAAAACAAAAATGGGTCCACAAAGCTAAAACCAACTACAAAATCAATACATTAGGGTGCGGCCCCACAAGTGATGAAGGTGGAGGATTGCGGTCATCGGGCTTGCCCCAATTGCTGTCCGAAAGGTCTTATCCATCATGAATAGGCTGCCGCCTAGTGGTAGAAAGCAACGGATCCCTCCCATGGCTCATCGGTTTGATTCTCTTTGCCGAGGAGGTGAAATGGCCAAAGCTAGTTGAGGGAACTTGTTGGTGTTAGGTGGTGGCAACGAGTTGTGATGGAAATCAAGCGGTCAGCCCCACCTTCCTTGTTGAGTCGGAGGAGAGTGATGTGAGGAGGTGAGCCCCACCTAGAACCGATGTGCAAGCGATGACGAGAACGATTGTGGGACCTCGATTGGCGAGAGGGTGGAGCACGAGCAACGGTGGAAGGGGCATTGCCCCACTAGTCCAAAAGAGTTCAGAGGTGGGCCACTTCTAGTGCCACCTTCCGAGTGTGGACTTGGATCTACAAGAAAACATTAGGCACAATCATCGATTCCCGAGAAAGCCGAAAGATTGTAATCTATAACTATATGAACAAAATGACCAACATTTCTCTCTTCCCGCATTAAAAAATCATTTCCATTTTGAAAGCATGCCAAAATTGGGTGAAGGCCATGGGAAAGCTTGACCAATCCTTGAGTAAAATATTTTACTCGAGGAAGGGTTTTGGCCGAAATGGCTACAAGAAATCATGAATCTAGGCCTAGATGGTTTGAGCTTTTGGCACAAAAAAAAAGTTGCATACGGGTTTCAATATGCCCACAACAAGAGCAACGCAGATCGGGATCACCGAGGTGAATGAGCTTGTGCCCAATGGGTAAGCTTTGATAAATTAAATACGTGCAAAATGAGAAAGCTTGGGCTCTAGAATGCTAGGCTAGATAGTAGAAAAATTGTTTTGCTAACACCAAGCGTAAGAGTGAAGGGACCAACAAAAGTCGAGTTTTTCCACCATTGAAAGCTTGGCAAATAGTAAAGCACACCCTTTGTTGGGTGAATAAGTGAGAAATGGCGTATTTGGATACCATTTCCAGTCCTTCCACCAAGGCACGAGAACAAAATCCCAATTTTGTGCGACATCCAAGTGGGAACAACTTCAAGAATGCTTGGTAAGAGCTAAGATCGCCATTAGCTAGTGAGAATTTGTTCTTAGCTTTTGGCCAAGTTAGAAGTTGTCGACAAGGACGATTAAATGACCTGAAACATGTGAATTCCTGCCTAAAAGCTCAAGGGTTTGCACCCGTGGGAGCCTTGGCAAGAGGCACATTGTGAAAGGTAATTATCAAAGACCACCACATTGAGTGATAATTCACGAGATAACCTGTTTTGAACTCATCTCCATTCCAAAGTAGCCAAGGTTTGATCTTCTCCCAAGCTTTCCAAATACTTTTGATAACAAACGAGCCAACCACTTTCACATGGGATTTGATAGAAAATAGAGTTGGGAGATCTAAACCCTTCTGGTCTTACGTCCGTGAGGCGACCCCTCAACAATACAATTATGTAACATTTTTTTCTATTTTTAGTTCCCTTTATGGCTCGAACAATCCATTTGGCACAAAGGGTAGTTTTTGGCAGCCAACATCTAATAAACCTAGCCCCAGGAGTCTTTGGGCGAACAATACTCCCAAGCAACCTCGATGAAATACCTTACCATGCTCGAGTAAGCCCATAAGAAATCACAGGGTAATTTCTGCAACTTTTTGTAAGAGGCTTGAGAGGGGCCCAACAGGAAGAATAGTAAACATGAGTGGCCATAAGAACTTTGGAGCAAATATGAAATTTACCTGCTAACGAGAGAGGTTTCATGATCCAATATGACAACTTCTTTTCAACCTGATCCACAACAAATTGCCAAAGTCGGGAGGGAGTTGCTTGGAATGTAAAAGGGATGCCAAAAATTGGAAGATCACACCATGTTGAATCCGCTTCCATGAAGAAGTGATAGCCATGGGGAGGGGGCAGAATAGACGACTTGTACCATTGAGTTTTTGCCATTGAATGCCGAATCAGTAGCGAGGAAATAGCCATTTAGGCAAGATAAAGCTTGTTGAAAATTAGCCTCATCTTCAATTAAGGTGAGGAACGAGTCATCCACAAAATGACCATTGATGAGATGAGAAAAAGGTAATTTGGGCAACGAAATTCCTTTCATCAAGCCACACCGAGTGGCCTTGCAAGTAGATATGAAAATCCCTTTGTGGCTAACACATACAAAAGATGATCGAGAGGGCAACCTTGGGAATGAATTTGATATGCTCTTGGTTGATAAATGGACCAAGCGAATTGGAATGCAAGGCCTCTAGATAGACTGAAAAAGGTCATGACCAACCACATCCCAAAGGATTTTGTAAAATCACACGGAAACCCTTGTTGCACCTGGGGCCTTATCATTTGCCATTTGAGAAATTGCCTCAAATAGATCCTCAACATTTAGTATTCTATGCAAGAAATCCTTCGTGATTGAGAGAGCTTACAAGTGACCACAACTAAGCATCAATCAAGAGACACTTCTCACTCTAGAGAAAGATCCCAAGCTTTGAAAATTTGCTGAAAATGGCGCACAAAACCTTGCACCATCTCCGACACTTTAGACAAACGATGGGAACCTTCCTGGATAGCTTTGATTTGTTTGTGTGCAGGTTTGGCTTTGAGGGAATGAAAGAATTCCTTAGAAATCCGATCACTCACTTTGAACCAATGTAATCGAGCTTTGATCTGAGTGCCTCTGGCATTGTAAGCATTTGCAATTTGGATGAGCTGATATAGATTCACTGCAAAGGTTCATCAAAGGGAGTTTACCCCAGAGTGGTTAATGAGCGACTCAACTCGGAGGTGGTGGCAGAGTAAGAGTTGTGCCGAATATGGGCTAGCTGATCCCTGAAGGTGCACAAAAAACACATCAACTACCGAATGACATTTATTCTCCATGCAATCCATCTTGAGGTGCCAGTTGGGTGTGCCACGAGGTCCCAAACTTGCTTAATATGGTGAAGGGTGGGCACATGATGCAATAGAGCAGTATTGAGATAAAATTAAGTAGAGTGCAAACGTGGTGGCTAGAAGTTCCATTCGAGCATAAAGCAGATGGGGTAGTGGTCGGAAAGGACCAATTTCGGTAAGTCTTCCACCGGTAATTGAAAATAACCATCAAAGGAGAAAAAGGTTTCATTGATAGCATGGCATGTTTGAGGTGCTTAAAGAGATGATCGATCCTTGGTGTAAATTAGACCAAAATGTGCCAAACAACTGAGTCGAATGAAGAGAAACATTGGGGTCATAAAACCCATATTTATTGCAAGCATATACATCTAGAATGCCCTTTCGCTAGCAATCCAACACATGGGTAGAAGACCTATCTTGTCAATAGCAACTCTACCATATTAAAGTCTCCACAAATGATCCCATAGGCGTCAAGGAGCTCATCGAGAATCCAGCCGAGCGTTGTCCTTTCAAATGTGTCATTGGACACATAAACATCAATTATTTCATTATCAATGTTGAATAACATCCACATGACACGATTTGTCGGGTCACATCCATGATTAACATAATGAGGCCTCCATTTAGTGGCAATAAATGTCGTAATTCCACCATGACCAAGATCATGATGACTAGTTAGAGCTAAACTATCTGGCTAGATAGCTTTAGTGATTGTGGATGAAGAAACCCTGACACCTTAACTTCTTGTATACATAGAATGTTCATCTTTGAAAATTGTTTCCAAAAATCTCACGTAGTGTACTTGTGAGTGGAACTGTTAGACCCCTGACATTTTAGGAGAAGCAATTCATTGAAAATGAGCATCTAGAGACATCCTCTGATTTCATACTTGAAAGGGCGCCATAACTATTTTGCAAAAACCGTTGTTGGTTAGAAAGCAAGAATTCACTAGATTGAGCTTTCTGTCTGGTAGAAGGCACAATCTCGCCTTCCTCGAGATAACGAGGGGGTTGCGAGAGCGTCGCAATCCCGTTAGGCGGGGAGAAGTTGTGAGCTAGACGGAAAATGATTCTTATCCTATAAAATAGTTTGAAAACTCATTAACTCCACGGAGGCCTTGAAAGGAGAATACTATGACAGAGTAGTAGACACCGTCTCTTGTGATGGCAAGATAAAGCCATATAAGGCTCAAGAGAGAAATGCCAATGGGCTTAGGAAGGGCCCGCACAATTGGGAATTGGCTAGCTTGAGGTTTAACGACCTTGGAAGTGTTGGGAGCAAGGTAGGGAATGAGGGCTTTGTTATGGTTATTTTTACGACCCACATTGGTCCAACCATCTTCGCTAAGGCTTGAGAAGGCATCACATGGGCTTTGATTTTTAATACTCTCGCCTAACAAAGGGCAATCCCAAATCTTATGGTCTCGCAAATTGGCATTGAGAACAAGCGTTGGGAAGATTAATATAAACCACTTGTTGAGTGTATTGGGAATCACCCACCTAGATGTTATGGTTTCTTTGAGGTCCTAAGAAAGGTCGCCCTCGACATAGACTCACTTTCTTTGGGTCCGACATCATAGAATCAAGCGGTTCTTTGGTAAGACTCGGCCAATAGAGGAAGTAATGAGGACAAAAAAGTGATAATAGGGCATAGGAAGCCCTAAAACTTCCACCCAAACTAGGACCTTAAGAGCCGTATGCTCGAAACCATGAACTTGCGAGTCCAACGGACACACCGAGTAGGGAATTGTGAACATACTAGGTGGAGGACTTATTTAACACCGTGACCACATTGTCGGTGTTAGTAAAACGAAACAGGAAGAGCCTTTTGATTATATTCTGGATGAAGTCTAGCATGATACCAAATCGGGACCAAGTTGTTTGCACCTAAGAGCAAAGCATGCTTTCGGAGGGAATCCTTACAACAAAATATCCCATCATGCAAAACCTCTCAAATCAATGACAAAAAAATTTAAACTCTTCAATAGGTAATAAGATATTGGGGGCAAAAACATTACCTCGTGGAATACTTTGGGCAAAAACTTCCTCGGTTGCTTCCCTGGAGGCACTATCACAGTGCGTTGCAGTCTAAAAACTAGACTATGTGAATGAGAGACCATTTATAAAATGTCTACCCAAAGGCAGGAATGCCTAAAAAATTGAAGTAAATGTAAGCACATACAAAATAATCCCACAGAAAGTGGTATGACAAGGGTTGAACACCCATAAATGGTAGTCATACAATACATAAAGAACCCTAGCAGAGCGTTTTTCTTCAGTTTTTTAAAGTACAAGATTAATTTGATTAACAATAACAAATTGGGTGTCAATATGTTGTTACAAAGTCGAACACAATTGAGCAACCTCTCGAGTCTTATAAAATAAAATATGATTGCATTCACCCCATATGAGAACATAAAAACCTCTTTTAAAAAAACCACGATCGAAAAGGATTATAATAAATCAAAAAATTACATTACAGCCAACATGCTGAAATTTTGCACCGAAGTTGATTTTGTAATGAAATAAAATAAATTATAAACCATTACTTGTAATACTTGAGAGAGTGAAGAGGGTCTAATGTAACAAGAGAGCAAAGAGGGGTGAATCTTAAATAAACCATTTGAGAAGCCACAAAATAGTACAGACGCTTATCTTCAGTCAACTGAAGTAGTGGTGCTTGCTGGAATTTCAATGGAGATGATTTTCGAGAACATAGAATTGATATATTTTCATATAAAACCTATTGTAAATATTTCACATATAACATTAATGCAATATAAAAATGTAGTGTCCTCACCATGAACTCATACTAAATACCAACACCTTATTCGTAGACGGTTGCTGCTCCACCGCCTCTATTGAAATCCCTTCATTTTCATTCACTGTACCCCTCCCTATGATTTCATTTATCCATTTCCAAAACAAACCACATAGACATTCTATATATTCAACAAAGCACCATCTCAAACTGTTACAAATATTATTATTGGGGATAGTCTGGATGAAATGAAAGATTTTAACAACATCCGCAGGATCAAGCAGTCTATGGAGCATAGAGATGAAATCAAAGTATTATGCGTTAACACATCTACCTGCTCCAAGGGCAGCTCTACTAGTTTTCCAAAATTTTCAAACCCTTTTTAATGTCGGATCTTCTATTGTAGATCTTGATAAAAAAGCTTGTTGTTTTGTCTAGCTTTGTCGCTTCAAATAAAACGATTATGTTATTTATCTCCATGTCTTTGTATTTGATATGATGTCTCTATAGGCTGTGCAAACCACAATTTAGGTCTTCGTTTCTGATATATATATCTCCATAGGCTGCACACTCGGTGATGTAGTGTCATTCAGTCTACACCACACATTTGTTACAAAATATGGAGTTCTCCTTTCCCACTCCTTAGGCATTGTCCACCTCTTAATCTCACATCTAAGACGATGCGAGTTAGTCCTTAACTAGTATGCAAGTTTCTTTGTCCATATGACTGTTTTGAATTTTCACACACATTTTAATTTCCTCATTAATGTTTGGATTCTCTTGCATGTTAATGCCACATTTAGTTATTCACTTGTCATTTTTTTATCCACACGATCTTCCTTCTCCTTAGATCTTCCTCTATCACCATTTTGGGCCATTGACGAGTCTCTATTCTTTGTGTCTTTTTGAAATAACTAAACTCCGAATCATCGTCGATGCCTCCGATGGGAAAGTTATTGTTTCAAATAATAAAATCTCATATGAAACCGAGTTTTTGATGTTGAAGTTACTTATGATTAAATGTTTTTGGATTCTCTTTATCTGTCTCTATTTTAGAACTAACACGTTGCGTCAAATTGCACATTCGTATAGGAGCAATGATGTGATAAACAAGTCAAATAAGGTTCTCTTGGTTTTGCAATCTCACAATTTTGCATTCCTACATCTATTTTGTAGCAAGTATAAACCCTTCCACCCCCCTTGTGTTCTTTTTTCCTTGTAAACCTTCCAATGAAGCTACTTGTGAAAATCAATCCGAGATACTTTGTATTTTTCCACTACTTCGAGGGGACTTCTTCAGAAAATAAGCTAATTTTTATTTTATTTTATTTGTAATAAAAAGATCATGACTTTGGTTTTGTTGGTATTCACTTGCATTCCAATCTCTTGGTAGAAAATATCTAGAGCCCCAAGTGTTCTCTCAAATTATGAGCTATTTTTGTAATTACAATAAGATCATCCACATACAAGAGTAACTTAACTACATAGCTTGTTGGTTGAATGCCTCATCCACCAGTTGTGTTTATATACTCTTCTATTTTATCAATATATAACCCAAATAAAGTGGGGGATAGTGGACAACATTGTTTGACTCCAATGTTGCTTCCAAAGCATTATGAGATTCCTCCACCAGTTCTGATTTTGGCCTTGACCTACTCATAAAGCCAATGAACTAGAATTCTCAGATTACTCAAACAGAATCCATCAAACAAGGGTTATTTCTCAGAGGTTAAGATATGTTATGAAAAACAGCATTCATCATTCATGGGCTATTTCTTTGGAGCTAAAACAATCTTATGACAAACTTGTGAAAGGACTTTCATGTACATTCTTCAGTCCAATACATTTTCCTAAGTCACAGATTACTCAAACAGAATCCATCAAACAAGGGTTATTTCTCAGAGGTTAAGATATGTTATGATCAACTTGTACAAGAACCTTCATGATACACTCTTAATTCCAACAAATTTTCCCATGTTACAGATTAGTGAAACAGTGTGAATCCCAAAGCCGTATTCACAGCATCCTACTTGCTATCACGCATTTATACTCCATGCTTCAAAATATACGGACTGAACACATTCTTTAGCTTCCTAACAAGAAAACAGATTCAAAATCATTTCCTAGTTACTTTTACATTTGAATTCGTTAATTAATCATTCCTAAGCGATGCCGATCACTTACTAAGTTACTGGTTATGATAACATGAATGCATGCCAAACATTGACTTCAAACTTTCTAAAACCACATCCTCCAAGGTTAACCCTTTAACCTTTTTCTTACACTAAGCCATTTATAAGCAAACTAATGGCAACAATATTCATGCAAGCCATCCCTTGCTGGCACTCACAGGTGGAGGCAACCAGGGTATTCCGTACTAATTGCTGGGATAGGGCCCCGTCTGTATCAATATTCGCCAGTGGGTCCAATCACTATTTACCATTAACAAGTAAATTGATCCATGTTCCGTGTTCCACTTCAGCATTCAGGTAACACCTTATACTTCCTATCAGGACTGCAGATAATTATGAACACACTTTAACTTCGCCTTGAAAGCAGCAGAGTACATAACACCTTTAAAGTTTACTATAATCAAAATACATAGCACCTTTACTATAATCAATATCATAAGAATTTAAACGTCATCAAAAGGTCTCTTGTGATTTCCCATTCACGTCAATGATCCTTCCCACAGTATTAGCATTCTAGTTACTCATATTATCACTTTTTAAGTTTTTTGGTGACACTCTTCAGTACCATTCTCATTAAATCTGATAGAATCAATCACACCCTGCAATCATTTATAACAAGAGCATTTCTAACATGGGTTGATAAGACCATATCCAAGGATTAACACTTACCATGTTTTCAACCGAATTCCCTAACAAGTCAAATCTGATCTTAGATACAACCCAACACATTTAGAGAACACCATTCTCCTTAAATCTGATTGAATCAATCACACCCTGGAATCATTTATAACAAGAGCATTCTAACAAGGGTTAAGAAGACCATATCCAAGTATTAACACTTGCCATGTTTGCAGCCAAATTCCCTAACAAGTCAAATCTGATCTTAAATACAACCCAACACATTGCTTCTAGGGTAGAAGGAAATAATTCCTTTGAGGCTAGAGGGCCCTACTCTAAATTATTACCCTTACAGCAGAAACAAGGAACACGGGATTTTTCCTTAGTTTCCCACTGTTCTTCACAGGCATATCAGAACACACAATAGACTTTGACAACAATACAACAGCCACGGGAAAAAGCGAGCATCCTATCTTCTTACAACATGACATTGTCACTACTATATTGTAATTGTCAGCAGATGTAAAAGGTGTGAAGGGATTTTGGTAACATCCATTACTTGGAAACTACTAGGATCCATACAACTCTAGCAGCACTTCTGATGTTACTGCCTGCTTCTAAATCAATACAAATTCCAATATAGATATGAAAAACATTGACAGGATAAAGGAATTGCATAGCACAAGGAATACAAAAATTGGAGCTTTCTTTGAGTATTCTAATTATGAATATCCCCGTCTGGAGGTGCATTCTATTTGTGGTGGCCTGCCGCAGGTTCCTTCTGTTTTGGATCAGGTCCCTCTCCTTTTTCCACTGGGTCCTCAGCATTTGATGAATAGGATGGTATATTGGGACATTCCAATCCGTAGCTTGCTGTTGATTTGAACTTGTGATGCCTACATGAGTTGCTTAATGTTTGTGTGCTTTGTTCATTCAGCTTGTTCCTGAATGGCTTCCTGCACTAAGCATTTTATTAAACCGTAGAGCAAAACCTTCTAAATATCTTGAAGACAGCACTGTCGATAGTCATTGTTTCTCATCAGTTATTGAATGCAGTACTCTTTTATGTGATCTAGTTGTTCAATTGATTCACCCAACAGAGGAATTTGAGTTTCATGATTCCCTATTTCCCTGGCAAGCTGTTGGATACTAACCTCCAGCATATACATAGCTCTTAGAGGGGCATGAGAGGCGGTGTTATCTTCATAAAAATTGCCTCCCGTTCCATCCCAGATTTGTACTAGGGTTGAATACTGACAACAAACAGGGATTTGGTTCCATTGGACCTGATGAGAGGCTGGGTCATTCCTTTCCATCCCATAATGGTTAAATAGTGTACTGAAACCAATTGTATTTCGTGTTGAAAAATAATGCTCAGTCTGGTCGTGGAAGGGTCAGTCACACTATTGAACCTTGAAGTAGTGTTGGGATACCTAGGTGGGAATTAGCATCACCCTAAGCGAGAATATGAGTACTTACATTTTGCAGCAGACATACAGAATCTCTTACCTGAATGTTACTTTGAGTGGGTTGAAGAATAAGACCACCAGTGCCATTAAAGCCTGGGTTTGGACCTCCTTCATTGTCCACTTCATCAAGCCTTATCTGTTGTCTTTCACTCCCTGCCTCAGGTCCCAAATGGATCGCTCTCAGGCTATTTTTCCTATTAAGCTCGATAACCACTTGGAGTCTCCTTCAATTTGCATCAGTTGTATTTTATTTTAAACGGCTAATTGGAGGCCCACATATAATGCCAGTAGCTCTGCATAATTGTTATTCTGCTCTCCAATGCTTTAGTAGCATCAGCATCCCCAAATTGTTCTTTAAAATCCCCCAACACCTGCTCTCCACATATTGTTTTACATGAATCATCAAAGTTCAGCTTGTAAGTGTCCGTGGGGGGTTAGATATGAGTTGGGGTGACTGAAGAAAGTTATCATGTAGTGAAAAGAGATATTCCAATTCTGGACCAAATGGCAGTCTAGCTTTGACATTACCTCCTGGCTGAAAACTGGGGAGAGATGTGTTATCTAATATCCGAACTGTTGTATATTTTTCCCTCTCCGGCTGAATTCAGGGGGGAAGCGGGAAATCAGAGGCGGAAAGACAAGGCGGAAACCCGACAGCAAAAGGCCATGTCGCAGGGTCTCCAAATCCCGACGCCAAAGCAATCGGGAAAACAAGTCGGGCGAGCAGGACAGGAAAACATGTCGGGTGGCCTTCAAAACCCGACGCCAAAGAACATGTCGCAGGGTCTCCAAATCCCGACGCGAATGCAATCGGGTCTCAGCGTCGGGGATGCACGTCGGGGAAGCACGGGGCAAGAACATGTCGAGCAACCCCCTGAACCCGATGCACATGCAAGTTCACCTTCCGCCCCGACAACAAAGGAAAGCTCGGAAATCTGGCGAAAGTTGGAGTCGGGAAAACACAGACATCAAACACATGCCGGGGCTTCTTCCAAACCCGATTCGAAATACAGTTCGCCATAATGAGATGAGTTAGGTGCGGATGTGGAGGTGGTTGGAGGAAATTCCGAATTTCTCTTCTCCCTCATTTTTCTCATATAAATGGCCGGGAGAGGCTCTAAGAAAACGGTGGGACATTTTTGTTTGGTGCCTCCTCCCTTCTTCTCCCTGGCAGGTGGATTTGTGGAGAAAAAGACCTTCCCATTTGAAATTGCAACGTAACCTTGCCTCTTGGCATTTTTGCAGTGTTGTATCATCCTTTGGAGCAAATTAATACATATCTGTGGATGTTTTTCTCAACCCTCTACGTGTTATTTGCGTCCTCTGGATCTTTCATTGTGAATTTGGCTGTCTGTGCATAATATCTTGCATTGCATTTTTTATGGTTTGTGTTTATTGGCAAGACATATGTCCTTCATTCCTCGGTGCATCACCTCTCTTAGTTTAGGTTTTATTTTATGCATTTTCTTACCCTGTCTCCTTGGCAAGTTAGATTAGGTTTTGAGTAAACCCTCTGCGTTTTACGTGTGCATCTGAACAGAGGAATAGGAACCGGCCTTCATCCGGAGAGCTTTTCCGATTTCGCAAGGTCCCACACTTGGGAAAAGCTCCATGTTGTGCAATCGCACTGAGATTCTCAACCGATCAAGTTGCGGAGTCCCAGGGGTGCTGTGATTCGACACCAACAGTTTTGGCATGCCGGTGGGACCAAGAGGTCATTCCATAAAAATTTGAAGGAGTTTTCATGAAATTTGCACTAAAAATTGCAGTTTTTACAAATTTCGAATTTTGCACCTCCTAGCCTGAACTCCGAAATCATTTTTCAAGGGTTTATCTTGCTCAAAACAGGTCAAAATTTCAACAGTTGGTAGATCTGAGGGTAATCTTCAAAAGGGTATCTTTAGTTTTTTGATATTTTGATTTTCAAAATTTGGGTATTTAGTGATTTCGGGTTTTCGGGATCCGAGAACATCAAAGCAGCAATTCGGGTTTTGGGGGATGCATTACATGGTCCTATTCCCGACAGCAAAGAAATCGGGTTTTGAGGGATGTCGGACATGTTCCAAGTTCCGACACATAGCAATTCGGGTTTTGTGAGTTGCATCGCATAACCTGAGTTCCGCCTGTACTTTCGGGATCCGCAGCTGCACAACAAGGCCCGAATTCCGGATTGAAGATTGTCTCCTCTGGGTCCTTCAAAGTTTAAATTATATTTTCAATATTGTCAAGTTTGGTGTGTAACTTGGCAAAATCCAGCCTTTTAGAGGCTTGTTCTCTAACACATCTGGCGACTCCGAAGGGATTGAATTCAGCGGTGTAGCAGCACAAGTTGCCCAGGCACATGAGAAGAATTCGGACAAGGTCTAATACTCGAGAAGAAGGGCTATTTGTCCACTTGCAACTTTCACCAGGTTGGGGAAGGAGAGGAAGAAGATCACAAAGATCGCCATCCCCACCTACCAGGACTTTGTCTACACCTCCACCTGGTAGGCCTTTTCTTGCATCAACCAGGGTTCTTAGGCCAATCATAATGGCGCATCTACCACCGAATCCCTTTGTCAATTTCACGGGCAGTAGTCCACTTGCCCTAAATGCTCAGAATCAAATCCCAGTTGCAGCACTAAAGAATATCCCCTACTTCACGGGTGAAAATCATACTACTCCTATTGATCACATCCAGGATATTGCTAATGCATGTGCAATCCACGAAATAAATGAAATGGATGTTGCAGTAAAGTTATTGGCTTCATCTTTCAAAGGTAAGGCCTTACAATGGTTTAGGAGCCTTACAGCAGGGTCTATTACAAATTGGAACCAACTTTGTTCAGCTCTTTGCAGCCAGTTTGGGGAAAGGGCAGATAATTTGTCTTTATTGGAACAGCTGACAACAATCAAAAGGGCTCCTAACGAGCAAATGGCAGATTTCAACTTCAGGTTCCAACGGACATGGGACAGAATTCCAATAGCTGTTAGGCCAACTGCCGAAGGAGCATTCCTTTATTTTTTAAAGGCTATAAATTCAGACATAGCCATGATGATCCAATCAATGGGAGGAACAACACTACCAGGGGCCTACGACACAGCAATCAGAGCAGAGAACTGTTTGATCCAAGCTGGCAAGCTTGCACCAAGGCCGCCAATGCCTCTCTATCCAGATATGGGAAATCCTACAACCAGTCAAGCACCAGAGTTGAATCCCATTCCAACTCCTAGAAATCAAAGCAATAATGAGGCATCCACACCTTCAAATACTTCAAAGGAATTGCAAGAGGTCATGAAACAACTGCAGAACCTCGGAAATGAGCTTGTGACTATCAAAAGACAGCAAGCTCAAAGTGCTAGACCGTATCAGCCTCAAGCGCAGTACCAGGCTAGGCCCCCGTACCAACAAAATAGACCACCACCTCAGGCTGTGAATCAAAACCAAAACCAAGGACAACCTCAAGCTGCCAGGCCATTTAGGCCGTATGATCCAAATACAACGACGTCCTCAAGAGCCTTGGTTCCAACGCAAAACAACATGGCACAGGAGTACGACTGGTGTTACCCTTGCAATCTGCCTCACAATCAGTCAGCATGTTTCAATGGTGCACTAAATCAGGCCTTGATGGTGCAAACCATTGGTGTTCCTCAAGAACCAAGCCAGGACGAGAATCAGCAACAAGAAACACAACAAGAGGGACCTCCAACAGAAACCACATTGGCAAATTGGCAAACGGAAGACTTCTGTGGAGTTAACCAACGACCTTTTCAAGGCGTGGCTACCAACACACGGTCAATGAAGAGAATCATGGAAGAGGGACAACCGTGTAATCCAGTTGTTTCTCAGACCACTCCTACACAACAAGGGGTCGGTAGACCAAACACAACTCCAAATGTGCAAAATCAGCTTAAGGTACCTGTTGTAGCTTCAGAAAAGGTTGCACCAAGTAAGGGACAACAAAGGGATAGTTCATTCCCTTTCAACATCATCGATCAAATGAAGAAGACACATGTGAACATTTCCATGTGGGAATCACTGGCAATCCCAGGGCAACGAGATTTATTGCAAGCTGCCATGGCTAATTGGTCTGCTCCAAATGCATCACATCGGGGACATGAGAAAGTGCTCACTAATGCAGTGCAACATGATGGGGGCCAGACAAGCAGGAATTTGAAGCCTCCACCATTCTATGTGTCGTTGGTCGTTGGAAACCACTTGGTACACAACTGCATGATAGATTCAGGGGCAAGTAGTTCAGTGATGCCGAAGCAAGTAGCGGACCAACTTGGTTTGAGGTATGAACCAGTGCTGAAAGGAGTAGTACAGCTGGATGGAACAGCAGTAGGAACTGTTGGAGTCATCAAGGGGTTAAGCCTAACACTACATTCCTGTCCTAATGTTACAGTTCTGCAAGATGTGTCTGTGATTGACCTCCCGCCACTCTTTGCGTTGTGTTTATCAAGAGACTTCACTGCGAAAATCGGTGGATATTTATCTGCAGATTGGTCACACATGATTTTTAGGACAAGGTATGGAGCCAAAGCAACAATCAGGTCAGAACCAATTGCCAATTTCCATATTGAGCCTCATGTACCAAATCCTATCAATGCAAATTGCTCAGTTTTTGATCAGGAGGAGTATCCAAATGATCTAGAAACAGGTACTAAGGTCGAGGGAATTCCTGATTTAACTTTGGATGAATGGGCAAACAAGAGTCATGAATTTGACCCATACAAGGAAATTGAAGAAGCTGAATTGGGCGTATATTGTGTACACGAAGAAAATTCACCCATTCCCGACATCATTCAGCCTGAACAAAAGGATGAAAACAAAGTTTGGCAACTATTCTTCGATGGTTCGAGAAGCAGGCAAGGTGCTGGAGGTGGTGCAATGTTGATTTCACCACAAGACATCAAATATTATTCAGCTTTTCGTTTCCAGTTTTCTTGTTCAAACAACACGGCTGAATACGAGGCATTAATTCATGGACTTCATTGGGCCAGGAAAAGGGGCATAAAGAACTTGCAGGTGTTTGGAGATAGCGAGCTAATCGTCAACCAAGTTAGAGGACAACATGCTACAAAGAATGACCTGCTAAAAAGCTACAAGAATAGGGTATGGGACCTCATTGAGGATTTCGAAGCTTTCAACATCATGTCCATACCTAGGAAGAAAAATGAAGCTGCAGATAGACTCGCAGCAGTTGGAGCAACGTTTGATGTGGTTGACAACATCAGAAGAGAAAAAACGCAGCCACATATCCATGTGGTTGTAAGGCCAGCAGTTCCAGATAATAACACTAGCTGGCAGGTTTTTGAGAACGATCAACAGATCGTCAATTTCTTGCAAGAAGAGGCTGAATTCTCAGCTAGGAATCAGGATAGGCTAGAGCAGCAATATGGGGATCAAGTAGTGCAGCTGCGGACAAACAAGCTTCCTAAGGGTTTAGTAACATTGGAGTCTATCTTCAACCCTAACGACCAGTTCCGTAAGGAAAAGGCTAACATACAGGTCAAGAGAGAAGATTCAGGGCCAATTCTGGTTGGGGAAGGCAAAACACTTCAAGTTGGTAAAGTGGCCACTGAGCAAGAGAAATCAGATTTCATACAGCTTTGCCAAGAATTTCCAGATGTCTTCGCTTGGAGCTATGAAGACTTGAGAGGATTCGATCCGAAGTTGGCACAACATACCATAGAATTGGATTCAGATGCTAAGCCCATCAGGCAGAAACAGAGACCTGTCAACCCTCACATCGAGCCTCTGATGAAGAAAGAACTAAACAAGCTAATAGAGGCGAGCATTATATTCCCGATCAAGCACTCAAGCTGGGTTGCAAACTTAGTTCCGGTCAGGAAGAAGAGTGGAGAGATTAGGTTATGTGTGGACTTTCGAGACCTCAATAGGGCATCTCTCAAAGACCATTACCCACTTCCTTCAATGGAACAAATATTGCAAGTAGTATCTGGTTCAGAGAGGTTCTCTCTCCTAGATGGCTACTCAGGATACAATCAGGTGATGGTGAAAGAAGATGACCAGTTCAAGACGGCTTTCACCACCAAATGGGGGACCTATGCCTACAAGAAGATGCCATTTGGGTTGTCAAATGCTGGAGCCACCTTCCAAAGGGCAATGGATATGGCATTTAGGGGGTTGATCAATAAAATAGTTCTGATATATCTTGATGACATCACTGTATTCTCAAAAAATGCAGCGGATCACCTCTGTCATTTGAGGCAAGTATTTCAGAGATGTAGAAGATTTGGGGTATCATTGAATCCCAAAAAATGCATATTCTTGGCTCACGAGGGAAAACTTCTAGGCCATATTGTTTGAAGGAAGGGTCGATTGACCCGAAAGAGTGAAGCAATTCAAGCATTGCATTGCAAGTCACAAGAAGGCTCTTCAAAGCTTCTTAGGAAGGATCAATTTTGTCCGCAGGTTTGTTCCAAACTTTGCAGCTCTCGTGAAGCCAATAATGCTGATGTTAAAGAAGAGCATGGCATTTAAGTGGACATCTGAAGGCAAGGCAAGTTTTGAGGCAATAAAAAGGGCTATATCTCAAGCTCCAACCCTCGTCAATCCAGACTTCTCCAAGGACTTCGTGCTATATGCCTTCGGTGGTGGAGACACAATTTCTGCAATCTTGGTACAGCAAAACAAAGAGGGATTAGAACAACCAGTTGCTTTCTTCAGTCAAGGCTTGGAGGAATTCGAAACTAGGTACTCTTTCATTGAAAAGCATGTCCTTGCAGTGATCAGGAGCTTAAAGAAATTCAAACACCTAGTCTCAAACAACAAGATCCAATTGTTGGTCTCTCATGCGGGAGTCAAGGACTTCCTTCTAAACAAGGATCTGAATGAGAAGCGTGCAGGATGGATCACTCGTGTCATGGAATATGACATCGAGATCAAGGTCACCAAACTAGTACGTGGGAAAGGACTATGCGAACAACTAGCCTTGAGTCAACAAGTTGAAGCAGGTGATGAAAAAGAGACTGTCTTGGTACTACAGGATAGTCAGGAACAGGAACATGATGATGTGCCCACTCCTTGTTGGACTCAGAGTATGATACACTTCCTACAGACAGGACTATGCCCTCCAGGAATGAGCAAAGCAAAAAGGAGATACTTCAGATTACAAGCTATTCCATATGTGCTTGTTGATGGTGTTCTGTTCAGGAAAGATATCAATGGAGTTCTATTGAGGTGCACTGGGACAGGTCAAATTGAGAGGGTGTTACGAAATTTTCACGATGGAGATTCTGGAGGCCATTTTGCCCCACGAGTAACAGCTCTCAAGATAATGAAGGCAGGATATTATTGGCCCACAGTGTTCAGTGACTGTTATACATGGATAAGAAAGTGCAAGAAATGTGCACTCTTTACAGGGAAAGAAAGACTAGCAGCACTTCCATTGCACCCGATTTTGGTTGACCAACCATTTATGCAATGGGGATTGGACTTCATTGGGGTCATAAATCCAAACTCAAGCCAAGGCCACAAGTGGATTCTCACAGCAACAGACTATTTCACCAAGTGGACCGAAGCAGTAGCGCTCAAAGAGGCAAATGAGTCTAACATACTAGACTTTTATGAAGGGATAGTAACCAGGTTCGGTGTGCCGACCACTATCATATCAGACAATGCATTGGCATTTATAGGTTCCAAGATTACAGAATGGGCTATCAAGAATGGAATCTACTTGAGCACCTCTTCAAATTACTACCCTCAGGGTAATGGGCAGGCAGAGTCCACGAACAAAAATTTGCTAAGAATCATCAGGAGGACTCTAGATGAAAATCAAAGAACATGGCATACCAAGCTAAAATCAGCATTATGGGCTGACAGAATAACACCAAAGAGGTCTACAGGGAATTCTCCCTACAAGCTGGTCTATGGGAAGGAGGCAGTATTGCCTATATCATTAGAACTGCCTGCATTGGAGTTCATGAGGCAGTTGGAGTTAGCTGAGTTCGAACCAATGGAGGCCAGGTATGCGGAGTTGATGGAATTGGAAGAAATTAGAGAACATGCAGTTCAAACAATTGAGAAAGATCAAGCCTTGGTAAAAAGATGGTTTGATAAGAAAGCAAGAGCAAGGACCTTCCAGGAAGGGGACCTAGTTCTGAAATGGGATGCAGATCGGGCAAAACCAGGAAGGCATTCCAAGTTTGATGCCATTTGGAGTGGCCCCTACATGGTCATGGGATGTAAGAATAGCAATGCCTTCCAATTGTCTACATTGGATGGAGAAGAACTCCCGATTCCGGTTAACGGAATCTATCTTAAACATTGCTACTGAAAAGAAAAGGTTTACCCTTGTAAATATTAGCCTAGTTTCCAATTCCTCTAAGTGCGTATGCACATTGTCTTTTCAGTAGTTAGGTTTCGCTTTCCCTAAGTGCTTGGGCACAGTTTTGTTGCTCCTAGGTTGTTTTTCTGATTCAAAGCATGCTCTGAGAAGGAGTTGCGGTATCGTGCCTGGATCGATATTAGGTTGGTTCCAGTTATGCTTATGACTCCATGCCCAATGGATCGCTAAGAGGCCATCGATCTTCTACCCAAGCAGCAGTGTAATCCCGTTGAGTCGCCAAATTGTTGTATATTTTTTTTCCTCTCCCTGCTGAATTCACGGGGAAGCGGGAAATCGGAGGCGGAAAGACAAGGGGGAAACATGAAAGAAAAGGCCATGTCGCGAAGGTCTCCAAATCCCCGCCAAAGCAATGGATCGGGAAAAAAGAAAGTCGAGCAAGCAGGACAGAAAACATGTCGGGTGGCCTTCAAAACCCGACACCAAAGAACATGTCGCAGGGTCTCCAAAACCCGACGCGAATGCAATCGGGTCTCGGGTCTCGGGGATGCACACGTCGGGAAGCACGGGAAAGAACATGTCGAGCACCCCCCGAACCCGATGCACATGCAAGTTCACCTTCCGCCCCGACAACAAAGGAAAGCTTAATCACGTGGGAAGTTGAGTCGGGAAAACAGACATCAAACACATGCCGGGGCTTCTTCCAAACCCGATTCGAAATACAGTCCGCCATAATGAGATGAGTTAGGTGCGGATGTGGAGGTGGTTGGAGGAAATTCCGAATTTCTCTTCTCCCTCATTTTTCTCATATAAATGGCCGGGAGAGGCTCTAAGAAAAGGTGGGACATTTTTGTTTTGTGCCTCCTCCCTTCTTCTCCCTGGCAGGTGGATTTGTGGAGCAAAAGACCTTCCCATTTGAAATTGCAACGTAACCTTGCCTCTTGGCATTTTTTGTAAAGTTGTGTATCATCCTTGGAGCAAATTAATACATATCTGTGGATGTTTTTCAACCCTCTACGTGTTATTTGCGTCCTCTGGATCTTTCATTGTGAATTTGGTCATCTCTGTGCATAATATCTTGCATTGCATTTTTATGGTTTGTGTTTATTGGCAAGACATATGTCCTTCATTCCTCGGTGCATCACCTTTTTAGTTTAGGTTTTATTTCATGCATTTTCTTACCATGTCTCCTGGCAAGTTAGATTAGGTTTTTGAGTAAACCCTCTGCGTTTTACGTGTGCATCGAACAGAGGAATAGGAACCGCCTTCATCCGGAGAGCTTTTCCGATTTCGCAAGGTCCCACACTTGGGAAAAGCTCCATGTTGTGCAATCGCACCGAGATTCTCAACCGATCAAGTTGCGGAGTCCTGTGGGTGCTGTGATCGTCACCAACACGAACATCACAATCTTACTACATTTGCCAAATTATAAATCCTGGAGCAATCTTATGCATTTGTTGTAAGATATTCATGTCAGTGTAAATCATTATATGCAATAGATGTACTACTCTATCATGCAAAGATAGAACACACATTTGCTTCTTGTATCCCTTGAGACTAATTAATGCCATGATGATAAACTGTCAGTCAAGTACAATACTGTATTCTTATGATCAATCCCTTTTTCAGACTGATAACTCTCATAACAGATTCTAGCATGTCATTAAATTTTTTCTGGTCTTCAACTGTTTTTCAAAGACACATTATTCCCCAAATACTGCTTTCAGGCAATGAAGGCAGCCTAGACTTTTTCTAGAAAATCCTTTCGGTTACAGACCTCTAATACAGAGTTCTCCTTTTAACGTCACGTGTCCATTAATTGTACAACGCAGCTTTTCAATTGAGCTATTACGAATGTAGCACAAGCTTTCCACCAATCCACTACACATCTAGCACTCTGTGAAAGAAAAATCCCAGTGCACTATATATGAATTTGCCCTTCATATACCTGCTGCTGGACGTGGTTCAAGGTTGCAGAACATTCAATGTTTATATGGATAGCTAGATTTGGATAGCTATCATATGCTGTCTATTACTCGATCCAACACATGTAAAAACAATAAGAATAAAATGCGTACAACAAAGTCAAAGGACCTAAGTCCATTGATCCCAGGGTTTATATATTTAAATCATATTAACAACTAACAAACAGTCCATCACTGAGTTGCATCCGTTAATCAGATCTTAAGGTAAAGGCCTTTCAAAGACTCCCCTTCAGAGGTTAGGTGTTTCCAAGTACATTCAATCGAAAGTTACATACCATTCAACTCCTCATCACCCCGAGGATCCATTAACCAGTTGCTGGCTGAGTTCAGCATGACTTGAATTCGTTATACTAATGCCTCACTGCATAGCTCTCTTCATGGCAACAGACTGACAGCAGTATTATGATTAACAATTTCATTTTCCAACATAAATCCAATATGTCAGGCTGTAGCTTATGCCAGAACAACTATACATCCACACTTGCAATACATTTCCAGCCAAGCTACAGGTTGGTAATATCTTTTACTCGGAGAAAATCTAATTCTTTGGGGCATTCATACATCCTTGCATTTCATTGCAACTTTCAAAATTTTATTTAGTCAAATGACAATACAGTCATACACTTAATTCAGAAATCATAGTGGTTGCAACAACTATAAATACTAGATAATTATCATCATGCAAGAGGTCTGATGCAGCTGTAATATATTACAGCTTTCAAACCCTATATCAGTTAACTAGAAAACTCAGCAATATCAGAATAACTGAGCAAGATACAGAGTGAGATCAGATCTCTAAATTAGATGATCCTATTGATGCTCCAGAAACAGTTTGTATCAGTCTAAACCTAATACTCTAAGTTGCTAAGAAACAGACAGAAAAGGAAATGGGTCCAAAACAGAAACACAGATTTTCAAAAAATTTGAAAGGAAACGGCATAGAAATGTCAGTACAATATATCCATATAAAATATATAGATATTGAATACATATTAAAAACATGAAAAATTCAAATTTAATATAAATAAATATATCGTAATGCAATCTTTAGGTTCTAATTTCAATTTCACTTTATTAAAAATTAATGGCAAACCAAAAAGTTAAGTTTAAATCATAAAGTTACACCAAGCGAGTCACTTAAGTGGCACCCCCATCTAGAAAGGTAACTCAACATGAAAACATAAGGTGCACAATTTAATAAGTCAACTTAAAATCACCTTAAAAAGCAACTTAAGTTTAAAAAGGCTTTTAAGTAAAGCAAACAATTTTAACCTTTAGATTAGGTTCTATCATAATCGTTGGATTGAACAAATCCTAAAAGCTGCCTTAGTCCATAAGGATGCCTTGTAAAGGTCAACTTAAGATTTGGAGGCTCATTTGCAACATGAGCAAGGTTGGGAGGAGATGGAGAAAGGGTAAAGGCTTGTCCATGTCTTGTCCCTCCTCCCTCAAACACCAACAAAGCCTCCATGGACCTTCAAGATAAAATGAAGTGGAGGCTTCAAAGTTTTAGTGTAGAGGTAATTTCATTTGAGTAAAACCCACAAGGCTTCACCCCATGTGTAGGGGTTTTCCATTTCTTTTAGATCTTTTTTCAAAGTATGAATTGTTTATTTTGTTGGTCTTATTATTGATTTGTAGGCATAGGTGTGTGCTTGAAAAGTTGAAAGCATATGGAAGCGTCACACTCCCTTCATGACCCCAAAGAAGACCAAGAAAGAAGATAATTAGTTCCCTTGCTCAAAGTATGAAATATGTCATTGATTGTGTCCATGTGTACTGGATACTAAACTATGTTTGAGTATTTGTTGTTAGATTCTCATAAAACGTGTCACTAAGAACCTGCTCAATCTTTAAAGTATATGTTTTTTCCCCATGAAAAAACCACCCAAGTGCGGGACACTAGCGCTCATCGTTCCTATCTTCTCTAGGTGCTTCTATACCTGTGATGTTTTTGGCTCAAGTTTGATTCAAAACCATTTTTTAGCTCATGTTTGCCCCAATTGTGTTCTTTACCATTATGTATCTGAATTTTGGACTACTAAGAGGGTGAAATAATCACCCACTAATTTCCCCCACTTGTTTAGGGTACATGAGATGAACTAATGTGAGCGTGGCCCAAATGAGGAAATTTGAGGCTGATGTGCACATCTGAAGAAGGAATCTTGCATGGGGAATAAGGAATGTGCATGGTAACAACCATGACACATGCAAAATGATGGGAAGAAAGCTATCAAAAAGTAGGGGGTATCAACATAGCAAGGAGACAACAAGTAGCTGGTGGTATACATGGGACACTACTCAAGATGTCGTAAGACACTCAAAGCTTTCAAGTATATACAAGAAAACAAGCAATCAATCATAGGGCATAACCGCAAACAATGACAATCAAGACACGAGCATAGACACGATACAAACAAATTAGAGAACCATGGTTGGAAGTGATCCTGCAAGACAAATGTTACACATGAAGCACATGTTAGCATGTTAGGATAATTGATAGTATGTCACAATGTATAGAGCTAAATAGAAATGAAAGTAATAGATATTGTAATGATGACACCTATATATGTAAAGGTATGGAAAGGTAGATGCCTTCATGAGCCTTAGTTGGATTGGTAGAGAAGAGTTTCAAACATCATGCATTGTGGGATAACTTGTAGGTAGCTTGCATTCACCTCAAAGTACCATGTGAACACGCATGTGTATATGTAAAAGGATAGAACATACTATGAATCAAAGTAACATGATAGGCAAAATGCAACATGTAATAGTATAAGCAAGAAAGGATACATGCAACCAAGATTTAAGCTAATGTTTTTGTATTTTTTCCAATATTTAAATGTTTTTAAATTATTAGAACATGAAAAATTATGACTAGAGAAGGGAAGCAAGGTTACCCCAATGTATGTGTGCAAAGTGAGGTTCATGTAGGTAAGTGCGCCCTTAACAGTCGTCTTTGAACCTAGAACAAGAGTGTGTCATCAGTAGCAAGAGGGATAACAAAAGAGCTACCAAAGAGCATTGGCAATGTAGTGAATGGAGAATCCTATAGAGTCTAAGATCCCAATTGCATTAGTAGTAAGTGTAAGGATATAAACAATAAAGGTGTGGTCATGAGAAGAAACTAGAATATGTGGAACATTGGTAAGCAATAAGAGAAATTTGGGAATATAGGAAGCATTAAAGTTGTGTCTACTAGCTTTGATGACTATAGAAGAAATGATATACATAAATGTGGAAAGACGAGGATTGATTGCCCCCGTAGATGCAACAAGATGATAAGTAGCCATAACATATGAGTCGTGCACAAAAGTTTGGAAAGTGAATAAAAGAAGAGCATTTGATTTAACAAATATGGGAATTTGTAAAATCCTATAGGTTATTTCAGAGTCACATACAATAGATAACACAATAAAGCACATATATGACACAAGTAATAAGCAAATGATAAATTGAAACCCTAAGTGCAAGAGGGAAGAAAGAAGACTTAGTTGATCCGATAAATCCTGAAGTGTATGGGTTTGAAAACTGATGAAACAGGAGTGCAAATTATTGTCACCATGCTCATAAAATTATGCAATTGTCAGAATATGTTGGACCAGGGAACCTACACTAGGTTAGTGTTAGGTTGTGGATCTTGTTTTCATGTGTGAAAGTGTTCAAGACCGTACACTAAGAGTACTGCTTGTACACTTTTCATGTATCCTCGCCGGGGTTCGGGGCTGGGCCAGGGGTCCGGGGTGGCAGCCCTCGATAGTAGGGGTTTGGGGCGCAGCCCCGATACAGCATATGGTTCAAGGTGCAGCCGAAAAAAAAAAAAATTTAGGCGTGATTTTTTTGGCTTGAAAAAATGCACCTAAAATATCGGGAAACATGCTTTTCTCATATGGGCGAAGTTTTTGACCAATAGGTTTATGGGACGGGTTTGGCCCATGGTTTTGATACCCACGGTTTTGTAAAAGCGCTAAGCGATTGTCTATTTATATGGTCTTATGCATATGATAGAGACAAGCAAATGTATTACAGATGTGTTTTGAATTCGGGTGTGAATTCTATAGAGTTTGTTGAACATAGCTCCAAACAGATCCTGGTATTGTATTGGATTCTCCATTTCGATGGAGCTAGATGTCGTTACGGATCGGGGCGAGTGTAATTTTTACTTCTCCGAGGGAAAGATCTTACCATTCGCCTTTAAACGAAATTTCGAATGTACAAACAACGGCAATGAGTATGAAGCCCTCCTCCTTGGCCTCATCTTAGCTAAAAGGCTCAGGATTAATAACATCAGGGTGTTAGGAGACTCTCAATTAGTAGCAAACCAAGTCTCTGAGGTGTATGAGACCAGAGCTGAACACTTACAGCTTTACAAAACAACAGTATTAGACTTAAGTAAAGGATTTGACTTCATATCCATTGAGGCAATCCCGCGAGAACAAAATCTTCTTGTAGATTCAATAGCAACCTCAGCTTCACGCTTCACTCCAAACAGAGAGTTGGAAGACACCCATTTCATGGTATCCCTTCGTACTGAACCATTAGTGAAGAAAATGTCAAACCTTCTCTTAACAAACATAGCTGAGAACAAATCTACTATCTTAGATTACGTTGATAGTGATAGAGCTACTCTTGATAACTTAAACGCCTATGCAACGTTACATCTCACCCATCATGTGGTAGATTTGTCTTTAATCCCACATTCGTCTTCTTACTTCGAAAATCCCATGATAGAGCTTCCCCCACAAAAGGAACTCGACATATACGCGGTAGAAAATGGAGAAGATCTGGACCTACCTCCAACCCCGCCTGAGTTTGAAGAAGGTAAACACTTCTTTAATCGAAGAAACGATTGATGTTAACATCGGAACGGAGGATGAACCTAAGATCTTAAAACTAGGATCTTCGTTAACCCCAGAAGAAATATAAATACACATGCGAATCCTCAAAGAACATCAAAAGGCCTTTGCATTTAATTATAAAGAAATGATGGGGGTTGCACCACACATCGCGGTACATAACCTCGTCACCAAGTCAGATGCAAAGCCAATTAAACAAAAATCGAGACCAATGAAACCTAAGGTAGCTCTCATGGGAAAGGAAGAAGTAATGAAACTCCTCCAAGTAGGATTCATCAAACCGGTCGATTACTCTCAGTGGGTATCTAATATCGTTCATGTTCTCAAAAAGAATGGGAAGATACGTATCTCGTATAGAATTCTCGAGACATTAATAAGGCGTACCCAAGGACGACTTCCCATTACCATCCATCGACGCGTCATCGTTGATGCAACGACTAGATTTGAGCTTTTATCCCTCATGGATGGGTTCTCGAATACAATCAAATCAGAATATCCGAACAAGACCAAGCCAAAACCACGTTTATAACTCCTTGGGAACCTATTGCTACACTCGTTATGCTATTCAGCCTCAAGAATGCTTTGGTCTACATACAAATGTGACGGGCAATGATATACATATTTCACAATCTTATTCACAAAATCATGGAATCCTACGTAGACGACTTGTTGGCCAAGGCCAGGAAGCGTTGTGATCACCCGGAAGTGCTCTGCATCATCCTTTCACGTCTAATAGAATACGGAGTCACACTAAATCCAGAAAAATGTGTCTTTGGTGTGACAAGAGGGAAGCTCCTAGGTTACATTATATCGTCATGAGGGATCGATGTAGACCCAGCCAAAATCTGGGCTGTTCTCGAAATGATCCCACCTTCGGATGAATCGGAATCAGGTCATTTCTTGGGAAACTCGGTGCAATCCGAAGATTCATCCCCAATTTAAGCTTTTTCCATTCATCCAATCAACAATCTACTCAAGAAAGATTATAGTATCGATTGGATTGAAGACTGCAACGAAGCTTTCGAAGTAATTAAGTGTTTCCTTGTCACCACCCACGCTAATTGCACCTAAGCTAGACCACCCTTTAATCTTATATTCACGAGCTACCAATGTCTCGCTAGCCTGCATGCTATCCCAAGAAGATGATGACAAAAGAGAACGTGTGATCTATTTCATTAGCCGATCGTTGCTCGACTATAAAACATGTTATACGCAAATAGAACAAGAATGCCTTGCCATAGTCTTCGCAACCAAATGCTTAAGACATTACATGCTAAATCAAGAAACAAGAGTCGTTGTAAAAACAAACCATTTACGAACCTTCCTCACACAAGGGTCCTTGTCTAAAAAGGTTGGATGCTTTATAACCTTAATGGGTGAATTCAAATTAACATTTGTAAACCGAGAGTAAATCCGTTAAGGGACAAGTCATTGCAGATTGGTTAGCTGATAACCCATTAGATGGAGGCAATCTAGTAGATCTGGACTTTCCCGATGAATGCATATACTACATCAAAACCAAACCTCCAATCTCGGAATGTCCTTGGTATACTGATATTAGTAATTATATCCTGGACCATACGTATCCAGAAGGTGCTACACCGCAACAAAGAAGGTAGTTACGCATTATCGTAGCTAAATACGTTATTATAGAATAGGTGCTCTATTGTAAGGCTTTCGATGGAATGCTCCTAAGGTGTGTTGACACAGAAGAATCCAAAAAAAATTTATATGAATCTCATAGTGGCATATGTGGAGGCCACTTCGGTGGCCACGCCACCGCTCGCAAAATACACCGGATGGGCTATTTCTGGCTCACTCTAGAACGCGATGCAGTAGAGTTTGTACGTAGGTGTCATAAATGCCAAGAATTCTCCCACGAGATTCACATGCCGGCACAAACTCTACAACCAATCGCTACTCCATGGCCCTTTTCTACGTGGGGCCTAGATTTGATAGGAAATTTCTCTTTCTTGTCGAGATGGCCATAACTTCATAATCATAGCCACCGAGTATTTTACCAAATGGGTAGAGGCTATGCCTCTCACCACTGTCCCAGGTTCCGTGATCGCCAAGTTCATTTTAAGTTAGATCATTTACAGGTACAGTGTCCCTCAAATCATTATCTTAGATAATGGTACTTCCTTTAAGAATGACGAAGTCCGTGAGCTATGTAGTAAATTTAAAATAAATCATCATACGGCCTCCCTGTATTACCCTCAAGCCAATGGGTAGGCTGAAGCGACAAACAAAACATTAAAAGCCATTCTTCTTAAAATGGTGAAAGAAAACAAATGAGATTGGAATTTAAAGTTATATCCAGCCTTGTGGGCCCACCAAACCTCAATAAGAACACCAACATGAGCAACTCCTTTCTCGTTGGTATTCGGAGCAGAAGCAGTTCTCCCACTTGAGGTTGAAATACCTAGTCTTCGTATTTCATTACAAGGGATTCTGGATGAAGAAGCTTATAGAGAAGCATGTCTCTCCCAACTAGAAAGCCTAGATGAGGCTAGGTTAGATGCTAAAAATGCATAGAGTTTATGCTGACCGGATGTGCTGGTAGTATAACAAAAAGGTCTATGAACAAGATATATATGAAGGAGATCTAGTTCTAAGACTAGATAGCCGGATCGATAAAAAGACCAGCGAGGAAGGAAATTCCGGCCCAAATGGTTGGGCCCATACCGAGTCATGAAGGACTATGGAAATGGTGCATATCTCTTATTTACACTGGAAGGCGAGGAATTCGGTGAAACTATCAATTCCCTGCACCTTAAACGATTCTATGCATAAGCGACCAGCACTATTTGTATAATTATATCTACATTGCATCTTCATATAGTTAGGTTCATTTTGTCCACTTGTTTCATACAATTTTGTGATCAAGGAACTCATTCTCAAAGCAATTCATTACAAACTTCTGATGTTATTGGCATAAACACTCTAATCATACTTCTTCACTTCCATAGCATCATCAACCATTTCATAATCATTTCATCAGATAAAGCTAGATATGACAAAGTCTTAACGGTAACCATACCAAGGTCTGCATGCTTGTTCTCACCTTTGGTTTCTTCTTAGGATAGGTGTCTTGCCTATGGTCTGTTCTAGAAGCTTCATCGTGTCACATCTATCCCCTATGTATATCTCTTTGGAAATAAGAACACACTGACATTTTTCTCAAGTACGCAAGTCAAACATAGATCAAACAGAAAATTTTATTTTTACACATTTCCTTGCCCTACCAACCTTCGGTTATGAGCTTGCATCTCTTACTAGTGACGTAGGGTTGGGAAAGGATGGGAATGCCCTTACCCGCCTATACCTTGTCCATGGTAATAAGCCCACGCTTCTTACTAGTAACATGGGGCAAGGTGTAGGGGGTCCTCTTGACAAATAAACGTTGAAGGTCATAAGAAAACAATTCAAATGAACTTTTGAAATCTTGAGTCAAAAACAAATGAATCAGATGTCCAAAATTCCAAGAGAGCTCAAAACCCCGAAAACTAGATTTTGTCTACCATGTGACCATCTATGGATTTAAGTCTAGATAAACCGCAAAGCAAGTAGTATTCTAAAACTATGGAGTCACTCGAGTAGAGTAGGTTTGAGCATCCTAATTTGGTTTCACCAAAGCTTTGTCTATCTCTCATCATAGCCATTCAACAAATTTCATAGCTTGTGCCCTTTTCTAGCGCTCGGTGATGAGCCCTCGCATCTTACTAGATGCGTGGAGTTAGGAGTGGGGCAAGTTCATCTGCTCATCATATCGATTTATCATCTCATTTTGTCACAACAAATATGAAGTACCGAAAAATTGCTTATAAGAAACTAAAGTTCAAAATCACATTAGAATAGATTTCAACGTTTTGTTTGTTGCTTCAGCTTGTTTGTTGGCTTGAGGGTAATACAGGGAGGCTGTATGATAGTTTATTTTAAATTTACTGCATAGCTCTCGGACTTTGTCATTCTTAAAGGAAGTACCATTATCTGAGATAATGATTTGTGAGACACCGATCTGCAAATGATCTTGTTCAAAATGAACTTGGCGATCACGGCACCTGGTACAATGGTAAGAGGCATAGCCTCTACCCATTTGGTAAAATAATCAGTGGCTTGGATTATGAAGTTATGGCCATCTGTTGATGAGGGAGAGAATTTCCCTATCAAATCTAGGCCCCATGTAGAAAAGGGCCATGTAGTTGCAATTGGTTGTAGAGATTGTGCCGGCATGTGAATCTCGTGGGAAAATTCTTGGCATTTATGGCACTTGCAGTACAAACTCTACTGCGTTGTGTTCTAGAGTGGGCCAGAAATAGCCCATTCGATGTATTTTATGAGCGGTGGCGTGACCACCGAAGTGGCCTCCACATATTCCACTATGAGATTCGTAGAGAATTTTCTTGGATTCATCTGTGTCAACACACCTGAGAAGCAATCCATCGAAAGCCTTACAATAGAGCACTTGTTCTATAATAACGTATTTAGCTACAATAATGCGTAACCGCCTTCTTTGTTGCAGTGTAACACCTTCTGGATATGTATGGTCCATGATATAATTAATAATATTAGTATACCAAGGACATTCAGAGATGGGAGGTCTGGTTTCGATGTAATATATGCATTCATCGGGAAAATCTAGATCTACTAGATCACCTCCATCTAACGGGTTATCAGCTAACCAATCTACAATGATTTGTCCCTTAACGGATTTTGGTTTACAAAAGTTAATTTGAATTCACCCATTAAGGTTATAAAGCATCCAGCCTTTTTAGACAAGGACCCTTGTGTGAGGAAAGTTCGTAAATGGTCTGTTTTTACAATGACCCTTGTTTCTTGATTTAGCATGTAATGTCTTAAGTGTTTGGTTGCAAAGACTATGGCAAGGCATTCTCATTCTGCTTGCGTATAACATGTTTCATAATCGAGCAACGTTCAGCTAATGAAATAGATCGCGTGTTCTCGTTTATTGTCATCTTCTTGAGCCAACATGTAGGCTAACGAGACATCTGTAGCCCGTGAATATAAGATTAAAGGGTGGTCTGGCTTAGGAGGCATTAGGGTAGGTGGTGACAACAAGAAACGCTTAACTGCTTCAAAATCCTCATTGCAGTCTTCGGTCCAATCGATACTATAATATTTCTTGAGTAGATTTTTGATTGGATGAATGGAAAAGCTTAAATCTGGGATGAATCTTTAGATTTCACCGAGTTTCCCAAGAAATGACCTGATTCCATATTCATCTGAAGGTGGGATCATTTCAAGAAAAACCCAGATTTTGGCTGGGTCTACATCGTTCCCTCATAATGATATGATGTAACCCAGGAGTTTCCCTCATGTCACACCAAATATGCATTTTTTTGGATTTAGTGTGACTCCATATTCGATCAAACGTGAAAGAATGATGCGGAGCACTTCCGTGTGATCACAGTGCTTCCTGGCTTTAGCCAACAAGTCATCCACATATGATTCCATGATTTTATGAATAAGATCATGAAATATGTATGCCGTTGCCCATGGGTATGTAGCGCCAGCGTTCTTGAGACCGAATGGCATAACAACGTAGTAATAAGTTCCCAAGGAGTTATAAATGTGGTTTTGTCTTGGTCTTGTTCAGATATTCTGATTTGATTGTATCTTGAGAATCCATCTATTAGAGACAAAAGCTCAAATCCAGCTGTTGCGTCAACGATGACGTCAATGGATGGCAACGGGAAATCGTCCTAGGGGAATGCTTTGTTAATGTCTCAGAAGTCTATGTAGATGTGTATCTTCCCATTCTTTTTTAGAACATGAACGATATTAGATACCCACTGAGAGTAATCAACCGGTTTGATGAACCCTACCGGAGGAGTTTCATTACTTCTTCCTTCACCATGAGAGCTACCTTGGGTTTCATTGGTCTCAATTTTTGTTTAATTGGCTTTGCATCTGATTTGGTGACGAGGTTATGTACCATGATATGCGGTGTAATTCCCGTCATTTCTTTATAATTAAATGCAAAAGCCTTTTGATGTTCTCTGAGGATTCGAGTGTGTATTTCTATCTCTTCTAGAGTTAACGAAGATCCTAGTTTTAAGATCTTTGGTTCTTCCTCCGTTTCGATGTTAATATCAATCATTTCTTTGATTAAAGAAGCATTACCTTCTTCAAACTCAGGCAGGGGCTGGAGGTAGTTCCAGATCTTCTCCATTTTCTACCACGTATATGTCGAGCTCCTTTTTTGGGTGAGCTCTATCATGGGATTTCCAAAGTAAGAAGATGAATGTGGGATTAAGGAAAAATCTATCACGCGATGGGTGAGATGTAACTCTGCATAGGTGTTTAGGTAATCAAGAGTGGTTCTATCACCGTCAACGTGATCTAAGATAGTAGATTTATTCTCAGCTATGTTCGTTAAGAGAAGATTTGATATTTTCTTCACTAACAGGTTCAGTATGAAGGGATACCATGAAACGGGTGTCTTCCAACTCACTGTTTGGAGTGAAACGTGAAGCTAAGGTTGCTATCGAATATGTGAGAAGATTTTGTTCTTGCAGGATTGCTTCAATTGATATGAAGTCAAATCCTTTGCTCAAATCTAATACTGCTGTTTTGTAGAAGTGTAAGTGTTCAGCTCTAGTCTCATACACCTCAGAGACTTGGTTTGCTACTAATTGTGAGTCTCCTAACACTTTGATGTTATTAACACTAAGACTCTTAGCTATGATGAGACCAAGGAGGAGGGATTCGTACTCAACACCATTGTTCGTACATTCGAAATTTAATTTAAAGGCGAATGGTAGGATCTTTCCCTCGGATGAAGTAAAGATCACACCTGCCTCAGCTCCATAATGACATCTAGCTCCATCAAAATGGAGAGTCCAATATTTAGTTGGGAAGATGGACGTTGGGACATTTGCTACGTCGACTTCTTCTATTTTGGTTACTTCTACCATGCAGAGTTCTTTTATTGGAAGAGAACCAACTCCTAGGGTATATCCCATACCTACATAATCAAATGGTAGGAAAATTGGTAGATCCTGTTCTAGCAATTCGACAATTTTTGCAGTAGTTCCTAGTGATACTGTTTCTACAACGTTAGCCTCATCCTTGAGGGCTGGGGTATTCTTGATTAGGTTCGTAACTTCTAACTTGGTTGTAGGTATCAACTTTTCTTCCGGTTTTGAGTCGGTTGGTTTGTTAAGTTAGTTTGTTGGGAGTTCAAACTCAGAGTGAACACCCAACCTTTTCTTCAGATCTGCTAGGTGTATATCAAATGGTTTCGGATCACCTTTTGCTATGAATATCTTTCCCAAGTGTAGGAATCTTATTTCTTGAAATAACATCGAAGGGATTGCCTTCATACGGTGTATCCATGGTCGGCCAAGGATCATATTATAGTTGGTTTCCCGATCTATAATATAAAACTCAGTGAGGATTGTTTTGGGTCCTAAGGTGACTGGTAGTATTATAGTCCCAATCGAAGTGGCTTTAAGGCTATCATAGCCTCTTAGTGTATTCCAAGTCGTGGAACAATTTGTTTCTCCATACCCTAGCTTTTGAAGGAAAGAGAAGGGAACTATGTTAACTGCTGCCCCATCATCAACCATTGCGCGTTTAACGTAATTGTTATAAACCCACACTTGTAAATGTAAAGTTGGATCACCTCTGCGTGCAATCTCGGCGTCTGCCAGCATTTTTTTATGTCGAATATAAACTCGGTATCCCTATCCGGTTGTCCTAGAGGGTGAATATCGAAGTCTATATGGTTTACTTGTGTTTCGGGTGGTGGAGTGATGTTAATTAAGTGACCTAAACCTAGTGCTTCTAAAAGAGCAACACTATGGGCAGGAGAGTTCTTCAACAAGTCCAAAAATGAGATATGGGAGAAGGTATTTGTTAGGTCATTAATTAAATCATAGGCACCTACGGGTTTTATTAATGTTTTTTGAATGTTATCGACTCTAGTGGGTAACTTGGATTTGGCTGAGAGGAATACTCTCGTATCCTTGTTATGGCTTCCACGTGTAGCTCAGTATCTAACTCCACTACACCGACTATCTTGGTTTGTGGCTGACTTCCTAATTGCGGTGCGACAGGTGGATTTAGTGAAGTCGAGGCTTCATGATCATTGTTTCTTGTCATTACACCCTTGTTCGTCCCATTTGGATTTAATTTGTTGTTATTGTGATTTGGGAGTGGATCGTTGAAGATCTTGAGGGGAGCATTTTGAGGGGAGACTACTCCCGTGAAAGTATTTGGCGCAGTGATGCAAGATCTGCTAAGAACATATCTATGAAAAGTTGTCTTTGTTCTTCTGGAAAATGTTGCATGAATTTATTGTAGTCACGGCAAGTCCTAGTGTCATGGCCTTGAATTTTGTGGAAACCACAATATGAGTTAGGATTGTAATTCCTAGGTTGTTGGTTTGGCACATATTGTGGTCCAAAACTTTGATTAAACCGTTGACTATTAGGATTAAAGTTTTACGTTTGTTGTCTTTGGTTTTGGTTTTGGTTTTGATATCCAGTTGAGTTTTGTCTTGGACCTTATGTCTGGATCTACCTTTGTTGTTGTTGTTGTTGTGGATGATTAAAATCCACTGCATTGATTGTTGGGGTAAAATTGTTGTTTTGTTGATTGTTAACCGATGGTGGAGCATTTACAACATTTTCCTTTTTAGCTTGGTCAGTTACTCCATCTGTTGTCACTCCATGATTTTTGTTAAGGATTTTAGGTCCTTGATTGACGTTTGTGGTAGTAGGATAAGTCGTAGTATTTTGGTTGGGGATGATTAACCTCCCATTTGTTCCATATGTCTTGTGACCGCTATCTATTGTAGCTTGATCTATTTGGAGAGCGCTCTCGAGTACTTCATCATAAGTTCTTAGTGGGAACTTTTGGACTTCTTCCTTTACCTCTCTGCTGAGAGAATGAAGGAATAAATCACATAGTTCCATTTGGTCCATGTTTGGAGCACTTGCTGAAGAATAGAGGACTGTACGCCATCTTTGGATGAAATGAGCAAATGATTTATTGTGTTCTTGTTTAATATGCAAGAACTCCCGATTCCTCGTTCTCAATAATTTTTCATGTCAAATGCCTTGATGAACTCTAAAACGAGTTGTTTAAATGAATGTATTGAGGCTTCGGTGTATTCTCAATACCAATCGAGGCGATACCTCTAAGGTTTTGGGAAATATGTTAGCAAAAACTCCATCCCAAGGGAGCGAGTTCTCGAATGGCTATGGCATAGGCCTTAATGTGTGCATTCAGTATCCCTCCCCTTGTATTTGGGCAAGTCGGGAAGAGGTCTTGGAAGCATGACGCTTCGTATGGTGAAGTATAAGGGTTCTTTCAAATAATCTGAATAAGTTCCTATTGCATAGGTTTCGACCATCGATGGTACCTGCTGAGGGGGTGGAGGTGGAATGGGTTGTTGATATGGCGTAGTGTATGCATTTGCAGGGACATAAGGAAATCCCTGTGGTTGAGCGAATATGCCAGGAGAGGAGAAGATACCTCCCGCCGCCGTGATTTGGAATACATGTTTAAGTATGGAGGAGCATTGCCTAGAAATGGATTGTTTTGTACTAAACTGGGAGGTATCATATTCTCCATGATGCCCCAATCAGTCATGCATAATCACGCTCATTGTTCATCATGTATTTTGAGATTTTTCTTGTTCATGCAACGTGGGAACCGCCTTGATTATGCTTAGTCGATCGTTTGTTAGATAATCTTTAAGAAATCAAAAGCTCAATGTTTAGGCGGTTCGATGTAATTATGGGAGATTGTTTCCATTATAGTTTTTTTAGCTTTAGTTTTAGTTTTAATTTTTCTTGTGTAAGTTCTTAGGATAGATTTATTTTATGAAGCTCTAAGATGTGAAAGGGTGTGGTTGCATTACATCTCTATAAATACATGAAATCTTAATGTAAAAACATCTTGACACTCGAATTCAATACAAAAATGAATTTTGGAGCTTCACATGGTTGTTTTGAGGAGTTTAGTTTTTTTCAATTGTGTATTCATGTCTTGATTCCTAGACAATAAATCTCTTTAAATTATTAATTAGAGTTTGTGCTCTTGATTTTAATTGTATTTCAGGTTAAGAGATTGAGAGTAGTTGGTCTCATTTTCATGAGTTGTTATTTCCTATACTTGTTTCTTCATATGTGCTTTGTAATATTAAATAATTAAGCGATTTAGAGATATTAAAGTAAGAAAAATTAGTCTATTGTCTTGGTTAATCTTGTTAGCTTGAACATTTATTATGTTGACTAAACCTTAGTTATAAACTTAGTAGATGAACTATAGTTATCTTCTTAGATTGTATGCAGAGCTATGATTATTGGTGGTTTGATTTCCTTTGACTGATTGTCTAGTGTTTATACAGAGTTAAGTTAAGTCTACTTCGTATATTCCCTTGTTTTTGTATGATTAAATTAAAATCAAGGTGTTTGCTTTGTTTTATGATCAAGAGAGAGTCTAGTTTTTTTGCCTTACCCTTCCCTCTTGAGTTTTTATGAAATCCCAAAATCACTTAGTCGGGATAGAATCATTGTGAATATCTGTAGGGTAGATTTTATTCAATTGGTGAATTTGCCAAAGTTATGGTTCCTTTGTGGGGTAACAAACATCACATAGTTTCCACATTGAGCTATACATCTGATTATTACATACCTTGAATATTATTTCTAACAAGGGTTCTAAAACAAGTAAAATTCATTTCTTGTCACATATTGGAGCCATATCAAAAACTTGGATCAGCAAAACCCACCACAATCAAAAGAAGGCACTTATTCAAGGTGAAATCCTTATGACTTATTAAAATTGAGAAATCTTGAAAACAACCTTTGAACTACATTGTAAAGAAGCAAAGAATAGTAAGTCACATACAGAAATTGTCTAGTAAACAACGGTATATTGATTCCATTAATCCACAAAGCATGTAGTGCATGCAAAAGATCTAGGCCTAAGAGAGGAAATCTATGCAATTTTCTAATATATTCATGATATGATGAAGAGTGCAAGGCAACAAAGAGAATTTTGAGAGAACTTGAGAGGGAAAAATAGAATAAGAAAGCTTATTGAATGTTGTTGCGGTATAAAAACTATACAAACACAAGAAGGAAAGAACTAATTGCTCTTAGAAAACATAACCCAGAAAGGATTTTGAAGGGAACTACAAGAAAAGAGAAAACAAATAGAGAATGTTATCACATATACTCAATGGTTAGAATATGAAAAGTTGCACTATGAACGAGTTTAGGACAAAGTCATTCCCCACGAGTTAACATAAGTGAGCTCTTCTCTGTGGAGGATATTACTCAAAGCGTCAAGAGACTAGTACGAGGTGAGGCTTAAGATAGATGGGCTACAAGAAAAATATCTAAAATGGGATTCAAAATTCCTCACACCACACATAAAAATCATATTCAATGGTATAATTTAGAAAGGTTTCCTAACATATTGGTTAACTAATGTTATTATCCCTTTGTATAAAATTGAAGTTATCAATAACTTGTCAAACTATAACATTATCATGGTCAATCCCCTTCTTGAAAATTATTCAGGGAAATGGTAAAGAATAGAATTAGCAACTGGGAAGAAAAAAGAAGTAAAAAGAGAAAAAGAACCGAGAAGGTTTCAGTCAAGTATTACACTATCGACTACTATGTCACTCTTAAATATTTGATTGAAAATGTATGGGATATCCAAGGAGAAGAAGCTTTTATTGCTTTTTCAATTTCAAAAATCATTTGACATGATATCTATGAAAACTTAGGAGCATAATGGAGGAACTCGAAGTTATAAATGATACTAGAATTCTAGTTCATTGGCTTTATGAGTAGGTCAAGGCCAAAATCAGAAGCGGTGGAGGAATCTCATAATGCTTTGGAAGCAACATCGAGTCAAACAATGTTGTCCACTATCCCCCACTTTATTTGGGTTATATATTGATAAAATAGAAGAGTATATAAACACAAGCGGTGGATGAGGCATTCAACCAACAAGCTATGTAGTTAAGTTACTCTTGTATGTGGATGATCTTATTGTAATTACAAAAATAGCTCATAATTTGAGAGAACACTTGGGGCTCTAGATATTTTCTACCAAGAGATTGGAATGCAAGTGAATACCAACAAAACCAAAGTCATGATCTTTTTATTACAAATAAAATAAAATAAAAATTAGCTTATTTTCTCAAGAAGTCCCTCGAAGTAGTGGAAAAATACAAAGTATCTCGGATTGATTTTCACAAGTAGCTTCATTGGAAGGTTTACAAGGAAAAAGAACACAAGGGGGTGGAAGGGTTTATACTTGCTACAAAATAGATGTAGGAATGCAAAATTGTGAGATTGCAAAACCAAGAGAACCTTATTTGACTTGTTTATCACATCATTGCTCCTATACGAATGTGCAATTTGACGCAACGTGTTAGTTCTAAAATAGAGACAGATAAAGAGAATCCAAAAACATTTAATCACAAGTAACTTCAACATCAAAACTCGGTTTCATATGAGATTTTATTATTTGAAACAATAACTTTCCCATCGAGGCATCGACGATGATTCGGAGTTTAGTTATTTCAAAAAGACACAAAGAATAGAGACTCGTCAATGGCCCAAAATGGTGATAGAGGAAGATCTAAGGAGAAGGAAGATCGTGTGGATAAAAAAATGACAAGTGAATAACTAAATGTGGCATTAACATGCAAGAGAATCCAAACATTAATGAGGAAATTAAAATGTGTGTGAAAATTCAAAGCAGTCATATGGACAAAGAAACTTGCATACTAGTTAAGGACTAACTCGCATCGTCTTAGATGTGAGATTAAGAGGTGGACAATGCCTAAGGAGTGGGAAAGGAGAACTCCATATTTTGTAACAAATGTGTGGTGTAGACTGAATGACACTACATCACCGAGTGTGCAGCCTATGGAGATATATATATCAGAAACGAAGACCTAAATTGTGGTTTGCACACTTATAGAGACATCATATCAAATACAAAGACATGGAGATAAATAACATAATCGTTTTATTTGAAGCGACAAAGCTAGACAAAACAACAAGCTTTTTTATCAAGATCTACAATAGAAGATCCGACATTAAAAAGGGTTTGAAAATTTTGGAAAACTAGTAGAGCTGCCCTTGGAGCGAGTAGATGTGTTAACGCATAATACTTTGATTTCATCTCTATGCTCCATAGATCGCTTGATCCTGCGGATGTTGTTAAAATCTTTCATTTCATCCAGACTATCCCCAATAATAATATTTGTGTGATTTGAGATGGTGCTTTGTTGAATATATAGAATGTCTATGTGGTTTGTTTTGGAAATGGATAAATGAAATCATAGGGAGGGGTACAAAGTGAATGAAAATGAAGGGATTTCAATAGAGGCGGTGGAGCAAAGAACCGTCTACGAATAAGGTGTTGGTATTTAGTATGAGTTCATGGTGAGGACACTACATTTTTATATTGCATTAATGTTATATGTGAAATATTTACAATAGGTTTTATATGAAAATATATCAATTCTATGTTCTCGAAAATCATCTCCATTGAAATTCAAAGAAGCACCACTACTTGATTGATCAAGATAAGCGTCTCATACTATTTTGTGGCTTCTCAAATGGTTTATTTAAGATTAACCCCTCTTTGCTCTCTTGTTACATTAGACCCTCTTCACTCTCTCAAGTATTACAAGTAATGGTTTATAATTTATTTTATTTCATTACAAAATCAACTTGGTGCAAAATTTCAGCATGTTGGTTGTAATGTAATTTTTTGATTTATTATAATCCTTTTGGACCGTGGTTTTTTTAAAAGAGGTTTTTATGTTCTCATATGGGGTGAATGCAATCATATTTTATTTTATAAGACTCGAGAGGTTGCTCAATTGTGTTCGACTTTGTAACAACATATTGACACCCAATTTGTTATTGTTAATCAAATTAATCTTGTACTTTAAAAATCAAGAAAAACGCTCTGCTAGGGTTCTTTATGTATTGTATGACTACCATTTATGGGTGTTCAACCCTTGTCATACCACTTTCTCGTGGGATTATTTTGTATGTGCTTACATTTACTTCAATTTTTAGGCATTCCGCCTTTGGGTAGACATTTTATAAATGGTCTCTCATTCACATAGTCTAGTTTTTAGACGCAACGCCTTGTGATAGTGCCTCCGGGGAAGCAACCGAGGAAGTTTTTGCCCAAAGTATTCCACGAGGTAATGTTTTTGCCCCCAATATCTTATTACCTATTGAAGAGTTTAAATTTTTTTGTCATTGATTTGAGAGGTTTTGCATGATGGGATATTTTGTTGTAAGGATTCCCTCCGAAAGCATGCTTTGCTCTTAGGTGCAAACAACTTGGTCCCGATTTGGTATCATGCTAGACTTCATCCAGAATATAATCAAAAGGCTCTTCCTGTTTCGTTTTACTAACACCGACAATGTGGTCACGGTGTTAAATAAGTCCTCCACCTAGTATGTTCACAATTCCCTACTCAGTGTGTCCCGTTGGACTCGCAAGTTCATGGTTTCTGAGCATACGGCTCTTAAGGTCCTAGTTTGGGTGGAAGTTTTAGGGCTTCCTATGCCCTATTATCACTTTTTTGTCCTCATTACTTCCTCTATTGGCCAGGTCTTACCAAAGAACCGCTTCAGTTCTATGATGTCGGACCCCGAAGTGAGTCTATGTCGAGGGCGACCTTTCTTAGGACCTCAAAGAAACCATAACATCTAGGTGGGTGATTCCCAATACACTCAACAAGTGGTTTATATTAATCTTCCCAACGCTTGTTCTCAATGCCAATTTGCAGACCATAAGATTTGGGATTGCCCTTTGTTAGCTGAGAGTATTAAAAAATCAAAGCCCATGTGATGCCTTCTCAAGCCTTAGGCGAAGATGGTTGGACCAATGTGGGTCGTAAAAAATAACCATAACAAAGCCCTCATTCCCTACCTTGCTCCCAACACTTCCAAGGTCGTTAAACCTCAAGCTAGCCAATTCCCAATTGTGCAGGCCCTTCCTAAGCCCATTGGCATTTCTCTCTTCAAGCCTTATATGGCTTCTATCTTGCCATCACAAGAGACGGTGTCTCTACTACTCTTGTCATAGTATTCTCCTTTCAAGGCCTCCGTGGAGTTAATGAGTTTTCAAACTATTTTATAGGATAAGAATCATTTTCCGTCTAGCTCACAACTTCTCCCCGCCTAACAGGATTGCGACGCTCTCGCACCCCCTCGTTATCTCGAGGAAGGCGAGATTGTGCCTTCTACTGCATGATGTAAAGCTCAATCTAGTGAATTCTTGCTTTCTAACCAACAACGGTTTTTGCAAAATAGTTATGGCGCCCTTTCAAGTATGAAATCGAGGATGTCTCTAGATGCTCATTTTCAATGAATTGCTTCTCCTAAAATGTCGTGGGTCTAACAGGTTCCACTCGCAAGTACACTACGTGAGATTTTTGGAAACAATTTTCAAAGATGAACATTCTATGTATACAAGAAGTTAAGGTGTCGTGGTTTCTTCATCCACAATCACTAAAGCTATCTAGCCAGATAGTTTAGCTCTAACTAGTCATCATGATCTTGGTCATGGTGGAATTACGACATTTATTGCCCCTAAATGGAGGCCTCATTATGTTAATCATGGATGTGACCCGATAAATCGTGTCATGTGGATGTTATTCAACATTGATAATGGAATAATTGATGTTTATGTGTCCAATGACACATTTGAAAGGACAACGCTCTGGCTGGATTCTCGATGAGCTCCTTGACGCCTATGAGATCATTTGTGGAGACTTTAATATGGTAGAGTTGCCTATTGACAAGATAGGTCTTCTACCCATGTGTTGGATTGCTAGCAAAAGGGCATTCTAGATGTATATGCGCAATAAATATGGGTTTTATGAACCCAATGTTTCTCTTCATTCTGACTCCGTTGTTTGGCACATTTTGGTCTAATTTACACCAAGGATCGATCATCTCTTTAAGCACCTCAAACATGCCATGCTATCAATGAAACCTTTTTTCTCCTTTGATGGTTATTTTCAATTACAGTGGAAGACTTACCGAAATTGGTCCTTTCCGACCACTACCCCATCTCGCTTTATGCTCGAATGGAACTTCTAGCCACCACGTTTGCACTCTACTTAATTTTATCTCAATCTTGCTCTATTGCATCATGTGCCCACCCTTCACCATATTAAGCAAGTTTGGGACCTCGTGGCACACCCAACCGGCACCTCAAGATGGATTGCATGGAGAATAAATGTCATTCGGTAGTTGATGTGTTTTTGTGCACCTTCGAGGATCGGCTAGCCCATATTCGGCACAACTCTTACTCGCCACCACCTCCGAGTTGAGTCGCTCATTAACCACTGGGGTAAACTCCCTTTGATGAACCTTTGCAGTGAATCTATATCAGCTCATCCAAATTGCAAATGCTTACAATGCCGAGGCACTCGGATCAAAGCTCGATTACATTGGTTCAAAGTGAGTGATCGGATTTCTAAGGAATTCTTTCATTCCCTCAAAGCCAAACCGCACACAAACAAATCAAAGCTATCCAGAAGGTTCCCATCGTTTGTCTAAAGTGTCGGAGATGGTGCAAGGTTTTGTGCGCCATTTCAAAGCAAATTTTCAAAGCTTGGGATCTTTCTCTAGAGTGAGAAGTGTCTCTTGATTGATGCTTAGTTGTGGTCACTTGTAAGCTCTCTCAATCACGAAGGATTTCTTGCAATAGAATACTAAATGTTGAGGATCTATTTGAGGCAATTTCTCAAATGGCAAATGATAAGGCCCCAGGCAACAAGGGTTTCCCGTGTGATTTTTACAAAATCCTTTGGGATGTGGTTGGTCATGACCTTTTCAGGTCTATCTAGAGGCCTTGCATTCCAATTCGCTTGGTCCATTTATCAACCAAGAGCATATCAAATTCATTCCCAAGGTTGCCCTCTCGATCATCTTTTGTATGTGTTAGCCACAAAGGGATTTTCATATCTACTTGCCAAGGCCACTCAGTGTGGCTTGATGAAAGGAATTTCGTTGCCCAAATTACCTTTTTCTCATCTCATCAATGGTCATTTTGTGGATGACTCGTTCCTCACCTTAATTGAAGATGAGGCTAATTTTCAACAAGCTTTATCTTGCCTAAATGGCTATTTCCTCAGCTACAATTCGGGCATTCAATGGCAAAAAACTCAATGGTACAAGTCGTCTATTCTGCCCCCTCCCCCATGGCTATCACTTCTTCAATGGAAGCGGATTCAACATGGTGTGATCTTCCAATTTTTGGGCATCCCTTCTACATTCCAAGCAACTCCCTCCTGACTTTGGCAATTTGTTGTGGATCGGGTTGAAAAGAAGTTGTCATATTGGATAACGAAACCTCTCTCGTTAGCAAGTAAATTTCATATTCACTCCAAAGTTCTTATGGCCATAAATGTTTACTATTCTTCCTATTGGGCCCCTCTCAAGCCTCTTACAAAAAGTTGCAGAAATTACCCTGTGATTTCTTATGGGCTTACTCAGAGCATGGTAAGGTATTTCATCAGGTTGCTTGGGAGTATTGTTCTGCCCAAAGACTCCGGGGGGGCTAGGTTTATTAGATGTTGGCTGCCAAAAAACTACCCTTTGTGCCAAATGGATTGTTCGAGCCATAAAGGGAACTAAAAAATAGAAAAAAAAAATGTTACATAATTGTATTGTTGAGGGGTCGCCTCACGGACGTAAGACCAGGAAGGGTTTAGATCTCCCAACTCTATTTTCTATCAAATCCCATGTGAAAGTGGTTGGCTCGTTTGTTATCAAAAGTATTTGGAAAGCTTAGGAGAAGATCAAACCTTGGCTTCTTTAGAATGGAGATGAGTTCAAAACAGGGTTATCTGTGAATTATCACTCAATGTGGTGGTCTTTGATAATTACCTTTCACAATGTGCCTCTTGCCAAGGCTCCCTGGGTGCAAACCCTTGAGCTTTTAGACGAGGAATTCACATGTTTCAGGTCATTTAATCGTCCTTGTCGACAACTTCTAACTTGGCCAAAAGCTAAGAACAAATTCTCACTAGCTAATGGCGATCTTAGCTCTTACCAAGCATTCTTGAAGTTGTTCCCACTTGGATGTCGCACAAAATTGGGATTTTGTTCTCTGTGCCTTGGTGGAAGGACTGGAAATGGTATCCAAATACGCCATTTCTCACTTATTCACCCAACAAAAAGGGTGTGCTTTACTATTTGCCAAGCTTTCAATGGTGGAAAAACTCGACTTTTGTTGGTCCCTTCACTCTTACGCTTGGTGTTAGCAAAACAATTTTTCTACTATCTAGCCTAGCATTCTAGAGCCCAAGCTTTCTCATTTTGCCTGGTATTTAATTTATCAAAGCTTACCCATTGGGCACAAGCTCATTCACCTCAGTGATCCCGATCTGCGTTGCTCTTGTTGTGGGCATATTGAAACCCGTATGCAACTTTTTTTATTGTGCCAAAAAGCTCAAACCATCTAGGCCTAGATTCATGATTTCTTTTAGCCATTTCGGCCAAAACCCTTCCTCGAGTAAAATATTTTACTCAAGGATTGGTCAAGCTTTCCCATGGCCTTCACCCAAGTTTGGCATGTTTTCAAAGTGGAAATCCTTTTTTAATCTGGGAAGAGAGAAATGTTGGTCATTTTGCTCATATAGTTATAGATTACAATCTTTCGGCTTTCTGGGAATCGATGATTGTGCCTAATGTTTTCTTGTAGATCCAAGTCCACACTCGGAAGGTGACACTAGAAGTGGCCCACCTCTAGACTCTTTTGGACTAGTGGGGCAATGCCCCTTCCACTGTTGCTCGTGCTCCACCCTCTCGCCAATCGAGGTCCCACAATCGTTCTCGTCATCGCTTGCAATGCGGTTCTAGGTGGGGCTCACCTCCTCACAGTCACTCTCCTCCGACTCAACAAGGAAGGTGGGGCTGACCGCTTGATTTCCATCACAACTCGTTGCCACCACCTAACACCAACAAGTTCCCTCAACTAGCTTTGGCCATTTCACCTCCTCGACAGCAAGAGAATCAAACTGATGAGCCATGGGAGGGATCCGTTGCTGCTACCACTAGCTGGCAGCCTATTCATGATGGATAAGACCTTTCGGACAGCAATTGGGGCAAGCCCGATGACCGCAATCCTCCACCTTCATCACTTGTGGGGCCGCACCTAATGTATTGATTTTGTAGTTGGTTTTAGCCTGTGGACCCATTTTTGTTTTTGTTTTCCGTGCCTTTAGGCTAGTCTGGACTTGAGGCATGCTTTCATATTGCCCGCTCTTTTTGTAAATAGTTATATTATCTTATTTTTGATAATATAGAGGCTATTTCATAAATAAAAATGTTTGGCATAACCATAATATATCCATGTGTATAAAAATAACATGTATTTGTAAGCATGAAGAACGTATTGATTCTAAATTCAAAAAGTTCTTGACAAATTGTTCAAAAGCTTGAGAAAAAATCTAAAATTTACAATCAGCTAGGTTAAGGTCTCACTAGAAAAGACAACAATCATTAAAATTTGAAAGCAAAACCACATATCACTAGTAGTTACATTATTTTATGATGCTGCCATGCAAAAATGTCCAAAGCTTCCTCCACAACCTTATCATATTAATGAGGTCAACTCCTGGAAACAATTGGCTTGATAAGATTAATTTAATGGTTTTTTCAGGTTACATAACGGTATCCCTTTAAGAAAATTCTACCATTAAAAACAATTTTCAAATAGACATAATTTGGGAAATGAGCATTAACACATTGTGACATTCTAAGTTGCTTTTGCAATCTGTGCGTCATTTTTAAGACAAATAAATGAAGAAAACGTTCTACCACTCCGTAATTAAATTGCAACAAAAATCATCATCCCAAACCATGTTGACGCATCTCTTGAGCCCATTCGATATTATCTCTCTTTTCTTGTAAAGCCACATCATATTATACGACCTCTAAAGCATTATATTACACATTACACTATCTGATCACTTGTTGGCACATTATTCCACTTCTTCATAATCTCATCCTTCTATCTCTTCATCGTTTCCCTCATCTGCTTCATCATTTTCCTCATCCGCTTCCTCATTTTCCTCATCTTCTTCTATCTCAGGCTTCATTGGTGGAGGTGGTAAAGTAGTCTTGACCATTTTAAGGAATTCATCAACAATCGAACTTGACATTCTCTCTTCACAATCCTCTCTATTATCTGTTTCCCCATGCAGTAGAATAGAATAGCCCAAAGTTCAAAAATCTAGTACAGTCCAATTCGATTCTCTAAAGCTAGGTACAATATGAAAATAAGAATAAAGAACAACGAATAGAAAATGTACCATATGGGCTTCAACTGCTGTTGAAGGCCTAAGATTTAGAACTTGAAGCCTTTCTGCTTTCGTAAGAGAAAATTTTTTTGCTTCCAGCAAGTACTTTCCCACATTCGCCTGAGTTTGGGTGCCTGCTGCAGACTGCACCAGATAATCAAAACCTGGATCAAAAGGAAAAGACAATAGTGCTTGTTAGATGTCACAATGTGCCCTCACAACCAATAAACCTATAAGCATTGCCGTGGATGTTTCTGGAACTAGTGGCATCCAAGGTTGCAATAATATTTACCTTGCATTCAGACTGAGTTGCTGAGCCAGTTGACCCCGAAGGATCTTGAGTGGCTCCTCGTGATTGCAACAGAATCATCACTTCAAAGTTTGAGAGTAAACCAGCATCAACTTTTTTCTGTAAAAAATAAAGCAAGTTAGTCACAGTTTGTATGCTATAGGAATCCAAGACTACAAGTATGTCACTACTTTGACGTTAGGAGCGATCAAGTGCTTTAGAACACCATATAAAAATATTTAGCATCTTTCAATCTTCAAATCAACTTCTCTAGACTCTTCGATTCAGGAGAAATCTTACACTTTCATGATGAACCGAGAAGGGATCTCAGTAATACCAGTTCTGAGCAGACCTCGAAAATCTTGTAACATGAATAAGATTATAATATTATTAAAAACAAGGTGTTCTTGGCATCCTCAATATCAACGAAATATCCATTTCCTCCCTGAATGATTAAAAAGTCCAAAATCACAAATATTATAAGTGAAAACCATCATACAAAAACAACTATTCAAAATTCATTGAATACACTAAAAGGGTGTCCTTGGCATCCTCAATATCAACGAAATATCCATTTCCTCCCTGAATGATTAAAAAGTACAAAATCACAAATGTTATAAGTGAAAACCATGATACAAAAACAACGATTCAAAATTCATTGAATACACTAAAAGGGTTGCAGTTGCACATCCAAGCCTTGCTATCTTGGACGTTGCAGGCATCTTCCTATTGATAATTTGCACGCCATTCTTTAAACATCTGCTGATTGATGACATTTATATTTTATAAAAGAACAAAGGATACTTACTACACAAGTTTTTCCGATCAGATCGTCAAATTCTCTTGAGTCATATCTAAAAAAAAAAGGGCATATAATCTGAATTGTGTATAAAAGTTAAATCATCCATATGCTCTTTAACATCATTTGAATCTCTTGTTTTGCTAACTCACAAATGGCCCACATTGTGTCATTCACAAACTTTTCTAATTAACAGTTATCATATGCTCTAAATTATCAAGTCAGCTACCATGTCCCTAATAAAGCACCCAAGCAACATTCGGCAGACTCCATAAAACATATCTTTAATGGATTTCATCACTTGTACCTAAGTATGTAACATAAATGTCAATGCAATAGACAAGGCATGACTAAACAACATTAATTCTGATTCGAGTATACAAATGTTTTATTATTATTATTATATCAATATTTCGATTTGGGTTACCTAACATTATATCTTGGATGGCTTTGTATTAAGTGGGCACAGACATTTCCTCAAGTTTTCCATCCAATCGCTTCATGTCAAGAGTGTCTTCAAACTTATTTTCTATATTCGCAGCCTCGGATCCTTGTGACTCAACCTTAGACTAGAAGAGGTGTCCATATTTGTCCCTTTATTCTACTGAGATGATTGCTTCTTTAGGTCCCACTACGGGTCAACCCTTTTGGTATATAGAAACCAGTCTGCTTCTTCAATCTATTTGCATCCCAATTGATCAGCTTCCTCCACTCAAAAACTCATTATATGCCCAGCACCGTCTTCTACTCTCAAAGGTCATCAACAAGTTACAAAATTATCAAATATAGTAACAATACATTCATGTCACTTTGACATCTCCTCCATAGCCGCTTAGTTCCAAGTTGCCATTCTAAGTTGAGCATTCCTTACAGATTGTATTTGGCATCATCATTCAACTAGACTATGTCTAGCATCATTGGTCACATGGCTTAAGGGTTACCCTTGGCCAGCTAACGGTGTCTTCCCCTTTGGTTAAGAGCTGAACACCAAATTTGATGTAGGTCGGATAAGAGAGTTCCAAATGAATGGCAACCTTTCTCTACAAAAGCCTAGACACAATTGCACAAATGGACACTCGTTCGGTGAAACCCAAAATCACAGCCTTCATTGAATATATGACTTGTTACAGAGATTTCACACTCGACACACACATTTCCTTTATTGAAACAACATGAAGACGAAACACATTACAACAGTCCCTCAATGAACTTCAACATAGTCCTCCCTCTGCTCTTCATTTGGAATTGTACACCACCCCCTACAAGTTACTAGTTGAACTCTTCTCTTGCCCCCAACTTGCTCTCTTCTTTTCTTGCTTCGCCTTCCCACCACACACCACCGAAAGCGCCTCCAGTTGATCCCTTGAATATTTCGACATTCTCGACAATCCTCGGTGCTTCTTCACAATCCCAAGCCTCTTGGAAATGCTCAAAATTGACAATTCTAGAAAATCGGGCCATTACTTTGTGTGCACAAGCATAGTGAGTGAAACCCAGCGGTTTGTGCAATCCAATGGTTTTGAACCACCATCATGGCTGTTGTGGTTGTGTAATTACCAAATGGTACAAACCGACATGACTTCTAAAGCGCCACCTACGTAAACTAGCATTTTCGCCATCTGTCCAAGGAAAGATCACTTTGATCCTGGCAGATGACTTAAACCTCTTATGCAAGTTATTTTTGAAGCGTTGGACCTCTAGGGATGCTTCTTGACCTGTTTGCCCATTTTCAACGTGCATGATGTTGTCGGCAAGGCGACAAAACACGAACACACACAAACCGCACTCTATTTTTGGTTGATAATAGATTGCTCGTGGTCCCGGATGCTCTGCATCAATATTTCACAAGGCAACATGATTCTTCGTTTGTCCCTCTCTAGGAAGTGGAGACCAAGTAACACTTTATTTTCAAGTGTTCTATTCATTATAAGATCTAGTTGAGATACCATTGTCTTAAAAGAGACGAACAATTCTTTATCGATTCTTCTATTACCATGGTCGAGAATTTGTTTGGCCCTTTTTCTTCGGGAGGTTGTCATTCTCAAACATAGATCCTTATAAAGGATCCATACAATTTGTCAATTTAGTAATTTCCTTCTTCCGGCCCATTATTGGAGGAAGTAAGCTCTTGTTGGATACGGCAAGTGACTAGATCGTCCGAATCCCACCCTCGGCCTCATTCTACGAATGGATCTACTTTGCTTCAACATTGTGGGCCTTCCCAACACCGCAACCCATGTCATGAAGGGAGGCACGCATTACAAGGTTTTCTTGTACGACCAAAGATTCATCAACTAAGGATATTAGAAGATTCTGGGGAGCACCCAACCTCCTCCTAGGATCATCCACTTGACACTCTCATCCCCGAGCATTCCCTTATGAAAATTGTGAGATCCTTCATTTTCCCTTTCATGGTGATGAATGATGATGTTATTGTTATCCTCTTGCTCGAGCCTTGCTATAGACATATGACTATGTTGGTTTCCAACCTTGGTCTCTTGCTTTCATCCCCATCTTCTCCGGGGCAAGATTATTTCTACTTGTACATCATCCTTATGATTTGGAGTTTAAGCTGTTTTTGGTTTAACCTCTTGTTACGCTTACATTCCTTTTTGCACTTAGAGGTTAGTGCTTACCTCGTTTCATAACCTATGGATTTCTTACCCTGGAACTTCCCTATTGTAACTTAAATGTATTTTTCCAAGTATCATTGAACTACTTTTGGTCATTTTTGGTCATCATCAATATTTCTTTCTTCGCCAATTTCAGAAAATGTACAAAGAGACTCTATTTGTTACATATACAAACTTAGGATATGATTCATTTGTTGTCCCAAAAAATAGCTGAAAACAAGGTATTGGTTAACCTCATTTCTACAAACCCAAAAATGGAGAGGTCATAAATGTAAACCTACCCTATCACTCACCAAGCTAATCTTTAGAAATTTTAAATAACAAATGAAGTACGGGCTATAACTATCTTTTAAGTTTAGGGTTAGCTAATCATATACATGTAATCATGTATTATATATGTGATAACTCTACTCTAAATGTGTGCTTCGAGGTGCAAATGAAAAGTTTTTAGTGAATCATAATGTGTTTTCATCCATTGCTGAGAACTTGTCCCCCATTTGGTCACGCACAATGATTGCGAAGTGCGATGTGCTGAATGATGTCATTTCCAAGCTTGAGGCCTGTGAAGAAAATGTATCTGGGATCTCAGATGAAATTGTCAAAAGTGTGCAAGAGCTGGGAACACCTTCACTCAATAAGAACACATCTTTAGAAAGACTCTTGATTTCCTTTCAAGAGCTGGTCCAGATAAATTGCAGGAGAACCCTCTTCATTCAATGAAAATACTTTGGAATCTCTCGCAGAGATTAGAGGCTCTATTTCTAATACTACAAAAGATCATGAGAATTAGTTCACACAGTGTAGAAGGCTTGGTAGCATTCCTGAGACTTGGCTCAAGTACTTTGGAACATGTGCGCATCCCACATTCTGAGAAGGTAGCATTTGTAGTGGCTCAATACAACAAGGAGGTCAAGGGCACAAAGTTCATCATTGGAGATCTTTCGCGGAAGCCGGATGAGTTGATTCTTCATCAGAGGAGGCTTCTTCATCAAACAGTTGATCAACTCCCTTCTTCTCCCTCTTTCTTCTCTCCCCTTTCTAATCCTTCATTGTGTATGATCATGGTATTTTGTCTTATTCACTTAAGTGACTCTCTAATGTTGCATTGTAAAAGTCCCTTTTGATTTATAAAAAGGGGACTTATTTCCTCACTTCCTAGGAAGATGAAAAGTCACAAGTGGAATAAGAACTTGAAAGTTCATGTGGGGGTAGATGAGAAGACAATTTACAATGCTATAAATTGGAATGGCTTCTCCATTCCAAAAGAGCTTGAAAGTTAGTTTTTCTATAGCAATTGTGGATTGTTGTAGGTTGTTGAGATTTGTATCACCACTACACAAGAAATAAAAGTTGCATTTCTTCCATTTCCTTTGCTTATGCTTTCCTTTATTCTCTCTCTATTCTACAACTTTGCAAGCATAGTGATCTTGAATAACCAAGAAGGAACTTTGTGTCCTTGATTGATGAATCTAAAAAATTTGTCTCTAGTTTGTTAGTCTTGCTAATTGCTTACATTGTTGTTTTCTTCTAATTGAATGTTGACCTACTCTGGTTATTGTGTGTGAACTCTGCTAGTGCCTACTCACAACAATAACCCTCTCTTTCCTAATTTCCCCAACTCTCTTTTATCCCTCATCGCTGCAAATTCCTCCCTTGTACTCCGTACAAGCACTTTGCCATAGGCTTAGTGAAGTGTTCATGTGTGATCCCGGCCTATTGGCCACCCCACAGTAATTAGGATAGTTTACATTCAATAATGGGAGCCTCCCATACCCAAGGAGGGGCTTAGCCCCATGACACAGTGGAAACACATAATTTGCAACACGACAAATTATTTCACCAACGAGAATGGGAACCTTCATCATAGGTCTTGGGCTCAATGTCAACCAAGGTACTCATCAAAGCAACAAAATTAGCTTCATACCTTTTGTTGGAATTCGATCCGAGTAGACCTTATAAGATTCAATTATGAACCTTATTTGGTTTCTTTTCCCCAACTTTCTTTTGATGACCTTGGTGGTTGCTACCACTTGCTTCATCATATTCCACGGGTTTCAAGCCATCATCCATATTTTTGTCAATGTTTATTATAGCCAACTCATCATTAGCTTCGTCACATCGGGTAGTCCCTTCACTTCAAGAGAGGGACATCATTTTGAGACCATATGCATCAAAAATAACATTTCTACACAATTTGGTGCACTTTTCACTAAGAACAAAAGTTGTGTATGCCTTAGATTCATCACCATATCCAACAAATATGTCCCTTTGGCAAGTAGCTTCAAACTTTTTCCTCTTTTCAGAAGGTATGTATGCATATGCCAGCGAACCAAACACTCTAAACTCCACTGAGGGTTTCACTCAAGTAAAGGCCTGCTCGGATGTAACAACCCTCAAAAACTTATGAAGACACTTGTTCAAGATAGACATAGCAATATTGCATGCTTCATTCATAGAAATGGGGTATACCAAACTGCTCCAACATGCATCAAGTGCTTTCAACGATGCTCTTATTCTTCCTCTCTTCTAATCCATTTTGACAAGGACTATAAGGAACGCAATATTGCCTCTTGATCCCAGATTTCTTGCAATAAGCAACAAAGAGTTTTGATAGTACACCCTGTTTGTTTTCTGTCAAAGATTTGAATTCATAGGTTGAAAGACTTCATTCTTGTCATTTTTTCTAATGATCGTATGTACAATTTCTATTTCTGGAAGTAACCAAAATCTGATATAGACACAGAAACACAATGATAACTGATAGAATTTTTAATAAAATGGCATAAGCATTCAACGAAGAAGTATGTTGTGACTGGAATATATTCACACTATTGTATGAATTTCTCATTCTATTACATCTTTGTTGGAAAGGTTGTCCTTCCCCAGTAACAATTGGTTTCATGATTCATGTAGTATAAAAGATTTTCTTTTCGGTGGGTATGAGCGAGTCCATAGATTTTCTTTAAAAATGCGGTGTCATTACGGTAGGAGAAACTTGTGCAGGTGTTCAATGGCTCATGTTTTTCCATAGAGACTCTTGGGAGGGAAATGCTTAAAAAGCAAAGCAACCAAAAACTTATAGTGTCCAAAATATGGAGAGAAATTACGATGTCTACAAATGTTGTAACTAAAATTTTGTGATGCTTTCAACCTATGAATTCAAAGCTTTGTGGGAAAACAAACAGGTGTAATATCAAAACTCTTTTACACCCCTGTTTGTTGAGATCCGTTGAAAACAAACAGAAAAGAAAGTTGAAAACAAAATTTTAGTTACAACATTTGTAGACATCAGTAATTTCTCTCCATATTTTGGACACTATAAGTTTTTTGGTTGCTTTGCTCTTTAAGCATTTCCCTCCCAAGAGTCTCTATGGAAAAACATGAGCCATTGAACACCCAGACAAGTTTCTCCTACCAGAATGACACTGCACAGCCTTAAAGAAAATCTATGGACTCTGGCTCATACCCACTGAAAAGAAAATCTTTTATACTACATGAATCATGAAACCAATTGTTACTGGGGAAGGACAACCTTTCCAACAAAGATGTAATAGAATGAGAAATTCATACAATAGTGTGAATATATTCCAGTCACAACATACTTCTTTGTTGAATGCTTATGCCATTTTATTAAAAATTCTATCAGTTATCATTGTGTTTCTGTGTCTATATCAGATTTTGGTTACTTCCAGAAATAGAAATTGTACATACGATCATTAGAAAAAATGAGTCCACATTCTGGTAAAATATGGCTTTGTTTGTGAATTCTATTCTGGGGTTTTGTAATCTTGTGATACATTCCATAAAATTGTGTTTTGCAAAAAAAACATAAACTCATGACCTGCAGTTTTCTAGAAATGCATTCAATTTTGTAATAGGAAGCAAGGTTTGATAACTGTACATTCTAAGCGTATTTTGGAAAATGTGAGTTTTTTTTGTGAGCTACAAATGCCCTCATAACATCATTCATGTCAATTGTTTGACAAAATGTAAATTGCAGGTGTAAAACCAGTCATAATGAAAGAAACATGCAAGATTAGCTCAAAACACAGATGAAATTAAGATCAATGTAGCCAAAAAATAGAGGTCAAGATTAAGCTCACCATAGTAGAAAAAGTATACCGTGTGGAGCAATCTGATGCCACAGAATGCATATGAAGGATATAGGATAACCACCATGTATAAAAATTCCTCTATCTTTTTTTCTTTAATGGATGTCCATAAATATTCCAGAGCTCGTATTTTGGCACAGATCCAGAACAGATGCAAAAACTTATGGCAGAGCCCTCTGGTGGTTATCAATGACCACACCTTAAAATGCCATCTCAGATTATGGACGAGAAAGAAAGAATCATCCAGAGATTTGTAACTAATAATGCCCTAATTGAAAATCCTGTTGCCTTTGAGCAGGAAGGGAAAATTCTAAACATGTTATAAAAAGAAATGTGAAAGAAAACGAATATACTTAAATTATAGACCTGGTCTATTCCGGAATTCAACAGGTGATTCTTTAGCCCCAAAATTCTATTAAAAGTAAAAATTAAAATCCAAGTGCATTGAAATTATCATAAACCCTAACCGTAGCAATATCATGTAATAGGATTTTTGGCGCACGTTTAAAAGAACCTTGGACCTTGTGCCTTACGAATTTCCAGTAAGGAATACCTGAAGAAACAAAAACATGTCTCAGCACAACCCTTAAAAGCAAAAAATATTTCACAAAACAAATTCAACGACCCCTTCACAGTTCAAGCATTAATGGATCCGAAACCGTATGAGCAAAATGGTTTCGACCACTACCAGGTTCTTTTTCTCTTTATCGGAAACCACCATGAACAGATAACCACATGAATCCAAAACACCATGAACAGATAACCACGTGAATCAAAAACACCATGAACAGATAGCAACAGGAATCCAAACCACCATCAACGCACCATGCAATCTTCTAACAACCCTTGCAATCTTAAATCCACTCCTCAGAAAGCAAACACATCTTTTTAAAGCGGGTATGAACACTAGTTCTCGATTTTCTTTCGATCGGCCATGCAAATGAAGCCTAGGGAAAATACAACAACCGGATCTAACAAATCAACGGCCACTGTCATTCCTCACACATCGACCGCCAGATTTGCTTCCAAGAAAGCACAATCCCTGTGCTGCGCATCAATTGGTTGGTTCCTCCGAGATCCGTGATTTTCTCCACAGTATCCTCCGCCGTTCGATTTCAACGAAAATGCAGCAGCCAAAGATAGCCATCGGATCAGCAAAAACTGTCAGAGAAAGGAGGTCTCATCCCACTACAGGAACGCCTTACGGCGTAAATATGCTTTTAAAAAGAAAAATTAGTTTAAAAATAAAACTCGTTTTGTCGTTCAATTATAACCATTTAATATTAAAATAAATATTAGTTATTTATATAACAATAATTTGGACGTTAGTAATAGGTTGGTTGGTTAGTTATTCATTTGTTTTAATTTTTTAAAACTAGCAATCGCATGTGTTTCATGAGATGTGAACGGCGAACAGTATATGTTATTTGATTTAGAGGTATAGTTATTACTTTTGTACTTGATGTTGATAAGGGGTTCGAGTGATAAAATCTTAAGAATGGAACACCCATGCACATGATCTGAAACTGAAATCCAATCATATTGGGTGAAGAAACCACCAATAGCATTAAGTGATAACAATGTGTAATGCAGATGCTCACCAGTTTGGGACAACAAGACCAATACCATCATCTTCAAGCTACTCTAGAAATCCATGGGGTAAGATCTTTGTGAAGGTAGCATTGTTGCATATTGTTGCATGATTTACACGAAGAAGCAACAAATGATACGTAGATTAAACCGAATTCTTCATTTGGTGGATGGTTATCAAAATATGCAGATGTTAAGAGGGGTCCTACTAAGCAAAGTGGTGTAGCAGAATGGAAGAAAATTTTTCGGTGTTAGAATGCATTACTATTAGAAAGTTATAACTATTTTGATCCGATGATCTGATTATTGAGACGATTCCACGCCCTGTGAGTTGCAAAGAGCCGAGAATCGGTAATCGTTAATTTGGAGTCAAATAATGAGAGCTCGATAGTTCCTCCGAGCTCTACGAAGGTTCTGGATGATCCTGCACAAATTGTAACCTCAAGTATGAAAATCAAGAAAGCGTCGACGTCTGCGAGAAGCCAAAAGAAAAGAAGGCTGAATCCTGCGGTGGCGGGGGTTCTTTCGGCGAAAGCTTCAAATTCAAGAAAATTTCGGCAGACATGGACTTGTAGGAAGCTTTCCCCTATGAAAACCTCAGGTGCAACGAAGTACTTCCGGTCAGTGATTCCGAAGGGGAATCCGTCCAAATTGTCCATGTAAAGCCTTCTTATAGAGGTTCGAAGAAGAAAAGCGGCGCAATGGGAATGCATAACCGCTCTCGAGAAGTCGGTGAAGGTGATGAAAGCATGGATGGAGAAGCATACCAGCAATCCTTACGCAACCAACGAGGAGAAACTGGAACTTGTTAAACTGGCTGATTTGACACTCCACCAGGTAAAATTCACTTCATTTTGAATATTCAGTTTCTTCAACATTTCATTCGCTGGATATTTGCAATTTCTTGAGAATTATTTGTTTTTGCATCTGTTTCAATCAATGATCGTTGTCGATTCAAAGCGAACTGTTTAAATTTTTAATATTCTCGCCAGTCATTTTTTAAAATGATTTTTTTGCGCTAATCAGGTTAAATTCAATTCGAATGAGACCTAAATTCTACAGAGCATCTAGTTCAATGCATTTCACTTTGAAATTTTATTGCTTGGTCTCTGTAATTATTTATTTTGCGTCTTTAACCCAAATCGAGGAGATGCTTATCGCATGAGTTAATCCATTCATGCAAGTCGCCCAAGTACGTGGTGGGCAATACAAATACTCAGGACACACCATAAGCTTCCCGCAAAACATTACTTCAATAGCAAAGACCCTACCCCGCCACCTTGGAGATTTGGACATAGTTCTCATACAAAGGGAAGGATCTAATTTAAAAAATTATGATTTCTACGTCAGTAGATCTCGTGTTTGTGTAGCCTTGCAATATAAAATCCAACACGATCCCTATTACAAAGATGTCTTAATCGACGATGACGCCCTTTCCTCACTACCATCCGAGTCGTCAAATGTTTCCTCCTCTCTCAACACAACCACAATGGAACTGCCCCAAATGCAAACTTGCTCTACAACTCATGGTAGTGGTGTTCCCACCCACTTTGATGAAACATATGAACACTCATCGTCTTTCGTGCCAACACCTCACAATACAGGAACAAAAGAAGAGGAAATTGAATAGTTCTTGCTCAACCACGATGGTAACACTCCATTTACCATGCCATGGCCAGAGCTTGGGCTTTCGCCAATAAATGAATACAATACGGAAGGCCTGTTCTCAATGGCTTTCCCAACTTTATTTCCGACAGGAAAAGCAATGTGGCAACAACCCCGCATTAAAGAAGTTCCAATGCATGAATACGCTCTTCATTTGATGCATTACCATGATGGGCACTTTGGTTCCCACCCAAGATTTCGTTACTTCCTTCTAAACCTCATAATGCGACACAGAAGCCAGTCCACGGCAACAATTTTTATGAAACAGAACACCGAATCTGGAATCCCTCCAACAATTAGAGAGCTGCGAAGACAACTACTGGAATGCCCCAAAGACAACCTCCCAGATAGCTTAATGTGCTTTGTACTGGAATTTCTGCAACGTTGTTGGTTAATCTTGAATATGAAGGATATCCAAAGAGTAACACTACTGAGTTTTGAGTGAATAAATAATAATTTCTTTCATAAGTTGGGTGTGCACATCTTTGGGAAACCATGGAATGTTATTCTGCCTACGCAAAACAACAATGTTCTTCTTTTGGACTTGATTTGAGACCTCTTAATTATTGTTCTAAGTTGGGAAGTTTTAGGAGGAAACATTTAAGTGGACAGTTCTCTTGCATTTTAAATATTCGGTGCAATGCGCAGCAAGTGAGTCTGAAACAGGTCATCTAGCTTGAACCAACTCTGTTCTGCATTCTGTAATAGCCTTTGCCCCAACAACAATAGCTAATCTTGGACCAGGGTTTGATTTTCTTGGTTGTGCTGTTGAAGGCCTAGGCGATCATGTTAGTGTAGAAGTGAGTGAGGGGATAGAACCTGGCCAAATTGTTATTTTCTCAATAAATGGCGACAACAATAGACTCAGTCGTGATCCAGTAAACAATTGTGTTGGGATTGCAGCAAAAGCAACCATGGAATTGCTTGGAATTCGGTTAGTGGGCTTGTCACTTTCTCTTCATAAAGGTCTGCCTTTGGGAAGTGGGCTTGGCTCTAGTGCAGCTAGTGTAGCAGTAGCTGCAGTAGCAGTGAATGCTTTATTTGGGAATAAATTAACAACATCAGAACTTGTTTTGGCTGGATTAGAGTCAGAAGCTGCAGTAAGTGGCTATCATGCAGACAATATTGCTCCGTCTTTGATGGGTGGATTTGTTCTTGTTCGGAGCTATAATCCACTTGATCTCATCTCCCTTCCATTCCCCACTGATAAAGAGCTCTTCTTTGTGCTTGTAACTCCTGATTTTGAAGCCCTAACAAAGAAAATGTGAGCAGTGCTTCCCAAAGATATTACTATGAAAGATCATATACTCAATTGTAGCCAGGTAGCAATGCTTGTTGCAACTGTTCTTCAGGGTGATCCTTGTCTTCTGGGATCCGCACTATCATCAGATTCCATTGTTGAACCAAAAAGGGGTCCCCTCATTCTAGGAATGGTAGCAGTCAAAGCAGCTGCCCTTAGAGCAGGTGCATTTGGGTGCACTATAAGTGGAGCTGGACCCTTCTTGTAGCTGTTACAGACACTATAGAAAAAGGAAAGATTATTGCTGAAGCCATGGTGGGTATGTTCCTTATGAAAGGGAAATTGAAAGCTTCTGCATCTATTGAGAAGCTTGACAGGACTAGTGCACGAGTTGTTTAATCAGAGATAGTAAATTTGCATCTATTTACATTTATTTCTGCTCTGACAAGATTATTAAGCACTACATAAGAATAGCTTGCTTATGTTTTTTAACATTGGTACTGCGCTTTGATGTTTATTTTTCTCATTTAGAAGTATGAGACCTGTTTTAAATGGTTTATTTAAAAGGAACTTGGGTATTGAACTATTCTTTTCTTCTGTTATAATGTAACTGTATGTCACCTGGTTTTTGCTAAGTTTACTATTTAACAAGTATCATTACCTTTTCTGTATTGGTTCACAGCTTCGATTTTCATAATCCTTTTTTCGCATGTCTACATGAAGAGAACAATAAAGAGTGTGATATATGCCTGGATTCATTCTTAAGGCTTTAAGAAAGCATTCACTGGTTTTCATATGTGCTATTTGAAGACTGTACTAGAGGCGTTGTCTCCTTTATATTCCATCTTTGCAATTTTGCATTTGCAAGTGATGTTTGATAGCAGTGTGCATGAATGTTGAGTAAAACTATAGTTATTGATTGATGTCTATTGTCATGTAACGGCATGAAAAATTTAAAATCAAGGAACATACCATGCTTGAGTACATTTGTATCTTACAAGTTGGGTTAGATTTTAATCTTCCAAAGCCCGTGAAATGATTCTGCAATATTCAATAGATATTTCAGGAAAGCAATTATATTTACCACAATTTGCCAAAAAAGAAATTCAATCCGAATCGATTTTGCTACAAGGTAGGGAGGAAGAGAGGTGGTCAAGAAAGCAATTCTACATATCTGCAACACCCCCTGGACTTCTCACCTTCGGCGACGTTGTATAAGGCATCTTTCTGTTTGCAGGAAACATGCTTATTTCCACTTCTTTATTTTCAGTCTGTTCACGATTTCGCCTCGTACAAACGATCCTCGACAGAAAATAGACAGAAAAGAAGAATCACTCGTGCGTGAGGTGCGCATGACGGTTAAAACTCTGAAATAATGTGTCCAAACGTGCGGAAATTGTCTGAAAAATGGAATTTGAAACTGACATTTTCACCAAGATTTTTCCCTGCAGATTAAATCAAAATATGAAAGAAACACATTTACAGCATATACACACATGATATCCTCACTGCATATATATACACGCACATGATATACTCACTGTATATCCATGATCGACACTCTGAGGCGGTTTAAAATATGGCGGACTCGGACATCTCAAAATTCCAAAGCATTCGTCCATATCCACATGTACATACGCGCACGCATACAGCATGCATCAAAAATAATTGTTAAAAATAGGCAGAAAAAGCAAAAACGTCCGATGACGGCCGTCAAACCGTCAAATTTAACACTGCTGCAGAAACGTCCGGAGGTCCTTTACCATAGGGGAACGCCTTCGGCATAAATATTTAGTTTTTAGCTACGATTTTGATATTTTAATATACTATATCAGTTTTGTTAATGTATGATATATCAATTTTATATAGTTTTGAATTTTTTTAATGATAGTAACACTTTTGAGATGTTTGTTTATATGAAATGTTAAATTAAAAATATATTTCTCTTAGTCAAATTTAATTATGAATTTTAGCTCTAATTTTTTTAACAACGAATTTCTTATTAATTTTATATTCTACGATTTCGAACACAAATTCGAATGCAATGACTTGCAACATTAGAAATTAAAACAAATTTAATGACGAGATAGAAATATTCGAGGAACAACTTTTTGTAACCAAGCAATTAGTGGTTAATGAGTTGTATGATAAGTTGGGTAGAATTAGTGTTGGAAGGGACATTGGCGTTATTAGGTTGATCAAATTTTACTTGATTTGGAGAAGAATCAAGTATGGTTGATATTTGCATCCAACTTTTGAGAAATATAGTCCTCAAGACACTTGCATAACATTTCAAGCAACTCTCCTATGTATTTAGTAAATTATTGCATAAATTTTGCATAGCAGGGGTATAATTAGATTAAGGGACATCCTCATGTTTCCCTTCTTCTTCATATCAAAGACAGGGTTTTGGATGTTGGATCTAGTTTGTACATTTTGAGATGGAGTTTATTACTTCCTATCATTAACTCTTATGACAATACAATCAATGTAATGCATAACTGACTTAGGAAGGCCATCATTATCATAGGTATTAAGTTATTGGAGGTTCTTTTCCGGCGTGATTGATCGTGCAATGAGCTTGCATAGGGGATGATGGAGTTGGGAGGAAGATGACTATAAAATGGAAAATTCTTAATGGGGTTGGCTAAGTAAGAAGTCTATACAAGGGATAATGATGTTGAACAAGAGTGATTAAGTTTAGACTAGATCAACTATGCAATAGGATTTTGCACATTGGATGATGATATTTAGAAAAGAAGGAAAAATAAAGATTGAAATTGACCTAAGTGGAAGAAAAATAAGATTCATGTCGTGTTCACCAAAGTGAATGATGATAAACGAGAGGTTCCCAACTCGGTTCTCAAATATAGGGATCCAATCTAAGACTAGTCATATTGTGTAAATACAAAGGTGCTAAGGGAGAGCTAGTATCATAATTCTAGATGACAAGAACCCTTACCCTAGGATAGTTGTAAGTTTCAAGGTCTACAACTAAGATAAAGATAGATGACCTACTACGATTCATAAATAAAATTAAGTAAGAGGTGGATAAGCCAAGGGGTGTAAAATAATAAGAAAGTGCAATAAAATAAAGTAACCATACATTTACTCTAGTCTATAGCAATTAATGACCAATACATAACATGCACATACAAAATATAATACTAAATAATGGTATAAATACTTACATATAGCGTGTGTGACCGTTGATGCATTATCTTCCCTAAAGACAACAATGAGAGAGAATCATTATGGGTGGAGAAGGGGAAGGCTAAAAATATAATCTCCATTCCTAACTCACTATGGTAACCCAAATGCAAAAGAGGTAAGCTATAAGACTCCAAGTGAGTAAATAAGTGTGAAGTAATCTTGTGAGAAAAAATAACTATAGGTATGAGAAAATGATTGTAAATTGGTTGTATGTTTTGGTAGTTTGGTCAAGAAAATATACTCGATACCATTGCCCATAGGTGATGGTGTTAGTTATGGAAAATACAAAGCAGAGACACCGTCACTAAGGGAAATGACATCAACCTTAGATGAAACCTAAAGGTCACGAGGTGTAAAATATGAGGAGTGGAAGCCAAAAGGAAAGTGAAGGTGAGTGAAGAAGGTCTACAAAGTGACCGAAAGTAAGGATAATAGTACACAATAAGAAAAAAACAAGTAGACATAATGGGACAACTAGACATAATTGGTACAATGTGTGCATAAAAGGAAGAAACGAGGAAAGGATATGTTGACTAAGGATAAATAGTGACATCTCTCAAATGTTGTGGTGTATTCCACATGACCAAGTCCAATCACACCCCAATCTCGATAGGCCCCTTAAGGAACCTACTCAGAGGACAATGTATCAACAACCCCTACACAAAAATAGTTATCAAGTGTAAAAAATATCCATGTATACTGAAAGTAACTCAAATTACCATATAGTTTGGGTATTTTTAAGTTAATGTATTTTATAATGTAAAATTATAAGGGGGTCGAGAGTTATTTATTCCTCTCGTCCTTATAAATACTCACTCTAACTCATTTGAAAGGTACTTTTAAGAATTTTACAAGACACTTAGCTTGTGGATACTTTAAACTCTAAAACTTCTTGATTGCTAGTAGGAGGTTTTTGTTACAAGTTTGTGAGAGGAGGGTGAAAATTGAATCTTTGTATTCATTTTCCAAAAGGAATACAAGAAATATATTGTAACTTCAAGTATTGTCTCTTTCTTTTCATCTCACATATTCTTATATCAAATGTGTGATCATCCCTTTTTACTTCTCAACTAAAAAATTGAGAAACGTGTTTATATTGAATCCATTTCTTACATATTAGAGTAGGTTTTGTGTTTACATATTTAAAAGTGTAAGCTTTCCCTCACAGATTAAATATTTTCTTGCACATAGGAATGCAATATGAGTTTTATTGTTTGAATATTCACCTCTTATTTTCCATCTCTTTCTTGTTCCATTTCTCCATATATTTCTCATTCCCATGAATTCGGTCCCTAACCCCAATGAAATACTTTAGTGTGAATGGTGTACATACTATTTCTTGTTAGTTTTGGATTTTAGTAAAGGGTACCTCCCATTATAATAAAGGAGGGAATTTGTGCCTTCCATAAATATTATTTTCAATATTTTGAAACTTGAACAAGTCTCCACAGTAAAATAGATCTTCCACAACCTAAAAATATCAAGACCGTCCTCATGCTTCCCTTTGTGTTAATTTGAATGTTTGAAGTTTGATTTATGTATCAAGGAATTCTCCCAAAATCGAAACAAAATTTTCCAAGGGGCCTTAAGAAGGGATCATAAACCCCTCATATGAAGGGTTTCCTCTTGGTGGTAGAAAATATTTATACCACTATATTGTGACACCCCATTTTAATTGTCTCTGCAGATTATGCAACCAAATTTTCCACCATCAACTTGTGCCTCCACTTTTTTTTCTTGTGAGGAATACAAATATGTGTCATTTATTTCTACCTTGGTCTAGGAAATAGAATGGTGAGGGACAATTTTCAAATCCTCACCCCTTTGTACTAGATTCAGGGCCCATCCAAATCCCACGCTATGTTGATTTTTACTTTTCCACTATGTTGTAACTCAAAGACTACTTTCACCTCCAAATTCGTATTCATTATCCCCATTAAGTTGACATGAGTAAAAAATATTATACAAATTATTATTTAAAGTCTTCTACATCAATATCCATATGTTTAGCTTCTTTTGTAAACAACACTCTTTTGTGATGAGCCTCATCCATGTCCTTTGCTTCTTTTGTATCCATCAATGATTTGTGGTGAGTTTCATCCCTAATTCAAAGCCTCTCATCACTCTTTGCTATCGAGATCACATGCAAGAATATAAATTCAGACCGTGTTAGTTCCACATCCATATCCTTCAATACTTTTCTTTTGGACACTATCATTTGTTTGGGATGAATATCTTCCAATTTTTCATCTAATATTGATTTTGCATCCGAGTTGTAAGTTAAATGTAGGGGATCTAAAATTTTCATCTGTGTTGCTCTAATTTTGTATCTTCAATGTTCATTAATTTTTTCTCCTTTTTCCAAACATGTTTTGTACCAAAATACTATGCATGAATCCCCTTATGATTTATATGGACGGAAGTTTAATGTGAGAAATTTCTACCTCCACATGGCCATGTTATTCCTTTCATTTGTCAAAGACTATATTTCTTAACCAAATCCCCATATTCATTGGATTCCACTAGTTCTTTTCCATTGAAGTTCAAGATGATGACTTGAGGGAGGTTTCCTCTATCTTTCACCTTAATCTTCATTCACATAAAAGTATCATCCATTCCTATAGATCAATGATCCAATTGAAAAAACCCTCCCAAGAATTAACCAACCGTCTCGAAATATCTCTTGCCGCCAATATTCTAGAGGTAAAGAATACAATTAGATCCAACAAAAATACATCCCTCCGACCATTCCGACTTCATAAAATTTGATTGACATGGTTAAACAAGGATCTTTATCCCCTCAAAATCCATTTTTGAGATAGGATTCAATCTTGATCTTCGGAATAGGTAGTTTTACGAAACTAACCTTTAACCAAGTACTTGAGATTACATCTATGAAACTTGTACATGTCAAAAAGTGTAGGTTCCTTTTATGTGCACTCGACTTCTCATGAGTGCGGGATGAGTAATTTGACGTAGAAGATGATGATGTAATTGCAAGCTAGGGATATGGATGATGTAGAGATAATAAAGGAAGGGGACGGTAACACAAACAAGTTGAAAGAGATATTCTACATGCCCTCTAGGGCAAGAAAATATTTCTCATTGAGGATGGTGATGCTCATGTACACTTGATCATGGTGTTCAGACGGTGGAGGATGATAAAAACAAATATCCGATTATCTATGTATTGGTTAGTGAATGGAGGGATGTTTGGTTGTGCTACTTAGGTAAAATGATCACTAGAGGTGAGTCGTCCCGGTCGGGAAAGATCATACTATCGATGTGAAGATGTAACTTTCATCGACAAAGAGAAACAATTGCGTAATTGATACCATCGGTTGAACAACTTGATATTTTTGTAATTTTGATGGATTTTCCTTGAAAAGCAGTCTTAAATTGATCCTATTTTACATAATTATACTTTTATTTCACATATATTTTTGGTTTTAGTGTTATATTTTCTACGAGGTCTTATAACCCTTCTCATATGTTCATGAGTATGTGTAAATACCCTAGACGTACTGCTCCAAAAGACTTTGATGGATATGTTCGTTTTGGCCTCAAGAAATACATAAGAACATTTGGGTGTTGACTCTAGTCTTCCGGTGAGTGTTAGGTGACACAATGATGTGTTTTCCCAACCTATCATGAGAAGCACAAATTCTATCCAAATATCTTTACATAAATCCATTCCACGAGTCCCTCATAGTAGTCCATCGAGTAAGTAAAAATATCTAATTGGTAAAAATTCATTTCAAATGATTTGCAAATACATATTTATAAGAGAGATCTCCCCATTTTCCAGCTATATGCAAGCTTGAATGAGTAAATTGCATAAAATAGAAGCTTGTAAAGTGAAAAAGTTGATTTGCACAAAATAGGAACTTACAAATTGACAAAGTCAATGTTTAGAACATAAGAACATTTTGAATTGAAAAATTCAATTTTCACAGATTACATTGGAATTTACAAATTGAAAAATTCAATTTGTAACTTACAATATGACAATATAAGAACAACTTGAGAAGCATGTACATATACTCTCATCATACCTCCGGACCTTTCGGACTCTAAATTTCATCCAATATCTTCAACATATGTAGCCTCTTCGTTAGAAAACTTAATCGAAGGGTTGTTGAGGAGATCCGCCATTTCAGCAAACATGGGAAAGTCACCGAGGTGTGGGACCACGATACCACTACTTGTAGAGATTACAATAGGCTTGCCCAACACTTTCTTGAAAACCAAAGGAAACCGTGCCATGAGTAGTTTTTAGGGTCGGTGAACATAAATGATCAACCCATGGATCGCTGGAACCCATTGCCCCCAAAATTCCCATCTTGGTATGTACATGTTGTCATGCAAAATGTCCGGCATAAAAATGGAAACTTTGAGCATAAAAACTAAGCCCATAATTAAAAATTATGATTCTCGGTCACTATACATCCTTCCTCTAGCAAATGACCTATCTTCGGTCCTACCCTCACCTAGGATTAGAGGAAAGTACTAACATGATTATTCAATGTGTTTCATTTTGTAGGGAAGAGTGCTTGATGTGATTGATGAACTCAGTGAGTTTTGATGAAAGACAACTTTCTTTGGAGGCCTAAAAGGTCATTTTGGCCATTCTACTAGTTTAATTAAACACCCCCTAAGCGTTTAGGGAAAATATAAAGCATCTGAGGGTGATTTTAGAGAACTATGAAGGTGTATGAGGTAATTTAGGAAATTTTAGGGAAGAAAATATGATTCAGGAACAATTTTTTAAACATCGGAGTAATTTAGGGTATAAGGAATGAAAGTTAAAATAGTAAAAGCTGACTTCTCCATATGATTTCGGGAGATCCGAGAAGGAGTTAGGAGGAAAATATATAGGCATTGAAAATCTCTTGGACTCCTCTATAAGGTAGAAACATCAAATCTTATCCAATGATCAAATATTTACTTAGGTATTGTTGGGTGCTAATGTGGCTAAGTACAAGCCTCACACAAAGGTTGAAGACCGTGAGTAGGAGGGCGCATGTGAACCATATAGAAGTGTCAAAGATCCAGAAGATAAGTGTAGGAGTACACACGAGGATGAGGAATAAATGCAAGTATAAGTTAGTGTGAAAAGGTGTGTGCGGGGATGAAAATACATCGGGGCATGAAGGTGCGTGCACAAAAACATAGTAAAGGAGTTAGCCGATTTCATATTGGACTAAACATAGAGATAAGTAGAGTTGGTGTGATTGGAATGAAAAGTCCATAAATAGAATCAGCAAGGATAAGGAACCGATAGAGGATAAATCACATGCATGATGGATAAGTATTTTGCATGAACAAATCTAATTATAGGACACGTGCATGGATAAGAGCAAGTTATTTACAACGTGAAGTGATCAAACCGCCAAAAGATAGTGGCAGATTGGAGAGTAAAGCAGGAGTTCAAAGGAATGCAGTCTATAATTAGGAGTCTATTGTTAGAACTAAATCATGTAAGAGGTGAAGGACAAGTTCCCACCTTATATATGTGTTACATTCTTTTGTAAGAGATAGGATGCTTATTATGTTGATAGTACCTAGAGATTTGAGTTAGTGAGTAGAGGTCTATGTATGTATGAGTGTGTGATGTGCATAATGAATGTGTTGGGTATAATTCTGTAATATTTTGCTAAGATGTGTTTGTAATGGATAATCTTGTATGGATTTCCAAGGTTAGAAGGGATGCACGTGGTGTAATTGGAGTCCAGATCCTATTGTTAGTTGTTTATGTTAATGAATGATCAGATGTATTGTTGCATGTTATCTTTATTATGTTGTATTGTTTAGATTATATCTCGTTACCTTGTGTTATGAATGGTTAATCTGTAGTGATCAACAACTTGACAAGTCAAGATGAATAAGGGACACAATAGGTTGCACACACTTCGGGGTGAGCTCTTAGACATTTGTCTAATTGAAGTGCCAAAGCGCTTGACTGAGTTGTGTTGGAAACTAGACTCCAACATTTTGGTTCCATTGTCGGGACCTTATTTTATTTTGACCTTGAGGATGTGTGTGCATAGAATTTTGTTTATCTTTGGAGAATATTGAGTGTTGGGTACACGATGACCAGGATGAGTTCACATAGAGTATTGGTAGTAAATTTGATCCATGAAAATGGGTAGAGGACAACCTGTACGATACATTGTATGAGACATTTTTCAATTTATTCCCGGTAGAATTATAAGATTCGCTAATAGCTTACACATAGACTCAAGGGAGCCGTTTGGGAAGAAAGAAAGTTTTGAGCTAGGACAAGTACCAAATACTCTCTAATTTTGATGAGTTTTTACTCGATCTATAGATCATTGGTGGGAAGGAGTGTTGCACAATTATACTTTGGAATACGTAATTTCAATGTAATCATGTCAAGAGGAGGCAAAGTTCTAGTTCTTACGCTAACTAAGAGGATTATATATACGCGCACTACCGTTAGCCACCAATATATTGATGATTGAGTTGGGTTTTGAAAAATTACCCATGCTTGCTAAACACTTTCCACGTGTAGGGGCAAGGAATGGGATTGGGAAGGATTACATTGAGCCAAATGGAAGATATAGATAGAGGAGATAAAGTGCACATATATAATGATGCGCGAGAGATGACCGTTAAAGAGGTACCGAGATAGAGAGGAATGGGGCCAAGTGGAGATTATGATAACCCCCGGGAGAGGCGAGGGACTGCAGGACCATGTCCCTCCGGTATTGGGAAAGCTCAATAGAAGGAACCCCTTGTCATTAGATGACAACGAGTCTTAGGAAGTATTAAGGACCATTGGTGTGCATCCGACCCATTCTATAACCTTAGCTTAGCCGTGCGTTTGTTACTTGGAATTCATAATTTCACATAGAAGATCATCATAATGACAAAGTGAGCGGGGAGAGTAATAGGGTATCTATTCATTGGGAAGGATTATAGGTAGGCATGCGTTGGTGTTAAGGAAAGAAGCAGATTAGATAAAGGTTATGCACATGGCGGTGCAATAGGTCCAATGATTCAACAATGTTTGTTTGGGAACAATCCAATAGGCAAAATGATAGGGCGAGAACATTAGCGCACTGTCTGCATTGGAAGTACTCCTATAGGTGGTATAGTAGGATAGATAATTGATGTGTAATTTAGCACTACTACAAGGATGTAAGGTAGTACTTCTATAGGTCCTCAAGTCATGACAAGAGGCTCGGGAGGTTTGTTCCTCCCCCAAGTGGAGTAAATCCTAGTGGAGGTTTAGGATCTGGATTCGACCCCACGTTAGGATAAAGACCTACACCACTATAGCAACCTTGGCAACTACATGTATACTATGAGATGTTGTTATATCTACCTAAGCATAGGGGAGTCGAAATTGTCGTGGAGCACATGCATAAGTTTGAATTGTTAGGGAGAGCCAAGGGCATCATGGCCTCTAGGAGGGCTAGTTAGTTCGCGACCACATTGCAAGGTCGAGCGCATAGTTGTTACAAAAACTATGACCCTCGTTAGACAATAGTGAACTATGATGCATTGTGTGCCACCTTCTTGGTAGAGTTTCACATCCTAAAGTTTGAGTAACAAAGCATTGACGCGCTTAAGGATATAAAGAAAAGTTTGACTGAAATTGTTAGAGAGTATAATGCGAGATTTAAGACTTTATTATCTAAATCTCTTATGAAATCCACCAAAGCTAGCATGCACAATGGTTTGTGGTAGGTTTATTAAGAGCATTCCAGAGAGATTTTTCACACAAGAAATTCACCTACCCACGCAAATCCCTAGAAGATGTTTTGTGCACAAAATCTATAGGAAGTGTGGATCTTGGAGTGAGTTCATTCCGTGAGGCCTATATGTAGCAATGACCACTGGAAAAATTTCTCTCGCCAATTCAATGCATGAAATATGGAGTGGAATCGGTGCACAAACCGTGAGGTAGAAAGCCACATAAAGTATAGTTTTCCACACAAGAATGTGTACACATTATCGATAGCTTGTGAGATTTGCCACAAAAATCATGATGTTTGCAATTGTCCACTTTTGTAATGCACTACACGTAAGAATGTTTAATTATGTTGCAAAATTTGTGGTGTGCACACTCATGACATAGCTAATTATTTTTTTATTGATAAAATCCATGAGGCTTGTGAAATGGGGTTGTGAGACCGTGAGAGAAACTCGCAAGCGTATGATGGAAAAAACAATGATAGTTGGAATAATGACAATGGGGGCTTTGGATGCGAGATACCGTGAAATGGGTCATGGTGGTCAAGGAAGCAGATTCACTCAGGATACATGTTATAGATGTGGATCTCCATACCACTACTAGCATGAATGTCCAAAGAAACAAACTTTTGCATGTTGTGGAAAGGCGCATAAGGTTGAGGATTTCCCATATTTATATGCCCATATGTGTAAAAATAAGAAGGATAAAGATGCATCCATGATTTAGGTTGAGTGTGTTAAGCAAGGAAATTAGATGCCCAAGATGATAGATAAAGCATAACCGCATCCATTATTTTTTATTATGCGTGCGGAAGCAACACACATGCATGAGGAGGGAAATTCAAAACCACCCATCAGAGAGAAGAGGTCGTGCCGCTAAGAAAGTACCCAGATCCTCGCCAACAAAAGGATGTATTTCAAGAGATAATGAGAGTCGTTAGAGAGATTCAAGGGGAGATCCAACATCTTAAGGAATATGCACATGAGAGAGAACATGCAAGGTATGTTGATATGCCTCAAAAGGATGTTGATGACCTTAGAGAAGTATGCAAGATGTTCAGAAAAAATATATCATACCTCTATTGGGAGAATGGTTACGGGAGAAAGTACTTGGATGCGTAAGTAGAAAAGGAGTGCCAGATCCTCTATGTTAACTTACAACTACATGATCATGAGTACAACAAGGAAATCACATTGGATGTTGTGACTGACCATTAGGGTAAGCAATATTCTTATTCAAATGTGTTGTTAGCTAGATTTTCTGCATAACACAAAACCTAGGCAATCATGAGATAAATCTCCCTCATTTACCGGTGAGGCTCCCGTGTCAGATTTTTCAATTAAAGTATGCTAGTATCTATATGGGGTTTTACTTTAACTATTCAGCTCATGAACCATAGCTGTACAGTTCTGCAGCAAGTAAGCAGTTGTTTTAAGAAAGGAAATATTTATAGAAGAAGGGAATTATATAAACATAGAGAAGAAATGGGGAAGATGTGCATCCCAATCAATAGATAACAGAGTTGATTGCATGCACATAGAAGAAACCAATAGATATAAACACAGAATTATAAGCAAAGGTAGCTCTAGATCTAGATCTGAAATAACACAAAGTTTACTAAAAGATCTAAGATATAAAAGCTAGAAACACAATACACCGTGACACAAAGTTCTCTGAAATCTGCTCCTGTATATTCCTTTGCTTCAAGTGGCTCTCAAGGGTTTCAACACAAAGTCTGGAACACAAGGTTGCTGCTTACAAATTCTGATCATTAACCCGAAGGTTCTTCCTCTACTTATAGAATGTAGAGGGGCAATTACAAGTCGGAAGCTTTTAGTTGAACTAACAGATGTGGAAGTGGGAACGGAAACAACTAGCAATCTCCCTCCTGGAATTCCTCTTTGCATGGCATGTATGATTTTGCAATGAAAATAAAACCTTCTATTTTGCACGCCCCGCCACCTATCTCCAAGTAGTTGACTTCTTCAAGTAATGGCTTTTAAACCAATCACTTAAGTTGTATAATTTAATTGATCGCTCAATTACTTTGTCGGAGGAAAGAAGAAGGAAGAGGAAAGCTACAATCTTGTCATTTTTCATGTCTACATGCAGCTGATTCTTTTACCTTTGATTCTCACCAAACTAGATTTGGGAGTAGCTGGATCTGGAAACAACAAGTTGGATCTGGAAGTAGCTGGAATTTTGCCTTCGCCTTGTCTTCTCTTTTATCCTTGAAGCTTTTGCAGTTCTTCTCCTGTACATGCATCAATGCAATGTCTACCGTAAATAACTCATCATTTTTATTTTTAATTGCATATAAGCAATTAAAAATTCTGGAAAGCACTCGGGTGAATGCAAATTTAATGAAGACTTCAACTGGAAGATTGGAAGCACATGCACAAGATCCTGGAAGAAATTTTCCACGCATTGACTTCTACACGGGCTGCGTCAGAAACAAGAGGATGAATTTTTGCCAGAAGCTTTTGCAATTACGAGATCTAGATCTAGATCTGGGTCTCCGATGTTAGCAAATCTGGAAGTAATGCATGACTTCGTTGTGCTCTCTTTTTCATCCCTTTTTGCCATGGCTATGTCTATCTTTGTCTGAACAATTCTTTTTCTCCTTATCTTGTCGGAATTCTTCAAAACTGGTGCAGATCTGGATAATTCTTCAGATTCGGAGGATATATTCAATGTATTGGACATTGATTTAAGCTCCTTTTCTTTTGTAAAGCACCTATAATGAATTCATGTAATTAATTCAGACAAAGATGGCAACTGGACCATGAACAATGGATTTTAATCATAAAAATCTGCATAATTCAAGCCTGTTGCCCCAGAAATTGATGTTTTATTTGCATGCAAAGCAAGCATGAATTTTACCAACTTCACCTGAGCACATGTATCACTTATGCAAACAATTATCCAGACACAAATCAACCTCCTTCAACATGTGCGCCAATTCTAGAAGCTTTCAAAGCATTAATTTCACCTTCTTTTGAGCAAAAATCCTCTTCAAATGGGGCACACTTTTCCTCTAGGCTGCACTTCTCTGACTGTGAATTAATTAATTCATCCTTATGGCAGCCCCTGCTTATATAATCCTTATGATTCTATAATTAATTAATGCCTTTCCTATTACTGGCAATTAATTAATTAATTAATAAGCTTCACTCTTCAAATGGGGCACCTATTTTGTGCATGCTTATGGCTGCCATTAAATAAAATAAATTTATTTAATTTTAGACTTTTGCTTCCACTTAACTCAAGCCTCACAGTATGCTTTGACCTTAGCCACTGAAAATAGGAATTAATTTAATCATTTAATACTTAAAAAATATTATTTATCTCCCAAAAGGGGCGCACTTTTTGACATAAAGGGGTTGCATTAAATAAATATTATTTATTTAATTTTAGAACAGTCTATTTTCAACCTCCTTTTGTCCATTTACCTCTGTTGACTTTTCCATAAGGGCGCCAAAATTGGGTGAATAAATATTAACAAATATTTATTTAATGCATTTATTATTCACCCAAGGTGGGTCGCACTTTTTGGAATAAAGAATTTCTATTTTTAAAATTCAGATGTCAATGGGATTATTTACCTGTGCAAGGCAGCCCTGAAAATCCCATGATTCACTTAAGTCGTTTGACTTTCATAATGGGATTATTTACCTCTGCAAGGCAGGCAATAAAATCCCATGATTCACTTAAGTGATTTTTCTTTTATTCCACAATGGGAATTTTTACCTGCAAGGCAGGTAAGAAATTCCCGCTTGCCTGCTGCCTCTAATTTTCCCATTGTGACTTAAGTGACGTTGCTTCCATGGGAAAAAGTACCCTGCTAGGCAGGTACAAAATTTTCACCTACTGCTTCCAAAATCCCATGATCCACTTCAAACCTTCTTTTTCCAAAAATGCGGCCAGCCCAGAAGAGGCTTTTTGGTGCACGACTTCGTCTTTTCCCAGAGAACCAGACCTTCGATGGCGAATTCCTTCTGGCACAATGTGCGTATGTGATCTCCAAATACTCTAGGCCAAGAATCAGGCCAAACCGACAAAGGAATTGATCCAGAGAAATTTCACAGAAAACGAAACGGGAAAAACACAAAAACACAAAACGTTGCCAGAAGTTACAAATAAAGCCCAGGACTCATTCCTGGTTAAAACCCTACTGGTATACTGGAATAATGATATGTATGATCACAACAGGGTTAAACCGGAGCACAAATTGCCTCAAACGGGGCTTAAAATAATTAAATACAAATTTCCGTAGGAAAATCCTAATGACATAATATAACAATTTTAGGCATTTGGGTATTTGGCGAAAATGGCTAATATGGCTCCTTGGGAATATCTTGACACAATACAGGAACTTTCTGGCAATAAAAACACAAAACGACCCATTATTTTAAAAGAATGAAATTTTTAACATGGGGTAGTCTCAGATTTCAGGGTGAAATCTAGGGACACTAGTTGTATATGGTAAATAAAACAAAGGCTATGCCCATTGGTGTCCTGAAGAATGCCACTATCACTATTCAGGGAGCAATATTCAAAGGTTACTTTGAGGTTTTGGATATCGTCGAGGCAAAAACTTCCCTGCTCTACTAGGTCATCCATGGTGTTATGCCAATAACGCAGACCTGCAATTTAACAAGTGTTATGTAATCTTTGAGAACAATGTAGAGCACGTTATGATCCCAATGAGTGACACAAATATTGTGTCATACAAAGAGCCAATAAGTTAAGAGGACCTTAATCAAATTTATGTGCATACGGTGTGTGACTCAAAGAATGTTGAGCCATTAAAGGAGGGTTTGCTTCGGTGGGAAGACATGCGGTTCATCAACGACACTACCAATGTTGCTTTTGATAATTGGGCTCATAGTACTTATGAAATGGTTTGTCGAGATTTTTGGGGAAGATCAACAAGAATGATAAAACCACGACCAGTCAGGTAGTTGGGGAAGGCCAATTTTCCAAAAAACACTGGGAAAGAAAATCCTGAGTCATTCTTACACGTAATGGAGGACTAGTTGCGCAACAAGGGGTATAGAAGGAATATGTTGGTCTACTCACCGATGGGCAAAAAGAGCATTGGTGGGCCATACATAGAGACATCTTGTTATGTTGGTGTGAGATACGAGTTACTTTCTTGACAAGGTTTGTTAGGAATAACCTCCCTTCACCGATACAAGATTATGATGGGAAGAATTCTCCATGACACATGTTCAAAAATGTGAAAGGAATTGGATGCAAGGCCAAGACATGCTGCCACCATTACTTTGGGTACATAAGTTCTATTCTACATTGCATGGGTGTGTGTGCATGGTATATACACACGAGTTAAGAGACAAGTAAACAACAAATTAACATGACTTGACCTCAAGTATCGTGCATACATTTGATTTTTTTCCTCTAAAATTTTTATTCATGAAGCTTTACTGAGATCATGAGGCGCATTACATGGGTGATAACAAGAAGGAAAAAGAACTCATGACTCGGTTTTATGATGGGTGGACTCTAAAGAATGTAATAACATGCGCACGAGATTAGAGGTTGATGAGACTCTGTTAGAGCGTGCTTCAAAGAAAATGACAAAGGAAGCTCATCTATTTAAGAGATGATGAAGAGGTTGAGGATCTTGGTATTGAGCACATAGAGGGTGCACATGAGGTATTGGAATTTGTAAATGAACAAACACACACATACCACATACCACTCAAGACCAAGAAATTCAATATTGGAGAACAGAGGACACGCCAAGGAGTTGATCATTGGTGACTATTGGTCCGAACCCGAGGTTGCAAAAATAATTGAATTATTGTGTGAATTTCAGGATCTTTCCTAGGGGCTACCATGAGTTAAAGGGAGTCCATCCATCATTAGGCGAAATGAAGATCAAGATAAAGCTACGACACTGTGACAGGATCACAAGAGGCCTTACCGAGATAAATCCAAATCTATGTGTTGGGTAAAGGATGAAATTGACAAAATGCTAAAGGCAAACATTATTGAACCAATAGAAGAGTCAAAATGGATAAGACTAATGGTTATTAGCACCAATAAGGATGGGAGGATCAGAATTTGTGTTTACTACAAAGTTTTAAATGCTTCATGTGTTATTGATCCCTTCCCCACTTCATTTACTGAAGAAATACTATAGGGTGTTGTGGGGCGTGAGATCTATTCATTCACTTATGGGTTTTGAGGGTACCACGAGGTGAGAATTGCATGCGAAGATCAAGAAAATATAACCTTTACGACAGAATGGGGATTTTTTTCCTACACATTCATGCCCTTTGGATTGAATAATGCATCAATGGTGTTCTCGTGCATCATTGTGCAAGCATTTCAAGACTTCATCCATAAATTCCTTCAAGTTTTCTGGATGACTGGATCAGATATGGCCTGGTTAAGGACCATTGTGGACTGTTTAAGGTTGATGTTTGAGAGGTGCAAACAACTTAACATAATCACGAACATTTAGAAGTGTATCTTCGTGACACCATTTGGTACCTTGATTGGACAAATCATCTATAAGGAAGGCTTGTTGATTCCACCCAAGATTGCAGTTATCTTAGGGTTGGAGGATCCAACCAATCATAGAAAAGTGTGTGAATTTATTGGGAATACAAAATACTACATGAAATTCATTAAAGGATATTCCAAGATTATTATGCCACTAAAAGATTTATTGAAATTCAAAGGAAGATTTTATTGGGGAGATACACAACAACAAACATTTGAAAACTTGAAGGAAAGGATAACCACTGCACCCATTTTACGCTTCCCTTCTTATATTTTACTATTTCATGTCCATGTAGATGTTTTGGGGACAACCATCGGGCAAAGATTGGCCTAACAAGGAGAAGGAAATATCGATCATCCCATCTATTTTGTGATCGGGAAGGTGACACTGACGTAACAAAATCATACAACTACAAAGCATGATGCATTATCCATAGTGTACACACTTAAAAGTTTAGACAATATTTACTGGAAACACCATTTATATTCTACATTGATCATATGGCACTTAAGTATGTGGTTAATAAACCATTTTTGTAAGGGTGCATCTTTAATTGCATCCTCTTATTCCAAGATTTTTAGTTCTCAATTATAGTAAAGTCTGCCAAAATAAATTTTGGACTAGATCATTTGACATGGATAAACTCCGGCAAGGATGTGTAGAGCATAGAAGACACCGTGTCAAATGTTCAATTATTCATATTACAATTGTGCACCAACTGATTTAGAAGACATTGCAATATTCTTGCGCATATGAGTTACACCGAGGGCATGAATACGATATAGAAGAATAGCTCGCCATCACTACACCCTATTAACTAGTTGGAGGATATGGATACAATACGAGGAGAGAGCAAGTTATGTGCATGTGTATCTTAGAGCATGAGGGCAAAGCCATTGTGGAAGAAATGCATGATAAGATTGTAGGAGGCTATTATGTAGGTGATATTATAACATGCTAGATATTACTTGTAGGATTATGGTGGGAGACACTTTACAAGGACTCCAAGGCCTTTTTAAATGATCCAATCATTCAAAGAATAGGAAACTAGGACATTGCGATGAAATGTTGTTGTGACCTATAACAAGCACAAAAACTTTTGAGAAGTGGGAAATTGACTTTGTTGGTCCAATTGCACACCAATTCATGAGTAAGACATGTGCGCACTACATCATCACATGCACATATTATTTGATAAGGTGGGAAGAAGCAATGCCCACAAAGGATTGCATTGCAGCTACAACAATAATATTTTTATGGGAAAACATCATTAGTCGGTATGGTTGTCCATTGAGCCTTACTAGTGATAGGGGCACTCATTTCTTGAATGATACAATTCGAATATTATTAGCAGATTTTATGGTAGCCCATCATAAGACTACCCCTATCACCCAAAATCCAATGGTACTGTAGAGGCCTTCAATAAGATCTTGGGACATACATTGACAAAAATATGTGATGTAGGAAGAAATGATTAGGATGACAAAGTATCAATTGTTTTATGGGCATACATGAATACATATAAGAGGTTGAATAAAGTAACACCTTTTTAGATAATTTTTAATGCAGAGGCGGTCTTACAGATTGAATTTATGTTATCATCCCTACGTATTGTGCATGCAAGAGGATTTAGATGATCAGCAAAGAAGAGCGCATTGATAGACTAATGTAATTAGATGAAGGACACACAATTACACGATGGATCTAGAAGACTAAAAAGCACAACAAAAGGCTTGACATGATAGAGACATTAGAAATAAGTATTTTATAGTTGGTGGGATGGTTCTCCTCTATGATTTTAAGTTTGCACACCACTCGAGAAAGCTCATATTTCATTGATTGGGACCATTTAAAGCAATAGAGATATTGGATTCATACGCATGTCAGTTACAGGCGTTGGATGAAACCATGTTGCTTGGTTACTTTAATGGGAGTAGGTTAAAGCCCTACTATAAATAAGCTTTTTCATCATGTTTTTAATAAGGCAATGTTGCTAGTTAGATTAGGTTCCTTTTCAATTTTGATTTTGTTTTAATAAGCGTGTTTACACACAAGATCCGATCAACTGCATTTTTAATCCATTTGCATAGGACCACCCATAATTTTAGTGTGGGGTAGGTAGCTAAAGGTGCACATTGGAAGCAAGTAAAGGCTCACAAGGGAAGTCTTCTTTTGATTGGCTTGATGAGGTGTGAGTTTGTGTGGATTGGTGGAATAGCTCATATATGCTTGACTTGATGGAATTGCTCACATGAAACCGTGATGGATGGAGCAGTGCATAGTATAATGTGAGGGAGGTAACATGAAGGAAAATTACTTGGTAAGTGACATAGAGGAAGAATAGGTATAGTGTAGGAAGGTGTGCGTAAAGGGTGCAGTAGCCTAAGAAGTAGTTGTGTGCGAAGGTTATAGACTCCTGCGCATAAAATAAGTTTCTCGGACTAGAAAAAGGTGGGAAAACACAAGAAAATGTGGGAAAGCTAAAATTGGTGGTAGGTGAGTGTAATTAATGTAGTCAAAAATTAAAAATCTATGAAAGGACAATAAAACATAGTCATTCTTACCTTTCTATTGAGAACTTGTGCGTGAAAGAGTTCTTGAGAACTTGTAAGCGTGTGAAGTGCGAAGGAAGAGTGAATCAAATAAAACCAAAGTGTGACAAGAGCATAAAACCTTTAGAATAGAACCAAATCTCTTTTTGTGAAGTTGAAGTTGTGAAGTGGAAGGATTTTGAGGAATCGCGAAGTTGAGTTGTGAGCTAGGGTTTAACAATGAAAAGGGAAAGACTTGCAGAGTTAGGGTACAAATTGATTACAGGATCGAGCTAGGGCAAAAAGTCAGATTGAGCTATGGGACATGAATCAAGTATTAAGTGAGAGCATGTGTTGAGCAAGTAAAACCGAGGTTTTTAACACCTAAGGCACAAAAATCACAAGTTTGCGGCTTAGAATAGTTGTAGAAGTTATACGGGAAAAATAATGGTGCAAAGAAAGTACCAAAGAACGAGAAGACTAACGAAGAATCTCCCGATGACTAGTTTTACGAGATGTTATATCAAGAAGAAGTAATTGTAGGAAAACCATGGGCGTCATATCTATGGAAGTGTAAGATAAGTGAGCACAATCGGTGAGTGTCAAGCCATGAAGGAGACATCCGAAATGATGTAATAAAAGAAACAAGATAGTGGACTTCCATGAGAATAAATTATCCTCAATGAAAAGGTGTGCTAGACCTTGATCGATGTTTGGGTGCTACAAATATTCGAATTACCATTCTTTGGTAAGCCCACATGTATGTATCAATGGCTCATGTCCAGGGTACATGAGGATTACTTCTACTTTGTGGGTAGAAGGACACACTTGACCACGTAATTGATCAATAAAGTGACATGGACGAGAGATAGTGGTAGTGAAATAACACTTGACCTATGTAACAAGGTGGAAATAGAGGAGATAGCCACCAAACCTGAAGTATCGAGGGGAATTTATCCATTAAACATCTCACACATTCTCGACCTAGGAACTAGAGTGGTTGTGCACATGGTGAGTTACAAGCGGCAACTCTAAAAGATGGACAGAGGTGAATAAAGATTTTTACATATACGCACAAGAAACAATATAAAAATTCCTTGTTTATAGTGAGGAATCATAAATGAAACAAGTACCAAAATAGAGAAAGGAGAGAAAATTACTTGGGGGTCTATTCTTTTGATAATTGTGTTTTTGGAGATAGGGGTTCCATATAGTCCCAAAGATAACATATGGGAACATCTTGTTGATAAGAAGTCTCCATCACTAAGGTTCGTCAAGTACTCTGTGATGGGGCCATATCCAATTCCATATAAGGTGTGCCTCAAGAAATTGTACCAAAGGATATGCAACACATTTGAGAACAAATGACGCATGCCCAGGAATTGCCAACACTATTGGATGGAAATGCGAGTTCATCATGATACAAAATTTTTACCTTAACATATTTTTGCTAAGTAATGGAGATATGGGGCCCTAGTGCAAACTTCAATTTGCATTCACCGCAAGGTATTTCAAGGCCATCGTGTATAGGATTAAGGATGTGCAGAAATTGAAATTCAATGCAGACGAGGTAGATGTTGACTACCATACACTACGCAAAACATATAGGTATGATCCAAAATCACCATATGTTAAGACCTTGGTATTTGATAACATGGGCCTACACCCAATTGTGACTCTAAAAGTTGGCAAGGAGGCTTGCAAATTCTATATATATCTACTACTGAAGCTCAAGGATGGGAAATTGGTTAATGTGCGTGACCTCGAGCTTCCAAAACCACCGAAAAATAAAACTATGAAGATTCCCAAGTGCAAGCATGAGTCTACTCCTCGACAATGGAAGAAGAATAAGAATATGAAATAGAGTTTATGTTGGACCATAGTGCGAGGAAAAGTATGCAAAGGAGGTGAAAGGGAGTAAGCACCTCACACATTGCCAACTAAGCTCCAACCGAAGAAGCTTGAAGGCCTTGCGCCATAGAGGAAGAGCAACCTCATATTATACATGATCTGGACTAAGAAGATGAAGACATGGAGCATACTATGTTATAGGAGCAAGAAGAGGAAACATGGGAGGAAGTCTAGGAGGAAGAGGATGCATAAAAATAAGTGTTTAAGGAGGAACAAGGACTTAGAGGAAGCCAAGGCACCAACGAGGAGGCCCGGTCATTCACATGTATACTATTACAAAAGAAACACCGGGAGGAAACACACATGAGGGAAATGACCAAGGAAATAACAAGAAGAACCTCTCGTAATGTCATATATAGATGACCCAACCAATATTTTGAGAGTAGATTCCAAAGTATAGTGCCCACCAAAGAACTATTTTTTTGTGACATGTTTGATAAGGTGAAGCCCATCCTTGCACAAGGTGTTGGACCACGATTTCCATTAGACCAAAACCCATAGGTGTTAGTCTTCGCTACAATCGCCAGAGTTAGGATCTACGAGAGGCGGTTAGTCCATGTCACGAAACTCATGGGGAGCGCTGGACACACATGCCAACAATCTCCCCCTCAGCGTTACCGAGTGAGTTTTGAACTCGAGACCTATCACTCTGATACCATTTGTTGGACCATAATTTCGTTAGACCAAAACCCATAGGTGTTAGTCTCCACTACAATTGCCAAAGTTAGGATCTACGAGAGGCGGTTAGTCCATGTCACGAAACTCACAGGAGCGCTGGACACACATGCCAACACAAGTAAGATGCTCTTTAGGACTTTGCAAACTCATGTGGAGGAGTCGAGTTTAAGGTTAGTAAATAGTCAATTTTGGAGTTAAAATCAAAGAAAGAACTAGGAGATTTCTTGACAATAGACTCTACTTGAATCTTAGACAAGCAAACGAGCAATTCTCTAAATAAGATGGTCATTGAGGTAGGAAGGAGAAATATTGATAAATGGGCCATGATAAAGAGAATGTAAAGGGACATAGAGTGCAAGAATAATAAAAATCATAAGCTCACCTTGAGGTAATAATCGATGTGAAGAAAAGAGTGGCGAGATGAATATAATAAGGCGGTGACATTGTCAACAATATCACGTGTGTATGTCTAGATGTTGTGATGCACGCAAAACCTGATCATAACACAAATATGGAATACTTGGAGGATCCGGTACACCTACTATTGGTTAAAGTAAATAGTGGGTCGGGGGCCTACATCGAAGAGTTGTCCATTATAAATAAGGCCAAGGTGGAGCGAGAAGATAGAAGAATATATATCAATTAGTGCGGAGTTGAAGGAATTTGCTAAAAAGGTTGAGAATATTTTTGATAACTTTCAATATATCTTAGGAATCTTGACCACACGCATGGCGTGGATGAAGCAACATTAAAGAAACTACATACGTCATTATGGACAAACAGGGCCGAATACGAGAAATTTTTGCAAGAAGTCGATGAAAAGAATGAAATAATGAAGGTTAAGTGTGACATAAGTGATAATAACAGTGCAAAAAGTATAGAAATTGGTGATGAACAATGTTGATGGTTTGGAGGAAACTACTATAGAATGGGACATAGTGATAAAAGGGTTGTAAGAGAGGATTGATGAGCTAACTCTAGAAAAAATTCTAGATATTGTTGAAACAACTCCGAATAAGGTGACCTATGAGCTTGAAGGATAGAAGAAAGCTGGAGTAGATGATCAACCTAGAATTTTCTAAATGTATGCTATCCCCTCCTTTATTTTGATGCACACATAAGAGATACATTCTTTATTCTTCATATTCATTGGGGGTATTGCCCATTTTCTTAAAGTATTATTTCATACATTCTTTTGTGAATTTATTCAAGGATTATTATTTGATTCTTTATATTGTTGAGGACAGATAATACTCCTAGGGTGGGGTAATGTTGGGCTGACAATGTGGCTAAGTACAATCCACATGCGTAGGTTGAAGATCGCACATAGGAGAGGACGCCCGTGAACCATAAATAAGTGTCAAAGAGCCAAGAAGATACACGTAGGAGTATGTGCGAGGATATGGAAAATATGAAAGTATAAGCCAATACGCGATGGTATGCATGAAGGATGAAAAGACATCGGGAACAAAGGTACATGCATAGAGACAAAGTAAAGGAGTTAGCCAGATTTCATAATGGACTAAAAATAGAGAAAAATAGAGTTGGCGTGATTGGCACAACAAGTCTAGAAATAGACTTAGCGAGGATAAGGAACCGAAAAGGATAAAGCACATGTAGGATGGACAAGGACTATGCATGAACAAATCTATTTATAGGACACAAACATGGATAAGAGCAAGCTATTTATAAAGAAAGGGATCAAACCACCAAAGGATACCCATAGATTGGAGAGTAACACAGAGTTTAAAGGTATGCGAGTCTATAATTAGGGAGTCTATTGTTAGAAATAAATCATGTAAGAGGTGAAGGAAAAGTTCCCACCTTATATATGTGTCACATTCCTTTGTAAGAGAGAGGATGATTATTATGGTGATAATACCTAGATATCTAAGTTAGCGAGTAGAGATATATGTATGTATGAGTATGCAATGCACATAATGAATGTGTTGGGAACAAGTCTGTAATGTTAGGTTAAGATGTGTTTGTAATGGATAATCTTGTATAGATTACCAAGGTTGGAAGGGATGAATGTGATATAATTGGAGTTTAGATCCTAATGTTAGTTGTTTATGTTAATGAAGGATCGGATGTTTCATGTTATCTTGTTATGTTGAATTGTTTGGATTATATCTCGCAACCTTGTGATATGAAGCAGGTTAATCGTGTGATCCACACCTTAAAAATCAAGCCACATAAGGGACTGGTATATTTCATGCACTTTAAGTGAGCACTTAGACATTTGTTTAAGTGAAGTGCTAGTGTGCTTGATTGAGTGACGTTCATAACTAGACTCTAATGACATTTCAAAATTGGTAGTTTCCCTCTTAGTTCAAAATGAAACAGGAGCTAAATGTGAAATTTTAGGAAGAATTGGATCTTGGGATTTTGAGTCCCACATCGATGAGCTTGAGTTCGAGGTAAATAACGATGCATTGATGAAGGCACCAAGTGTCAAGGGAATAAACCCTCTCGTGAATGCCCAACAACTATCAGATGAGCAAGTTTGCAACGTGCTCAAAAAAGTGTTGGTAGAAGTGGAGGAAAGAATTTTTGGGAGAAATGATAGAATAAGAGCCTTGGAGGAGGAACTTGAGAAGAATAATGAGGAGATCCTTGAGAGGGATAGGGAGATAAAGCAAAAGGAGTTGATCAATGTGTAGTTAAGGCGTGAGCTGAAGGATGAAAAGGAAAAGGTGTGTGAGGTCCACAAGAAGGTAGAGGCTATTTCAAATGCCATTATCTTGAAGCACTTAGACTGGCCCCTCCTGAGCAGAAGTACGAGTCGACCATGCATTTCTTGGAAGACTTAGTGTGCATACTCACTATGGAGAGGAAACCCCTTGCTTTGGATTCGGTCGAGGAAGTTTTGGCATGCCAGAAGGTGGAAGAGAAGGTGAATATGGAGGATACCATAGCCCATTATACCAAGCTCCTTGCCTCAAGTAAAATACAACTGTGGCGATAGAGATCGAGTAGCTAGTATTTTAGTAGCTACCCACGAGGTGGACCTAAAGGCGTTTCAGGAAAAGAATGAGGGTAACATGGCAGAGAGGGACAAGATCTGTGCAAAAGAAGAAAAGAAGTATGAGGCCATCAAAATGTTACAGGTTTTGATAAAAAATAAGGTGAAATAGTTAGACCTCCAAGTTAATAAAATTATGGACGCACTGGATGACCTTAGCAAGCAGATGAAAAACATTATGGGTACGCTGAAGGCTAATGGTGAAGAGTTGACATACGATGAAGTAAATACACTAATAGGAGATATGATGTAACAGTGCAAATTGAGGTTGACACTTGGAATAAGATCAAGGTGGTTATGACAAAGGACCTCCATATACTTCAACAACAGTAGCAAGATCCTTCTATTCTCCCATTCTTTATTCAATAATGATTCTTTCATCCCTAATATTCTTTATTCTTTGGTGAAAGAGTAGAGTGTTTCAAGGATGGACAACACGCATAGTGTGGGGTAATGTTGGGCCTTGAATTGACTAAGTCCCAAGGCATAAGGTGCACACGTGCAAGACAAGAAAGAGGAAGGTGCTCAGGGAAAAGCACACAAGGAAAGGGTTTAAGATGGAACTAGGGCACGCACGAAAGTAGAACAAGGGTTTAAGGACTTAGCCGTATTTGAAGGTTGTATCGTAGGAGAAACACGTGAGGGCCCGAGTAGGCATGATGAATGGATAAGGTGCCACCTGGAGCCTTGGAGGTCAAGAAAAGAATATTCCACATAGGGAATATTCCTAGGGGAGATCATTACAGTTAATGGAGGCCTTTGCAAGTTGGAAAAAACACTCGACTATGAAGGACCACACTTCCACTTGGCATGTGATCTGCTCATGAGAGAAGCTATGGTGGTGTATCTAGATTCTATTTAAAGAAGTATCTGGGTCCAAGATGAAAAGGGGAGGAAAGAGGAAACAAAGCGATGTAAGAATGCTTGGTGATGTCAGGGTTTGTAGTTCTTAGTGCTAGGAAATATGGGAAAGAATGTTAGGCATATATGTATGCACTTGGGCCTATAACAAGGGTTGTAATGGGGAAAGCATAGCTAGGATATCTATTAGAGTAGTTTTGTATGGCTAGATCTATATTACTTGATGTATATGGTCTGAGATGAACCCTTTTGTGATGTGAGGTAGCTCTTTGTGGATGTTTATAAATCGATATATGAATCTTTTTATGGATATTTTTTTATGGGTATAACCCTTATGTAATTCATGTTATTATGGATCATATCCAATTCCTTTTGCTATTTACAATGCTTATTTCCATTTGTGATGCACCTGTGCTTGAATTTGTGTCTCAGTACTTTCTATTTTTGAGTAAATGAATGATTTTTTTTTTTCGCAACCCATCCTCCATTAATGGTGGATCATTCTCATGAAGCTCACATAAAGGAGGGGCTCAACACCCATGCATGCCTCGGTGAGCATCCAACACACACTGGGTGATAGGCCGACGCGCTTGGGGTAGAAAGAAGGTATATGAAGAAATGAATACATTTTGGTTCCGTTGTTGGGACCTCTTTTCAAAGCTGTTGTGAGAATGAGGTGTGATGATGAAGTGCTTGACCTTGGACAATGTCAAGGCATGGCTTAAAAGCACAGAGGATGAGTTTTCTCTAGAGATTTAACACTGGACCTAAGTTTGATGCATGTAAATGGGTAGAGGACCACCTGTATCATGAGTTGTATGAAACATTCTTTTGTTGTTTCCTAGTGGAGTTATATGAATGGATTTCAACATATGAATCTAGGTCAAGTTGGTACTATAGACCTCATGTATGGACCCAAGATGAGTATCAGAGGCTGCATGATGTTGATCTGACCTAGACTCGTGTTGTTGATCATTGGTGGAGTGGAGTGTTGACTAGTTATACCTTGGAATACATTATTTCTACATATTATTTCCAGGAGATTGCTGATTGTGACTTCTTGAGGATCGTACAAGATCGTTCTTGCGTGTTATTCCACTAGCTATCAAGATCTTGGTTATTACTTTGAGTTTGGAAGCCTTTCCCATGGCTAGCTAAACTCCTGTAAGGTGCGGGGCATATAAGCTAGTCCGGTGAAAGATAGCAGATCCTATAGAGGATAAGGAGAGAGAAGAAAGGTGACTCAAGTATGATGAAGCACGAGAGAGGGAGTTGAGGAGAAAATGGGAGGTTACAGGAGTGATGGAAATATGGAGGTAGACGTTGCGGGAAGGATTTGAGGTCTACGCAGAAGGCGTGGGACCAGAGCAGTCTATACTACCCCATCTTGGAAAGTGAGGAGAGTTACCCCCTCGGTTTCTAGTGAGAGTTTTTACATGAAGAAAGGAGAGCCGTAGGCGTGCCTCTTGGCCCACCTGGTGACCAAACCCTAACACTCAGCTTTCCAGTTTTTAAGGAAATTTTTCTTATTTAGTTGTTAGTGATGTTGATATTAGCGGTCGAGCGACACCTAAGAGGTATACTTTTTCATTTGGTACATCTATGACTACATAGTCATTTCCTATATTCAGAGGTATCCTATCTAGTACGACATTTGGGCAAGGTGTGGGTTCAAAATTTTTGGGTATCACGTTTGGAAATGGCATGTGAAACAAATTTGGGAGTGGGTCAACTTCGTAGATCGGCCAAAGACGTGATTTAACATAACGGTGGGTTCACAAGGAGCAACTGCATTAGGCCCCTTACCTATGACAAGAGGAGAATCGGTGGATCTAGAGGAGTTGGCACTAGTGGATCTAGTGGTGTTGGAGGTGGTGGAAATATTGGAGGAGGCCAAGGTTCGGATCCGGTGGGAAAGGGACTTCACATCGTCAGTAAGTATTTTTGAGATGTCTTTACATTTTCCTGATTACAAAGGTGTAGACGACGCTACGGAACATGTGCATAAATGTGAGTTGTTATGGTGTGGAAAGGGTATCACTGCACCAAAAAGGACGGCGATTCATTTGCAACTATGTTTCAAGGGTGGGAGCGTGGCTGGTACAGAAGTATGATCCACATCCAGACGGTGGTGGATTACATTGTGTTACGTGATGCATTTTTGGTGGAGTTCCACATCCCTAAGTTTGAACAAACGAGCATCAACACATTAAACAAAATCCAACAAGGGATGGCAGAAAGTGTGCGGGAGTGTGATGAATGCTTTAAGACTCTTCTGTCAAAGTTGTCTTATGATATTCACCCATCTCAACATGCTCAGTGGTTTTTCGGAGGGCTGATCACTCCATTCAGAAGGGTGCTTTCATATAAGACCTTCACAGATCCACGTGAGGCTATGGAGGTTGCCTTGCATGTCAAGGCCATGGGAAGCGTTAACACTAGAATTCGTCCATTCCTTGAAGCCTAGATTGCTGCCATAACAAATCAGCTAGAGAAACTGTTTGCAAACTCGGCTCATGAGACTCATAGTGGGCTATGGTGCACAGACTGCGAAGTAGAGGGGAATACAAAGGAAAGTTACCCACGAAGATTTTTGCACATCATGTCGGTGGACTACGATTTTCCATGGAGATCAAGATGCAAGTAGATGCTCATTGCTATAGCGTGCGATCCGTAAGAATGTGTCCTTCTATTGCAAAATTTGCACCTCTACTACTCATAACACCAAGGATTGTAGATTGATTGACCATATACATGATGTCATTGATACTGGTGTGGACCGAGACCATCGTTGTCAGTAGTTCCAAGGATGATGGTCGTCATTATGAAGGGCGTGCGGATGGAGGAGGTCACGGAAGAGGCTTTCAGGATGGATTCCAAGGCCATGGAAATTACGGAGGAGGAAGAAGTGAATTTCCTTGCGGAACCTATTATAACTGTGGATCTATAGAACATTACAAGCACGAATGTCCCGATTTGTTGCAGTAATCTTGGTGTGGGAAAAAGGAAAAGTATGAGGAATGCCCAGAAATGCTTGAACACATGAGCCATAAGCAGTAGAAGGAGAAAGGCATCGGGATGGTAAGCGTGAAGAGAGTTGATCTGCAGTGGATGCCAAGGGTGGTGTGTGAGTTAGAGTTAGAACCTGTACTGGTGACGACGCAAGCTAAGGCGGTGCACGCTAGGGAGACACTAAAATAGAGAACGCATGTTACAAGAGAAGAAAATGTGCATGGGAAGTATCTAGACCCTACGCATCAAAAGGAAGTTTATCAAGAAACCATGGATGTTATTCGAAGCCTATAAGGAGAGATCCAATGCCTGAAGGAGCAGTTGCGGAAGTTAGAGCAGAAGAAGAGTGTTGAGGCTCCACAGAAGGATCTAGATGAATTCAAGGAGGTATGCAAGATGTTGAGACAAGAGAATATCATCCCTCTATTAGGAGAGTAGCTGAGAGGAAAAATACCAAACGTTGGAGGAGAGCATGAGAGATAGGTTTTGTATGCTAATCTACCTCCTCACAGTATTGACTATGATAAGGAGATTACCTTGAATGCAGTTGTTGATGGATGACTTCTAAGTGATATTCTGATTGACACGGGTGTGGAAGTTAATGTTCTCACCTTGGACACATGAAATAAAATGGGAATACCTCCATTACAAATGTCTTAAAATGTGTTGTATATGGATAACAAGACAAAGGTGATTCCGATTAGTTTGTTAAAAGATGCCACTATCACTATCCAAGGGGTGAAATTCATTAGAGATTTTGAAGTCTTGGAGCTTTCGAGGCGTAGAAAAATTTCCAAATTACATTTGGGCACCCCTTGGTGTTATAAGAACAATGCTGAATTATGTTTCCATAAGGGGTATATAAGTTTTGAGAATGAGGAGGAACGTGTTATCATTCCTTTGACAGATGGAAATTCAATGCCCTATATTGAGCCCTTGGGAGAAGAAGACCTAGATAGAATCTATGTGTGCACTATCGGGGCCATGCGGTTGTGTAACCAATAAAAGAATGTGTTATTCACTAGGAAGATGCTCAATCTATATGTGATACAACTAGTGTGGCATGTGACAATTGGGCTCACAGACATATGAGTTAGTCAGAAGGCAGTTAAGAGGATCTGTGACAAGAGTGACAAAGGCACACTCACTCGAGCTCCTAGGAGGAAGAAAGTTTTGAGTTACACTGGGGAAGGTAACCTTGATGTTTTCATGCAAGAAATGGAGACCTAATGGATATGTGAGATCGAAAGGAGAAGTGTTCTTATATATACTTTGCAGGACCGTAACAAGTTGGTGGGTGACCCATCGAGATAACCTTCTAGAGTGGTGTGAGGTGAGAATCGCGTTCTTTGTTAGGTTCCTTTGAAGAAATGCACCTACTGCTATACAAGACTATCATGGGAAGGAACCCACCTTGTTTCATGTCTAGGCATGTGAGAAGGCCTGGATGGAAGGCATGGAAGCCCTACCACCATCACTATGGGTGTATAATCTTTACTACACCTCAAATATGTGTGCACATGGTACATTCATTCATAGTCGTACCGCTAGACAAGAAAGTAGCAAGAGTTGACAATTGATTTTATTGAAACTTTTGAGTATCAAAGTACTAAGCCATCAGTGACTGAAGCGCTGCAGGTTGTTAAGCACCTAACTATGGGAGATAGTGCCATGGCAGAGGATAGAATACTAGAGTTGTTGGGAGAACCTGACTTGGAAGTGCACTTTGATGAGGAAGAATCAGAGGAAGTACAACTTAAGCGCGCTTACATGGAAAAATAGAAAGGAAAGATGGTCTACATGATAGATGGTGAAAAGTTGGAAAACTCGGATGTTGATTGTATTTTTGATACACACAAGGTTATGGATAATGTTGATGAGTAAGCATGTGCCTACCATGAACCCCTGGAAATCAAGAAGGTTAACATTGGCTTGGAGGTGGAACCTAAGGAAGTTACTATTGGAGATTACTGGATAGAAAGGGAGGTTTCAAAGATTATTGATTTGTTACACGAATTCCAAAGTATTTATTCTCGTGCGGGTCCCATGAGCTTAAAGGATTTCACCACTCATTGGGAGAAATGAATATCAAGATAAAGGAAGGTGCGCGACCAATTTGGAAGATACCTTATTGAATGAATCCAAATCTATGCTTCAAGGTCAAGGAGGTCATTGAGGATATTGAGGAATTAGAGTGGATAAGTCCGATGGTCATCAACATTAAGAAGGATGGGAGGATAAGGATTTTTGTTGACTATAGGGATCTGAATGCGGTGTGTGTCATTGATCCTTTCCCAACCCCATTCACTGAGGAGATCCTGGAAGGAGTAATCGGGCGCGAAATTTATTCTTTCATAGATGGATTCTCGGGATATCATGAGGTTATAATTGCAAAGGAGGACCAAGAAAAGACAAATTTTTCCATTGAATGGGGAATTTTTGCCTATACGGTCATGCCTTTTGGATGAAAAAATGCGCCTGCTATATTTTCATGCATTGTGGTTCAAGCATTTCTAGACTTCATCCATAAAATTCTACAAGTCTACCTGGATGACTGGACAATATATGGATTAGTGAGAGACAATTATGACAATCGAGATTGATGTTTGAGAGATGCCGGCAGTTGAGTATATCTCTCAACATTAAGAAATATTTTTTTGCTACTCCATTTGGCACCTTGTTGGTACATATCATATGTAAAGAAGGCTTGTTAGTGGATCCTACTAAAGTTGTCATTATTTTGGGTTTGAGGGAGCCTACGGACAGAGCGCGTGACGCAGATTCCTTGGGAACGTGGGGTATTTCGGAAATTTATTAAGGGGTATGCCAAGATCGTCACACCATTGGAGGAGTTCTTTGAAGCACAAAAGTACATTTCATTGGGGAGAGGCACAACAGATGGCATTTGACACATTAAAGAATAGGCTTATCACTACACCCATATTACGCTTTCCCTCTTAGGATAAACCATTCCATGTACATGTTGATGCTTCATGGATGACGATTAGAGCAATCTTAGCACAACCTAGAGAGAAAATTGTTGACCATCCCTTGTGTTTTTCTAGTAAGAAGCTAACCCCAACAGAACAAAATTATACTACCACGAAGCGTGAGGCATTGTCGATAATTAACGACCGCACAAATTTAGGTAGTATTTTCGGCAACACCCTTTATATTTTACACGGACCACATGGCATTAAATTACTTGGTGAACAAGCCCATCTTGCAAGGAACATATGTAGGTGGGTCCTATTGTTTTAGGAGTTTGAGTTTACGGTTGTTGTAAACCGGGTAAGAGTAATTTGGGGCCTGACCATTTATCAAGGATTGACTCAAGAGAGGATATACAAAGCATTAAGGATACAATTCCAGATGCACAAATTTTTAGATTGTCTGCGCACCCTCGACTTGGAAGATATTGTTGTGTTTCTCAAAATGGGTGTGGCGTGAGGGAATGAAGACTTTGGAAAGGAAGCAATTAGCCATATGTGTCGTGCCCTACATGTTAATTAGTGGAGAATTATACAAGCTAGGCCACGATGAGGTTTTCACCGGTGCGTGCTTGAGCATGAGCGCACTTTGCCATCATATAAGAGGCTCATGGTGGAATTACAAGAGGAGACTATGCGGGAATGTAATCGTACACAAGATCCTCTTAGTTGGCCTTTGGTGGGAGATGGTTTACAAGGATTGTATTACATATTGCAAAGGGATGTGATCATTTCAGCGCCTTGGTAAGCCAAGAAAAAGGATGAAATTCCATTGGGACGAATAGCTAGTGTTGAACCGTTCGCGAAATGGGCAATTGACTTTGTAGGCCCTATTTCACATCTTTGTGCGAAGGACGGTTCCCACTATATCATTACTTACATTGATTATCTAACACATTGGGCGGAGGCAAAACTTACTAAAAGGAATGATAACCAGATCGTACCAAGCCAAGAACACAGATGCTAATCAAACACCACGATCAATAAGATGAAAGTAATTCGCCAAAATAAATTTACATAAACCTTTGCAAACAAATGAGTAGAAATATCATATATTATTATGGAACTCAATGAAATACAATGAGAATGGGCCTTGCTTATATAGGTAAGGAATAACAATCTAAGAACCAATCAAGGTCATAGATCAAGCCATAAATCAAGGAAATAACTAGTCATCAAAGAACTAGTCAAGACCATAGATTTAGGAGAAAACTAGATATTAAGGATCTAGTCAATACCATAGATAAAGGAAAGAACTATACCTAACTAGATAATATCTCCTAATATCTAAATAAGATAAAAGAAATATCCACACACATAAGTGGGTGAGGATAAATACAATAAAGGTAAATAAAGTACCTAGGTGAACATGAGCTAAGGTAAATACCTACTCTAACACCCCCTTAAGTGAAGCTAAGGGCCAAAATAGAACTGAAATGTCCATAATATGAGTCCTGGAAACTAGGCTTGATGAGGTACTCATGTACAATAACTGGGAAAAAGGACACTACAAGGTACCCAAAACCAAGTAACAACAAAGTAAAGAGAGTAAAAACCCGCTGCAAGGCATCCCAAGAAGCTCGGATCAAAAAAATCGTACAATGATGAAGAAGTTTGGTGTGCACTATGGTCTAAATCCACCTGCGTGATCAAAAAAATAAAGAACAACTGACACTGGGCTTCACCTGAATAGCTCCATACAAGGAGACTGTCAATGGAGTGATGTCGAAAGTGCATAAAAAAACACCAAACATAATTTGATCAACTGCTGCAAATAGGTGTGCCACGATCCAAGAACAATAACCAAAGCAACAAGGTAAGGACACAAACTCCAGAGTGTCACAATCCAAGAAAAGCCAAGGTAACAAGGCAAGGACACGAAACCCGAAGAAGCAGGATCAACACCACACCCTCCCATACTGCTGAATGGGTGGAGTGATGCTACAAATCTGTATGAGTTGTCAAAACAAACTACTCGAACACTGAAAAACTAACACTAGAATGCACTAGAATAGATCCCCCATAAGAGATACTGTCAACATGCCAAAATTTTTGAAAATACAGATACGAAATCTCTCAACAAACAAGAGAGATACACTACACCTGTTAAAGAAAAATTCTCAAAACAAGAAGCATTACAATGTAGAAGGTATAAAAAGTGGAGCAAGAGGCCGAATGGTGGAGGAGCCATGCCTGTAGAGTCCTCTCAATGAATGCCTATGTCACCGCCATGAGTGATCAGATATCCACCCCAAATCAACACGAATGGATGAAGAAGATGCTTGCATATGACTTGGTGCAAAATGCACAATGGGTGCATACAAAGGAACATCAAAATGTGTGTCAGGTTGATCATGTCTGACAAACTGAAATATCAGGTTTCTCAAACTTGAGTGAAGGTGCAGAACTCATGTGTTACTCATGATCCTCAGAAAGAGTCAAACAAACAAAAATAGGAGTTTTTTTCAATGTGTGATCCCAATGAAGTATCTACTCGAAAACCAATGTCATGGTGAGAATTCCACTTAACATGTGGAATAGGGGAGCCAATACCTCCACCAAAGCGAAACCCATAGAACGGAGCATGCAAGAATTAGATGTAGTGGTATGCTTCTCAAAAGAGCCATGCATATGAGCAGAAGTATGATACACAACATGTGTTACTGTAATAGGCACAGATGTGGAAGAGCATGCAGTAACAAGCCTCATAGGCATATGAGCATTAAGAGTAGTAACATGCTCAAAGACTTGTAAATCAATTTAAAGTGGTTACAAGAGCAATAGTTGCAAGTGGACTAGGAGCATGGATATGAATGTCCATAATATGAGGGCGATGTTGTAGGATAACAAGTTTTTGTTGTAGGGAGTGTATTAGTGTATCCTTATCGTGAATGAGTGATTGTAGAAGAGAATTTTTCTTCTTGAGCGATCTATTTTCTTCCACAAATTTTACAATATCCTCTTGAAGTCCACACACTTCAGATAAAAGCATATCATTCTCAGAATCCATGATAGATACAAGAATGCAACTCCAAAAGTTTAGGATGTCGGGCTCAATGAAATTGTGTCCACAATTGATTACAACACTCCATATTTGGCACTTTATAATGAGTGCATGTTACAATATGACACTTTATAATTATATTGCAATTATCAAAATAAATATTTTCAATGGAAAGAGCATGAAAAAATAAGCACTTTTACAAAAACAACACTCAAAACCGAGTTACCAATCAAAAGATACAAGCTTTTCAATATTATGCTTTGCTATTTATTTTAGATGCCACTAAAATGCTTGCCTTCACCAAACAAATAAAATTAAATGGGGATAGAGTTAAGCACCAATTAGTAGTAATCACAAGATTTAAGCCCTCATATGACCATACTATATGACCAAGGGCTAAGGATTTCAATGGGTGCTTTGGCACAGATCCCAACATGAACTAGTGTGTTTCTTTGCAACAACAAAAGAACCAAAAAAATGGCTGCCTCCATAAATGGTCAAGTTTATAGTTGATCTTAGGGTTTTTCCACCTTTCGCTGCATGCAACAACAAAATATGAGCAAATCCCAAATATATGAATATAAAAACAATTTATTTGTAAAATAAAACTTACAGATGGATGTCAATAGCAATCTCTGCTTTGATACCATAAAAGGAATGATAACCAGATCATACCAAGCCAAGAACTCATATGCTAATTAAACACCACGATCAATAAGATGAAAGTAATTCACTAGAATAACTTTACATAAACCTTTGCAAACAAATGAGAAACAATATCATATATTATTATGGAACTCAATGAAATACAATGAGAATGGGCCTTGCTTATATAGGCAAGGAATAACAATCTAAGAACCAGTCAATGTCGTAGATCAAACCATAAATCAAGGAAATAAATAGTCATCAAAGAACTAGTCAAGACCATAGATTTAGGAGAGAACTAGACATCAAGGATCTAGTCAATACCATAGATCAAGGAAAGAACTATACCTAACAACTAGATAATATCTCCTAATATCTAAATAAGATAAAATAAATATCCACACACATAAGTGGGTGAGGATAAATACAATAAAGGTAAATAAAGTGCTTAGGTAAACATGAGCTAAGGTAAATACCTACTCTAACATTTACGAGGATCACACGGCGACCACAATAACAAGATTCATGTGGGAAAATATAATCAGCAGGTATGGGTGCCCTCTGAGTTTCACTAGTGACCGGGGTACTCATTTTTTGAATGAGATCGTCAAGATTTTGCTGGCAGATTTTATGGTGGCTCATCACAAGACTACTCCTTATCACCCTCAGGATAATGGGATTGAGACATTTAACAAGATATTGAGTCATACACTTACCAATATTTGTGATGTTGGGAGGAAGGATTGGGATGAAAATTCTCAACCATGTTATGGGCGTATAAAACAACTTACAAAAGATTGAACAAAGCCAGACCATTCCAATTGGTGTTTAGTGCGAAAGTTATTTTCCAAAGAGAGTTTATACTACCCTCTATGCGTATTGCGTGTGTAGGAGGATTGGTCGACGAATAAGTATTGTAAGAGCACATTGACAAACTAATGATGTTAGATGAAAGGAGATCACTTGCTAAGTGGAGTCAGAAGATTGAGAAGGCAAGACAAAAGGCTTGACATGATCGTCACATAAAGAATAAACAATTTGAGGTTGGGAAGATGGTTTTACTTTATGATTCTAAGTTCTTGCACCATCCTGGGAAGCTCAAGGTCCATTGGTTGGGACCGTATTATATTATCCATATACTTGATTCAGGCGCTTGTTAGTTATAGGCACTGGATGGAACATGAATTCTTGGGTATTTCAATGGAAGTAGGCTAAAGCCCTACTATAAATAAGGCTTCTGGGTGTTTGTAAATAAGGTAGTATTGTCAGTTAGCTTAGGATTTCCCTTAATGCATTTTCATTTCTATGTGTTTCCTTTCTTTGTTGCTTTGTTTTTTCTTTTGGTTTGTTTTTGTTATGGGTGCATTTGTGTCTTTGGTAGGCACCTTTGTATTTTCATAGGGTTTATATGCGCAGAGGACCACACATATATTTAGTGTGGGGTGGAGTGTAAAATACGGTAAAGACTGGAAATAATTGTTGTTGGTGTCATGGGTTATAAATTCAAAAGTTCATGGGATCAGAAGAGCATGCGTAGCTGAGGTGAACATGAGAGAATATTGGTGTCAAAAATATCTATAGAAACCATGTACGAGAATAAATCGCAAGAGCAACATGAGGAAGGCAACGGAAAGAACTTGGTCTAAGACATAGAGGAAGATTGACTTTGGCATGGGAGAAAGTGTGAAGAGTTCTATGGTCGAGGTAGTTGCGCACCATAAATTTGTGGGAGTGTTCGTGTAGGCTTGCGCACGAAGGAAAAGCACTCGATAGAACATGTGAAAGGATGGCATTAGAAAAATATGAATTTAGTGCGTTTGTATGTTAGTAGGTGGCATCGCGGTTTGTGTGGAAAAAAAAAAGCTATAAATAGAAGGTCAGGGTGAAGTATTATTTTTCTTGCATTTTAGATATTGAAGAGATCTCACAAAATAGGAAATCCTTACGAAAGAAGAGTTATGTGAAGATAATTTGACAAGATTTGCATGCAAAAGATTCAACGGGGTTTGATATATGAACCAGAGTGGAAAGGGAGTACACGCGCATGAGTAGAGGAATTTTTTTGGAGGATTATATAGGTGTTATGTTTTGTTGTGGAAGAAGAGTTTTCCGAGTTCGGGTTGTAGAGTTAGGGCACGAGAATGTTAGGTTGTGGAGCTGTTTTCATGTGAGAAAGTGTTGAAGACTCTGTACACTAAGAGTACCGTACACTTTCCACGATTGTCTCATTGGGATTTTGACCCATAGGTTTATGGGACGGTTTTGTAAAACTACTTAAGCAGTTGTCTATTTATATGGTTTTGTGCATATGGTAGATATAATGTAACATTGCAGATGTGTTTTGAATTCGGGTGTGAATTCTGTAGAGTTTGTTGAGCATAGCTCCAAACAGATCTGGGTATTATATTGAGAGAGTGGTGGCTTGTAATAAAATCTGAGCAAGTGATTCTTGGTGGACATAGCCCAAATTGGGTGAACCACGTTAAATACTGTCTCTTTGTGTTGTGTTATTTTATTCTGTAATTTTATTTGAGATATGTAATATTTTCTGCATATTAGTTTCTACTATTGCGATTCTGTGAGGGATTATTCTACATATTTTATCCCTTATTTCCTAACAATTGGTATCAGAGCCTGGTTTGGTTTGCTGAGGAGTTGAATTGCATGGAAAGTTTTATCTTGAGTGGGAGCTATGACAAATGATGGAAGATCTAGGGTTGATAAATCCAATGACCAGAATTTTAGTCTTTGGAAGATGCAGATGGAAGATTACCTTTATCGAGAAGGATATTTTTATTCTCGCTATCTGAGAAGGTGAATAAACCCTCGAGCATGACAAATGCGGAATGGGATTTTCTAGATAGGAAGGCACTTGGGACAATCCGGCTATGTCTTGCATATTCGGTATTATTTAATGTTTCAAAGGAAAAGACTACAAAAGAACTGATGGATGCATTAAGGAAGTTGTATGAAAAACCCCCTCTCGCCTCTAATAAGATATTTTTAATGAAAAAGGTTTTTAATATGAAGATGTATGATAATGGTTCAGTATCAGATCATTTAAATGATTTTAATACGGTTGTAAATATGCTAGCTTCGGTTATAATAGAATTTGATGAAGAAGTTAGGGCTTTATTAGTTCTGTGCTCTTTACCTGAGAGTTGGAATAACTTGGTAATGGTGGTAAGCAACTTGGTTCCAGCTAACTCAAAGTTGAAGTTTGAGGATGTTGTAGGGGTGATTCTAAGTGAGGAAATGCGAAGAAAAAGCTTTGGTGAATCTTCTACTTCAGGGAATGCTTTGATAGTGGAAACTAGAGGGAGACAGAAGAATAGAGGAAGCCGTGGAAAATCAAAGGATCGGGAAAGGTCAAAATCCAAAAGCAAGATAGTATGCTGGCATTGTGGAAAGTCTAGGCATGTAAAGAAGGACTGTTAGGAGCTTCGGGACAAGAAGAAACAACATGAAGAAAACAAGGAGGCAAATGTGGCAATGAGTAATGTATGTCAGGATGCTTTGATTCTTTCTTTGCACTATATTACCGAATATTGGGTTTTAGATTCGGGGGCTTCTTTCCATGCTACTCCACATAGGCATTATTTTGTTGATTATGTTCAAGGAGATTTTGGGCATGTTTTTCTTAGTGATGACAAGCCTTACAACATAGTTGGAAAAGGTTTTGTTCAGGTTAAGATGTAGAATGGGAATACTTGGCTATTGAAGGATGTCAGACATGTGCCTACATTAAGATGAAATTTGATATCAGCAAGGCAGTTGGGAAGTGATGGTTATACTGTGATATTTACAGTGGACTCTTGGAAGGTTACCAAGGGTGATCTTGTGGTGGCAAGAGGTAAGAAGGTTGGAACCTTGTATTTAACCACTTATAACACTAATGTTTGTAATCTTGTGGCTTCAGAAGTAGATACAACATTGTGGCACTATAGGCTCGGTCATATGAGTCATAAGGGCATGGAGATCATAAATAAGGATTTACCCAGATATACAGAAACATGTTTGGAGTTTTGTGAGGACTGCATATATGGGAAACAGAAGTGAGTAACGTTTATCAAGGTTGGACCTACAAAGAAAGAGAGTAAGTTAGAGCTGGTGCATTCTGATGTATGGGGGCCGGCTCAAGTATCATCTCTTGGGGGTTTTAGTTATTAAGTTACTTTTATTGATGATGCAACAAGGAAATTTTGGGTTTATTGTATTAGAAAACAAATCTAATGTATTTGACACTTTTGTTAAATAGAAAGCCTTGGTAGAGAATGAAACAAGTCTTAAGCTAAAATGTCTCGGGTTAGATAATAGAGGGAGTATTGCAGCAATTAATTTGATGATTGTTTTTCTAAGAATGGAATCCGCGAGGAAAAAGACGGTTTCAGAACCCCGCAGCAAAATGGGGTGTCAAAAAGGATGAACAAAACAATAATGGAATATGCTAGGAGTAGGAGGTTACATGCAGGACTACCTCTTTCTTTTTGGGCAGAAGCGGTGAGCACAACTGTGTACTTGATAAACAAAGGACCCTCAAGTGCCTTAGATGGAGGCATACCCAAGGAGGCTTGGTATGGTAAGAAAGTTGATTATTCATTTCTTAGAGTCTTTGGATGTGAGGTGTTTGTCCATATAGATAAGGATGATAGGACAAAACTAGAGGCTAGATCGAGAAAAATGTACTTTCATTGGTTATGGTGGTGATGAATTTAGATATAAACGTTGGAGTATTAAGGACAAGAAAATCATTCAATCTAGGGATGTGGTATTTAATGAGAAAGTCATGTATAAGAAGCGTTGCAGGAAAATAGGGAAGAATCCAAGAAAGAATATGCAACAGTAGAGGATCTTCCAGATGGGAAAGTGACACATGAATCAGTTCAGGAACCTCCTCAACAGGAACCCCAAACTCATATATTGAGGAGGTCTTCTAGGGTAAGAAGAGAACCTGAACATTTTTCTCCTTCTCTTTATTATTTATTACTCACTAACAATGGAGAACCAGAGAGATTTGATGAAGTAATGCAGGTAGATACCAAGAAGAAGTGGGAGTAAGCCATGGATGAGGAACATCAGGCTCTCATGGAGAACCAGATATGGGATTTGGTGAAGCTACCCGAAGGCAAAAGAGCATTACAGAACAAGTGGGTGTTCAGAGTCAAAGAGGAAGAAGGAGGAAAGAAAAGATATAAGGCCCGGTTGGTGGTCAAGGGGTTTGCACAGAAAAAAGGTATAGATTTTGATGAGATTTTTTCTCCTGTAGTAAAAATGGCTTATATTAGAACTATTCTAGGAATAGTTGCAGCAAAAGACTTGCACTTAGAACAAATTGATGTAAAGACTACATTTCTCCATGGTGATTTGGAGGAGGAACTATATATACAACAATTAGAGGGCTATGAGGTAAAAGGTAAAGAGGAGATGGTGTGCAAACTGAAGAAGAGCTTGTATGGCTTGAAACAAGTTGCACGTCAATGGTATAAGAAATTTGACATCTTCATGATGGAGCAAGGTTATATTAGATGTCATTCTGACCATTGCGTGTATACAAAGAAATTTGAGGATGGAAGTTATATTATACTTTGTCTGTATGTGGATGACATGTTGGTTGCAGGTAAAAACATGTAGGAAATAAAAGTACTCAAGAAGTAGCTAAGTGAATCCTTTACTATGAAGGATTTAGGGGCAGCTAAACAAATCCTTGGTATGAGGATATCTCGAGATAGGAAGGAACGGAAGCTGACTTTATCTCAGGAAGAGTACATTAAGAAGGTCTTAGAGAGGTTTAACATGCGGGATGTCAAACCGGTTGGGACTCCTTTGGCGAGCCATTTCAAGTTATCAAAGGACCAGTGTCCCAAGACAGAGCAGGAGAGAAACCAGATGTCTAAGGTACCTTACTCATCAATGGTTGAAAATTTGATGTATGTCATGGTGTGCACCAGGCCTGATATTGCCCATGCAGTGGGAGCAGTGAGTAGATTTATGAGTGATCTAGCAGAGATCATTGACAGACAATAAAGTGGATCCTTTAGTATTTGAGAGGGACCATGGGGACAGTTTTGTGCTACAGTGGATTTGACACCACTTTGTGTGTTTATGTATATTTAGATATGGATGGAGATGTAGACAAAGCAGGAGGAGCACAACATGTTATGTTTACATTGTAGGTGGGACAACAATGAGCTGGATTTCACGACTACAGAAGTTGGTGGCTTTGTCAACCATAGAGGTTGAGTATGTTGCTGCCACAAAGGCAAGCAAAGAAATGATTTGGTTACATCAATTGCTTGAGGAGTTGGGGCATAAGCAGGAGGAAGGAAAGTTGCATAGTGATAGTTAGAGTGCTATACACCTAGCTAAGAACTCTGCTTTCCACTCTAGGATGAAGCATATACAATTAAGGTACCATTTCATCAGGACAAATTTTGAGGAAGAGAAGTTGAAGCTGGAGAAGATTCATACCAGTCAGAATCCTGCAGACATGATGACCAAGGTGGTCACAAGGGAAAAACTGAAGTTGTGTTCAGCTTTGGTTGGTCTTCACGGAAACTAGTGAAGGGTTAAGAAGCTTGCTTAGAGGAAAACTAGTCTCCAAGTGGGAGATTGTTAGGTTGTGGAGCCTGTTTTCATGTGAGAAAGTGTTGAATACTTGTACACTAAGAGTATTGTACACTTTCCACAGTTGTCTCATCAGGGTTGGGGCGTAGCCCGAGAATTTTTTTTTTTGGCTTTAAAACGTGCCCGATATATCAGAAACGTGTTTTTCTCATATGGGCGGGATTTTGACCCATATGTTTATGGGACGGTTTTGGCCCATGGTTTTGATACCCATGGTTTTGTAAAACTACTTAAGTAGTTGTCTATTTATATGATTTTGTGCATATGGTAGATATAATGTAACATTGCAAATGTGTTTTGAATTCAGTGCAAATTCATTAGAGTTTGTTGAGAATAGCTCCAAACAGATCTGGGTATTGTATTGAGAGATCAGTGGCTTGTAATAAAATATGAGCAAGTGATTCTTGGTGGACATAGCCGAATTGGGTGAACCACATTAAATCTTTGTCTCTTTGTGTTGTGTTATTTTATTTTGTAATATATGAGATCTATAATATTTTCGGCATATTAGTGTGTATTGTTGCGATTACGTGAGAGATTATTCCACATATTTTATGCCTTATTTCCTAACAGGAATCGAAGGAATTTTCACAAAGGATTGGAGCCACGGAATTTGAGCAGAGCTAGGGCAAGGAGGAAAGGAAGAAGTTATAAGAACACGACGGTAGAAGATGACACCAAGGAAGGGATCAAAGGTTCCCAAAAAGAAGGGCAAGGGCAAAGGAAAACCAACCATTTCGACCAGTTTTAATGAAGAGTAGTACGCGGAGACGCAGTACCCCGATGACATATTGCTAGGCAAGGAATGAGTGTCTCATATACAAATGATGGTTGTAAGTGATTATAACCATCGAACGCAGCACCACAGAAAAGGATATGGTCTTAGAATTGGTTTTGCCTATTGAAAAGAGGACACCAGATGGGAAACCCATTTATGATGATGAATTAAAGGTTAAGATGGAAAAGGTTGGGCTTCTACAACTCTACGAGTTGCCCTATTTTGGAAAACCTGAGCGAATATACCAATGGTTGATGTCGTGCATGCATGACGATCAATTCTATTTCACAAGATGAAGAATGCGCATAACTCCTCAGCTGATTTCAAAGTACATTGGAATTATGTATGAGGGAGAGCCGCTAGATGAGGACTTGTGTTACAAGGATGCCATCAAGAAAATGGTTGAGGCATATGATTACAAGAAGGTTTCATGTTACTTTGATAGCTCTGCAATCACCAACCATGTTATGAGGATGGCCGCGCACTTGGTTACGAAGTTAAATGGGTAGGAGAGATGGACTTAGATAAATTAGATTTGGTTGAATGTTTGTCATAGAATCTCGGAAGAGATAATATACAAACTTTCATCCTTTATTACGAGGAAATTATAGATGTTGCGCATGATGATAGAGAGAAAATTATGTTTGGTAACGTCCTCCTCACCATTGTCTTTTTGGAAATTGGGGTGCCCGATGGGCCAGATAAGTTTGTTTGGGAGTACCCAAATGAGGACCCCTCCCTTGCCAAGAGATTTGAGGCTTACACTTGTGACACCATGATGGCCACTCATAAGGCATGCTTGGAGAAATGGTATAAATGGATGCGTGATGCATTCGGGGTAGAATGGAGGATACCTGAGTAATTGTAGACATTGGTGGATGGAGAGGCTAAATTCGTCGTATACCAAAGCACTTTTGTATCGGTGGGTTTACCTTGACATATGACACCAAGAGTCCTTGGTGTAAATATTCATTCTCCTTCATAGCAAAATATTTTCAAAGCGTGGTCAATAGGTTTTGGAAGCCAAAAATATTCATTTTGATCTAAGTGTAGTTGACCAGGACTACCGCGAGATGCACCAAAAATTGGTGTATCCTAAGAAGCATGAATATGTAGAAAAGTACATATCTCATAATGTGCACATGGTGAAACTAGTGACATTACCTATTACAGGTAGGAAAACAATACAGGTATATGTGTGACTAAGGCCCATTTTGAGAAGGGTGCTTACGTTGAGGAAAATTTATCAATCCTAGGATACCCCACCTGAAGGAAGAAGGTGGTAATAAAGAAGAGAGAACAAGAAGAGACTTTGGAAAATAAGGAGCCAAACACGCATACAATGTAGACTATAAGGGCACAAGAGTCAGGTGCGGACACAAACACTTATGTTCACCATAAGAAGTCCCTCGCATAGGAGAAGGAGAAGTCATTTGAGAAAGAGGAGTCACCTGGAAGGGAGTTTTCCCTGGAATTAGAGGGATCTCTAGTTAACAAGAATCAAAATGTTCTTGAGAGCTCGGATTCGAGAGGAAACAGAGATCATGGAAGGCCAAGAAACTGAAGAAGAAAATGAAGAGCGCGAGGAAGCCCAAAATCCTCTTGTATACGATGTACACAAGTTTGATGGAGGGGATGAAGAGAGGAATGAATATGAAGAGGTCACACATGACAAAAAGAGGAAGTGAGGAGGTAAACATGCGTGATCAGAAGACCCGACCCCGACCGAGAGCAGATAGATAACACTGTAGAGAGGGAGGTGGCGGGTATTATCCAATAGTTGGTGGAGCATGAAGTAGAGCAAAGTGTCGATGAAGTGCTAAGGGAAACAGAAGGCAACACAAGCGTGAAAAGGAGTATGGGAGCATGGGCAAGAGACCCTAGCTTAGCAGTAAGCTTCCGACGGAAGTGCACATGGGTGGAAAGGGCATAGTAGTGGCACAAGAGCACACCATGACTTGTATCAATGATCCAAGTAAGTGCACGCGCACGTGCTTCCAAAGCAAAAGTGCCCACATAACAAATCCTTTCTTGGTCATCTTTTGTGAAGAGAGTGTGTACCCTTACATAAGAAAGATGTTGTCTTGGGCTTTTGATTCCCACGTCGATGAGCCCAAGTTTGAAGTAAATAATGATGCGTTGATGAAGGCACCAGATGTTAAGGGAATAAATTCTCTCATGAATGCCCAAAAAATGTCAGATGAGACAGTTTGCAATGCACTCAGCAAAATGTTGGTAGAAGTGCATGAAAGAATTTTTAGGAGAAATGATAGAATAAAATCCTTGGAGGAGGAACTTGAGAAGAAGAATGAGGAGATCCTTGAGAGGGATAGGGAGATAAAAGTAAAAGGAGTTGATCAATGTGCAATTAAGGCATGAGCTAAAGGATGAAAATGTGAAGGTGTGTAAGTTCCATAAGAAGGTAGAGGCTATTTCAAATGTCATTATCTTGAAGCACCCAAACATGGCCCCTCCTAAGCAGAAGTATGAGTTGACCATGCATTTCTTGGAAGACTTAGCATGTATACTCACTATGGAGAGGCAAACCCTTGCTTTTGAGTCAACCAAGTAAGTTTTGGTGTGCCGAAGGGGGAAGAGAAGGTAAAGTTGGAGGAGACCATAACTCATTATACCTAGCTTCTTGACTAAAGTAAAAGCGCGTGGCGCACATGGTTGAAGTTGTGTATGACAACTATGGCGACAAAGATCGAGTAGCTAGTATTTTAGTAGCTACCCACGAGGAGGACTTGAAGGAGTTTTGGGAGAAGAACAAGGGTAACAGGAAGAGAGGGACATGATCCACGTGGAAGAAAAAAATAAGTCTGAGGCCATCGAAATGTTAAGGGTTTTGATAAAAAATAAGGTGAAATAGTTAGACCCCCAGGTTACTAAAATGATGGATGCGTTGGACGACCTTAGCAAAGATATGAAAACACCGCTGGGTACGTTGAAGGCTAAGGGTGAAGAGTTGACATACGATGAAGTCAACATGCTAATAGGGGATATGATGCAACAGTGCAAAGTGAGTTCGATGCCTAGAATAAGATCGATACCGTTATGACAAAGGACCTCCATATACTTATACAAAGTAGTAGCAGGATCCTTCTATTCTCCCATTATTTATTCACATAATAGATTCTTTCATCTCTCCTATTATTTATTCTTTGGTGAAAGAGAAGAGTGTTTCAAGGACAGACAACATGCGTAGTGTGGGGTAATGTTGGGCCCTGAATTGACTATGTCCCAAAGAAGAAGGTCTGTGCGCACAAGAAAAGCAATAGGAAGGCGCTCAGGGAAAAGCACACAGGGAAAGGGTTTAAGATGGAACTAGGGTGCACGTGAAAGTAGAACAAGGGTTTATGGAATTAGCCACATTTCGAAGGCAGTATCGTAGGAGAAACACGTGAGGGCCCGAGTAGGAATGAGGAATGGATAAGGTACTAGCCTAGAGCCTTAGAGGAAAATAATATTCCACATAGGGAATATTCCCAAGGGAGATCATTACAGTTAATGGAGGCATTTGCAAGATGGAAAAAACACTCGACTATGAAGGACCACACTTCCACTTGGCATGTGATCTTCTCATGAGAGAAGCTATGATGGTGTATCCAAATTCTATTTAAAGAAGTGCTTGGGTCCAAGATGAAAAGGGGAGGAAAGAGGAAGCAAAGCACCGCAAGAATGCTTGGTGATGTCAGGGTTTGTAGTTCTTAGTGATAGAAAATAATGGAAAGAATGTTTGTCATATATGTATGCGCTCGAGCCTGTAACAAGGGTTGTAATGGGGAAAGCATAGCTAGGATCTCTATTCATAGTAGTTTTGTATGGCTAGATCTATATTCCTTGATGTATATGGTCTGAGATGAACCCTTTTGTGATGTAAGGTGGCTACTGTGGATGTTTATAAATTGATATATGAAGCTCTGTTATGGATATCTTTGTTTATGGGTATAACCCTTATGTTATTCATGTTATTATGGTCATATCTAGTTCCTTTATGCTATTTACAATGCTTATTTCCATTTATGATGCACTTGTGCTTAGATCTGGTGTATGTACTTTATATTTCTGAGTAAATGAATGCATTTTTTATTCTGCAACCCATCCTCCATTAATGGTGGATCATTCTTATGAAGCTCACATAAAGGAGGGGATCGGTGCCCTTCGCGCCTCAAAGTTAGCACCTAGCTCATAGTGGGTGATAGGTCAGCACATTTGGGGTAGAAAGAAGGTATATTAAAAAATTACTACAATGGTGTAGCGAGTTGGTTTGAGTGCTTGCTTCAGATGGGAGAGGTAGTGAGATCGAAATCCCGCACCAACCATTTTGCATTTGTCATTGAATGGCCCACCGATTCCTTTGCATTGTACCACACACTTACTCAAAGTGACCTATCCATTTCACTCCCACCAGCCACATGTTGACCGTTGAGCTCCCTTTCAATTCCAAATCACCTGCGATTACCATGTGGCTTGTTCCATGATCCTCAATGCGTTGTCACGTGACCGACATCATCCCATTGTTATTGTGGCCGACCGCGAGTCCATCTTTTGCAGCCTATCCAGTCCAATGTGGATTATCCCACATTTGTGGGGATATGGATGAGGAGGGGATTAATGTAGCCCATGTGGATGATAACTTATCATGGAAATGGTTGTGTATCGTACTTTTACTAGCTGAGTTAGGCACAACAGTTTTGCCTAAAGCTCACCCCCGCCAATGTGAACTCACAATGCACTACTCGAACTCACCAATACAATGCAAGAGCCCTTCGAGGTAGTATAACTTGCCCCTTAGCTTACCCGAGGTGACTGATGGGGCAAAGTTGTGGCAGGCCACGTGGTGGCTTGAGGACCCACCACGTGGCATATTTTTTCAATCACATACCGAAGATGATTTTACAAGTGTCGAAGACCGAAGGATCAACTTGCACCCATCACCTTCACACAATCTCATTTTTGTCACTTTTTCATGACTCATCGATTAACCTACCCAGCCCTAGGGTTGAATTCAACTTTGATAACCCACCATTTGCAAGTACAAGCTTTTTTTTCTGCGTTCGAGATAGTCACCAAAAAGCTCTCGAGTCATCTTCCATACTATAGTGATCCTGAGAGGTTTAGGGAACATTTTCCCTCCATATTGTCCTCCAGATTACACAAGCTCCCACTTGTCACCATCTAGTGAAAGTTACACTTTGGTGTACCCTCTGTCCCTTCTATCCCCATCGCACAAGGTGCAACCTCACATCCACTCCATTCTAATCATGGTTGAGTGGTGCAGCCAGTGAGTTGAGAAATGCAATAAAACTTCACTAATTCCACAATTATGAAACAATTAGGAATTTTTCTTGAAAAGTGTTACTACAATATCCTCTTGACCTCCATTAATGTCTAGACATATTGTTCATGCTTTCACAAAACTTCCATTGACAAAAATGGAGAATTGCTCATATATCTCAATATATGCACTTGATCTCCATGAAACTTTTCCACTACACATCATTCAAAAACACTTTGTCCAAGATAACTCTAAGAGCAAACCCATGGATGATCTATATAATTTACAACATCAAGTTAAAATTTAGAGCCCAAAATTTTTCTTTTTGATTCTATGGAGGTCAGTGGGTGAAAAACCCTAAAACTTGGAGCGAATATTCCTAATAAAATCAACTTTCATCTAAGTCATTTCTTGTATGATGAGGTGGATGATTTTTTGAGATATGGAGGATTGTTTTTCTCTTAGTATTGTCCCCTTCTGGATGAAATTCTTGCTTTCCCACTAATCCAAACAAGGGAATCATCGAAAAATTAGAACAAAGCATCCTTAAAAATTATGAAACTTTTGAGACCGATTTCATATCAACTGGCACCCAAAAGTGCCTTTCTAAAAATAGAAACTATATAGAGTTGTGGATGTATTAAAATAATAAGTTTCTAAAAGTAGTAAATACTCAACATTTGTGATACTCCGAGTGAGAAAGAAACATCAAACGAGAAAATAGTGAAAACTTACTAAAAATATTAGTCTTGCATAGGACATGCTAAAAGTAGTAAGTCTTGTAATTGAGCTCAATAAGTTGTGGAAACTCCCATTTTGCCTATCTCATTGGTTTTTACCATTGTAGACACAAAATCACACACTTGGGTACATTTCTAGGTCCTAAAAGAATACTTGCATTCATATGATTCCTAAGTGATAAAAATAGTAATTGACTACTATCGTGGGCCTCTTTTCTATCTTTCTTTATTTCTCTTTGGTCTTACACACCCTACAAATGGAGTCTAAACTTTATTGCTTTATATTTCATGACTATAGAAACCAGCACCCAAATAATATGTCATCACCCAGTGCCCTTGTCCTTCGTGAGTGCCCTCGAACTCTTTCTATCTTACTCACTCTTTTTGGGATTCTTTTATCTTTTAGGCATCTTATTTTCTTATGTATCACCTTCCATTTGTAAAACAAAAATTCAAACAAGGGAATCATATAAATATACAGCTATGTGACCAAAATAAAGGACCAAGATCTAAGAATCTATTATCATCACCTAAGGTTGCATCTAAAGGCATTATAAGAGAATCAAAGGCATCCATCTAACACTCACTCAAGGGACAAGAGGACTTCATTTTTCGTGGTACATGAATAGGAAGGGAAGTTCATTTTTCCATCCACATATATATTTACATTGGTACATCTAGCTATCACCCGTTATCACGTGCACTTGCACAAGGGATTCCTAGGGCACAATTTTATCACACATGCACAAGAACTACATGGAGTTTGAGATGTAGTACAACACTCGGTCATAAGTTCACTCATTCGGGTGACCACTAGGGTCAGTTTGACTCCCATATTACATCTTTTATTTTTGGGATTTGATGTAGTTTTAGGGTTTTGTAGGTCATCATCTCTTTGTAGGTTATAGGTGAATTCTATGATCATCCAACAACATACAAGTGAACAACATGGACTATCGACAACCTTATAACACCAAAAATTCAGGTTATGGTCATTTTCAAAATCACATGCACCCAATAAGAGACTCCAATGCCCAGACACCCCTAACCCAAATCCAGACGCCCTTTTCCGAGCTTGTTCGACAACTCCATGATTTATTGTGCATCGTTGTGACAGTCTTCCCTTCCTATTTATCAGTTTCTCTAGTCCCGACATCGGTGTAAATCAGCTAAGTCACTTTTTCCCTCTCTTGCACTTAGGATTTTATATTTATCTAGCTTACTACTTGTGTCCTCTTGTATCTAGCAGATTACTTATCATAGTTTACATATGTTATTCTCAATTAGGGTTTATACAAAATTTTTATTTTTGTTAAATCATTTGGTGAACCTGTCCATTCAAATCCTACCTTCTAAGCATGTATCAAAATGTCTTTTCTTCTTCTCAATTCATGGATCAATCTTCTTATCCTTATTTCACCCCAACTAAGGTTTCTGGCATGGTTACTACCACTATTGATTTTATGCAAGTTCATACTCAACATCCTCCTCGCTTCATTACTCCTATGGCTAATCCAACTATCAATGTAGTCACCACTCATTGCACTCATCCTCCTATGGCTCAACTTGTTTCTATCCCACCACCTATAACTTCTACAACTCCTAACACCACTTCTAAAGGTTATGACATCATAGAGAAAATTAAGAATACACCGACAAAAATATCTCTTTATGATTATTTCCCAGTTCACTTGATTGTTGTCAAACACTATAATTCGCCCTTCGCTCTATTCACATTAGAAGTAATAATTCCCAGTGGCCTTCACACATCTCATTCAGTCTCTCAAAAATCTACCACATGTTATATCATTTAATGATGAGGATATCCCACCATCTATTTTGACAATCCATTTTCACCTTTGCTTATCACATTACTATTGATACTATTTGTATCAAGCGTGTACTCATTGAAAATGGATCTACTATAAATCTATGTGCTCACTCCCTTCTCAGGAAAATTGGTATTACTGATAATCTAATTACTAAAAATTATACCCTCATTCATGGTTATGATTCCACCACTCGCACATGTCTAGTTACTGTTACTTTACCTATACAAGTTGGTCCTAAGATCATTCCTACGGTGTTCTTTGTTATGGATGCATCGTTTTAGTTTAATCTCTTACAAGGTAGACCATGAATTCATGCAATGCACATTTTCCCTTCTACAGTTTATCGATACATTAAATTATTCCATGATGGATATGAACATACCATTTTTGTTGACCGGATCCATTCAAGTTTTTCCACATAGACCACTGTTACTACTATGCCCATTCCTCCATCACAACCCATTCCATATAGCAATATTGGTACTTATGATATTAGACAATCTAGTGTTCCACATTCTTCCACCGCTGTAAGTGTACCATCCATTCCCACTCATACTACTAATATCATTTCACCCATCTTGTCTACTCCCATAGTTACCACTATTCCACCTATCAAGAATTCTCTCACTCCTACATCTGACTCTACTCCTGCTAATATCCTTGATGTTGTTAACCAACATGACAATACCAGACGATGATTCGATGATGAGGTTAATGACATGGAACTTAATAATGATAAATTGCGCAATATTAACTTTACTCCTTTAGAGATAGATGAGTCCTATTTCAATGATACTTTTGTTGCTTTATTGGCCTGTAACCCCCTCCTTCTACTAATGTTATGATACTTTTTAGGGGTCTATACATATATTATACGTCATATCACTTGGCCTTATCTCACTCTTCCTTGACATCACCTCCTTTTGCGTACACTTTTTTCATATATAATTCTTATTGACACCACATTCCATTCAATTCCACTAGTTCTAGTATTGTTTGCATGAATGATGGTTTATCTCAGCTAGGATTCACACTCAATGATCTCCTCCTTCTACCTTATTCTCCACACCTCTATCACGTATATGTTCACTTCACCGCTACTTATGGCCTCCATGTTTTTCATATATTAATATTTGTTGCACATACTTCTCCACTTACGCTTGGGCAGTCTTGGCTTGACTACATTGGTGGCACTTTGGATCTTGATCATATTGACATCACATTTCCCATACCTTTTAGCCATGTTTCTATTTGCAATAATTCATTTATTAGCTTCATTTTAAGACACCTCTATAAAATGTAGGTGGAAAATACCCGTGAATATCCCCGAACCTAGCCAATGAAAGGTGAATTTGACAGTATTCCAAAACCAAATTTTCACCTGGTTTTTCGAGCCGAGAAATCAGAGTTCCAGACATGGTTACACCATTGACACGCGACAATACGATGTCAATAACCATCCTTGATGCACATCAAGACAATGTCAATGAGATCCCATCGACACATGCATCCTCTATTGATGACACGTCAATGGCCTCTATCGCTGACGCATCAATGGCCTCTATTGACGCGCATCAATGGCCTCTATTGACGCAATAATGCCTCAAATGCCTCAATGGTTGACGCGCGTCAATGGGATCTATTGACGCGCGTCAATGGGATCTCATTGACGCACGCATCAATGGATGTGACGCGTCAATGGATCTATCGATGACGCATCAGCCCATTGATGCACATCAATAGATCCCATTGACATGCGTCAACAGATCCCATTGACACGCATCAACAGAGGCCACACATGATTTGGCCTATAAATACCCTCCCACCTGGTCATTTTCTTGTTTACACTTTCCGGCTCTTGATTTTTTTACAGGTATCCCTCATTGTCAAAGACGCAAGCACAACTATAATGTCGACTTCACATGCTTCCCAACCGCAAGCTCAGAAAAAAATCAAGAAGAGAATCCAATCCAATCCATGGCCAAGATCATCTACAGGAATCCCTTGTGCCCTCACATCCATACTATTTTAAAGATGTCTTCCGAATATAAAGATTTGATGGATGCGTGTGAGTTTACAGGCTCATTGATATGCCCCATTTCAAAACAGATCCAGATATTTTGAATTACCTTCTCTCATCCTACAATTCAGAGGATGGCCTTTTTTATGTGACTCTGAACGATGCCGAATGTTCCAATTCAGTATCAAAGCAAATGACATCCATCGGTTTATGGGCCTTCCGTTCAGAAATTTACCAATTGTTACAACGAAGGCAACACTCCTGGAAGAAGACAAGAAATTTCTCGAATCAACGTTTGGTTTCCATGTTGATTGTAAGTATAATTCATTTTAATTCATCATTTTTATTCTTTTTTTTTATTTTGATACAATTTGGTGTTATAAATTTATATTAATTCTCACTGTTTGGCATTTGCAGCTCATGTCAATAAATCCAGGCGTGGTGTGGATATACGCAATCAATTGCACACCACTTTCTTTCTACAATTATTTCATTTTTTCAATCCGTAATAGTTTTCACAGGTCGCCAAACAGATATACCAAATTGGGCCATTGCATACATAGTTGCCACTATCTCAAAACAAAAATTTGATTGGTGCACCTATCTAAAAAAAAAATAAGAACTGACATAACAAATTCAAAACTTTCAAAAAAACCTGTCATTTATTCCACAAACTATCTCCTCGGCCTTTATTACGAGGCACTTTTAAATTTAAAAGATAAAAAAATTCCTACTTGCACTGATGAGGAGTTGATGAAGTTGTCAATTCCATTTGAAGAACAACAGGTATAAACTATTTAGTTTGTATTTCAATTTTCGACATTACACTGCACAATTATTAACAATTTATGTTTTGCAGAGAAGATTTATTGAAGCCCTTCCCCAAAAAAAGGTGTTATCAAGAGGAAGAGGCCAACAACACGCTGAGGCTTGGGAGACTCCCAATCTGAAATGGAAGCTCACTCCTCTCCGAACCCTCAACAGTTTGAACTCGTTAAACGCCAGAGAAGTAATACCTTCTCATATATTATTTACAAATTCCAAATTTGTATATTTATTTTTCAATTTAAATTTTAACCAAATGAATTGACATAACATTTAATGTTGATGACATTGCAGGGACTTTGGACCATACACGTGTTTGGAAACTCAACCTTCTTCCCCAACTCACTCCATACAGTCGCATGCATTCGTATCTTCTGAACAACCACCGAATACAACTCCTACATGGCCACCCTTAGCACCGTGAAAAACTACCCCTCGACAACAAGGTACAACTTTTGATAGTACGTTTAATTTCGTAGTTTTTGCCTTTTTGGATTGTTTTCCTATTTTTCATGTTTTTTCTTGTACTTTTCAGCACATTGCAGTCCTGATCAAACAAGGCACCGACACCCACTCAACCAATCATTTTTAAAATGCCAACCAGAGGAACAGTGAAAAAGAACATTGGTAAACGCATGCCAATTGCTCCGGCCCCTAGCGGGACACTAAACATTGCCTCCTCCTTTCGAATTCCAACGCTCTCACTTGGTGGCTTGCCCAGTGCAATGGGCATATCGGTTTTGAACAATATAAATTTAGATGAAGATTATTTGGGCATTGATAGCAATGACCCAACTGGTTTTTTCAATACCCGTGAGATGATTCAAGGCCAACAGGTATACTTCAATTTAAATATGCTTTACAATATTGAATTACATTTCAATTTAAATTTATTTATCTAAATCTTGATTAATTTTATCACAAACAAGATCAGGCCACCCAAAGGTAGAAACAAGTAGTAGTTGATCTTGCCGAAAGCCCCCATACTTCTCCAGCAAGATCATCTTCATCAGATTCAGATAGTGAACAGTTGCTACCTTTTCCTTTGGAAAACTTAATTGGTTATGATTGTCAATCCCATGTCAGTGAGTTTATTCTACCTCATATCAATCAGCTTATAGAATGGGAGAGAAGGGCTAAAGTTCTTATCAATGAGATTATTAGTCGTTATGAAAATTATTGGCAAAGGGATAGTTTATACGCTATAGTCCAGAATCAACCTGCGAAGATGGATTCCTTACTTACCCAAGTAAGAAGTGGGACTGTCACGTATAACAACAACTATAAAGATGACATTTTGGATAAGTCATTAAACAAATTGGAAAATATTAGTGCCGAGGCCCAGGCATATTTTAACAAATGGTCTAAGGACAAGGATCTGGTAGCAATTGCAAATGCCGAGAGAGATAGAGCGGTTGTAAGTACTATCACTTTCAAACAATCATTCTTGTTAATTTGAAATTTTCATTTTTTAGTAATATTTGAATTGACATTACTCTTTTTGTGCAGTTGAAATATGAAAATTTGAAGAGTCAAGCAAAGGTATTCCAAGTTCACTTGGAAACAACGAAGAACAATTTATCCGCAACAAAGAATTTGAAGGAAAATATTGTTTTGGTTAACAAACAAAACAATACACTAAAGCGGATAATTAAAGAGCACGGCTTCGACCCTGAAATATTATTCAAAGCTAAGGCAAGCTGATCCAAATTTGTTGTCGCATGGAGATGCGACAAATCAAGAAGAAAGAATTTTAAAAAATCTGGACAGTGTTGTGGAAGATCTTATAAGTTCTGGGGTTATTTCTTATTGGGGAAAGGGGTACAACCACAGTGGGGAAGAAACCATTGGGGAAAGGAGCACAGGAGTAGAAATGGATAAAGAAAAAGAGGGTTGAAAACTTGAAACTTTTATTATTTGTGGAAACTTTAAATATTGAGTGTGGAAACTTTTAATATTGAGTATGGTATTTGAATTTAATTATATGGATTTGATAGCCTTTTAAAATTTGAAATACTATATAATCTTTAATTTTGATTGCATATGGATTTGATATGGAGTTTATGAGTTTTTTGGTTTACTCTTAATGGTGATTGCATTAGATGGGGATGAATCATGATGATTATATGTTGTTTACTTTGATTATCATGAATTATGTGGATGATGATGATGAAATGATATGTGGATGATAGATGATGAATGATGATAATGGATAATTGTTTTACAAACATGGAATGATGATAGATGATGATGAAAGATGATGAATGATGATAATGATATGATATATATGGACGATGATCAATTTAATGTGGACGTAGATTTAGCTTCAAGCACGATAATTCTTCTTCTCTAGACATTTAAACTTGTTTTAAGATAATTCTTCTTCTCTATACTTGTAATGATATGATCATAATGTCATTAGAATGGATATAGATGATAAATAAATGGAATGTGTTATAATGGATATAGATGACATTAATGATTAGAATGGATATAGATGAAATTAGAACGGATATACTTGTAATGATATGATTATGAATTGTTTTAAAAACATGGAATTGTTTTAATAAATTTAAATTAGATAAATAATTGTTTTAATAATAATTGTAGTGTCAGGACTCAGGATTATGATAATGATATGGTGATGATATGATATATATGGATGATGATGAATTTTATGTGGACGTATATTATAAATTGTATAATGTATCGTGGATTATGAATTGTATAGTATAGAAATATCTTCCTCTGTAAAATTCAATTGTCATTTTATCCCACAGTTAAAAAATATATCAAAGCATTTTGCAAATATAAAAAATAAATTAAACATAATTGTAAGAAATCAAGAAAGAATCATCACTGGTAAGAAATTAAACATAATTGCAAATATGATAGGGTTTAACTTACCTCTTGTGTATTAGATTGTTGTGAAATCATCAATGGTAATGTGCTAGATCTTTGTTTTAAAAAAACTCAACACGAGAAATGGATTAGTAGATAGAGGGGTGAGTTGCCTGACATTGTCAGTCCCGAGAAGTACCAGCTTCCTCGGATGGATGTCAACCCACGTTTTCCAAAAAAATAAAAGATTGTATTTGAATAAATGTAAATATATAGACCTGTAACATCTTTAATGATAACAAGAGCTGAAAAAATGTAAAGTAACAAACAATAAGATTAAGGTGAAGAAGATACCTATTTAAAATTGAAATCATCACTGGTAATGTGCTAGATCTTTGTTTTAAAAAAACTCAACACAAGAAATGGATTAGTAGATAGATGGGTGAGTTGCCTGACATTGTCAGTCCCGAGAAGTAACAACTTCCTCGGATGGATGTCAACCCACGTTTTCAAAAAATAAAAAGATTGTATTTAAATAAATGTAAATATATAGACCTGTAACATCTTTAATGATAACAAGAGCTGAAAAAAATGAATAGTAACAAACAATAAGATTAAGGTGAAGAAGATACCTCTTTAAAGTTGAAATCATCACTACCACTGGTAATGTGCTAGATCTGTGTTTTAAGAAAACTCAACATGAGAAATGGATTAGTAGATAGATGGGTGAGTTGCCTGACATTGTCAGTCCCGAGAAGTAACAGCTTCCTCGGATGGATGTCAACCCACGTTTTCAAAAAAAATAAAAAGATTGTATTTAAATAAATGTAAATATATAGACTTGTAACATCTTTAATGATAACAAGAGCTGAAAAAATGTAAAGTAACAAACAATAAGATTAAGGTGAAGAAGATACCTATTTAAATAATCATCACTTTGGTAATGTGTGAGATCTTTGTTTTAAAAAACTCAACACAAGAAATGGATTAGTAGATAGAATGTCATCTAAGAAGTAAACTTCGGATGGATGTCAAGATTCAATAAGATTAAGGTGAAGAAGTTTTAAAGTTAAAAAAAAATAAACATGAAGAAATGGATCGGTAATGTGCTAGATCTGTGTTTTAAGAAAACCCAACACGAGAAATGGATTAGTAGATAGATGGGTGAATTGCCTGACATTGTCAGTCCCGAGAAGTACCAGCTTCCTCGGATGGATGTCAACCCACATTTTCAAAAAAAATAAAAAGATTGTAGTTAAATAAATTTAAATATATAGACCTGTAACATCTTTAATGATAACAAGAGCTGAAAAAAATGTAAAGTGACAAACAATAAGATTAAGATAAAGAAGATACCTATTTAAAGTTGAAACAATCCATTATCAATAGCTTCATCAAACTCGATGTTGTCTTCTGTAGAATGTGACGATGAGCCAATTACACTCTCAAGGTTGGGAATATTTGTACTTGTAGCTGTATTATTCACACCTCTTCTTTCGCAAAGGGAATTCCAATGCGCAATTGCTCTGTCGAATGGAAAGGTTTCGATGGAGTATCGAGAAACATAACACCTCATGCAACTTTCCAGATTTTTATCCAACCTGTTTCTCAGTTTTGATTTTATAAATGATAATGCACTGAAAACCCTTTCATCCTCCATAGACCCCAAAATCATTGTTTGGCATAACTCATATAATCTGAAATATTCACTGATATCTTCTTGTAAGATAGAACTTTGATAGATTCCTCGCCACAACCTTGTAATAGCACCACTTTTAGAAGGTTCGTCTAAAATTTTATATTGGTTCCTCATTGTTGTTGCAAAATTTGTTGATTGAAACTTTAATAAATCAGCATTCAATATACCTTTGATTTCCATACCCTTGAGCTCTGAAGTCTTTGTAAATTGTTCCATTATTGTACCCATGGATTTATGGAAATGCTTTTTGACAAAGTCTGCACACGCCACCTTCAGTATTCCAAAAATTAGGATTCATCACACCCATGGCTTCCAGAATTTTATCTTTATAGAAACGTTCCCTAATTTTTGATGACAAGGTTTGTAAAATTTTTTTAAGCTTTATTCTTGTTTCAACTATAATAGACTCAAAGAGATTACGTGTCACGGGAACATCTTCTCATTCCGATCCTGTAATATCTTGACATTTTTGCAAAATGTGCAGTGGTATTTCCCTCCCATTAACAGTGATGCAGAGGTGATCGTGGATATTAAATCTCAAAAAGGTGCTAGGATTTTTAAGATCTAATAAAGCTTTCCAATTCTCAAAAACAGGTGCATCAAAACTATCTTGGGAACAATACAATATATCAAGACTTTGACATACCATTTTTCTCATCCGTATAAAATCCACAATATAGATTAATCTCCCATGTGCATGCTTCATCAGTGTATTGATCTCCTTTAACATTGGAAGAATACCAACCAATGTAAGCAATGTCTCCAAATCAGTTAAATGGAACAACAAGTCCCTCGCCCTATCAACTTCATGACGGTATTTGTGCATGAAACCAACCAACGAAGGATACTCCTCACGAACTCTGCATGCAGGTTCATACAAAGAGATCCATCTAGTCTCGACATCCTTCAAGAAGTTTTTTGCCATCTGTAATTCCAATTGCAAATTTTGGAACTCGAGAAATCACTTTGGGCTGCTTGACATATAGGCATGAAGTTCTCTTATAAGGTCTTCTAATTTAGCAACATTTTCGTGGTTGCTTACCATTTTATACGCTAAATTCATTTTGTGAGCCATATAGTTGAATCGGGTAGCATATATGGGGCCACTATTGTTTGTAATCTAACACACCTGTTCGGTGACCCTGCATGACAGATGCACCATCTGCTCCAACGCATACCAACTTCGTAGCAATTTCATAATCAGTCATTCAGCAATATCTTTCAAATGAGAAACAACTATTTTATGTAGGTTTTCGGCATTGTAGTTTTCAACCATTTTCATAACACCCAACAGATGAGGTGTCCTTATATGATTTTCTAAAGTATAGACGTGGATACATACCCATGCAAGTGTTGTCGACTGCTATCACTTCATCAATGAAAGAGAGATAAACTTTTCTTTTTTACATTCTCTTTCAAATCTTCCTTCTCTATCATCGAAAGGCATTTTTCCATTTCCCATCCACTACTTTTAGACCAATGAGACTGAGGTACATTCAACATTCCATTAAATTGATACAAAACTTTGAAATCGAGGAAATCTGAAATCGGTCTTCCTTTTTTTAGTATGTGAAATAGAGTAGAGAATTGTATGAATTTTGCATGTAGATTTGTTTCTTTCATCTTACCAATATGCGATGTGATCGTTCCTCCCTTTTCCAAGAGATGTCTGTGTTTTTTCTGCTCTGCCTCATATTCCACTACGTATCTAACATGCATGCATTCTTTTTCAGTTTTCCACCTGTGTGTTTTGATTTTCTGGCCATCCGCCCTCGTTACAGTCAAATATTGTTTTCCACAATGTTTTTCTATAGTGTCCAACTTCAGTTGCATTTTTTGTTGCTTTCCCAATTTCCACATACATATTGTACATGTACATTTAGATGGGATCTCTTCAGAATTAGATGATTGTATAGGTTCAATAAATGGAAATTTAGCTGCCCAATCAAACTTGTATGTCCTGCCAATGGTCCACATATTCTTGTTCGTTTTCAATGCTTTACTTTTTTGAGTAGAATTTTGAGCAATATCACAATCACCTGGTTTCCTCTTTCTTGGACCGGAGTTTGAATTTGATTTATGTGTTCCATTTTGCTGAGTATTTGTATGTGTGATATCTTGATGCACTTCTGGTTGCACCCCAACAGGAACAATATCTTCAAGATCTGGCATATTATCGTAGGTTTCATTTGTTTGACTTTGATACTATGCAGAATGCATGTCCACCTCAATAATACCTTCCACACAGTCAGTATTCTGATTCTTTGTGGTGGCATCTATATGGTTGGTATTTTCAATATCTGTATCCACAGAGTTTCCAAAATACTTGAAGAGTGATTTCTGAGATTTCTTACTTACTTTTAGGTTCTTCGCATTCTTTGAGCTAGCACCTTCCATTATTCTGAAGAGAGTCCTACGTCAGCAAAAGAACCAAGTAAGTGACTGTCCACTGTCTGAGGTCTCTATCGCACATCCCCTATCTGAGGTCTCTGTCACGTGTCAACTCTGCACTTGTCGCGTGTCAACTCGCCTATGCCCTCGTCATGCGCGTCCACTGCTCGAAGTTATTGTCGCGCGTCAACTCCCCTTGTCGCGCGTCAACTGCTATGCCCTATCACGCATCAACTCTCTTTGTCACACGTCAAACCTATTTCTTTTTCACGCGTCTGCAATATCTCCTTGTCGCGCATCTGCAATAACTCTTTTTTCGCGCGTCAACAATGTCCATGTCGTGTGTCAACAACTAACCCTCACAAGGCTAACAATAATCTCTGGTGCTTAAGAGTATGAGTTCAAACTTCACAGTATTGGTAATTTGGTAAGCTACTTGAGGTATACTACCCGATGAATCACCTAGGTTTTTATAGGAGATGTTTTCAAATGAAGGCGAAGCCGACCCCCAAAAAAATATACTATATATTTTATCATTTACATTACATACCATTCCACTCATTCACAACATATCGTGCATATCTCGGTTGCACTTATTTTTGTTTTCTTATACTCACATGTTACACTTTTCTTACTATGTTAGCTTGGATATCTAGTATTTTATTATCTTTTCTATATACACATGCGCGTTCACTTTTTCTTTAGTTGTGAATGTAAATTTTCTATAGATATTTACATGCAGAATGATGTTTGCACTGTAGCTCTTACCAATTCTACCGAGGCTCTTGGGGCATTTACATTTCCATTCTTACACATCACAAGTGATATTGTTTCATTATATATTACTTCCTATTCTTACTAGCACACTATTTTCTATTGATCTATACATGCTTTGACATACTCTTTATCTTTCTAGCATGCTACAGTGCTTCATGTGTGGCATTTTCTTTAAGACTATTTGCCACCATGGTTATCCGATACTTTGTTTGCTATTGATTTCCATTATTTTCCATTGTATGCTATTATTTGCGGGATATGCCCTTTGTCCTATGTGTATAGTGTATGATTTTAGTTGCTTTGACTTAACCTGTCTTGTGACATTGTGAAACCTTCTTTTCGCGGTCGCTATTTTGCTTGCACATTTACTTGTTACATTGATTTTGTATGACATGCTTGCTTCTATTTTTACTAACACATGTATCACTTCAATTTAGCATCAGGTCCTCTCTTTGGGCTGCATTCTCTTAGCGACATCACATGCACCCCAAAGGAGGGGGCCATACAATGGGTGAATCAGTCACCCCATAAAGTAGCACAATATAATTTATGACATGAATAAAACAAGTTACTGATTACTGAGAAATGGCCCTTAATCGACTTAGGTCCTCGGTTCAAAGCATAGACACTAGTGCCCAGATACATACACAAGTGCCTGGGTGCTCCTAAAATTTCTGGGAACCTATGACCAGGGGCAGTTACAGTTACTTTCTTAGATAAACACATTTCATAGTAGTTTCACAATATCGGGCGTTGGCCACAGAATACAAAATGCATGTAACCTCCTACTATCTACATTTTCTACACGAGACAATATAGAATGATACAAAACTAAACATGGGATGTACCAACAAAGCAGATGGTGCTTATTCGGGAAGCATTCATGGAAGGAGAGTAAAACTAGACCTCTCTCCCCAACACTCTTTTTCGTTGCGTGAGATTGCCCAAAAAAATTGCACTTGGCATGAGATTGCCCAAAAACTCGTTCTTGGCATGAGATCGCCTAAAAACTCACTCTTGGAACGAGATCACCCAAAAAACCTATTTTTCTACAACAGTTCAAGATATTTTCTATTCTTTTCACTCTTCATGGATTAGGTCTATCCTTAATAGGAAACAAGAAGAAACCCTACATTAAGCACAATAATAGGTACAACATCGTATAACACAATATGTTTCACTCCTAGGATCACTTCCTCTTTGTTAGCTTCCTCGCTTCATTTTTATCACACCATATTTTTACTTGTCTCCTCACCACGTTATCACCATCACATTTTATAAGGTTATCAGGTATACATCTCTTATCTACTTTATGATATGAAGTATTCACTCAAAAACATAAAGTGGGGGAAAATGTAGACACAAAATCACACACTTGGGTACATTTCTAGGTTCAAAAAGCATACTTGCATTCATACGATTACTAAGTGAGAAAACTAATAATTGACTACTATGTCATGGGCCTTTTTCTATCTTTCTTGCTTTCTCTTTAGTCTTACACACCCTACATCCTAGTTTTAACTTTATTGCTATATCTTTCATGACTCTGGACACCATCACCCAGATAGGATGCCAATGCCAGTGCCCTCGTCCTTTTGGGCGCCCCAACCACTTTATATCTTACTCACTCTTTTTGGGATTATTTTATATTTTTGGCATCTTATTTTCTTATGGGTCAGCCTTCTAGTTGTCAATTAAAAATTCAAACAATGGAATCATATAAATACAAAGCTATGTGACCAAAATAAAGGACCAAGATCTAAGCATCTATTATCATCACCTAAGGTTACATCCAAAGGAATTCTAAGAGCATCGAGGCATCCATCTAAAGCAATCACTCAAGGGATAAGGGGATGAATTTTCTACATACACGCACAGGAAGGGAAGTTCATTTTTCATCCACACATCTATTTACATTGGTACATATAGTTATCACCCGCTATCACGTGCACTTGCACAAGGGATTCCTAGGGCATAATTCTATCACACACGCACAAGAACTACATGGATTTTGAGATGTAGTGCAACACTTGGTCATAAGTTCACTCAGTCAGGTGATCATCGGGGTTAGTCCGAATCCCCATATTGCATCTTTTCTTTTTGGATTTGATGTAGTTTAAGGGTTTTATAGGTCATCATCTCTTTACATGTTACATGTGAATTTTGCAATCATCTAGCAACATACAGGTGACCAATAATGACTATCAACGTCGACATTACAACACCAAAAAAATTATGCTCCATCCATTTTCATGGGTGGGTTCCCAATAGCAAACTCAATGCCCCTAACCTAGTCCAGTGCCCTAGTCTAGGCTCATTCGACAACTACATGATTTATTGTGCCTCATGTTGTGACAATCTTCCCTTCTTTTTATCACTTTTCTAGTCTACATAGTCCCGAAATCAAGTGTAAATTAACTAAGTCACTCTTTCCCTCTCTTGCAATTAGGTTTTTATAACTTATTACTTGTGTCCTCTTGTATCTAGCAGTTGTTTATCATAGTTTACATATGTTACTCTACAATTGGGGTTTATACAAAAGCTTTATTTTTGTTAAATCAGCTGCCATCGTAAGGCCGAGAAGTTGTCTCATGGTTCAAACAAGAAAGAAAAGTCCTCAGAGGCTCCCAAAGAATCAGTTTAGGGGTGAATTTTGCATGGTATAATTTGATGCAAGAAGTTAGAGGATCCAACTCATCCTAATTGTGGTAGAAGGTATTCATCATGATTGAATTCATTCAAGAAGGAGATGTTTTTTACACAGAGGAGAGACATGAATCTTCGAACCGAGTCCTGATAGAGTATTTTAACCTCTACAAACATGAATTGAGCCTCCGAGGTGAATAATAGTGATATTCCTAGATGTGTTCTAGTGGCTCAAAGAAGAAATAAAACACAACCACATTTTTTTGCTCGACATGAGGTTGAAGGAACACAGTTTCATTCATAGAGAAATATTTCTATCGGAAGAGAAGACCTATGATGCAGGAGCATCTTGTATATATCTAATTTTTTTTCAATAGGTTCTTAGGGTGTTTTAGGAGGCTTAGTAGGTATTCTAGTCCATTTAGACTAATGAAATTATATAAGAGATCATATGGATTTTTCCTCCAAAATGGATCATTTAAATAGTTGAATTGCATTTACTAAGGTAATAGGTCTAGTTTTTAGTCTAGGGTAAATAAATGATGTATAAGGGTTGTAAATGTGTGTGCACCTAATTCATGACTTAACTAGACCCTATACCTCACTAGGTTAGGCTAAATGTGGTTATGTTAGTTGGTTTCTCAACCTAACTATGTCTTTATTCATAAAAAAGAATATGTATTCGAATGGGAAGGTTAATGAGAGGTTAGTGAGAGGAAGAACAAGGGAACTTTTTCTCAAAAATAACTCAAGGATATTTGTTCCATGGATTAATAAATGTCAATTTTTGGAAGGAAATCAATATATTGGAGTCTTATTGTTACTTGTGAATGCATGTTTAAGTTCTTTATACAAGAAATAATTGCTTGATGGTGCATATTTGAGTTATTCATGATTTTTAGGGTTTGTGAATGGTTGTACATAGGTACATATTATATGGTGGGAAAAAATGTGTCTAGACAACATGCACTCTCATCATCCGTTCAACTAGGGTATCGAGGTAACGAGTAAGAGACACACCAAGATCGACACATAATGAATAGAATTAAAGGGGGTACAAGGACCGCTAAGATCACATACCCAAAGGGAAGTAACCCTTACACTAGGAAAACCTAAGGTTTCCAAGGCCCTAGGTTGAAGAAGAGGAAGGAACCCTATTGAGATATTAACACTATGGGGGTAATAAAAGACAAGATAAACATGCAAAGTCTATGCTAACCGAAGTAAAACATGTAACATGAAATAAAGAACTGAAATAAAATATGCTAACCTAGCATGTGCATAAAATACTAAGCTAACATATAGTAAGTAACAAATATGTAGGAGACTACTCTATACAAAATGATAAGTTGAGTTAGAGCACTTACCTGTTGGGGGTGGTTGTTGATGCATATATCTCCCAAAGGACCATACACAAAGAGAGAACAACTTTTGAGTGGAGAAGGGGAAATAATCCAGTCCTAGCTCACTATAGGTGACCTAAAGTGTAAGAAAACCAATCCAAACAAGAATAATCTCTAAGCCAAGAGTCAAGATGTAAGAAATCCAAGAGCTGAGTGAGCAGATGTAAGTTGGTGCAAGAGAGAAAAGCTAATGGTGAGTTCCTTTGTGATATGATATGATGATGATGATGTGAAAATGTAAGTTGGGGTCTTTATACGATGCCATTGCCCATGGGTGATGGTGTTGGACAAGGAAGGAAATGAGAGGGAGTGTGTGGAAAGTGTCATTGAAAAAAAAGGGAATGCAAGACAAAAGAAATGTGGTCATGAGAAAGTAAGATTTCAGAGGAATGTGGAGGAAAATAAGAAGGTAAGAGAAAAATAAGAACATAAATGGGACCAAAATCCATTCTCTCTCCATGTATCATCCCTAACCCAATGGTTATGTGAATAACCATACCCTTATCCTAGAATGAGCCCCTTAAGGCACTTGTTCCTAGAAATAGATGCATTAATGACCTCTAACTTGAAAAGAGAAATTGTTAGTAACAAGTATGAAAATAGAAAGCATGAAAAATTAGGTGTATACATATGCCCCAAAGCTTGTTGATTACCACATTTTGCAATAGTAAAACATGGGGTAGTCAACGTAAAAGAATGATACATAACACCGAAATCAAAAGTAAATGCTGAAAGTAAATAAAGGACTAGCTAAAATGAAATATACCACCGGTGCGTTCCTTATAGTTTGATCATCCTGTACATATGGAAAAAACGTGTTGCTAGAACCCTAGAGAAGTAAAACTGAAAGGAAACACTAGAGTATCATCAGAAAAATAATACATAAATCACCTAGCTAGGGGCCCATGGGATGGATGTCGTGTCATAGGATCATAGAGGTAAGGTTTCATAGTGTCAAAGCCAAGTGGTGGGTAGCAACACTGAAAAGTGCAAAAACTATATGATAGAAGCTACAAAGAGGGACTGTCATAAAACCCAAAGGTACACACAAATAGATCATAGATAATTATCTCAGAGGGTGAATAAAAATGCTGAAAAGTGTTAAAATCCTTAAGTTAGATGCTATTTGAATAAAATAAATCTAAGAAAGACTATTAGCCTAAGCGAGGATGCACAAGACCACGTCAATTCCATATGAAATGCCAATGTTGAAGAGTTGAAAATATTGTCAACTAGATGATTTATGAAGTAGTGAATTTGAAAAGGAAGAGACAAGAGATGGTAGTTGAGTACCGAAATTCCCAAACTCCGTCATGCATAGAAATTTTTGAGAAATTGGGTGTTCATTTTTTCTTTGAAGATGTGACCTTCATTGGTCTGAAGGTGATATGTATTAGGTTTGATGATATCTTTGATGAGGTAAGGACCCCACCATTTTTGAGCATATTTTCCTTCTTTTTCATGGGTATAATTGAGCTTGAGGACAACATCACCCTCATCAAAAGTACGTGGACGTACAAGCCTATTATCTTGCTTTTCCATGCACTACTATTGCTTTTGATTTCGAGTATAGGCACACTCACGTTGCTCTTCTAGGATGTTAAGTTCATGAAGGTGCACCTTACAGATTTCCTTGTGCGGAATGATTCTAAAGAGGGATATACGGAGTGAAGGAGTTCCACCTCGAGTGGAAGGATAACCTCGGCTCTATAAGTGAGAGAGAAGGCATTACCCCGGTGGCCATACGAGAAACTAGTGCGATATTCCCATTGTGTAGGATATAGTTTGGTATGTTAGTCCGTACGTGACTCGCACACCATCTTTTAGAAGATATTATTAATAATTTTATTTGTAGATTTGGCTATCCATTGCATTGGGGATGATAAGGTGTTGAGAATCGATGCTATATCTTGAACTTAGTATGATTTTCCTCATCTCTTTATATTTGAAACTCCCCTGTCATTGTTAGATATGATGATATGGGAAATTCCAAAGTGGAAAATGATTTAGTTGAGGAAAAATTTGAAGGTAATAAGTTTGGACGTTTTGGTGAGGGGCATGGCTTTAACCCACTTGGTGAAGTATTTGGTGGTTGTGATAATGAAGACATGACCATCTTGAGAGTGAGGGAGCTTTCCAATGTAATCCAATCCCCATATACTAAAGGGCTAGGGAGTGACTATGGAATGCAACTCAATCGGAGGGGGTTGAATTAAGTCATCATGAAATTGGAAAGGTTTGCACTTTTTAGCAAAGGCATGAGCGTCATATTCTAGGGTAGGCCAATAGTAACCCATACGTAAGCATTTTTGGGTAGTAGCATGATTGTTACAATGACCACTGCAAGTGCCCCATGTACTTCTAAGACAAGGGGAACCTCATCTTTATTAACGCATTGGAGTATGGTACCCTCAAAGTTTCAATAATATAACACATCATCTTTAAGTACATATTTAAGAGCCTTTTTCATATTCACAAGCGTGTTCGTGAGTCTGTTCCATTTGGATAGGTTTGATGTTGGATAAATTGATGAATTCTTTCATACCAAGGATCAATGGCAAGGGTGTCGATTCGATTCGATTGTGAGACATTCTTAACACATTGGTGATGTTAAAGTAATAGGTTTTGACAAATTTTTACTAGGGTAGTAATATCATGAGAATCAAACTGTGGTCGAATCGTGTGTGCCATCTATAGCCAAGGAGTCGGTCAAAGCATTTTTTCTCATGGGATTGAATTGATAATAAATAAGGTAAAGCATGATTTTATATCTTGAACTACATAATAATAGGTGTTGGATGGACAAAAATGGCCTAAGTATTGGGTGCGCGAATGTAGGGCGTTGAAAGAGCGCGCGATGCTACAATATATATGAGGCGCCCAAGATCAGGACTTGGCCATTTATGTTTTAAAGGCTATTTTTGGAGTTAGTGTGCTAAGCACACAAATACATGAAGACTTGTGGTCCACACAATGGTATTTTGGGAATAAACAACAACTAAGTGCCATGTATAGTTTAGGCTAATAATAGGATTTCTACTCAGAGTTAACTATAGGAATTTTATTGTTAGAACACTTGCATGTTGTGCATCCTTTTGTAAAGGTGCATGACTATTATTAGCATGTGACCTATTTTGAGAAGTGCATGGGTGGTGAAGGGAAAGTCCCCACCCCTATATATATGTATTGATTTGCACGGTTTTAGGCGTGTCAACTTATAAAATTATACTATTGGTTTTATCACGCGCATGACTCATGGAGATACTTATGTAATGTAAGAAGCTTATGTGTTTTACAATATTTAATACAACAGTTCATATGGCTGGATAATGGTGTTGAAAATGACTTAACTGGGTCTAAAGCATGGTAAATCTTGTTATAGTCATTGTTTAGTTTGTCTTACATATATTTTAAGATCTAGATCTGGTTTATGCACAATGTGTTGTTTACTCTTGGCTATGAATATGAAAATACATGTGCACCATCATGTTAACATTATGTACAAGCAACTCTAAAGAGAGACATGGTGCCTTTGTGTGCTTTGGGTGAGTTCTCAGCTTAGGCTGAGTGATGTGTCAGCGCGCCTGGGTTATTCACAGTAAATTCTAGGCTGCATCATTGGTTCAAGTTGCTAGGACCTCTTTTTCAACTATTTTTAGGATGCTTTGCATGATTAAGATGTACTAGTTGACCTTGGAAAGTGTTGAGGAGTGGATAGTAGATCTGGAAGAAGAGTACGCTCAGATATTCAACATTAGATCTGAGTTTGAGGCATTCGCGTGGGTGGAGCTAAATTTGTATGACTACTTATATGAGAGCTTATTTGTTATCTTTCCAATAGATTTATATGTGTGGATGGTTCTTACGCGTATAAAAGGAATTGGAAGTTTCACACACTTTTCTGGATGCAAGAAGGATTTCAGGCCCTCTATGATGCTGATTTGATTTGGACATGCGCTGTGGATACTTAATTTCGTGGTGTTTTGAATAGCTATACTTTGGAGTACTCAATCTCCACCTATTCTTTCCTAGAGGTATCGAGTTTCAATTTTTACATTATCCTGGGAACATATATGCAAGGAATCCACTAGTGATCAAGATCTTGATGGTAACCTTGAATTTGGAAGAAAAAACGATGGCTAGCTAAATCCCACCATGCACGAGGGCAGGAGCAGGTGTGGTGAAGGATGGTGGACCTAGCATTAGAGAGGAAAAGCAAAGAAAGGCGGCTTAAGTTCAATGAGGCACATGAAAGAGATTTAGAGAAGCAATGATAGGTTGCGGAATAGATGGTGTTGAGGAGAGAGATGGATCGCGAGGGATTTGGAGCTTATGCGAGAGGATGTGGAGCTAAAACATATAGAACTCCCCCATTTGGGCAAGCATTACAGGGAACCCTCATCAGAATCTTATGAAAGCATGCCAATAGAGATAATTGGGCCGAGGGTATGGATCTAAATCTACAGTGACCTAGCCCCGCACTTGGTTTTCCAATTTCGAGTACAACCAATAGTCGAAAGCTAGTTTGGGCAGTAGAGTAGAAATAGGTAGAGTTTACTTATCAACAAGTTCCGGAGTGAATCAAATAACAAGTACATTTATGGCCAGGCATACATCTTCCATGTTATTTGGAGGACCGATTGGAGGAACATTTTCAGCACGCCCTCAAAGATAGAACACAGACGCACAAAACTTTGGACTCACATTGGGGAGTAGCACAACTTTGTAGATTGTAGGAATTCAGTTTAGCACCACTATTGGGACACATGGTAGTTCATCCTATGGTTCAATTCCTATTACAGGTGGAGGATCAGGAGGAATAGGTGGTTTGGGATCTAGTGGATCTAGTGGATCTAGAGGCGGAGGTAACACATGAGGTTCTGGATCTGGTGGGCATGGTCCTCACCAACCCCAAAATATTTACATGGAGATGTCACTTCATCTCCCAAAGTATAGGGGAATAAAAGATGTTGTTGAGCATGTGCATATGTGTGAGATACTATGGCACACAAAAGGAATTACAACTTCAGAGTGCAAGGCCAGTCAGTTTACAACTATGTTGCAAGGATGCACACACAACTAGTATAGGAAGTTTTACCCTGATTAGACTTGTGTGGATTATACGGAATTACGAGATGCTTTCATTAAATAATTTTATATCCATGAGTTTGAGCATAAAATTATAAGCACGCTCAAGGATATCAAGTAGGGAACTACTGAGAGTGTCCAGGGAATATGATGCCCATTTCAAAACACTCTTATCTAAACTATCTTATGATATCCATGCAACTAAGCATGCAAAATGGTTTTTCGGAGGCGTGATCATGCCTTTTAGGAGTGTGCTCTCGCATAAGACATATATAGACCTGTGTGAGGCACTTGAAGCAACTTTGCATGCTGAGGTAGTCGGGACCATAAACACTGGAGTGAGCCTATTCTTGGAATCTCAGATTGCAAAGAATGGAAAAATAGATGGAGAAACTATCAGCCAATACAACACATGAGACACGCAGTGGAATTTGGTGCATGATTGTGAAGTAGAGGGGCATACTAAGGATAGTTTTCCTCATAGATCGGTGTGCTCCTTGTTACTAGAATGTGAGATATATCATTTAGACCATGATGCAAGCCATTTTCCATTGTTGTAACACATGATAAGGAAGAACGTGTCTTGCTACTATAAATTTTTTCGGTCAAAAACTCACAAATCTTGAAGATTACAAGTTGATTTATCAAATCCATTATGCCATTGATATTGGTGTACAACAGACGAGAGTTTCAAATAAATCTAAGGATAAAAGTGAGCAACATGATCATGATCATACTCAAGGGTGTTATGATCAAAATGAAGGGTGCTTTGAGGGAGGTTGTGGTAGAGGTCGAGGATATCGTGGTGGATTTAGAGGCCAAGGTTGTGGTGGTGGATGAAGTGAGTTCCCTCATGGAACATGTTATACATGCGCAGATCCCCTGACCATTATAGGAACGAATGTCCTCAGAACATTACTTGTTATTTTTGTGGAAAGAATCATAACTATGAAGAGTTCCTGAACTTATATGAACATTTGAGAAAGAATCACAAATAGGAGAACAAGGGCGCAGGATGGTTAGGATACAATGCATTGTGGAAAACCAATGGATGTTGAAGTTAGCACTAGATCTTGAGGTAGTACATGTGAAGATGATTACATGCGTTGAGGCTGCGTGCACCACAAAAATGTTGCAACAGAAGCCTACCATTACTAAGGAGGAGGTTTTACATGTAAAATATCCAGACCTACACATCAGAAGGAGGTTTATTAGGAAACCATGGAGGTACTCAGAAATCTGCAGGGTGAAATACAATGTTTAAAGGAACAGTCGTGGAATTTGGAACATAAGAAGGCAACTGAGACTTTCCAGTCAAATGTTGATGATCTGAAGGAAGTATGCAAGATGTTGCATCAGGAGAACATTATTCCATTACTAGGGAGTTGGTTAAAAGGAAACAATCATGCGCTGGTATTGAGAACAGACAACAAATTTTGCATGCTAATCTCCCTCCCCATAGCTTGGATTATGAAATTGAGACCACTCTACATGTTATTGTGGATGGATGGATTTTGAGCAATATTTTGATTGACACGGGCATGGAAGTGAATGTACTTACCTTAGATGCATGGGTTCAGATGGGAAGACCTCCATTACAACCATCTTCCAATGTGTTGTATATGGAAAATCAGACTAAGGCCACACCAATTGGAGTATTGAAGGATGCATCCATTACTATACATGGGGCCAAGTTCACTAGGGACTTTGAGGTCTTAGCGCTTGTAGAAGCGGAAAAATTCCTAGCTCTACTTGGGCGCCCTTGGTGCTATGTAAATAATGTTGTTCTCATTGTTTAATAAGGGATATATCATTTTTGAGAACAAGGAAGAATGAGTTATTATCCCTTTGACAGATGGTAAATCTGCACCTTATGTTGAGCCCTTAAGTGAAGAAGACCTGAACATAATTTATGTGCGCACCATTCGAGCTTCGGAAGTGCTTGAGCCATCTGAGGAAGGAATTATCCAGTGGGATGATGCACAATATATCAATTATACTACAAGTATTGACTGCGATAATTGGGAACATGACACTTACGAGATGGTTGGGTATGAGGTAAGAAGCGCATCTGCACAAGTAAGTAGGCCGCGTTATGTTAGGTGGTTAGGAAACAACATGGTACCCTAGTACACTAGCAAAGGAAACCCTAAGGTATTCCTCTGAACCATGGAAGTACAGTGGATAGAAGGAATATGTTAGTTTATACCCTACGCAGGACAACAACATGTTGGTGGATGGTTCATAGGGATAATCTCATAGAGCGGAGAGAAGTGAGAATTGCTCTCTCAGCCCAGATTTCTCGAGGTTTAATGCACCTACTCAAATATGTGAATATCATGGTAATAATCCTATTCAACACCACGTTTAGCAGTGTGAGAGACTCTGGACAGAGGGGAAGAAAGCTTTACCACCTTTGTTATGGGTGCACAAACTTTATTTCACCTTGCAAGGTTACATGCATGCTTGGTATGTTTATGCAGAGCTACATAGAGAGACTGAAAATTGGCAAGACTTGACTACTAAAATGATCTAGACTTTTGACTACTTCTCAACTAAACCTCCAGGTGGAAGAGGAATTATAGATTATGAAGTGATTAACTATGGGAGATAGTGCAAAAGGATGAAGAAATCATTCAGGAGTTATTTGGTGAGTCAAACCTAGAAGCACATTTTGACGAAGTAGATGAGATAGATGTAGAACTACTTGAGTGCGCTTTCCTAGAGAAGGAGAAAGGAAAGATGGTCTATATGGTGGATGATGAAGAAGTGGAAAATTTGGACATAGATCATTTAGAGGGTATGCACGAGGTCTTAGATAGTGCGGATGAGAAGGCACACACCTACCATGAACCTATGAAGACGAAGAAAGTGAACATTGGCACATATGTTGAACCTAAGGAGGCCATAATTGGAGATTACTAGTCTGACTCTGAAGTGGCTAAGATAATTGAGTTGCTACGTGATTTCTAGGACTTGTTTCCTAGGGGCTACCATGAGTTGAAAGGAGTGCATGAATATTTGGGTGAGATGAAAATTAAGTTAAAGGAAGGTGCACGCTGGTTAGGAAGAGACCTTACAGGATGAACCCTAACCTGCACGTAAAATTTAAAGAATAAATTGACAAATTTTTTGAATCTGGCATTATTGATCCCATAGAGGAATCAGAGTGGGTTTTCCCTATGGTAATCAACATAAATAAAGATGGAAGAATCATGATTTGTGTGGACTACAAAGAGATGAATGTTGCATGTGTGATTGATCCTTTCCCCACACCATTCATTGAGGAAATATTGGAAGGCGTTACAGGTGCAAAATTTACTCTTTTACAGATGGATTCTTTGGGTATCATCAAGTAATAATTACTAAAGAGGATCAAGAGAAGATAACTTTCACCACTGAATGGGGAAGTTTTGCATACACGGTGATGCCCTTTGGATTGAAGAACGCGCATGCAGTATTTTCACGCATTGTTGTTCAAGCATTCCAGGATTTTATTCACAAATTCTTACAGGTTTACTTGGATGATTGGACCGTGTATGGGCTCATCAAGGATCATTGTGACAATTTGATGTTAATGTTTGAGATGTGTAAATAGTTAAGCATATCCTTAAATATCAGGAAGTATGTATTTGATACACCTTTTGGAACTATGTTAGGGCATATCATCTGTAAGGAGGGTTTGTTAGTAGATCCAACTAAGATTGCAGTCATTTTAGGCTTGGAGGAACCCACAAGTCGAGTGAGGTGTGCAGATTCTTGGGCCACACAGGGTATTATAGAAAATTTATCAAAGGATATGCTAAGATTGTCATGCCCTTGGAGGAGTTATTAAAAGGTAAAGGGAAGTTCTATTGGGGAGAACCGCAACAACACGCATTCAAAGCGCTGAAGGAGAGGCTTACTACAAAGGTGCCTATTTTACGATTTCCCTCATGGAATATACCCTTTTATGTACATGTTGAAACCTCTAGAATGGCCATTAGCGTAGTTCTAGATCAGCCTGGAGAAGGTATTGTAGATCATCCTATCTGCTTTGGTAGTAGAAAGTTAACTCCTGCATAACATAATTACACAACTACGGAGCGTGATGCTTTGTCAATGATCTATGTGCTACATAAGTTCATACAATACTTGCTAGCAATACCTTTTATGTTCTATACATATCACATGACATTGAAATACTTGGTAAATAAGCTCATTTTTTGAGGGGTGTATATGTTGATGGGTTTTGTTATCTCTCGAAAGTGCACCCTATAGAGAGATGACTGCAGTTTTTCTAGGACTTGCACAATTTATCTCTCTCTTTCGTAGATACAATGGAAACACCTCAGGTCTGTGGGTATACCTATGTTGAGGTGAGCCTCTAGTATCAAGGCCGGTTCCTTATCGGTGTATCCGAAACTGATTTTTGGGAGTTTGAGAGTAAAAGATGACTGTAAGAATGATTAAAACTAAGGTGATACACTGAATTTATATGAGGGCTTTGACTGAGTATATGCACAATTGATTTATGAAGGATTTTGATGCACGAACCAATAGTTTTTTCTGCAGAATATCTAAGGGAAAAACACTTGATTATACTGAGGGAGAATCACAACAATACTAATAAGTTAACATGCACATTAAAATTAAGCAGAAATACTGAAATTGTAGTAGGGTAAGGTGGTTGATCAGGGAATTTACATTCACAAGATTAATAAAACATACACAAGACTACAAAATAACTTGGAAAGGTAGAAAATACTTCACACTCAGAGGGAAAAACTAGAAAAATTTGCTTCAGTACTCATATATCCAAAAGTCCTCCGAAGAATCCCCTTGTGCTTTGCAAAGGCACACAATATATAGCAAAATAAATTTTCCCACCCTTCCTAAAAATAGCCTAAGGTTGTACTCGCCCATGCATCCTAATTTTATCCTTTATTTAATAATAAATAAAAGGATAAAATAATACAAACTAGTACAAGAGGCATTAATAGCCTTTGATTACATCTCAGTCAACTGAAATTGACTGTTCTATTTTTAATAAGGTTGGGTGAATAATTTTGCCAAAAATAGATTGCTTGCTAGGCAAGTCTCTCTCCATGGCATGCAACTTGTCTTCTTCTTTGTTCGTCCTATTGTGAAGCATGCAAAAATAACTCCCTGTTCAAGAACAAAATAATTACAATAATTGTAATATTTTGCAAAGTATAAACATTCTGTGGGGACCACTTGCCATGTTCTGATATTGACATCTCCTTTTGATGGTCACATGAGTGACACTCTGCAAATCATCTCTAGCTCCTTGAAGTGGGGACCACCTTCACATGCTTGGTTTGGCCACCTTGGTGGACTTAGCAATATAAAAGGGTCGACCATTTTACATGGCACATGCCACTATATTCTCCACCACCTTTTGATAAATACACACATGTATATATGTGTTGGTCGTTGCATGTTTGGTAGTGTATAATTTGAAATTCACCTTTTCGGTGATCATTTGGCATAATTTGGTTGGCTTTTGATTATTGAAGGCATACACTATGGTTTAGAATTTGAAAGTCTTTTGCAATGATTATTCGTTTGATTACGTGGGTTGGCCCCTTCTGCATGGTGACTCACCCGTTTGGAAATATTGTCGGTGGCTCTTGATTAATGCTAACCTAACTACGGTTAGGGTTTCTCGACTCTTGCCACATATGTATCTTAACTCACATCGGGTTAATTAACTCTCGCCGCGAGAGTCTATAGAGGGAAAAGGGGTCAAAACCCTATCATTTGTCATTTTTCACTCTCGAGCTTTTCTTAGCTTGGCGAAGCCCTGGCCGATTTTTTCCGACGCCATTGATGATTGATTTTTTGAGTTTGGTATCGTTCCATTTTGAGGTGCTCAAAGAGTTCTATGCATTTTATTTTCAATTATTTGAGCTTTCGTGATCTTCCGAGTCCGAATCCCTCTGTGTGATCTCTTGGCCACCATTGTAAGAGCCCGAAACTTCACTACTTGGCACTGTAATAACACTTTATGAAACTTGGATCTGCCATCATAAGGGAACTCTGGATGTTTTTTTCTACTGGTTAGTCTTGCATTTGATGCCGTGGATGTGATCCCTAAGACTGCACTCTCCTTTCATGCTTTCTTGGCCTGTTCTATGAGCTTGGGATCGTGTATGTGGAGCTGTTTTCCTTTCAATTTCAGGTAAGAGGTCGGGATACCTAGATCCACCAATACCCATTAATGGGTTTGTGTTTGTCTCTAGTTTTGAACTATTTACTCTCTCTATATTCTTCATTCAGGCTCTATGCTTGTATATAAGATCTTGATTTGTTGGGTTTATGCGTTAGCCGCTATTCGAGCCTCCGTAGTCTCTCATTGGAATATGGGGTTGAATTTTAACCCACCACTGTATAGTGGCCGCCGCTCTAAAGGTAAGAATCTACACAGTTATTCGGATTTCTTAGCTGATATGCTCGCTCCTTAATGGTCTCTGATAACTTGACGCCTGTGCAAAGTAATATACTTGTATTCACTTATCTGTTTGAACTTTCTGTAGATCTGGAACTTTGAAAATATGAAAAACTATTTATTGTGTATTTCCATACCTTGGGTCAAACATATTTGAAAAGTCTCTATACTGTTGCCATTATTTGTTTCTTTGAGAGCTCCAATCTCCTTTGTTTCATGGAATCTGAACATTTCTGTTTCCGTGGCCGAGTTCTCAATAATTGGCTTCTCTATCTTGCTTTAGATCTGATTATTTCCCCATGTGGGTTTTCTCTATTCATGCATTCTTTTCCTTTAACTCTAGATCCAAACATTTTTCTGATGTGGGTAATCGAAAACATGCTTATATCTACTCTGGGATTTCATTTATTAACTGCATCCATTTTATTTCTTGTGGTAACCCATTTTGCTATTTCTGACTGTCATGGATCTCCTCCTGGGGTTTGAACTTGAATATCTCGTCACTTCTTGGACGTATTTCTTAACCACTGAGTGAATAAAGAGTATTCCACTACAAAAAAATTTATACGAGAGCTCGATTTTGTTGATTTTCTCAAATCTGAGTAGTTAAAGCTCTATATCTTGCTGTAGCTTTTGTGGTTCATGTTATACCTCGTATCGTGTGTTAGAGTAGGTATTTACCTTAGCTCATGTTCATCTAGGTACTTTATTTACCTTTATTATATTTATCCTCACCCACTTATGTGTGTGGATATTTATTTTATCGTATTTAGATATTAAGAGATATTATCTAGTTGTTAGGTATAGTTCTTTCCTTGATCTATGGTATTGACTAGTTCTTTCCTTGATCTATGGTATTGACTAGATCCTTGATGTCTAGTTCTCTCCTAAATCTATGGTCTTGACTAGTTCTTTGATGACTAGTTATTTCCTTGATTTATGGCTTGATCTATGACCTTGACTGGTTCTTAGATTGTTATTCCTTGCCTATTTAAGCAAGGCCCATTCTCAATGTATTACATTGAGTTCCATAATAATATATGATATTGCTTCTCATTTGTTTGCAAAGGTTTATGTAAAGTTATTCTGGTGAATTACTTTCATCTTATTGATCGTGGTGTTTAATTAGCATCTGTGTTCTTGGCTTGGTACGATCTGGTTATCGTTCCTTTCATGGTATCGAGCACAGAATTATAAAACAAAGGCAGCTCTAGATCTAGATCTAAAATAACACAAAGTTTATCAAGAGATCTAAGATTTAAAAGCAAGAAACACAGTACACCGTGACACAAAGTTCTCCGGAAACCTGCTCCTTTGTATTCCTTTGCTCCAAGTTGCTCTCAAGGGTTTAGCACAAAGTCTATAACACAAGATTGTTGCTTACAAATTCTGATTCCTCCTTAACCCAGAGGGACTTCAAGAGGATATTGTAAAATTTGTGGAAGAAAATAGATCGCTCAAGAAGCGAAATTATCTTCTACAATCACTCATTCACGATAAGGATACAATAATACACTCCTGCAGAACAAACTTGCTAGCCTACAACATCACCATCATATTGTGGACAACCATATCCATGCTCCTAGTCCACTTGCAGTTGTTTCTCTTGTACCCACTGACATTGATCTGCCAGTCTTTGAATCTGAACCTGCTTTTGATACTTCTAAACCTATGAGGCTTATTACTGCATGCTCTTCCACATCTGTGCCTATTACAGTACCACATGTTGTGTATCCTACTTCTGCTCAGTTGCATGGCTTTTTTAAGAAGCATACCACTGCATTTAGTTCTTGCATGCTCCGTTCTATGGGTCTCACTAGCGGAGTCATTGACAGAAATTCATAGGGTATTGTTTCCTCTATTCCACATGTTAAGTGAAATTCTCATCATGACATTGGTTTTGAGCAGATACTTCATTGGGATCACACATTGACTGAGCTCTTTTTTGTTCGCTCGACTCTTTCTGAGGATCACGAGCAACACATGAGTTCTACACCTTCACTCAGGATTGAGAAACCTGAGATTTTAGCTGTCAGACATGATCAACCTAACACACATTCTGATGTTCTTTTGCATGCACCCATTGTGCATTTTACACCAAGTCATATGCAGGCATCTTCTTCATCCATCCGTGTTGATTTGGGGTGGATATCTGATCACTCGTGGAGGCGATATAGGCATTCATTAAGAGGACTCTATAAGTGTGGCTCCTCCACCATTCAGCCTCTTGCTCCACTTTCTATACCTTATGCATTGTGATGCTTCTTGTTTTGAGCATTTTTCTTTAGTAGGTGTAGTGTATCTCTCTTGTTTGTTGAGAGATTTTGTATCTGTATTTTCAACACTTTTGGCATGTTGATAATATCTCTTATGGGGATCTATTCTGGTGCATTCTAGTGTTAGTTTTTCAATGTTCAAGTAGTTGTTTTGACAACTCATATAGATTTGTAGCGTCACTCCACCCATTCAAAGCAGGATGGGAGGGTGTGGTGTTGATCCTGCTTCTTGATTTCATGTTCTTGCCTTGTTACCTTGGTTTTCTTGGATCGTGACACTCGGAGTTTGTGTCCTCGCCTTGTTGCTTTGGTTATTGTTCTTGGATCGTGGCACACCTATTTGCAGCAATTGATCGAATTATGTTTGGTGTTTTTTTTGCACTTTCGACATCACTCCGTTGACAGTCTCCTTGTATGGAGCTATTCTGGTGGAGCCCAGTGTCAATTGTTTTTGAGTTTTGTGATCGAGTAGTGGATTTAGACCACAGTGCACACCAAAATTCTTCAGCATTGTATGAGTTTTTTTGAGCCGAGCTTCTTGGGATGCCTTGGAGCGGATCTTTACTCTCTTTACTTTGTTGTTATTGGTTTTGGGTACCTTGCGGTGTCCCTTTTTTCCAAGTTATTGTACATGAGTACCTCATCAGGCCTAGTTGTCGGGACTCATACTGTGGACATGCCACTTCTATTTTGGCCCCTAGCTTCACTTGAGGGGGGGTGTTAGAGTAGGTATTTACCTTAGCTCATGTTCACCTAGGTACTTTATTTACCTTTATTATATTTATCCTCACCCACTTATGTGTGTGGATATTTCTTTTATCTTATTTAGATATTAAGAGATATTATCTAGTTGTTAGGTATAGTTCTTTCCTTGATCTATGGTATTGACTAGTTCTTTCCTTGATCTATGGTATTGACTAGATCCTTGATGTCTAGTTCTCTCCTAAATCTATGGTCTTGACTAGTTCTTTGATGACTAGTTATTTCCTTGATTTATGGCTTGATCTATGACCTTGACTGGTTCTTAGATTGTTATTCCTTGCCTATTTAAGCAAGGCCCATTCTCAATGTATTGTATTGAGTTCCATAATAATATATGATATTGCTTCTCATTTGTTTGCAAAGGTTTATGTAAAGTTATTATGGTGAATTACTTTCATCTTATTGATCGTGGTGTTTAATTAGCATCTGTGTTCTTGGCTTGGTACGATCTGGTTATTGTTCCTTTCATCGTGCATTTGCTCACTTTATTTAATGGCTTAATTTCTTACCTGAGATGATGTAAAAGCTATTTTCTCAATTCTGTATCATTCAAAACTGGGCTCTGCTATGTTTTAACATCATTATTTCCCTTTATACATATACAACGAAGAAGTTGATCTTGCTTGTTCATTTCATTCAACACAAGATTTGAAATGGTTTTACAAGTTTGAACATTAGTTCGTCCTTTTGAGAACCAGGTTGTCAGATTTACTATGGCTAGCACTGTAAAATTTCTTCGTTTTCATTCGTACCTTCCTTCAATAAAGATCATATCATTTTGATCATCTGTTTGATTTTATGTATGTTCCTTTGGTTGTTGATCATGCTTCGTAACATTTGACCCCTGAAAAGTGACGATCTTGAACTCTGAATTTGATCGTCTCTGTGATGGAGGATTTTTATCACCAGATCTAACATAACATTTCCTTTGTGCACCTGAGTTGGGCCGCCATGAGGGTTTTGAGCTCCTCTGAGAAGATCATTCTTCTGAACTCTGCAACTTCGGATAATTGTAACTGTCCACCATTTTCTTTCTTTTGAGCTTGAATCTATTTATAGCTACTTTTAGCATTACTGAGCTCAAAACTTGTTATTTCTGTGGCCGTTTTGACTTCAATGGAATTATATGACTGAAATATGGTGTTCGTGCTTGGAAAACGTGGATGCCATGATTGATCTTGAGCTGTATAGACCTTTGGTGGCTATGATTCAAATCCATTGTAGATTGTAAATCCTTCCCTTGTAAATTTGCAACCTGTATCTTCTTTTACTATGATACTGCAACTTGAATCTAAATTCAATGGTGATCACAAATTTCTAAAATATCTGAAATATTTTCTTTGACTTGGTATGTTGATTTGTATTCCAGATTCATGCTTTCTTGGGAATTACTTGCCCCTTTCAGCTGTTATGTTGCTTCTCATCATGTCATAGATGAGTACTAATTTTCTTGAATGAATATACTTCATTGACATTATAGTATTTTTGTGCTCTCATATTTGCTTCATTTCTAAAATACTTGACTGTGAAAGTATAATAGTGGTTGCATTGTTTCTATTCTATGAACTTGTAATCTGTAAGTGCTTTTCTGAAAAATAGAAGCAATATTTTAACTATTTCAGATATTATTTTCAGGGCATATACCTTGATTCAGATGCTTTATTTCCTTTCTGCAATTGTTTCTTACTTAGATGCTTGCTAGAAAATTTGAAATGTTGATTTTTATGGCGAAGCCCTAGCAAAAATTTTCCGAATCATTTCTATAATGCCTTTTCTAGAAATAGTAGTTGTATTTTCTGATCCAGAATACAAAAAGTAACACTTTTCTTGTTGAACTGATATAGCAATTTGAGAACTGAAAATATGTTAGTTGTTTATCTTGATCATGTGATGCTTTTCTGCTTCCTGTATCACTTATTTGATTTGCATAGTTCCTTTAAAGCACGTAGTAATTGAAAACAACATGATGAAAAATTTGTAAATGTCCATTTTACATGGCAAATCCCTATCAAAATTTTCCCAGAATCTTCTCTCTCATCTGTTTCAGCTGTAATCCCTTCTTTCCATTTAGCTTTAGCTTCTTGAAATCTGATTCTCCCTCTTCTACTGCAACTAAAACAAGTGTTTCTATCTTCCACTCTCTCTTTTGTATTGTAACTGTACCTGCACACTTAGGAAAATAGTTAGAAAATGATTAGGCTTTTTGGCCTCTCTTATGTCCATGTTTTCTTCTTTCTTTTCACTTTCTTCTTTCTGAGTGAATAAAGCATGCATGCAGTTTTTCCTTCAAGTAGAATACATCTCCTACTTAGGGGAAGATTCATATGCATGAAGTAGGATAGTGTAGGAATATGGTTTGATCCTGAGCTCGTAACTGACAGTCAATTATTTTCTTCCTTTTCGTACAATGGCTTCCATAATGAAGATGAAGGAGAAACAAAAGATGGAGATGAAGATGCTTCAATTGAAGAACAGAAACCCCAAGGCAATGATGGGTTCACTCATACTCCTTTTCTTTCTCTTTCATGCATGTGTATCTTTCTTTTCAGTAGTTGTACTTTAATTTTCAGTTACATCCCATGGCTTGTGTGGGAAACATTTGACTCTCCTTGTGAATAAAACATTAGATTTTGTAAATGAGTTGTATATCTCTTTCTACATTTCGCTTCTGTATGGATTGTATAATGAACTAAACAACTTAGTAACATAATTGAATGTCTTAATCATAAAGGAAAGAACATTAAATAGAACTTGTAACATTTAGTAATGAACTCTGATTTTGTGTAATCTGCACTTATGTTTGTTGTTCCAAAACTTACACTTCACCTATTCTGCAATTGGATGTCCTCATCAAGACAACACAACTGTCCTTTGGGGCTTGTGTTTTTTTGCTAAGGATGGTCATGAAATTACGCAGACGATGTGATATGTTACATTTTGTTACAAACACACATAGCTACAAATTTTGTGTAATCTTTTAAATAAATCAATAGTAACAACATAATCTGATATAATATCCCCTAGCTTAGGTATACAACACCAATGCTATCCATCATAACAAAGTTTCGAGTTGCCCATTTTTGCACAAGTGAAAAAATTGTCAACAGGTTTTGTTATTCAAGAGTTTGACTTTACGAGTTGTGGTAAATCTAGGTAAAAAAATTCGGCCTAGACCACTTATCAAGGATTCAATTAGGAGAGGATGAGAAGAGTATTAAAGATACAATGTCGGATGCAAATTTATATAGGTTGAACCGCACGCCATCATAATTAGAGGATATTTTTGTCTTTTTACGAACAAGTATGGTGCCCAAAGGAATGAAGGCCTTGGAAAAGAAACAACTTGCAATTCACGCTGCACCTTTCATGTTGATTAGTGGTGACTTATACAAACTAGGCCGAGATGAAGTATTGTGCAAGTGTCTACTAGAGCATGAGTGAATGACAATCATGGAGGAGGATCATGGCGATGTGCAGGTGACACCAATGCGCACAAGATTCCACTATTTGGTTTATTTGTGGGAGACCTTGTACAAGGATTAAAAGGAGTATTGTAAGGTGTGTGATCAATGTCGAGTGCCTTGGAAAACACAGGTGGAGATATGAAATTCCTTTAAGGCCTATTCTTTAGTGCGAGAACCTTTTGAGAAATGGTCAATCGACTTTGTGGGTCCTATTTCCCAACCGAGCATAGAGCTATATCGCGCTAATGTTAGGTTGTGGAGCCTGTTTTCATGTGTGAAAGTGTTGAAGACTATACATTAAAGTCTTGTACACTTTTCATGTATCTCACGGGGTTCGGGTCACAGCCCTCAAAAAAAAAAAATTAGGCGTAAAATTTTTTGGCCTCGAAAAATGCACCCGACATATCGGAAAACGTGCTTTTCTCATATGGGTGAGTTTTTGACCCATAGGTTTATGGGACGGGTTTTGCCCATGGTTTTGATACCCACGGTTTTGTAAAACTGCTTAAGCAGTTGTCTATTTATATGGTTTTATGCATATGATAGAATGTATGAAGAACATTGTAGATGTGCTTTGAATTCGGCTGTGAATTCTGTAGAGTTTGTTGAGCATAGCTCCAAATGGATCTGGGTATTGTATTGAGAGAGTGGTGGCTTGTAATAAAATCTGAGCAAGTGATTCTTGGTGGACGTAGCCCAAATTGGGTGAATCACGTTAAATACTAACTCTTTCTGTTATGTTATTTTATTTTGCAATTTTATTTCAGATCTGTAATAATTTATGCATATTAGTTTCTATTGTTGCAATTCTGTGAGGGATTATTCCGCATATTTTATCTCTTATTTTCTAACAATTGGTATCAGAGCCTGGTTTGGTTTGCTGAAGTGTTGAATCACAGGGAAAGTTTTATCTTGAGTGGGAGCTATGGCTAGATGATGGAAGATCTAGGGTTGATAAATTCAACGGGTAGAATTTCGAGTCTTTGGAAGATGTAGATGGAAGATTACCTTTATCGAAGGATCTTTATACTTCATTTTACGAGAAGGTGAACAAACCCTCGAATATGACAGAGATGCGGAATGGGAATTGTTGGATCAGAAGGCACTTGGAATGATCTGGCTGTGTCTTGCATCTTCGGTATTATTTAATGTTTCAAAGGAAAAGACTACAAAAGATCTAATGGATGCATTAGGAAGTTATATGAAAAACCCTCTGCCTATAATAAGATATTTTTAATGAAAAAGTTGTTTAATATGAAGATGTCGAGAATAGTTCAAGGTAGCATATCATTTAAATTATTTCAATACGGTTGTGAATATGCTAGCTTCGATTCTGATAGAATTTGATGAAGAAGTTAGGGATTTATTAATTTCAGTGCTCTTTAAGCGAAAGTTGGAATAGCTTGGTAATGGCATGTAAGCAACTTGGTTCCACTAACTCGAAGTTGAAGTTTGAGGATGTTGTAGGGGTGATTCTAAGCGAGGAAATGTGAAGAAAAAGCTCCGGGAATCTTCTACTTGAGGAATGCTTTGATGACAGTGGAAACTAGAGGGAGATAGAAGAATAGAGGAAACCGTGGGAAATCGAAAGATCGGGCAAGGTCAAAATCCAAGAGCAAGATTGTATGTTGGAACTGTGGAAATCTTGGGCATGCAAAGAAGGATTGTTGGGAGCTTCAGGATAAGAAGAAACAACATGAAGAAAATAAGGAGGCAAATGTGGCATCGGGTAATGTATGCCAGGATGCTTTGATTCTTTCTTTGCATAATATTACTGAATCTTGGGTTTTAGATTTAGGGGCTTCTTTTCATGCTACTCCACATAGGCATTATTTTGTTGATTATGTTCAAGGGGATTTTGGGCATGTTTTTCTTGGTGATGATGAGCCTTGCAGTATAGTTGGAAAAGGTTTTGTTTAGGTTAAGATGCAGAATGGGAATACATGGCTATTGAAGGATGTCAGACATGTGCCTACATTAAGGTGAAATTTGATATCGGTGGGGCAATTGGGAAGTGATGGTTGTACTATGATATTTACAGTTGACTCTTGGAAGGTTACCAAGGGTGCTCTTGTGGTGGCAAGAGGTAAGAAGGTTGGAACCTTGTATTTAACCACTGATAGTACTAATGATTGTAATCTTGTGGCTTCAGATGCAGATACAACATTATGGCACTATAGGCTCAGTCATATGAGCCATAAGGGCATGAACATCATAAAGAAGAATTTGCCTGGATATACAGAAACAGGTTTGGATTTCTGTGAGAACTGCATATATGGGAAACAGAAGTGAGTAAGGTTTCTCAAGGTTGGACCTACAAAGAAAGAGAGTAAGTTAGAGCTGGTACATTCTGATGTGTGGGGGCCGGCTCAGGTATCATCTCTTGGGGGTTCAAGTTATTATGTCACTTTTATTGATGATGCAACAAGGAAAGTTTGGGTTTATTGTATTAGAAACAAATCTAATGTATTTGACACTTTTGTTAAATGGAAAGCCTTGGTAGAGAATGAAACAGGTCTTAAGCTAAAATTTCTCAGGTCAGATAATGGAGGGAGTATTGTAGCAATGAATTTGATGATTACTGTTCTAAGAATGGAATCTATAGGTAAAAGACGGTTCCAGAACTCCGCAATGAGAATGGGGTATCAGAAAGGATGAACAGAACAATAATGGAACGTCTTTAGGAGCATGAGGTTACATGCGGGGCTCGCCTCTTTCCTTTTGGGCGAGAAGCGGCGAGCAAACCTCACATTTACTTGATAAAAAGAGGACCCTCAAGTGCCTTGGATGGAGGCATACCTGAGTAGGCTTGGTATGGTAAGAAAGTTGATTATTCATTTCTTAGAGTCTTTGGATGTGAGGTGTTTGTTCATATAGAAAAGGATGATAGGACCAAGCTAGAGGCTAAATTAGAAAAATGTACTTTCATTGGTTATGGTGGTGATGACTTTGGATATAAATGTTGGAGTATTAAGGACAAGAAAATCATTCGATCTAGGGATGTGGTCTTTAATGAGAAAGTCATGTATAAGCAGCAATTGCAGGAAAACAGGGAAGAATCCAAGAAAGAATATGCAGTGGTAGAGGATCTTCCGGATGGGAAAGTGACACATGAATCAGTTCAGGAACCCCCTCAACAGGAACCCCAAACTCCTATATTGAGGAGGTCTTCTAGGGTAAGAAGAGAACCTGAACATTTTTCTCCTTCTCTTTATTATTTATTACTCAGCGATAGTGAGAGCTAGAGAGCTTTGATGAAGCTATGCAGGTAGATGCCGGGAACAAGTGGGAGCAAGCTATGAATGAGGAGCATCGGGCTCTCATGGAGAACCAAACATGGGATTTGGTAAAGCTACTCAAAGGAAAAGAGCATTACTGAGAACAAGTGGGTGTTCGAGAATCAAAGAGGAAGAAGGAGGCAAGAAAAGATACAAGGCTCGATTGGTAGTCAAGGGGTTTGCACGAGAAAAATGGTATAGATTTTGATGAGATTTTTTTCTCCGTAGTAAAAATGACTTCTATTAGAACTGTTCTAGGAATAGTTGCAGCGAGAAGACTTGCACTTAGAACATGCTTGATGTAAAGGCGCATTTCTCCATGGTGATTTGGAGGAGGAACTATATATGCAACAACCAGAGGGCTATGAGGTCAAAGTTAAAGAGGAGATGGTGTGCAAATTGAAGAAGAGCTTGTATGGCCTGAAACAAGCTCCACGTCAATGGTATAAGAAGTTTGATAGCTTCATGATGGAGCAAGGTTATATCAGATGTCATTCTGACCATTGTGTGTATACAAAGAAATTTGAGGATGGAAGTTATATTATCCTATGTTTGTATGTTGATGACATGTTGGTTATAGGTAAAAACATGCAGGAAATAAAAGTACTCAAGAAGCAACTAAGTGAATCCTTTACTATGAAGGATTTGGGTGCAGCCAAACAAATCCTTGGTATGAGGATATCTCGAGATAGGAAGGAACGGAAGCTGACTTTATCTCAGGAAGAGTACATTAAGAAGGTCTTGGAGAGGTTTAATATGTAGGATGCTAAACCGGTTGGGACTCCTTTGGCAGGCCACTTCAAGTTATCAAAGGAGCAGTGTCCCAAGACAGAGCAGGAAAGAAACCAGATGTCAAAGGTACCTTACTCATCAGCAGCTGATTGGCGATTTTGATGTATGCTATGGTGTGTACTAGGCTGATATTTCCCATGCGGTGGGAGTTGTGAGTAGATTTATGAGTGATCGAGTAAAGAGCATTGCAAGCAATAAAGTGGATCCTTCGGTATTTGAGAGGACCATGGGGACGTTTTGTGCTACTGATGGATCGACACACCACTTTACGTGGTTATGTAGATTCGCACATGGCTGGAGATGTAGATAGCAGGAGGAGCACGACAGTTATATTTACACCTGTAGGTGGGACAACGGTGAGTTGGATTTCACGACTACGGAAGGTGGTGGCTTTGTCAACCACGGAGGTGAGTATGTTGCTGCCACGAGAGAGGCAAGAAAAGAGATGATTTGGTTACAACAATTGCGTGAGGAGTTGGGGCATAAACGGGGAGGAATGTAAAGCTGCATAGTGATAGTCAAAGTGCTATACACCTAGCTAAGAACTCGCTTTGTACTCTAGGACAAAGCATATACGATTAAGGTACCATTTCATCAGGACAACTTTGGAGGAAGAGAAGTTGAAGTTGGAGAAGATTCATACCAGTTAGAATCCTGCAAACATGATGACCAAGGTGGTCACAAGGGAAAAACTGAAGTTGTGTTCAGCTTTGGTTGGTCTTCACAGAAACTAGTGAAGGGTTGAGAAGCTTGCTCAGAGGAAAACTAGTCTCCAAGTTGGATATTGCTAGGTTGTGGAGCCTATTTTCATGTGTGAAAGTGTTGAAGACTGTACACTAAGAGTATTGTACACTTTTCATGTATCCTCGCCGGGGTTCGGGGGCGCAGCCCCGGAAAAAAAAATTTAGGCGTAAAATTTTTGGCCTCGAAAAAATGCACCCGACATATCGGGAAACGTGCTTTTCTCATATGGGTGAGTTTTTTGACCCATAGGTTTATGGGACGAGTTTTGCCCATGGTTTTGATACCTTTGTTTTGTAAAGCGCTTAAGCGATTTCTATTTATATGGTTTTATGCATATGATAGAATGTATGAAGAACATTGCAGATGTGCTTTGAATTCGGCTGTGAATTCTGTAGAGTTTGTTGAGCATAGCTCCAAATGGATCTGGGTATTGTATTGAGAGAGCGGTGGCTTGTAATAAAATCTGAGCAAGTGATTCTTGGTGGACGTAGCCCAAATTGGGTGAACCATGTTAAATCATTGTCTCTTTGTGTTATGTTATTTTATTCGCAATTTTATTTCAGATCTGCAATAATTTCTGCATATTATTTTCTACTATTGCGATTCCGTGAGGGATTATTCCACATATTTTATCTCTTATTTTCTAATGCTAAATCATCAATTGTACATATTATCTTACAAGGTGGGCGGAAACAGCACCTACCAAGGATTGTACAGTGGTTACATTAGCAAGGTTCTTGTGGGAAAATATTCTTACCAGGTATGGATGTCCTTTAAGTTTGACAAGTGATAGAGGCACTCATTTCCTTAATGAGACCATCAAGATATTATTGGATGAATTTATGGTTGCACACCATAAGACAACACCTTATCACCCTTAGGAAAATGGGACTGCTAAGGCTTTCAACAAGATATTGAGCTAGACTTTGACAAAAAAATTGATGTTGGAAGGAAATATTGGGATGATAAATTTTATGTTGTGCTTTGGGAATATAGAATAACCTATAAATGGTTGAATAAGGAAACACCCTTTCAGTTGGTGTTTGGCACAGAGGTAGTTCTACCCATGGAATTCATGTTACCTTCTTTGTGTATTATGCACGCAGGAGGTCTAGTTGATGAGAAAGCATTAGAAGAGAGAATTGACAAGTTGATATAGCTGGATGAGAGGCACGCCATATCAAGATGGATTGTAAGCAATAAAAAGACAAGAAAAAGGCATGACACAACAAGCACATCAAGGAAAAGAAGCTTGAGGTTAGACAAATGGTACTTCTTTATGATTAAAATTTTATGCACCATCCAGGAAATATTAAGGTGCATTTGTTGGGACCGTATGTTATCACTCATATACTTGACTTAGGTACTTTCCGGCTAGAGTCGTTTGATGGAACATGATTGCCCCAGTTATTTCAATGAGAGTAGGTGAAGCCCTACTATAAATAAGCCTTCTTGGTGTTTGTAATAAGGTAGTATTTCCATTTAGATTAGATTTCCCTTACTTGTATTTCCTTTAGATGTGTTTCCTTCATTGTCGCTATGCTTTTTCAATTTAGTTTAGTGTTATGTGTAATAAGTGTGTTTGCACACCGGAAGCTGATTACAATCTCAAGTATTTTTATGCACAGATGACTGCACATACCCTTAGTGTGGGGTGGATAAAGAAGGTTAGTCTAGTACAAAAATAAATAAACTCACGGGTGACCATAAAGGGAAAAAGCTTTGAAAAGTGATAAAAATTCATGAGGATTGCTAAAATTTAAAGACCACGCGTGAGGTGGTGAGCACTCAGAATAACTCAAGGTGGCTGCAACATTTGAGACTATGTATGTTTGGGTCACATTAGATAAATACTTCGGTGTAAGGAAGCACGGGTAGAGGAGATCTGTGGCAGATAAGTAGTGGTGCTCAAAGGGAATTAACACATGTATAGTGGTAGATGGAGCAATTAATGAAGGGGGTTTTGAAACTTGGTTTAAATCCAACATTTACAATGACATTTTTTACGTTGCGAGTTTGAAGAAACTTGAGAAGTATGGAGAAAAACTGGAGGCGATGAGCACTTTGCAGAGTGAGTAAACCTGTCACGTTGTAAATCACATTATTGAGCATCCAGGTACGGAAGAAGGATTCAAGTAGTGGTGTGTGTGTGCACGACAAGAGGGTGAATTAGGTTTAGTTTGCATGAAAACTAGGTTTTCATTCACACTCATAGGATTGAAAGGAAAAATGGCACCACAAAAGGCTCTAGTTGTGGATAAGGAGGTTGATGACCCATTAGAGGAGTGGCTGGTTGAGATGTTATATCCAGAAGAAATGATTGAGGGGTGGCCATGGAAAGCAAAGATTACACAGTATAGGGTTTCATAAATTAACCACCACACTGAGAAATGCCGGAAGGATGTCACAACAAAATTTTATAAGAATAAAAATTTGAGGTTGGCAGAGATGACACTAGGGTTTTGGACACCTCCGTGAAGAGGTTACTCAAAAGCATGGGGGTCATGTAAATTATGGAGTTTCCCTATTTTGGGAATCTCGAGTAATTGTACCAGTGGCTCATGTCACACATGCGTGAGGAATTTTTCCACTTTACGAGAAGGAGAATTAGGATCATCACCAAGTTGATTGGGAAGGTGATAGGGTTACATGAATTGGTCTTAGATATCGCTGGAGATCTATCAAACAATGAGGGCATTGATACCACAGCTGCCCTCTATCAGTATAAGAAGGGGAGCCGAGCCTTCAAAGTAACCAACCTTGTAGACATGGCAACCATGGTTGCACCATACTTGACAGGAATCAAGTTAGGTGTCATTGAATGGTGGAATGAGGTGAATATGTGTTGGTTACATATAACACATAAAATGGTCAACAAGACATATTACAACAAAGTGTCGAGTACATCACAAAAAGCTTGGTGAATGAGGCACGCATCCAAGCTAGATAAAGGTGAGAAGATTACTTGGGGCATAATCCTATTATTGATTGTATTTAGTGAAATTGGAGTACCCGATGGACCTAGGGAGAACATCTGGGAGTTTTTGTTGGAAAATAAATCCCCAACAAAGAAATTTTCCAAATACACTCTACGCTGAAGTGTTTCTAACGCATATAAGGAGCACCTAGGAAGGTGGTTCAGGAGAATACGTAGGACGTTTGAACTAGAATGGAATATTCCACGTGAGTTTCCTAAAGTATTGAATGGAGAAGTTGAGTTTGAATTCTACCAAAACTTTAGATTGGGGTGCTTCCATATGTAGTTGGGTGGTAAGAGTCCATGGTGTAAGTTTCCCTTTGCTTTTACTTCCAGATATTTCAAGGAGTCAATGAACAGGTTCCATGATGTGCACAAGCTCCAGTTTGATGTGGAAAAAGTAGATGCAGATATCCACATTCTATGCAAGACTTATGTATGGCTAGGGAAAGAGGCCTATGTGGAAACCATGGAATTAGGCAATGTGGACATCACGTCGGAGAGTTTGGTCATAGGAAAAATTGAACCTGTGTGCGTGTACATTTATCTAAGGCCAAGGTTCAAGGATGGCAAGGTGGTGAAGGGCGCAGATATGACACTCCCAGGACCTCCAAAAAAGGGGCAGACCATGGGAACATCAAGGCAAGGTGCCTCTATACCCCCAAATAAGGAGAATCCAGTGGCTACAGAGTTAGAGAACATCCTGGAGTGGTAGGAACAAGAGGATAGTTCCAGACTTGTGCATAACAAAAGAGTTACAGAAAATGCATACATCCAAAGACACTAGTGTAAGGAATTCATAGGCGATAAGAATATCACCACACGTAACTCTGTGAAGAATGAGGAAGAAGAAAGGAGAAAGCACCAAAAATATGTTCCTGTAAAGGATAGTGAGGAGGAAGATTCCCCTCAAAGCAAAGCGCATGAGAAGAAGGAGGACACCCCTAGCATTGAGATGCAAGAGGATGAAGATATTGGGGACCTAGTCGTATATGAAACCATTGAAGATAGTATGAGTACCCATGAGCAACACTCAGGTGAAGGGGAAAGCAGCACCGGTGGGGATACAAAAGTTCTAGAATGCCCCATGCCTGAAGGAGAAGAGAAAGAGGGAGAAGTAAATCAGAATGTCGAGAGGCACTGTGTAGTAGGATGCTAGGCATGGTATACAATAAGAAGAGGGCATGTCTATTCATGAGGACGTTGGTGAACACACAAGTGGGCATAATGATGAAGAGGTAGTGGGAACTCAAAATTTGGGCTACTTGGATGACCAAGAAAAAATCATTCGCGCCCGCTTCCAGAGCACCCTGCCCAATATATAATTGTATGGTTGGGATTGGATGGACCCAGAAATGGCCAACACACGCACTCGCAAGTAGTTATCATGGAGCATGCAGAATCACATGGATGATCCTGACTTTGATGTTTGTGAGGAGGCGTGCAGCTCAAAGAAGATGATGAAGGTGCCACATACGTGCCATATGACCATCAAACCCACATAATTTTTTGATGAACATGTGAGTAACACATTGGTTAAAGTGTCCATTGAAGTAGCACATCGGAATATTGATAAGGAAACAATAATACTGAGGCACTCTGAAAGATAAGAAAGATAAGGATAGAGAAATCAAATGAATCACCCAGGAGCGGGATAATGTAGTGGTTGAGGCACAAAATGTCAAAAAAATGGCCAAGTAGATTGTCGATGAAATCTTACAGAAAAGGCTTGATTTTCAGAAGAAGGTGCCAAAGGAGTTCAAGTTAGAACTACATTACCTCTCGTATAATATTTCATTTTCTTTTAGAGGACAAACTAGTATGCCTCCCTAAACCAAAGGATGTTGCAGAAGAAGCATTGAGGGCTAAGGCTTTGATTGTAAGGAAGATATCTAGCTATGAGGTTATTTTGCAAGCCATAAAAGATGAAATGAAGAAGGAAGATACAGTATTGGCCATGTGTACAACACCTGATAACTTAATACAGGAAAGGACAAAGGAAGAGGAGAATGAGGTTCTACAGGAAGCAAAGGATGAAACACTCGAGCGCATAGAATGAGTTACCTTGGTAGAGATAAACGCAATGCACTGGATGCTACGAGGAAACATCACATGGATCGGATCAAGGGCATTAGGAAGCTCATTTCTGCGAAGGTGGATGTCATAGAAGGGATGGTCTCAGGTATGGCCAACATCCTTAGATATTTGAAAAGTGAGGGCAGAAACATGACTCTGGATGAGTTAGATGGCGTTGTTGTGGACATCCCATGATAAGAAAAATGCAATGCTTAAGGACTGGTACAAATTTGAGGAAGAAATTCAAAGTGAATATCCAGAATTCATTCTTCTAGAAGAAGAAAAGGGTACTCACCATATTCTTTATTCTTTGTTCTTTCATTCCTTTATCCTATATTCTTTGAGTGACAAGATGATTACCCATTGTCGGGGTAGTAATCAATTTTAGTGTGGCGTAATTTTGGAAAGAAAAATATGGCCTAAGTGTTGGGCACACAAATGTAGGGCACTTAAAGAGCGCGTGGTGATACAATATATCTAAGGCACCCAAGATCATGACTTGGTTGTTTATGTTTTAAATGCTATTTTTGGAGTTCGTGTCTTTGAGCACATAAAGACATGAAGACTTGCAGTCCACACAATGATATTTTGGGAACAAGCAACGAATGAGCGCCATGCATAGTTTAGGCTGATAATAGGATTTCTACTCAGAGTTAACTATAGGAAGTCTATTGTTAGAACACTTGCATGTTGTGCATCCTTTTTAAAGCGCATGACTATTATTAACATGTGACCTATTTTGAGAAGTACATGGGTGGTGAAGGGAAAGTCCCCACTCCTATATATATGTATTGATTTACACGGTTTTGGGTGTGTCAACTTGTAGAGTTATGCTATTGGTTTTGTTACGCACATGACTCATGGAAATAATTATGTAATGTAAGAAGCTTATGTGCTTTACAATATTTAATATAATGGTTCATATTGACTGGATAATGGTGTTGAACATGAATGAATCTAGTTCTTGCATGGTAAATCTTGTTATAGTCATTGTTTAGTTCATCTTACATATATTTTAAGATCTAGATCTGGTTTATGCATTGTGTGTTGTTTACTCTTGGTTATGAATCTGAAAATACATTTGCACTATCAAGCTAAAATTCTGTACAAGAAACTCTAAAGAGAGACTCAATGCCTTTGCACGCTTTGGTGAGCTCTTAGCTCGAGGTGAGTGATGTGCCGGAGCACTGGATTATTCACAGTAAATTCTAGGCTGCATCAATAGGCTTTAATATTTTCACTATGACATTGATATCATGTCACCAACCTATCGACATACCAAGTGAGAGTCCCCATGGTGTAGAGATAAGAAATATTCATGTCTAGGAAACTTTCATGCCCAAGATAAGCACCTCGTATTTAGCCATGTTATTAGTGACCTCAAATTCTAGTTGATAGGAAAGAGGGGAAATTGGTTGGAAGGATTAGAGAGCACACATCCTACCCCAGCTCCTTGAAGGCATTTTTCCCCATCAAAGTGTAACAACCATGTATCCTCATGTAAATCAATGGTAATTTATTCTTCGATGATCCTAGGGTTTAGTTTTTCCTTGGGTCAGGGAGGTGCTTCGTTATTGGCATTAGAGGACGAGTGCCTCAAGAGTTGACGTGAAGCTAAATAAATAGTATTTAATGGAAATAGCATTGTCGATGCCCTCATGAGGAGGATGTACTCATCGGGTAGTGCATCATGGATAGGTTTAGGGGAAGGAATGGGAGCGGAGGCCTATTGGTCTGCAATAACTTGGCCTTTTACCACTCATTGCATGATGGTGCGAGCTAAAATTACATTAGAAGAGTCACCCACTTCCCAATTTGATCCATTGGAGCAGCGGTGTTTGAGAAGAAGTGTTAAGAAAGAATCCATGTGGAAAATCGCATAAGTGGTTTGTTAAAGCATATAATGTCGTAATTTTGTAGCTGCATAATAGATGGATAGGAAATCCCACTTGATGGAAGTGTATCACATCTCATAATCTAGTAGGGCTCGATTAACATAGTAGATGACATGTTCCTTTCCCTTTTCATCCTCCTATGCTAGCATTTCCCCAATAGACACCAAAGTGGAAGAGGTATATAATAACAAGGGTCAATCAGGAGAAGGAGGTTGTAATGTTGGTAGTGAAGTGAGAGATTGTTTCATGTTATCAAAATCTTGCTGACAATCCTTGGTCCACTCAAGTTTGGTATACTTTTAGAGAATATTATTTATGGCATGCACACGATAAGTGAATTCAAGGACAAATTGTTAGATTTCCCCAAGCTTGCTAAGGAAATTTTATATGTTGGTTATAGAAGATGGTCGTGGCATGTCGAGAATAGCCTTAATATTTGTTGGATCCACATCGATGCCATGTTTTGATACTAAGAAACCTAAAATTTTGCCTCGAGTCACCGTGAATATGCATTTTCTAGGATTGAGACAAACCTTGTATTTGTGAAGACGCCCTAGGGTGATGTCTAGGTCATGAGCATGATTGCATGTGCATCGAGATTTGTGAGTAGATCATCCACATAAACTTCAACTATTTTATTTATTAGATCATGAAAGATGTGGGTCATAACACGTTGATATGTTACACTGGTATTTTTTATCTTGAAAGGCATTTTGACATAACAATAAGTACCCCATTTTGTTGTAAAAGTGGTCTTATGTTGATCTTCAGGAGTGATTTGGATTTGGTTATATCTTGAGAACCTGTCCATGAGAGATAATTTTTTTACCCTGCCATGGAGTCGACTATGGCGTCGATGGAGGGTAAAGGAAAGTTATCCTTAGGACAAGCAAGGTTGAGATTTCTAAAATTGATGCAAATATGAATGGTGAGAGTGGCCTTCTTCCTAACTAGGATGATATTAGAGACCCATTCAAGATATCCTATAATGCGGATGAACTTGGCATCTAAAATATTGATAATTTATTTATGGAAAATATCAATGATTTTAGAAGGGAATTTTCATATCGTCATCACACAAGCACAGTGTTAGGATAGGTGATGATGTTATGAGAGACAATCTCAGGATCAATTGTCGGCATGTCACCATCTCCCCATGTAAATAATTTATTGTGCTTTCTTAATACTTCAATGTGATGCTCGTGTAGACATGGGAAGCAATTCTTGATCATGACTACATGTGAGGGATCATCATCAAGTTGTACATTGATGGTTGATTCATCTAGCATAACATTTCCATCTTGAAAATGGTATGGAGCTTCAGGTAATTTATCTACCTCGTCTTGACAAGGATCGATAATAGTGACATAATCATCAAAGTGCATGGGTGTTTTGGGGAAATTCCCAAGTTTATGATGGCCTTGAGGAATTTTATCTTCTCATGTGTATAGGATCTCTAAAATAGCCTCATCATTATCTAAAGTGGGAGAGGGCCATGATATTCCACATCAATTTCTAGGCCCACATATCGTCTCACCGTCTCGGTGTTGTCTAGAAATATTTTGTCACACGTCTAACACCCTGACATCCAAGGTGACCTCTTTGGGTGCATGATCCATAATGGCCATGTTAGGAGCATAGGGACCATCATTAATTGGAGAGGTTGGCTCGTAAAGGCGATGTGGGTGGGGGTTTTATTATAAGGGTTGAAGTTATTTTATAGGGGTAATGAGATACATAATCGTGAAGTTTCCCCAATACCCAAGGATTATTTAAGAGTGGAGGATTAATAGGAGGCACATAGGGAAGTGTTTCCTCTTCATCCTCATTGTCACTAGTGTCGTAAATAGGAGGTTCATAAGATGCATCAATGGTATTAGATTGGACTTGTAAGGATTGAATTTGGGCCAAGGCACGTTGGTAGTGTAATACTTCTAAGTGTCTGGACTCAGCTTACGAAACAATGTAGTCTTCATCATCGAGGGAGGAAAAGGAAATATCTTCCTCTTTAGGCACTTCATCTTTATCCGTGATACCAATCTTGTTAAAATATTGGGGCAAGAGGAGAGGATGATAGGAAAAGATTTGTACAATTCCTAATTCATTACATTATAAGTGATTGGAAGTTGAGGCGTGATAAATAAGTTCTTCTTGTTCAGGTTATGGTGAATACCGGTCTCATGGTAAGATGACTGACGGTAACCGTTGCGCAATGTCTTTAGGTAATCTATTCTTGTTGAACTTGTTTTGAAGTTCAGCAGGTTCGTCATCATTTGAATTTGCTAATGTAATCTGAATTTTAGATTTAAGGTCAAAGAATTCAAAATATGGAATGTCTTGGATCTTGGAAGTAGTGGACATTAGGAAGGGTTCATTAGGAAATGGTACTGGAACATCCCAAGGATTGGGATCAACATCATGCCTAAAGCGTTGGTTTTTATGGATGAATTTGATATATTGGTACCCAGATGATGCGACTACGTGCATGTGATGCACCAAGGAGACCTAGTAGGACGTTATATGAGATAGGATGGTCTAGGACCATAAGATTTGTGTAAATCATTTTGGGACCGATTGTGATGGGTAGTGGATACATCCTATGGGTTTTTCTTATTTTTTTGAAGCCACGACAAGTTAAGCGAGTAGGTTTGAGGTTCTCAATGGAGAATCCAAGGTTTTTGATTAGAGAATAAGAAGCTAAGTTAATTCCTGACCCTTCATCCATAAGGACTCTATGCACTTGAGCATCATGGATAACAACACTAATGAGTAGGGGTGGGTCATCTACACAAAATAAGACTTCATTGGTAATCATGTCATCCTCCACAAATTCCAAGGCTAAGGAATCCCAACGTGAAGTTTGTGGAGGTCATCCCATAGGGTCCTTAAATATTTATAGTTTTGGAGGAGGAACCTTGTGTGAAGTTTATGTACACATGAACTCCATAAAGGGAATTTTGTATGTAAGAGAATTTAGCTCATCTATAAATTTCAAGTGTCGATTGGAGTAATTCCCGTAACGATAGCCCAAAGTAGGGGTGTAATAGAAGATGTTCCCAAGCTGATGGTGGTTTTGTCTACGAAAGAGATATCTTGTCGAAGAAGGTGGTATGTGATCCTTTCTTGGAAATACCATTGATATTACAGATGAAGGCTTAATTGTGGGAGCGAGCTCCACCATAGGCGAGATCTTGGGAGGTATCAAACAAAGATGGGTTATCAACAAGTCTCTTAGGTTTAATAATAAGATATTTATGGGTAGGATTATGCCTATAGTTAGTCTTGGTGGCATTGATATATTAAGAATCTAAGAAGCTTTGATCGTATGAGGATTATATATTTCCCACAAAATTCTTCATGGGATTTTTATGGTGTTGATTTTGATGACTGGAGCGAGATTTCTCAAGATTGATACTTTTCATAACGCTCTTGTATGATGGTAGAGTAATTGAAAGAGGAACCAAGGAAGAATTTGAGGGCTGCTTTCCTAAGGTCCTTACAATCACTATGTGAGTGTCCTATGGTTACATGCCACCAACAAAATAAATCACCCCTAAAGTTAGGCAAGGCTTTCTTGGAAGGGGGACTAAAGTAGAGTGGGAATCATTTAAAGAAGTTTAGCGGGAGATAAAGGAGTATGGGAGAGAGAGTGAGAATATTATTGATTTTCTCCCATTGCATTTTCTCTTGGTAACTTGAAGGGCTAATTACATGTGCTATGTTTTTAAGCTTGAGTGATGGGTTGGAATTGCATCCAAACTCACACATGAGGTAATCTTGTCTTTTAGCTTGTTTGAGGGCTTCCTCTAATGTGTTAGGAGAGAAATACATGACCTTATATTGGAGGTTGGTGTGAGGGCCTTAAGAAATATTTGAGATAAAATTTTACTATCAAGGTTATGGTTAGCTTGTATGGACAAATCTTTCCATTTTTAATAAAGTCATGAGTTGATTCATTCATTCCTTGTTTAATATTTATGAATTTCTACAAGGTATTTTTAGGTAAATCTTATTGTTGGAATTCAGAAATCAGAGCCTTGACTAAGCCTTCTAGGTCAACTATTGAATTAGGAGGAAGATGATTATACCATTCTAGGGCCTCACCTACTAAGGTTTTTGCTAGAATCTTAGTTGTTGCATAGGTATTTGTTTGAATCCATTCTTTGTAGAGATTGCCAAAAGTTTTGAGAAAGAGGGTTGGATCCCCAAAACCATCATAAGAAATGGTAGGGATAGTCTCTCCCAAATCCATGGCTGTGATATATGGAGCTAAAGGTTCATTTTGGATAGTTTGCAACATCTTGTTTTGATTGGTGGAGGAGGAATAGGATTTTTGTGTGCATCCACCAATGGGGAGGTGAGGAGGAAGGTGTTGTTAGTGCAAATTCACAGCACCCCCAAAATGACCTATGGATCTACTTTTCTAAGGAAATGTCATTTGGTGTGAATGCACAACATTGAGCTTTCCCAAAGTGTGGGACCTTTGCAAATGGGGAAAGCTCTCCAAAGAAGGTTGGTTCCTCTTCCTAAACTACCTGCCACAAGCTATTCCAGTGCAGGAAAGCTAATATAATCCTAATCTAACTATGCCAAGGAGACAAAGAGAGAGAGAGAAAAGAGGGAAAAACAGAGCCTACACTAAAACAGTGATACACCAGAGAAGGAAAGTGTTGAACATCTATCAAAACTACCATGGAACAAGAAGAGGTGAGCAATGGAAAGGATGGACAAGTGCATCACAAAACCAAGGATGGATTTCACACAAAAAATGTTCCAAAACTCCATGAACACAGCTCAAAACCTGCAGTGACATCCAAACATGCACAAATACCTGTAATGAAGAGAGGCAAGAAGAAAACAAGCAAAAAACGAGCAAGGATGGACAGATGCATCACAAAACACGTTTTTGTTGCTCAGTTTGCACAAAACATCATTTTACTAGTAAGAGGAAAAAAATGCCATTACAGAGTAGGGGAGGAGGTTCAAAATCCATTTTCAACCCTAGGGAAGAAAATAAGGGAGGGCAGAGTAGAAAGAATGAACAACTTGTTACAAATGAGCCAAAATTGGCTTTTAACCATCGAGTAGAATGGAAGAAAGGAGAAAATGCGGGAAAATTGATTTGGGACTTCAACCACCGAAAATATTCATCTAATGGGCCTGTAAAATGATGGGTTTCCATAAAAAATCCCATACTTTGAAGTACATTGCTTTACATAGCAAAAAAGAGGCCCATACTTCATTAATTTTGGTGGTTGGAGTCATTTTATGTGTTTTTGCATGCTAGAGACATTTTACATTTTTATCCTATAAATATCCACCAAAAATAAAAATTGAAGATTCCATCATGTAGAGGATTTCAACATCTTTCCAATGATATAAAGAACGTGAAAATATGAGCTCGGGATTGAAAGTTATGCCCCTCTGAAGATTTAGGGCAAAAATGGCAATTTTAGGGCAAAAATCGGGTTGGCGGGCCAAAACTTGAAAATTTTCCTCTTTTTTGAATTTGGGAAAAATTCCCAAAAATCCCCATGCCCTGCTGCTTCACTACCATGTATCGCTTCCCAATTCGTTGATGGAATCGCGGGCTCAAACTTTACCTTTTTCCTTTTGATTTTTATTGGGAAAATTTCCCAAAATTTCCCGCACCCCGCTCTCCCGGTGACACGTGTCACTCTCTAGTTTAGCGCGGAGGTGCGGCCCAACATTTTCCTTTTTGATTTTATCACTTTGGAAAAAACCAAAATTTCCTCCGTGCCCCCGATTCCCGCCACTGTCATGGACACGTGGCGCATCCTCATTCAATGTGGGGCCTTCGCAACTTTTCTCTATTCCTTCCATGGGCCCGCGGGCTGATTTTTTCCTTTGCGCCCTTTGACCAAAGTTCCAAAAACTTCAACATCCCCCGACCTCCGCCACTCTGCCTCGCCATGTGTCAATTTCTCATTGTCCGGGCCTCTCTAGGGAAAAATTACCCAAAAAATCCGTCGAGCCATAACTCAAAAATTACAAGGAGTTAGGAGGAAAATTTTACCTTTCTGGAAAGGGGAAGAAAAATCCTATATGATGAAGCTATTTCAAAAACCTTTGAGTTCTTGAAATGTGTAAAATTTTATATTGAAGCACAAGGAAGGTAAGAATGAAGGAAAGTTAGCAAAAATAAGCAGGGGGCTCATTTTGGATAACAATTTTGGCGACTCTCAGGGGTCATCTGCCTGCTAGATGAATGATCAGTGGCATTTGAAGCATCCATTGGGCATGGAGTCAATCGATGAACTGATTCTGATCTGAACTATGAAAATCTGACCTCTGAGCTACTTGGAAACCCACTGAACTTGAAACTGATCCTCACCAAAGTGCCACTGAAATGAACTGTGCAAGAGCAAAACCAGCACCACAAAAAACTATGTACAAACTAAAAATCATACATGCTCCAAATGGAACATGTAGAGTGTGCACAAGCACTTATTCTACTGAAAGAAAACCTACCTACTCTACTCTAACTGGAAGCAAAGGTGGGCTAAACAAACCCTGCAACTGGTTGTGCAAAATAGCTTCCTTTCTTCAAAATTGGCAGCCATGCAAATGATTTGGAGCTGAGTATGGCTGCTTGGATGAGTGGAAAATCAACAAGAAGCTAGTCTTCTACCCAAATTAGCAAGGTGTCAGCTGAAAGCAAATTGAATACCTCTTTTAGTTGCTCTACATTTGGATTGAAGAGGTATGGTAGCTGATCCTTGGTACTTTGTAGCTCATCCTCATGCTTAGAAGAAAGCATGACTGGTTGTGACTTCTCCTTTGGCTCCAATGAAGCCAAATACCTTATTGGGAAAGGTCTGATCCATTTGATATGCCCATAGCTCTGATTTTCAACTCCAAAAATGGAGTCTTCTTGTAGACCTTCTTGAATGGATGGTGTGGAAGAAATGATGGAACTCTTCTGTTGTTTTCCTTCCTCTAATGAAGAACATGGAAGATTTAAATCTTCCAATATTGATTCAAAAGAGTTGCTATAAGATACAGGCTGCTGCAAATGAAAGCTCTCCTCCATGACAACAGGCTCAAGTGTTTGGAATGTGGACAATGAAGGAGAAAATGGTGCGATTTCAACCGGTTCCTCTTCATCAAAATAGTCTTCCAAATCGATGAGATAAACCGCCTCATTCTTTGTCCCGCTACAAATGCTCAACCTCCCCCATGGTTTTTTTATTTGCAACTTGATCACCATGGTTTCTTTCATCCTCCAACATTGAGTTTGAGAGATCAAACTCTTCTTCAGACACTAGAAGTTGAGAGAGATGAAGAAGAAAGAAGAAGCGAAGGTTCTTCTATAGTCTCGCTTTGTGCTCAAAGCTTTTGGATCTGCACTTTTCTCCCCCACAGCTAGAATGTGATCCTCTTCTTTTAGATTTGGAGCAGCTTCTCCTTCCTCTACTGCTTAAAGACAATCTTGCTCTTGATTGAACTCTTCCTCTAGCGTGAAGTTTGTCAAGTCAAACTCTTCAATATGCTGCCCTATAGGACAAGTTGGGGCTGCAAGATCTCTTTTACAACTTTCCTCTTCCATGGATGATTGTACAACTTGAATTAGATCAGCATCTTCTTCAAGTAGAGTGCCAACATGGACACTACATTATGAGAAAATTGATTGCTGATCTGCCTCTTCTTTTTCTCTTCTTTTGCTGCAACAAAATCAGTCCTAACCACCACTTGTTCTTCAACCTTTACCTCCTCTGTAGGCTTCACTAGCAAAGGAATTTTCTCAATCCCATATCTAAGAGCCAAGATTACTAAGCTCTTAATCATTCCTTATTTGCTTGGTTCTTCCTCTTGCTGTCCTTCATGACTGATTTTTGTAATTTCTTCTTCCCCACATGGAATTGGGAATGCAAGAGGAGGGGTGGGTTGGAGTTCAATTGATTTTGTAATTTTTTGTGGTGGTGGAGGAGGTAGAAACTCTTGTTCCCTTAGAGTGGAAGGTATTTCTTTTAGCTCTTGTGGAGGGGATGACTGTTTGGAAGGGAAAAGGACAAAAGAATTGAGATGGGGTGGAAGACTAGGGGATGGAGAAATGGAATCAACACTTGGGGCAGCATGGGCTAGATTTGGAATTTGGCATTCAAAATGAGATGGTGCTACTTGAGGAATGGAAGGAAAAAAACTAGATGATGGTGTAGAACTTACCCATTGACAAGGTTTCTCAACACCAAGTTTATAGGCCTCTATCTCCAGTGTCCATTGTGCAAGTTGGGGAAACATCTCAATCATGAAGTCCAACTTCTCTTGAGGGTTGTAATGTCTTGGAAAAGGGCCTCCCCATGGACAGGGTGCTCTGAAACCAATTTGAAATGCCTTCATTTGTGCTTGAGCCCTTGATTGCACCATGCCAACCTCCATTTTTGGATTTTCTCCAACAAATCTACACTTTCTTCTTGACTTCCCTCATCATATGCATATCCTTGTGCTTGATGTGCTTCATAGCCAAACTAATTTTGGCATTGCTCATATGGATATGCATACTGATTTTGAATTTGATCAAAATGATGATCTGAAGGATTTGAAAAACATGTTGGAGGTGGAATATATTGTTGTTGTGATTGTAAATTCCATGATGGAAATGAAGTCATGATTGCACAACTTCATGGAATGAAAGAATATGGAAGAGATGGAAAGAAAAATGAATGGAAATGAATGGAAAATAGATCGTAACTCGAGAGAATGAGTTATTTACTAGATGAAGTCATCGGATGTGCTTTTGAATATGACTCCAAAGGCCGAATCTTTAACAGGAACACACCAACCTATCAAAAATAAAGTGGAAGACCTCTAAGGTCCCACCGTACATGCCAAAACTGTTAGTGCAAATTCATAGCACCCCCAAAATGACCTATGGATCTACTTTTCTAAGGCAATGTCATTTGGTGTGAATGCACAACATTGAGCTTTCCCAAAGTGTGGGACCTTTGCAAATGGAGAAAGCTCTCCAGAGAAGGTTGGTTCCTCTTCCTAAACTACCTACCACAAGCTATTCTAATGCAGGCAAGCTAATCTAATCCTAATCTAACTATGCCAAGGAGATAGAGAGAGAGAAAAGAGGGAAAAACAAAGCCTACACTAAAACGGTGATACACCAGAGAAGGAAAAAGTTGTTCATCATTCTTCTCTGCCATCCCTTATTTTCTTCCCCAGGGTCGAAAATGGAGTTAGAACCTCCTCCCTTGCTTTGTAATGGCATTTTTTCCCTCTTACTAGCAAAATGATGTTTTGTGCAAACTTCTGGAGCAATAAAAACGTGTTTTGTGATGCATTTGTCCATCCTTGCTTGTTTTTGCTTGTTTTCTTCTTGCCTCTCTTCATTGCAGGTTTTGGAGCTGTGTTCATGGAGTTTTGGAACAATCCATCCTTGGTTTTGTGATGCACTTGTCCATCCTTTCTATTGCTCACCTCTTCTTGTCCCATGGCAGTTTTGATAGATGTTCAACATTTTCCTTCTCTGGTGTATCACTGTTTTAGTGTAGGCTCTGTTTTTCTGTCTTTTCTCTCTCTGTCTCCTTGGCATAGTTAGATTAGGATTAGATTATCTTTCCTCCACTGGAATAGCTTGTGGTAGGTAGTTTAGGAAGAGGAATCAACCTTATCCGGAGAGCTTTCCCCATTTGCAAAGGTCCCACACTTTGGGAAAGCTCAATGTTGTGCATTCACACCAAATGACATTTCCTTAGAAAATCATATCCATAGGTCATTTTAGGGTGTCTTGTGAATTCGCACTAACATGCACATTAGGTATCACATTTTGAGATGTTATTTATAACATTTTATTTTGCATTTGGATCATACTAGATGTGGTAGTAGCTTGGGACAAGGCCATCTAATCTAGGAGCTTAGCTATCAACACATTAGGATCCACAAAATAATACGCCCTTTGTTTATAGGTGCTTCTTGGTGTTCATCAAGTTCATCATGTTCATGGGTAGGGGTTTTAGGAGATTCATCTTGATCAGTCCTACAGGGAGGAGTTTGACTATGATGAATCCCTTTGTAATTGAGGCAAGGCATGGTCATCTCCATGGATATCTTTCGGATACTTCCATCCTGATTAGGTGTAAGATATTCATTATTATTAATATTTTTGATGATATATCTAGGATCTATATGTTTAGTTTCAACCACATTACACTTAGTTGAGCAACCTTATTCTATGTGATCAAAGGGACAAGGTGAGGACAACGAGCTTCATGGGTAAGATTAAGACGGTCACAAATATTATCACTTATGGGAAGAGAACTATAACACTTTGGAGCATGAAGAGGGAATGCAAGCATAAATGAATAACCCATGGAAAAGTTCAGGGGATTCAACTGAGCCAAGAAGATCCCAAGAGGAGACATTAGCGTAGTCTAGAAGTTGAAAGAAAAGTTCTAGAAAACTTAAGTTTAGAAACAATCGGCCATGCATATATTTTGTATAGGGCTCGATGGCGTCATGAAAGGAAAGTTAACTAAAACACACACATAATCATCCCTATATAGAACTAACACGGGGGCTGATGGTGTGCTGGGAAAGATTTTGGATAGAACATATAGGATTAGCCCTGTCTAAAATTGACATAGGGCCGATGTCTTACGAGAAATTAGTTTTTAGGTTTTTTTTTTTTTTTTAATTTTGAAGGCTGAAACAAGACAAAAATAAAAATGGGTGCTTTTAATGAGTTGTGCTTGATCATAAGGTACAAAATAATATTCACATTAGGTTCACCAAGGATGTATGGCGGGAAAAAATGTGTCTAAACAACATGCACTCTCATCATCCGTTCAACTAGGGTATCGAGGAAATGAGTAAGGGACACACCAAGATCGGCACACAACGGATAGAATTAAAGGGGGTACAGGGAACACTAAGATTGTATACTCAAAGGGAAGTAACCCTTACACTATAAAAACACTGAGGTTTAATACGCATCTAAAATTACACGTGCTACATTGTCGGAAAAATGGTTACAAAAGTCCCCAATGATGATTCATGTCCTTTCAGAAGGTGTTCAAGTTCTTAAACCCATTCACAATGTATATTTGTATAATAGATGCTTGTACTTAGATTTTTCACACTTTTTTCTAGATTCCCACTCATTTCTATGCATGTTTTGGCCTTTAATGTCAAGACTGATTGTACTTAGCTTTTTCACGCTTTTTCTAGATTCCCACTCATTTGTGCATGTTTTGGCCTTTAATGTCAAGACCGCCACCTGCCTAGTGACAGTTACGAAACCACTTTGCCTAGGTAGAGGCGGCGGTCCTCTGCAATTTTTCCATAACTCTTCATGCATTGTTTTAACATGCGTTATTTCACTTAACTTCCAAGGTGTGTTTGTGAACCAAATTGCCTAAAAATAGTCTTAATTGCATGATATTCCTTCCCTCCTTTATTTTTAAATTGATTTAATTAGTTTGAACTGCCTCTTCACCCAATGATTTGGCACTCAAATGCTTCCTTGTGCATGAAGGCACATCCTAGCTAATTCCTATATATTCAATGCTTGTATTCAAGAAAAAATTCAGAGAAGTTTGTGTATCTTGCATAGTATTGATGCCACAATCTTGCTGGAAATTACATAGCCAAGCTTTGTTCACTTGTATTATCTCTCTTCCACCTGCATTGTAACCAGATTGCCTTCAAGATGCCATTTCTCAAGCACTTTCTCCTACTATTGCCATTGTATTCCCAATTCCTTGGACTCATATGGACACACAAAGAAAGAAGGGATAAAGTAAGGAGACAAGTCATCACACACTGGATTTACCTCTGTTCTGTGAATTCCAAGTTGGAGTTGTTGTTTGATTTCCTTCATTTATGAAATTTATCATGGTTACATCACTTCAATTAGATTAGAAATCAATTTCCTTTCATTTACAAGTAATTAGTTAATTTCCAAGAGGGTTTAAATCATTAATAACAGCTCCAGTGACGGATCCTCTTCTTCCCATCCCTATGGATTTGAAGGAGAGAATATATGTAGGAGGTTGTCTACATATCATAGATCATTTGGAAAAGTTCTTGTTTTAAGTTAGTTTAGTTTCAATACACTCAACACAGGTGAATAACCACACCGGGTTATTTTTCTTGTTTAGTTTTAGTGTAGAAGTAGATTTGATTATTTAGAATAAAAGCCAATTGTTGTTTGTAATTGTAATATTTTAGTTTTGTGATTTATTAGATTAGTTTCCTTTCAACAGTAGCATAGATTGTTAGTTTCATCTTAGTTAATTTAGACACTTCAAACTAGTTCAACATTGAGATCTAGTTAGGCAAACAAACCATAGGGAATTTATGCTACCCGTTCATAGCCTCTAAATATCCCCTTTACCAACTCAACTACTAGGAGATCACACTACCAGATCTTAGTAACCGATCCTCCTATAGTTATCCACACACATTCAACATCGGCTGCTCCGGCATGACCTCAGAGGGTCGAGAGTGGTTGAAGGTTACATTTCAATTTTCATCCATACGGTTTCTAAGGCCCTAGGTCGAATAAGAGGAGGGAATCCTATTGAGGTATCGGGACTATGGGGGTAATAAAAGATAAGATAAACATGCAAAGTCTATGCTAACCGAAGTAAATCATGTAACATGAAATAAAGAACTGAAATACAATATGCTAACCTAGCATGTGCATAAAATACTAAGCTAACATATAGTAAATAAAAAATATGTAGGATACTACTCTATACAAAATGAAAAGTCAGGTTAGAGCACTTACCTATTGGGGGTGGTCATTGATGCATCTATCTCCCAAAGGACCATACACAAAGAGAGAAAAAATTTTGGGTGGAGAAGGGGAAACAATCCAATCCTAGCTCACTATAGGTGACCCAAAGTGTAAGAAAACCAATCCAAACAAGAATAATATCCAATCTAAGAGTCAAGATGCAAGAAATCCAAGAGATGAGTGAGCATATGCAAGTTGGCGCAAGAGAGAAAAGCTAATGGTGAGTTCCTTTGTGATCTGATATGATGATGATGTGAAAATGTAATTTGGGGTCTTATATAGATGACAATTCCCGCGGGCAAAGGTGTCAGCTAGGGATTTGAAATTACATTGGCACAATCATCCTCAAAGCGATGGCGTTGGCTAGGGAGGGAAATGATAGGTGCATGTGTGCAAAGTGTCATGGAAAACAAAGGGAATGTAAGAAAAAAGAAATGTGGTCATGAGAAAGTAAGATGTCGGAGGAATGTGGAGGAAAATAAGAAGGTAAGAGAAAAAGAAAAACATAAATAGGACCAAAATCCATTCTCTCTCCATGTATCATCCCTAACCCAATGGTTATGTGAATAACCATACCCCTATCCCAGAATGATCCCCTTAAGGCACTCTTTCTATTTTCATACATATTACTAACAATTTCCATTTTCGGGTTAGAGGTCGCGATACATCTATTTTTGGGTGTATACACATATATTGCAGTACACTCCTTGAAAGGCATATATGAAACCTAATGTGCAAATATTGACAAGAAGACACTCAACTCAAGATCCTCGATTGTGTGTGGAACAAGGTAAGAGTATGTTTTTTTGTATGAGAGGAAATGTTATAATTATATATGTATGAACACAAAGGAACTAAATTAATTAAATTTAAGTGGTGTGTAAAGACAATGCATGGTGAATACACCTTTATGAAGGTTTAAAGGTTTTTAAGACAAGAATTATGTGTGACATTCCTTGATGTGTTTATTTGAAGAAATTTATAAGAAATTCATGAGGTTAGAAAATTAGTTTTCCAAGCCGCATAGATATTTGAGGGCTTGAAAATATTTTAGAATGCAAACAAGTGACTACAACAAAGAATCGAGCTTCATAACTCAAGACACCTTGATTTAGAGAAATCTAGAGAAAAATGTTTGAATGATTAAGGGAGGTCAATGTAACTTGTATGAGTACTGAAAATGAATTTTAAGGTGTGTTCTAATTGTATCAAGGGTTTCAAATCATTTGTAATGATAATTAATGTCTATAACTAGTAACTTAATCTATAATTGTACATACCATGTCTTGAGGGGGCAAGAGTAAGAAATATGAGTAGTTATAACAAAGGAATTGTTAAAATTGTTAGTAGAAGATGTGGTGGAAATTAGGAAACTAAGGGGGTGAATAAGTTTCATTTAAAATTTTGTACTAAAATTTGGCACTAATCAAATTTTTAAACTTAACAAGAGATAACACCAACACAATTCATATGAATTCAAAAACACAACATAAAGAGATAGAGTTTTAAGTGGGAAACCCTTCAACATAATCAAAGATAAACTATTAAAGGCATAAATATTAAGAGTTTAATTATGTTTACATATTAGAGAAGATTATGTGTGAGCTTTGGATCAATCACAACCATCAAGAGAACAAGATAGTATAAATCTTCTTCATGAAGCATGCACTTTGAAATAGGATATACACGGTTCTTTAGTACATAGAGGAATATGCAAGAATTTTACAAGAACAACAATACCCATGTCATCTATGACTCCAATGTCACATTAAAAGCATGATGAAGGTGATATTAAATGTACTAGATCTATAGTTTTCTTCACTCCATAGTTAAGAGACCAACCTTGAATGCTCTTCAAAAATGACAATGTTAGGGTTTCATGATTCAAAACCCTAGTTAGTTGTTTTAGGACTTTCAACACTTCATACTTTATTTTTATCCCAAATCCAGTGAAGAGTAACTCCATTAGTGGTTATTTCAAAAATTTCAAGCCTTCTTCTACATTTATTGATAGGAAATGTTCAAGATTTTAAAGCTACTACGGTCACAATCCTTCATATTTGTCACAAGAAAACAAACACAACCTTGAGGAAGAGATGGTTTACCTATGCAGACCTTTGTTTATAGAATCTAGGGAACACTTTGAGAAGCTCCATACCTTAGTCACTTTTCCACACCAAATGCAACCACTAATTTATAGATAATGATCATGAGACACAAGCATTTTTGGGACTACGTATATCTGGTTCTTAAGACCCTACCAGGGAAGTCTTGATTTAGAGTCATCTTGTTAATCAAATATTCACTCACATAAATTTCCATTTCAATTACACTTCACAAATAAGGTATTCAACATGCTCATTCTTTTCTTGAATGGATACAAGGAGAGAGGTCTGGTTTCATGCTCAAATTACAATCCATTGACGAGTTTTAGCTCGTACTTTAATCAATTTTAATATGTCAATCGAGGTGGCGTCTGATGGTTGTTTGCAACAAAGGGAATGGTAGGAACAAAAATTTAGTACAAGTTTCTATCTTAAACTAAATTCATTGAATTGATCGTGATTACAAATGAAATGCAATAAGTTGCTATACTAGGATTGAAACAAGAATGGAGATCCAACTAAAGCATTAATATTAAAGACTGAATTGAATTTTGAAAGAAACAATAATTTGATAACAATACTTTAAATAAAAAAGTAATGAAAATAAAAATGAGTCTCCCTTTCGTTGGGTAGGAGTGGCCCTTGCTCCTTCCCTTCGATCAGGATTATACTGAGGCTCTTAGCAAGATAACTTCTCCTGAATTTGATCTTTATTCAATTCTCAAAATGTTGCTACATAAAAACAACTACTACATTTCTGATTACATTCCTCCTTTTTATATTAGCCTCCTACAGAGATCTAATTATTCAGACTGACTAATTCTAAATCTAACTAACTATTTGAACTCCATAATTTCCTTGATTCTCAGAAATATATTAATGACGAGAATAACTCATGGGTGATTGATCGTGCCTTTAGAATAACTGAAGAAGAGGTATGTGATTGACTCATAGAAGGATTCAATCACTTCCGGAAGATTCCCAAAATCTTAGCTTGATTGAAGAAACTAAAGTGGTGATGAGTCTTCAGTTATTGCCACTGAACTTTATGATTTGGAATGTTGATTGATAGATGTTATGGTCTCTGATAGAAATTGATGCTGACACTAGACTTCCAAGATATTCTTACCCACATGCATGTAGATGCCACTTATGGTTTGAGGGATTTGATGAGCTGGGAATTTTGAAGACACTATCCTCCGACCCTTATCAACAAGGAAGAGATTCATGTGCCAACACAAAACAAAATAGAGTCCTGCACCATATCACAGAACAAAGTCTTGCGCCATCATATATCCTAAGTCCTGCACTCATTATAAATTTTCAACACATGCATATTTTCACAAGGATTAGTGTTTATCCATATCATATTTAATTCATTCATGCACAAGAATTAACAAGATGAAACATAAAAAATACACACAATAATTACCCATAAACATTTCAAAGTAGTAAATATAAAGTATGTATTTTTTCCATCATGCATAATAATATCGAAGATAATATAGGTTCTATCATGGCTTAGACATCATTGCATAAGGTTTGACCAGAAAAAATGGGCCTCATCATCCATTATGACGGTCTTGAGTTGGTTGAGTTAGCCTTTCAGGATTATTCATCAAAAAGATCTATTTGATCAAGAACTTGATTTGGATGTGTTGTTTAGGAATCTTATACATTATTTATAGTCATATAGAATTTGGACGTAACCACTTTACATCAACAAGTTCACCTAGATCAAGAACTAGTTCTTGCCAAAAGTTGCTCTTCAAAGTTATGAATGAGATAGTGTTGACTAGATTTTTACACAGCTGAAAACCTAGGCAGTCATGAGATAAATCTCCCTCATTTACCGGTGAGGCTCCCGTGTAAGATTTTGTCAATTATATTTTCTAGTATCTATCTGTTGGTATTACTTTAACTATGTAGCTCATGAACCATAGCTAGACAATTTTGCAGCAAGTAAGCAGCTGTAAGAGAAAGGAAATATCTGTAGAAGAGGAAAATAATAGGAAACGGGAAGAAAGGAGAGAAGATGTGCAACCCAATCAATAGTTTACAGAGTTGATCGCATGCACATAGATTAAAACAAATAGATCATGAAATACATAATTCAAAGCAAAGGAAAGTTTCAGATCTAGAAATAGAATAACACAAAGTTTATGAATAGATCTTAAAAAAAAATGAATGCATCATTAACACAATGTTCTCTGGAAATCTATTCTCTATTCCTCTACTTATAGAAAGCTATCAATGGTTTCAACTCAAATTCCGAAACACAAGAATTTTGATTACAAATTCTGATTTCATAACCCGTAAGTTCTTCTTCTATTTATAGTGTATAGAGGGCTATTACAAATAGGAAGCTTTAACTGAACTGGCACATGTGGAAGTTGTAAAGGAAACAACTTGCAATCTCTCTCCTAGAATTCCTCCTTGCATGACATGCATGATTTATAACTGAAAATAAAACCTTCTATTTTGCATGTCTGCCACCTATTTCCAAGTAATTGACTTCTTCAAGTAACAACTTTTAAACCAATCACTTAAGTTTTATAATTTAATTGATCGCTCAATTACTTTGTCAGAGAAAATAAGAGAAAGAAGAAGAAAGAGGAAAATAAATTAGAAGAAAGCTGCAACACTTCCAGTCTTGTTCTTTTTCCATATTTTGCATGTGGTTGACTCTTTTGCCTTTGATTCTCACCAAAGCTGGATTTGGAAGCAATGGATTGTGATTTTCTGTGGGTGCAACCTCGACATGTCTCCCCTTTCATCCTTGAAGGTTTTACAATTCTTCTCCACTATATGCACCCGGTCTGATGTTTTCCATACATAATTCGAGATAAAACTCATCATATTTTATTTTTAATTGCATATGAGTAATTTTAAATTATGGAAAACACTGCAGGTGAATGCAAATATAAGTAAATTAAAACAGGTCCATCGATTAAATCGGTGATAGGTTGAGGCCTATGTCGTATCATTGAATTTAGAAAATATGGAAGCTATGCATGATTACGTTGATCCTTTTCTTTCATCATGCTTCATCATGGCTAGAACAATCTTTATCTGAGCTCTTTTTCTTTTAATTCCGGCCGAATCCCTTGTAATTGGATAAATTTGTGTAGATATGATAACTTCTTCAGATTCGGAAGATATATTCAATGTACACGACATTGATTTGAGCACCGTGATGAATACTGTAATTTATTGAGACAAAGATGGAGTCCATGGCAAAAATACTTGATTTCTATCACTAAAATATGCATATAAAGCCTGCTACCCTAAAATTTGAGGTTTTGCTCACATGTAAAGCAAGAAAAAATATTATTTAATTCACCCAGGCACATATACCAACATGTAGATGCTCAAAATGATAAAAATTAGGTTATTCCAAGCTTAGCGCCAAAACTGGAAGCTTCCAGGTAGTGGAAAAATAGTCTTTAATGCAAAATCCTCCTTCTTTTGGTGCCAAAACTTTGTCACATAGGGATGCAATCTTCACAAAAAGAAATAAGCATTTCTCCTTTATGGCATCCCATGCTTATATAACCTCCAACATTCTATTTTTAATAATTACCTCTTCTTATTTATGGAAATTTAATTAATTAATAGCCATGTTTATTCATCTAATTTGGGCGCCCAAGTCTCGCATCTTTGTTGGTTACTTTTTAAATAATTTATTTTATTTATTTTTAGCATGCTTTATTGGGTTTTCAAAATGGTACTTTAACAAACCAAATTCGGGGACAATAAGTCCCTCCTCTTTATGGGAGAGGTTCCCTTATCAAAGCAAGCAACAAAGCTTATATACAAATGTACAACTTTCAAAGTGTGCATTCTCGATATTTTGGAACATTTTATGCCCAAAGATCATCAATATGAAAGAATGGAAGAACTAAAGAGATGAGAGAGGAAGAACATAACAATACTTTCAAGAAGTATAGATAGCAGAGTATAACCTTATACGTATGGAATAAGGGAGATGCAGAATAGAATCATTCACTTTCATAACAGATATAATTCCACAGACACAAAGTTCCGAAATCATATAAACAAGAACACAAAGTTTCTTATCATAAAATATTAATGATCCGTGGATTTCAGACAAGGAAAGAAGGAATAACAGATAGAAATGAAGAGAAAATTCCTCTGTATTGATTAATTTCAAATCTATAACATTTCAAGAATGTCAAGATCCAACCTTCAACAATGGCATAGAGAACCCGCTAAATAGCTTCCAAAAATAGTTACATTTAGTTACAAATTCTTTTAATCAAAATATTAAGAACTAATTAGGAATTAAAAGAAGTGTTTCAAGATCTCGAAGAAGAAATGCTCGACTGAAGTTCAGAGGTGCCAACTGGCTCAAGAATATGACGTTTTAAATTCTTCAACGCCTTTGTTATTTCCATGTATGGCGGCAAAACTAGACACATTGAATCGCAGCCGTTAACCCACTTTTACAACTTTAAAAATGGGTCATCCATGTGGAAGAGATTTGTTGAAGCGGGCCTGGGGGCACCTTTTGCATTTTATGATTTTTATAGAGATTGTGCATTTTAGACATTTTGGTCCGCCCATCCGCTTCTGATATAGGCCTGACACGTGGCTTTACTTGAGTGGCGACGGAGTCGTGGCTCACTTTTACAATTTTAACTCTTTCAAAAAAAGCTCAAAAACTCAAAGTGCTCTGCCAACCCGCTTTCCCACTTTGAATTTTCAACGGCGGAGTCGCGGCTCATTTTTATACTTTATTACCCTTTTGGAAACAAAACCAAAATTCCAAAAGTGCCCGATGATCTGCCTCCCGCTTTGAATTTTCAACATAGGCATCAACACGTGGCTTCACCTGGGCGCCAGTGGGGTTGCGCTTCACTTTATAACTTTACACCCTTTTGGAAACAAAGGTAAAATTCCTAAAGTGTCCCGACAACCCGCCTCTCCGCTTTTGACTTAAAAATGGCCATGTGTCCCTTTGCGGGCCTTAGGCATTCTTTTTACATTTTACGCCTTTTTCCATAATGCCTCAAAACACAAAAAGGGCCCACCTTTCCACCTTTTACCTTTCAACACGTCAAAAAGCAAAAAGGGCTTGCCTTTCGCCACCGCTTGTTTTAGCCAATCAGGATCCTTCGGGCCACGAGGCCAATTTGACACTTCTGCAAAAAATAAAAAGGCGACGAGTTTAAAAAAAGGAACCGCACGCCACATCCAATTAGAGATGTCCACGTATCCATGGACGTCAATACAAAATTTGACGCCCGTCATTCACAACTGTGGAAAAATAAAAATGAAAGGGAAAACCCCACCGTTTACGCCTAAATTTCAAATTGTTCTCCATGGAATGAGAAACTGCAAACAATACAGGCTCGATGCGATCCACAACCAAAGAGAAGGATTGACAATGACATTTGAATGAAGGAAAATATTTTCAAGCATCCAGACGGGAAATAGAAAATACTTCAAACTGCGAAGACTGAAGAATTTTCAAGTGAAAGGGCGAGATTAAAACCGAGCACCCACGACTTCAAAGCATGAATTTCTCCAAGGCACCAACTCAAAATTCACAAAACTTGACTTCAAAAAGAGGGGATTTTGAGGGTGACAACACATGCATCCTTGACTTCTCCTTAGCTCTAACACTTGCATTGAATTTCCTTCTATTTATGGCGCCAAAATTGGGTAAATTGTAGACACCTATAATTACGCCCAAGCAATTTAAATACTTAAATTGCACTAATTATCCCTTTTCTTGCAAATCGACGACATATCATAAAAAGTGCTCATATTCCCTCTTATCGTCATTAATTAATTACACTACGTTAATTAATTAAGTCACCTATCCAACAAATACCCTAATTAACGACATTCCGTTAATAAATAACCCCTTCTATCTAGACTAATTAATTATTATTAATTAATTAGTTTTCCCTTCCATTTAACTAATAAATCAATATTTAATTGATTTAATCCCCTCCTAATAGCCTAAATCGTACTAATATTCCTCTAATTAGCTTCTATAAGCTTACATCTACCTATTAGTTAATCACCTTTGATTAATTAAAACACCCCCAACTCCCATGACTTGCTAAGCATAAATTAAACCCTTCTAAAGTAAGGTTACCTTTTATAAAGCAACCTTATCCATTCCTAATCATGTTTTACCTTTATCCCACATGCAAAGGGATGAAGTGTTTCCTTTATCCATTGGGCTATATAAGGAGCCCTCCTTCTACCTTTATACCTACACCTAAACTTCTTGAGAGAGAAAATGCAAAGCATATAGCAAAGAGACTAAGAGCTTGCCTTTTGTTTTCTTGAGAGGTCACCATTGTTAAGAGCTAAGCTTCCTATTCTTGCATTCTTTAAGGATCAAACAAGCAATTTTTGATTGCCATTGGAGCTAAATAGGTCCATTCATTTTGTTGGTAATCTAGGAGAGTAGAGATTTTAAATAGCATGCTAGTTTTGATCTTATGTTTTCAAAGTTATGATGTTTAGTATAGATCTTGTTTAGCTCTTTATCTTGATGGTGCTTAGGATTTATCTTAGCTAGGTTATAGAACTATTTAGGTGGTAGTTCTTGCTTCATTTAATTTAGCTTAAGAAAAGTACACATGCACACATTTGGCATGCTGTGGGACACTTAGTCCCATGGCATTTTAGTTTAAGTTTCATTGTTTTGGCTAACTTTTGATATGCACATGTAGTAATTAATGTCCATTTTCTTGGAATTTTGCTAATTTGATATGTGTAACTTCTTGTTCATAGCCATCATTTTAATGGGTTGTTGCCATTTTTAAACTAACTTGTCAAAATTTGAGATATTGTGAGTTTTCTTGTGTTGTTTTTCGTATTTTGGTTGCAGGTGTGGCGCAGGAACATTTTTAGGAACGCATGCACATTTTTTGTGGCGCACATACCTCTTGGGTGGCACAGGAACACTGTCAAAACCTGGTTCTCCACTTATTGACCCTAGTGCATGCGCGCTAACCCCAGCGCACACACCCTAACTAGTGCGTAGATGCACTAACCTAGGCATAGACATTGTTTCATACTGTACCTTCACTACATTTTAAAACTTTTCAGATCGGCGCATACACCCTAACCAGAGCGTGCACGATGTTTTAGTGGTGTAGACACATTTCTGGTGGCGTGGATGTTCGTCGGAATTCAAGATTGTGTTACAAAGCGGTGGCGTACACGTTTTCTCGATGGCACACACACTTTTCCGATGGCGCACACATTTTCCCAAAGTGGTGCAAGCGTTCTATTAGATTTTCTGTCTATTTTTCTCGAAGGTGGCACATACATTGTTTTTTTGGTGAACACGTCTCTTTGGTGGCGTAGGTGCATGGTAAGCCAAAACACGTAGAGTAGTGCATACATTGTTTTTGTGGCGCACATGTCTCTCGGGTGGCGTAGGTGCACTGTAAATAGAAAAAACACAGAGTGGCATATATGCCCTAACCCATGTGTAGATGCCAAAATAGGGGCACAGGTGTCCTTTTGTATTTTTGAAATTAATGTGTTGAGGTTCTAACATTCTTACAGGTTTTATCTAATCATATACTTGTCTTTGCAGGATATTTTTACATGTTTTTACTTGATTAGATAGATTTTGCATTGTTTACTTATAGGAATAAGATCACATATGCTCTTCCCTTGCGTCCCTTGGGGCAATCTTGGGAATTAGAAACGATTCTTAAGTCCTTTTTGATGCTTTGAGGTTGTTGGGAATATTTGAGTTGGAATTGGTTAACTTGGCATAGTTGAATTAAGGTGTTTTTCCATTTGATATCTTTTTGGATTTTTGAAGACATCACGTATGCTCTTCTCTTACGTCCTTGGACGATCTGGAGAATCAAAAATGATGCCTTCTCTTTTGATGGAAAACTACTAAAAATCGTCATATAGGACCAAAATGCCATCGCTTGTCAAAGAACGGAGGAATCAAAACAAGTCAAAACTACTAATACAGTTGTTATACAGGTTGTCAAACGGTGTTCGAGAAAACCACACCTAATTAAAAAAAGATAAAATGAACAACATATTCAAAACACTGTATTGCAGGTTTCAGAAAAGGGTACGTCCCTCTCCGCTCAACTGGAACATAACCCCTTTGGCATAACGCCTTAAGCTATAACAATGGGGGTGGTTCTAGGAACCCCAAAGTAGTCCATGCAAGAGGGAACCTTGTGGACGAAATGGGAAGTGCTCCGCACTACCTATCTGACTAGTGATTCCTTTGTGAGATAGAGTTACAAGTTGTCCCTACATGACCCTTTTAAGTACACAATGGATGCATTTATTGCCCATTGTGCTTGAAGGGGGAAAAGTCGAGATACTCCCAAGATAGTCGGGACTATTTGGGTAAATCATCCCGCTCGTGGATAATCTTTGTAACACCTAGGACAAGAGAACCACCTAGGAAAATATACTTTGGCCAAGAGCCCACTTTGACCATTCTAAAACAGTGTTGAGTTGTGAACCATATTTTTATTGCGAAACATGTGACGCGTTACTTTCACTTAGTTTTTACTTGCCTTAGGGCGAGGCGAAACTCTACCGAAGTGAAGCCAACATTTTTCATCCCATTTTTGATTTACTTCCTTCACATTCTTTTGACACTTTGTTGATCAGAAGGAGAGTGACTACCTTTGTGTTACCAATCGATTGTTTCTGCCACTTTTTTGTCCGTTTACGCCCATCCAGGTTTACGGCTGGGTAAGTTAAACATCTAAAGTGCAGAGACGTATTCATATCATTGGTGGCCATTATGATCTTGATACCCATGTCAAGATCGTCATTGTAGTTAGGTGTGGTTCATCATCTTGAACTTCCTTAGAAGGGTTAGTTAGTTTGTATCGTATCACTACAATTTTGATATTTATGTCTTGTTTCTTGTAAACTCGACATATATATATATATATTGTAAGGTTACGTTGTGCACATTTTTAACTATACCTAGATATACTTTGAGCTCTTTAGTTTGATTCTATTATTACCTTGATTTTGAAGAGTGTTGGGTGTTACCATTTGTGTGTGTTATATCAATAGCACCTTGATATCAATACCTTACTTTCTCACAAAGTTTGGTTAACATATCTTGGTGATATTGTTGTGTCATACACGAATTGTAATTGGCACTTTTTGAGATATAAGTCTTAATCGAGTTTGGGCTCGCTCCTAGTATATCTTGTTAGGAGGTCACATTGAATTTTTGTATTTACTTATGTTTTGTTCATTCTCGTGAACTTAGCATAAGTAAGAACATCTTGTTGATTATCTTGCGACGCGAAACTACTTTTTGAAATGTAGTCTAGGAGGTACTTCATTTGATAGGTTTAGATACCAAACATTTGTGTCACTGGTGATTTATCACTCTATCACATTGGTATTCTTGCATTGTTTTTTATTCATATTCTTGGCAATACATCTTGCATTTCACTTAGGTGTGGTCACAAAGTTTTGAACACATTTACAACTTACCTTAGTGAAACTATCACAAAAACATGGCTCCTAAAACACGATTAGGACTCAAGAAACATACAAGCTCTGAAGCTTGGGAAGCCTCTAACAGACAAGGGTCAAACCCCTTTATTGGACATGATCTAAGACCTCTGTTTTCTACGGAAAAAGAGATAGAAGATATGGTCAATCATAGTGGAAATGAATTAGAATCCCCACACGTAGAATTCAATTTTGACCCTACTTTATTAGACAAGTTTATTTTCAGAAATAAGGATAGAGTGCTAGCACGAGTCATAGAATTAGGGGACAAATTTCCCATGGAAAATGAAACAATCCCACCTATGAATAACGCTACGGAGGAATAATGACCCCTTATCAATATGGATGATATTTTGACGCATGGACATGATTCTACCTCCAACGTAGGGAATGATAAAGTGGTGGGACATAGAATACCCTTTATCAAACTGCCATGTAGACACAAGATAGAACATGAGATGGGTGAAGAACCTCCACAATACGAGGAGGAAGAACCTTTAGAAGAAGAAACCATGATTCAACAACAGATTAGTAACCTAAGATGACAATTAGCTTTTCTAACCTCCCATGTATAGAAGGAAGCAAACAAAAATGTTCAAAAGTCAAGGCGTAAGATTTAAGATCAATGAACTCCAAAGAGAAATCCAAGGAGAAGACGATACAAGGTATCATCGCGTATATATCCCCGCTTCTCCCACTAGAGAACAATTGCTCGCACAAGAGGTATAGTCTATGAAAGCGACACTCATGAGCCTACAAGAGAGAAATATAGGGAGCATTAGAAAGTATCAATACGAAGAATTATGCCCCTATCCTTTTGAAAAGACTATGACCCTTCAACCCTTTCCTAAGAAATTTGATATGCCAAAATTTGAAAAATATAAAGGGAAGGGAGATCCACGGGATCATGTCAAGGATTTCTATATGGCATGTCAAGAGGTGTCTTATAGTGACAATTATCTCATCAAAATTTTCTCAAGAGTCTCGGAGGTCAAGCCTTGGAGTGGTTCACACGTTTACCTCGGGATCAATTTTTACCTAGCCAGAATTGGTAGAAAGGTTCGTGCGTCACTTCTCATACAACATAGAGAGTGATGTCACCATGGTAGATTTATGTGGTGCCAAACAATGCCCCAATGAGACTTTTTCCAGCTTCCTCCAATGGTGGAGAGGGATAGCTAGCCACTTCCCTTGCGCTTTCCCTGAAAAATAGCTGGTTAGTATTTTCGTTCCCAACCTAAACCCAGATATAGCTTTCCACCTCCAAATGCATTGTGTTCGCACTTTTGAGGAGGTCATCGAAAAAGGGGTTCAGATAGAGAAATCTCTCATTGCCAAGGGAACCCTCAAAACCCAATCTAGAGATAATCAAAATGCTAAACCCATGGAAAATCCGAAGGTCTTTAACAAAAACAAAAATGTGGTGGGAGATGGGATCACTGATTCCAAACGTGTACAAATGGTCCAAACCGGTCAACCTTTTAAACTGACCAAAGGACCAATTCAACCACCACCAAAGCGAAGAACATTCACCTCTCTTAATGAACCTTTGTTAGTCATACTAAAACAATTAGATGTGGCCCACATGATGACATATCCTACGACGCAACCATTTGACGACAATGCTCCAAAACCTTCATGGTATAAGGAGCACGAATATTGTGAAATGCATCGTGTCAAGGGGCATAAGACAGACAAATTTCTGCAACTCCGTCATTATATTCAAGACCTCATTAACAAAGGGGAGATAGAGGTGGAAAACCCAAGAAAAATGCAGACACCTAACGAGAAAAAGGGGATATATAAAGAGCCATTCCCCAATCATGATAAATCGAAAAGTCAAAGCCAGATTAGGGAGAGTCATCCCAAGGTTATAAGGCAACGAATTACTTGTACACCAAAAATACAACAATCATTATGATTCACTTATTGGATGTATTTGCTCTCCTACTGACCATATTAATGCCATCCAAATCAAGGGAAAGGATTGTGCCGCAGTAACAAGGCGTGCCCACCTCGTGATTCCGGAACCTTCTCCATCAACCCCACAAACTGGTAAATATAACCTCTTAGAGAAACTTGAGAAGACGTCTGCTAAGATTTCGATCTTAGATCTTCTTAAGATATCCAATGTACACAAAGACATTCTATACCAAACTCTTCAGGGTCGGGAGTGCCATTAGAGGTCGATCCTACACACCTTCAAGCCGCAGTGGCAAACATCGTACCAAATGAACATATTGCCTTCAATCATAGGGAGATCCCTACTGAGAATCCAACACATAATCTTCCTTTATATATTGAGGTAGTTGTTACCCACAAGAAGATCAAACGGGTGCTTGTGGATAACGGATTAGGGTTGAATATCTGCACACTCAAGTTGGTTAAATAGTTAGGACATACTGAGGCAGATCTTGAGTCCAATATCATCACTATCACCACATACAACAACGCAGGAAAGGGAGTCAGTGAGCACAATCACGTTACCCATGGAGGTGGGTCCCACTTGCCATCAGACAAAGTTTCATGTCCTAGACTTGGAACTTCCATATAATATGCTTCTAGGCCGACCATGGATTCATGCCATGCAAGCCGTGCCATCGACATTCCATCAGTGCATTAAATTGAAGCATGAGGGACACACCATTACAATACAAGGAGATTCAGAGCCCTTTGCTCACTGTAGAGCTCTCAATAGATTTTTGCAAAGGGGTACATATGCATGTCCCTCCGCTGATATAGCGGTCCCTCTCTAATCTGAGGCCATGGAATCCCAAATAGATTCGAATTATCTCAGTTCTTGTGCCCATGGTGCGTCTACTTCAACATCTCCTTTTGATTCCTGGGAGATGAAAATCCTTGAATATGGCTGCGGAGAATATAATATGCAACAAGCCCTCTTGGTTTCAGACCTCTCATTGTCACCCAAGACTCTAGAAATGAACACACTATTGGGTCATTCTTACCGGAGGCTTGTTAGTTGAGGAAAAATTACTTGATCCACCTACTGACTTGGGTCCCAAAGAATACTCACCATCATGTTATCAAACCCCGAATACAAGAAAATCCAAGTAAAATGATGTACTCCATGAAGGCTACTGAGGGCCTAGTATGTGGAAGAAATGAACAAGGACAGAGAGAACCGATGCCTATTCCACATTTCAAAATAGAAAGATACGGCATTGGGATTCACCCTTATGGAGCACACCCCAATGATCAAGACGTTACTTGTTCTGAACGTGAGGATAGCTATGACTATCTAGACAACAATACGGATTCCCATTGTAGCCAATATGAGGATCTTGCCTCCACAAACCTATTCATGAACAACACTGTCCTAACCATAACCCCTACGGAACCAACCCTTGACCTTGTTTACCCTACCCTTGTTGAATGGGACCAACAACGTCACATGTCACTAGATTTATTCGAGAATGACAAAGCTATCACAGAGTTCATGGGCATTAGGGATACAATTCCCATTAGAGACCATAAGAAGGGTTTCTTTATTGACTTGGATACTGTGCCTACTTGATAAGGAGGTTGAGCTTCGTGGTCAGCAAAACTTAAAGAAAAGCAAGGGAAAAAATTCCAACGTAAAGCCTCGGTAAAAATCAAAGTCTAAGTTACACAGTGAAAACCTCTTTGAGGCACTGGCCGACAAACAAGTAAAAAAATCAAAGGACAAACAAAGTAACCACGCCAAGGATGAAAATATTGTGGAGACATCCTTGGACGAAGATCTCAACCTCCCTCCCGATCCTACGCGTATGGAGGAATTATCAAAATTGCTAGTCGAGGAAACCGTTGATGTGAATATTGGTACGAGAAGAAGACCCCAAGATAGTAAAATTGGGAGCATCACTCTCAGCTAGAGAATAGAAGACATTCACGATGCTTTTGTGAGAGTTTATAGATGTGTTCGCATGGTCTTACAAAGACATGTCAGGCTTAGATCCAACTTTGGTTGTGCACAACCTAGTTGTGCACGCAGACGCTAAGCCTATCAAACAGAAACTCAGAAAGATGCACCCAAGAGTGGCCTTACTGGTTAAAGAAGAGTTGGAAAGATTTCTTGCGGTAGGATTCATCCGGCCTATTGATTATTCTGAATGGATATCGAACATTGTACTGCCCGAGAAAAATCCTGCCGTGTATCGAATCTGCACGGATTTTAGAGACATTAATAAGGCTTCCCTAAAGATGATTTTCGCTGCCAAATATTGACATGATTGTCGACTCAACAGTAGGGTACGAGATGCTATCTCTCATGGATGGATTTTCAGGATACAACCAAATCAAGATAGCTGAAGAAGATCAACACAAAACAACTTTCACAACTCCTTGGGGTACCTTTTGTTATTAGGTGATGCCATTTGGTCTCAAAAATGCAGGAGGTACTTATCAACGGGAAATGACGGTGATTTTTCATGATATGATTCATGATATCATGGAGGACTACGTGGATGACATCCTTGGAAAGTCTAAAACAAGAGAGGATCACCCTGTCATTTTGTGGCATATTTTTGAGTGCCTACGAGAGTACAAGGTCAGGATGAATCCAAAGAAGTGTGTATTTGGTGTGCTATCAGGAAAACTGTTGGGCTTCATCATGTCAAGACAAGGAATTGAGGTAGACCCTGCTAAAGTGTCTGCTATTACTAAAATGCCTCCACCTAAGAATATTAAACAACTACGTAGCTTACAGGGGAAAATCCAGGCTATTCGTCACTTCATCTCCTAGCTTGCAGATAAGTGCCACTCATTCACCCACTTGCTTAAAAAGGATGTCACCTTCATCTAGGGACCAGAGCAACAACAAGCCTTTGCTTTTCTTAAACAATACTTGGCTAATCCGCTTGTCCTCATGCCTCCAACTCCTGGAGAACCACTCTTGCTCTATATCTTTGCTACGTAATTTTCTATTGGTGTGTTGCTCGCCCAATATGACCTTGGTCATAAGGAAAAAGTGGTGTATTATCTCAGTCGCACTCTCATCACCTATGAGCTCAATTATCCTCAAATTGAAAAAGCTTGCTTGGCTATTGTTTTTACTTTTCAAAAACTTTTCCATTATCTATTGAATACCAAAACCAAGCTAATATCCAAGGTTGACCCACTCAAGTACTTACTGTCTAAACCCGCCCTCACGGGTAGAATGGCTAATTGGATCATTCTACTCAGTGAGTTTGACATAGAATTTGTACATCAGAAGTCGGTTAAAGGACAAGTACTTGCTGACCAGCTAGCAGAAGCACCTTTGCAAGGCACTAAACCTTTGAATTTGGATCTACCAGATGCCTCCTTGCTCTACATTGAAGAATCTGTCATATGGTAGGTACATTTTGATGGGTCCTTTACGTTTCATGGTTCAGTGCAGGGGTAGTTCTTATTACTCCTTCCGGTGATCCTATACCACAAGCTTTTCACCTGGGCTTCCTTGTACAAACAATATTGTGGAGTATGAAGCACTTATTGCAGGGATGAAGCTAGCTATCAAGTGGAACATTCATCATGTCAAGGTTGTGGGTGATTCTCAGTTAATTATCAAATAGGTTAATGATGAATACAAGGTTAAGGATGACAAGATCATACCTTACAAAAATCTAGCGAAACTTTAAAGGAGTACTTTATGTGTATTTTATTTGAACAAATCCCAAGAGCGCATAACAGATTGGTATATGCCATGGTGACAATGGGTTCTATGCTTCATATTCCACTAGGAAATAATGACATGCCATTCTTTGTAGAAAATTTATGCCAACTGCGTATGTCATGCCAGAATCTTTTCGACTTGTGATGTTGTTGGTCCCAATTCCCCATGGTACAAGCCCATCTTTACCTATCTCAAGGACAACACGTTCCCTCCCAATATCTCCCATTCGAGAAATAAAGCTTGATTCACCAAATAGCCCATTATACCCTTTTAGGAGGTACGCTTTATCGTCATGGCTACGATGGGAATCTATTACGTTGTCTTGATATGACGGAGTCGATCCAAGCAATCAAAGAAGTACATGAAGGGGTGTGTGGAGCACATACAAATGGAATGGTTTTGGCCAAGAAATTGCTAAGAGTGGGCTATTATTGGCCTACAATGGAAACCGATTGTTGCAATTATGTCAGGAAGTGTGTACTTTGCCAGAAGTATGGAAACTTCATCCATGCTCCATCGCAACCATTACAACCTATCACTACCCCATGGCCATTCTCTAAGTGGGGACTTGACTTGATAGGAAACTTAATCCTACCTCATCTGATGGTCATACACACATCATCACGGATACGAAATAATTTACAAAATGGGTGGAGGTTTTCCCTTTAACCTATGTAACAGGAGCTTAGATTTCTAAATTAATCATGAATCATATCATTTGTTAATATGGCATTCTCGCAACCATCGTTACAGATAATGAGAAGTCATTTAAGAACAAAACTATAAAAAGTCTTTGTCAATGGTTCCAAATTAGGTTAAAATGGTCCACACCACATTACCCTTAAGGTAATGGGCAAGCCGAAGCCACAAACAAGACTTTCGTGAGAATAATGGAGAAGATGGTCGTAAAAAACAAGTCGTAATTGGCACTTGCAAATCCACCCAGCCCTTTGGGATTACAAAACCTCCATTCACACTCCTACGGGTGCAACACCATATTCTCTAGTGTTTGGGACATAATCTATCACCCCCTTAGAGATCAAGCTTCCTTCCCTGAGAATCTCTCTTAGGGACTATCTGGATAAGGATGAGGATTATTAGGTAACAAGACTTGCTGAAGCTGGAGCTCCTAGATGAGATGCGCATTCGTGCTCTTAACCACTTGAAAGTGTATCAGAATAGAGTTTCCAAAACTACAACAAGATAATCATCCCTCGTCAGTTTGAGGTTGGTGATTTAGTCATGAAGGAGAACCAGTTCAACACAAGAGTGGAACGAGAAAAGAAAGGGAAGTTTGAACCACATTGGTTGGGACCCTATGTTATAGTCGCCAAATACGGCACAAGGGCATACAAACTTGCTCACCTCAATGGTGATGAGCTCCGTGAGCCCATGAACGCCATGCATCTTAAGCGGTTCTACTCTTAAGCATGGCAAGAAAGGTCAAAAAAGTCAAAAACTCAAAAACATGGTAAAATGATCAAAAATACAAAAAAATCAAAAAGAGAAAAATCAAAAAGAGAAAATAGGTCATCCACAAGTGAAAACCACGCAATTGTGGCACTTTGGATAAGTCCTTGGGTGAAAACCAGTTTTCGACACCTTGGGAGGATTCGTTGTTCACAAGCATCTTACATCTGGAGGGTAGTTTTCCTTGGCCTGGCCCTAGTTCTGCCTTCGAGATTCCCTGTGAGTCCTTTCTGTCAGGCCTTGATCCGGCTTTGTCTTCTTTTATTCATCTGTGAGGGGCATGGTCTTTCACTATTCCCCATCTTATGCTGAGGGAAATTCAATGACTTCACCTTCTTGTTCATAAGCGTGTGGCTTCTACCCTTATATATTCCCCATCTAATGTTGGGGGCATCCACACTTTCTTGGTTACCTGTGCATAACTCTGGAAAACCGTTAGAAAATAATGCAAAAATAATAGAAAATTGTTTCACAAAAACCTAAACAATAGAAAATTGTTTCACATAAACCTAAACAATAGAAAATTGTTTCAAAACACCAAAAACAATAGAAAATTGTTGCATGAAAATAAATCTTACAAAAACATTTACTTACATTTACTTGCATTGTCTTGTTTCTTTCTTTGCTTGTTGCTTGTATAGTTGTTTTATGTTTTTGCTTTTGGGTTGTTTATTACTTGGGTATACTTTGTTAGGATTCATATTTTCTTGCTTAGATTAGATTTATTCTTGCTTGTGTGTATTGAGGTGTGTTTTTGCGTGCTAGTGAATCATGGTGTATTGTGTTAATTCATTGTGTTCTTTGTTAGCATTTGATTGTGTTTATTACATGTGCATTGTTTTGTTATCACAACATCACATTACCATCATTATCATCACATCTAACATCATCTATACATCATATATCAAGAAAAAGCTAAGTATACATCATACATGAATGCTAAGCTAATCATCACATATCGTATCATCAAATGGGGGCAAGAGGGATCACAAATATCAAAATCTACCCCCACACCCTTATCATCATATCATCCCATCCACTAAGTCTGGCACATCTCATAAACAAAACACATTTGATATATTCTACAAGATCACATCATCTGGAAATAAAAACACATGTGATACATCAACAAGATCATGATACATATCCATGTCAAATCAAATCAGAATACATCATAAACACATCTATCTATCCATGAGAAATAATAAACAAGTGTCCATCTCGTATATACATATGTCATGTCACAAATGTCCAAATCATACATGTATGGTATATCTATGTCAAAAATGAATATACATCATGACAGTGCATCATAAAAGCCTTCATTTGAGGTGTACAAAAGAGTGATACATCTATAACAGAATAAAAGCCTTCATCAGAGGCATGTCTCAAAACTGCTCTATATCAAAAATGCCTTCAACTAAGGCGTACAAAAATGATACATCAAAATTTCCATATATATATACAAGTATAAACTGTGTCAGGTCGGTACTCAAAATAATACATCATCGAATATAATGTGCCATCAAAAAGGGGCATGCATTAGAAAGAATCAAGCCTTCATCACAAGGCATCATCAAAATAATGGTATACAAAGCTATACATCGGAATCAGCCTTCATAAGAGGCATGTATACAAACAATCTGTATAAAAAAAAGAAGGTAGAGCTCAACCAAAGCTCTCACCCTTGCCGGGACTCCTAGGTCTGTCACCTGGTCAACAAAACAATGGTGGCTGAGATGGCCCTGGGCCCCGGCCGCTACTGCTCTGCAAAGGCTACCTAACCGATCTCATCGAGTGGCCGATCTCTATGACATGGAACCTATCGTACTCATCTCTGATCATCAAGATAGTACCACTCACTACTACTGGGAACCGCCTTGCAGAGTGGCGGTCTTATAATAAAGCCTTGCCACCAAGCCTCGTAGCATCCCGTATCAAGTTGGCATCTCTAGAGGTGAGGGCTTCCTGTAGGGCAACATCGCACTCACTGTCACTCGCCTACATCGACCTCGGCACCTATCTCAAGGAGGAAGCCTCTCGATCTCTCTCTGCGGTAACAGTCTGCACCTCAGATCGTGCCTGATCCCTTTGTGCAAGAAGGCCCTGTGACTGTGTGTATACATGATCCCTCTGAGCAACGACCATCCGCACTTGAGTCTGGGACTGGTGTAGGAGGCTCAATATCTGAGCCCCCTGTGCGGCCGTCTCTCGCATCTAACTCTGCCATGCCACTCTGTCACCTCATGGGCCATCCGGGCCCGAGCCCGATCTTGCTCGATAGTATTGTGACATTAGGGGTGTGGGCTCGATCACGCCTCACATGTCACAGTCACACACCAACCTCGAGCTTCATCCCTCTCTGCTCTCACCTTTGTGTCGCTCTCGGTTAAGGCTGCTCGATGTAGCTGTTGTTGTACTGTGGCTATCTGTACCCTTTCAGTTGTGTGGATATTTGTGCCACAAGGATTGGTCCCTAGGGCACTCTAGATGACTAGCCCTGCTTTAGGACCCTCGCTCTGGGAGACTAAACGGGTGCTCGTGCGGGCCTATGACCTCGGTCCCCTATGCTGCGGTGAGGCACCCTACCCATCATGCAAAATTCCATCAAAAGGATCCTCTGGATCTGGCCCCATTCTCTCTCTCTCTCTACGCTTTGAACCATGCCAGATCTCTATAAGTGGGCGAGCACCTGCTGCCCAGGCCTCCTCTGAGATAGTGAGACACTGGGGTAACACAGTGGCATACCAAGCTGCATAATCTATTGTAGTCCCTGGGTCCCACACCTATCATGCTAGGTCCCATGCCTGTGGGACCACCTGTGTAAAACTCGCCTAGCTCGGGCCATCGGTATGCGAGGCCCCATGGTGTACCTCTCTAAATCTCTACGTGCATACCAAATATCCGGTTGTGGGACCCCCTGTACTCTACCAAGTTGTCGTTGGCACCTATCAACTCGATACAACTCTATAATGTAGTTGTGACTGCCGATGATATAGTGCTCTACTGAGCACACATTGAGCTCTATGACATCCTTTGGCCACTGGAAATGTCTGTAAGGCCACCAGATAATATCTATCTCTGGCAGCTCGTCGAACTCTTGCCTATATCTAAATAGTTGCCGAGAGGTAGCTGCGTACACATCACCACCTATTGCTACCCATGCCATGTAAGATGGATCCTCTAGGTCTCGGACGTGCAAAGTGCCCATAGGACGTCCGATCGCAATGTGGTCCCATGACCATATATGTAGTAAATAAGCTGGACCCACGATCTTCTAACCATGGTATGTAATCAAATGCAAATCCCAATATAAGTGGGCCAGTATACACTATCCCCAACAATATCTCTCGCCACTGAAGATGTCATGTACCAAAGGTAATAGTCCTCCTAGAACGACGTCCCTGTCTTATCAGTGAGTAAAAACCCACTGATAAGAGACATAATGTAGAGAGGCCCCCGATGCAATGTAGGGTCGAAATGCACTCGTGCAGAGCTATGGTCATACCGTCATGCGGTATGTCATCTACATCAAAAATATCACTGCATGTGGCTCTAATCATCCCAGCATCAGAGTTGTACTCAATCAAGGTGCCTATGATCGACACGCAAAGGATCCGCCATATGTCCTCAAGAGTCACATGTCTCCCCGTAGGTAACTGGCATCTCGACTCTCGCTATGCCATCTCTCGGCTAGCGCAATCAGTAGACCATGATCCAATGTAATAGAGGGCATCCGAGACACGGGGCCTAGCCCCACCGCCTCAAGAAGTATGGCCATGGCACGCCGGTCTCGCTAGCGCATACTCCCCTCTAGCTCAACTACCTGGGAGTGGCGCTCTCACGTCTGTAAAATTGGCAACCATCTATGTAAAATATCAAATCACTCGTTAGTTACTAACATTTATTCTAAAAATCTATCTATCATTTTAGGATTAACCCAAAAATCCTAAAAATTCTTCTAAGTGTCAACTTTTTGGCATTTTTCTATCTATCCTCTGTCGGCTGGGATGCCTGCGCACCCTTTTGGATGTGTGCACCCCCTTTTGGGCGTATGTGCCTCCTTTTTGGCATGTACACATGTGCACGTTTGTCTTCGGTGCTTATGCCCTCATTTGGGCACTGCATGCCCTTTTTGGCATGTGCGCCACACATTTGGCATTTGCATCATCGTTTCTATACCTGCACTTGCACGCGTGAACCCCTAAGTGTGTGCGCCCTCCATTTCATGTGTGCACCTCACTTTTCATGTGTACACTCCTTTTTAGGTATGTGCATGCGCACACATGTGTTGTGTGTGTGCGCGTGCGCGTGGGTGTGTGTAACTCATGCTGCGCGTGCGCGTGTGTGTATTATGGCATGGACCCCCAAAGGGATGCCTGAGCCCCCGACCCGACACCTGTGCATGCGCGTATGCGCGCTGATGTGACTTCCTAGCACTAAACACTAAATTTAGGGCATTGATGACCAAAATTAACGAGCAAGGGTTCAATACTCACAAAGGGGTCGTCGTCTACGTGCCACTTTGGTACCCTTGGACCGCATCTCGCGCATCTAACCCGGTCTTGTGTGATCACCATCGTCCTCGTCATTCTCAGAGCCTCACAGTAAAAAAATTCTATAGGGCTTGGTTAAAATGAATTGGTCGCGATGATTTCACCCCCGGGTGGGGTATATTAACCCATTTTTCACCACCTGGGAGGGCTTGGAGGCCCGTTTCGATCATCATTTTCTCCTCTGTTCACCATGGAATAATTATTTTTATTAAATAATTATTTTTCTCTTATTTTTCACCGTATTAGGGCATTTTTTTTGTCTGATACCCCTTTCTTCTCCCTCGGACAATTTTATTGCTCCTAGGTGATTTTTCTTCTTATCCACACTCTCGTAAATAATTATTTTTTAAAATAATTATTTTTTATTAATTTTTCCACTAAACAAGGACATTTTTGTCGCTTGTTTCTTCTTTCTTCCACCTAGGGTACTTTTTGTTGCCCCTAGGCCCTTTGTTCTATTTCTTCTATTTTCTTCTACTATCCACCACATTTTGGAAAACCAGAAAATAAAAACAATATATATGTCAAAAATCCAAAAATAGGGCAATTTTTTTCACAAAATCCTAAAAAGTAAAAAAACCTACAAAAATGGTAACTTGCTTATTACTACGGTGAAACTTGTGTCTTGCGCATGGTATTTTCTCCATATCCTACTGGTTTGTCTCACATCTTCCCGATTAATACGACTCGTGGATCACCGAATTCACAACCATTCACAAAGCTAGTTGCTTGCTTCGTCTGTACTTTGGGGCACATTTGTTGCTGGTGTTGTTTCGTTGCGCACAACGCTTTCTACTTGGACCAAATGTCCATTGTCATTTCCCCTTGCATATATCCTTGCTCGGGGCATCATTTTTAACCCTTGTCATCAATCACAAACTTGTGGATCTCTTCAAAGATCATAACAAAACATTTATACAACCTGTCTTGACCGTTATTGGGTTAGGTATGTGTGTTTGTACTTGTTTTCCCCGTTAGATGAGCTTGTTTCCTTCTTGTATTGCATTGCATTGTTGTATGTTGCGTGGAGTTGGTATTTTCAGTAATGGACAATTGTTCATAGTATGAATTTTCATGTCATTCTACCTTTGTCGTATGCTTATATTTTCATAAGGATCGATGACATAGCTCTTATGGTAATATGATGACATCAAAATTGTTCAATACACAATGACTAGAGCCTAATCTCTTCTCTCCCATCCTCCATGTTTCTTCGCATCACTTTCTTCTCACCCCTAATCTTCTGTCTCACTTTGGGGCATCTTGCCCCTTCCCATTCTTCTATCTATCTCTCACCTTTTCGATCATCGATCGTCTTCCTTCATCACCCTATGACACTCGAGGGGGCATTTCTCCCTCCTACTAATTTTTCTTATCCCTTTAAATTTTTCTTCCATCTACTATCTTTGAAGTGGCGTCACTTACGCCACCCCAAAGAGGGCAAATGTAGACATCTATAATTACACCCAAGCAATTTAAATACTTAAATTGCACTAATTATCCCTTTTCTCGCAAACCAACGACATATCGTCAAAAGCGCTCATATTCCTCTTATCGCCATTAATTAATTACACTACGTTAATTAATTAAGTCGAATATCCAACAAATACCTAATTAACGACCTTAGTTAATAAATCACCCATTCTATCTAGACTAATTAATTATTATTAATTAATTAGCTTTCCCTTCCATTTAACCAATAAATCAATATTTAATTGATTTAATCCCCTCTAATAGCCTAAATTGTACTAATATTTCTCTAATTAGCTTATATAAGCTTACATCTACCTATTAATTAATCACCTTTGATTAATTAAAACACCCCCAACTCCCATGACTTGCTAAGCATAAATTAAACCCTTATAAAGTAAGGTAAAGCAACCTTATCCATTCCTAATCATGTTTTACCTTTATCCCACATGCAAAGGGATGAAGTGTTTCCTTTATCCATTGGGCTATATAAGGAGCCCTCCTTCTACCTTTATACCTACACCTAAACTTCTTGAGAGAGAAAATGCAAAGCATATAGCAAAGAGACTAAGAGCTTGCCTTTTGTTTTCTTGAGAGGTCACCATTGTTAAGAGCTAAGCTTCCTATTCTTGCATTCTTTAAGGATCAAACAAGCAATTTTTGATTGCCATTGGAGCTAAATAGGTCCATTCATTTTGTTGGTAATCTAGGAGAGTAGAGATTTTGAATAGCATGCTAGTTTTGATCTTATGTTTTCAAAGTTATGATGTTTAGTATAGATCTTGTTTAGCTCTTTATCTTGATGGTGCTTAGGCTTTGTCTTAGCTAGATTATAGAACTATTTTTAGGTGGTAGTTCTTGCTTCATTTAATTTAGCTTAAGAAAAGTACACATGCACACGAATAAACCATTAATAAATATTATTCAATGCATTGTTATTCACCCAAGGTGGCTCACACTTTTGGCAAGGGTAGTTGCTAAAAATAAGAAGTCAACTTGATAGGAATTTCCACTTGCACTACAGCTCCAAAATCCTCTTCTACTTAAGTTATTTCACTTTCATAATGGGAATTTTTACCCGTAAAGGGTAAGAAATTCCTTCCTACCTTCTACACTAAAATTCCCTAGAAAATTAAAACATCTCCCAAAAAGTGTGACTTGTATTAAAAATAGCTTCTTTTGATAAAGTGTGACTTACATGGGTGAATAAACCTATTTGGTGGGAAAATTTAGCTTCGTTAGGAATACGTAAAATTCCCATCTGTGCTTTAAGTGATTTTTCTTTATTTTATAATGGAAATTTTTACCCTGCAAGGCAGGTAAGAAATTCATGCCTGCTTGCCACCTCTAATATTCCCATTGCAGCTTAAGTGAGTTTGACTTCATGGGAAAAAGTACCTGAAAGACTTGTAAGAAATTCCTGCATGCCTGCCACTACCAAAAATCTCATTGCAACGTGAACCCATTTATTCCAAAAAGTGTGACTTTCTTAGAAGAGGCTTTTGTGCTTGAATTCATATTTTTGGTCGAAGTTTTCTTTCGAGGTGGATTCCTTCTAGTGCAATGGCCAAAAATGATCTCTAGATGCTCCAGGAAATTAAACAGACTATATAGAACAAAGAACCAACCTGGGGAAATTTAATGGACAAACTATAAAGAAAATCAGAGAAAAACACAAAAGAAATAAATAAAAACAAAAAACGTTGCCAGAAGTTGCAGACAATGCTTAGAATTCATTCCTGGTGAAAATCCTATTGAGATGTGCGAATACTAGCATGCAAAACTTCAACAGGGTTCAACCAGAGCACAATTTACTTCAAAAGGGGCTTAGTTTATTTAATAAATAATTAAATAAAAATTTCCCGTAGACAAAACTTGGTGGAGGGATAAAATGAGTTTCAACATTTGGGTATTTGCCTAAATTGGCTTATATGATTCACTAGGAATATCTTAACGTAATACAGACATCTTTTGGCAATAAAAACATGAAAAGACCCGTTATTTTAAAAAGAATGAAATTTTTTCAAATGGGTAGTCCAAGATCTCGTGGTGAAATCTGGGACACCGATCGGCTCCGTGTGTGGACATCTTTACCTCTTTCAAAATTAAATTATCTGAAGATGAGATCCCATCATCTTTGGTTTCGTGTCTTGTCCATTGGGTTTGGGGTCAGGCCATAAAAAGAAAAAAATAAAAGAAAAGAAAAGAAAAAAGTTTTATTTATATACAAACAGGTTTTACCCTATATCTCAATTTCTGAATAGCTTTAGATGCTACCCGTTGAAATACGGTGATAACACAATTTCATCCCGGTAGGCAAGGAAGATAGTATCCATTCCAAAGCAGCTCTCTTGATCGTGAAGGGCCCTTTACAGAGTGAATCATATTTGTCATGCATGCCCTTCGGTTCATGTTTATTGTCTCACCAGAGTACCTTGTCTCGATGTCAAACTTCCTTTCTCCGGCCTTCTTGTCAAACAATTTGGGCAATTCCTTATCAAATTCATCTTGTGGTGGCTCATCATTTCTTCACTTTGTGGTGAGTAAGTATTCATCAACTTCCTTCGTTCCTGCATTTATTTGCGCATCCTTCGAGGAATAACTATCACCACATTCTTTGTTCTTATTCAAGAACCGATCATGCTTGTCAAAAGTCTTCACTAAGGAAACTAAACCCTGGGGGTTTTGTTACCTTTAAGTTGGAATATTCCACTACCGTCATCATAACCTGGATTGGTTTGTCATGGTGGTGATTTACGCCCTTCAACACATAACCTGTCTAAGTTATCTTGTTCCAGACATGCATATGTTTGTTTGGCATCATTGAAAGTCTACAACTATTCAACATTATCAAGGACTTTGGGGCAGTACACCATCTCCACATAATAGTTTCCTTATCTGAATATGGACGGTGGTCTATCCAGATTCAATAGTGCAGGTGTGACCACCAAAGAGTCTGCCTTGGAATTCTAATTTGTTGGAATGAAGTCAATACAAAAGGTTATAAAATCGAGTGTGGAATAAAGCACTCTATCTATGTAATGCTTCAATTTATCTCTTTTGACTTGACTTTTACCTTGAACTTGCTTTATCGTAAGTTCAACATCTACTTGGGCTTTGAGGATTTTTACTCCTTTCTTTTTAGCTTGTTCCATTCCTAGCAGCAATGCTTCATACTCGTTGTATTGTTGGTGTTCTCAAACATCATCTTGTGGGAGTATGGGAATATCTCATGATCTAGAGATATTAGTAGAACACCGGCTCCTAATCCAAAAGAACAACAGCTTCCTTTAAACTCCAAAGATCCAAACTTTTTCCTCTTCTTGTGTTGGCTCTGGTTGAATTTTTGGCTTTGGAATGCCTTTATCCATTTCCAAGAAGTATACACTGTGGTCAGACCCTTGAAAAATAATATGAGATCTAGGATCTTCAGATTTTGTCACCGTGTACTTGGACTTCTTTTCTGGCTCCAGCTTCTGATTTATTCCTTTGATAGGAATATGAGCACAGGACCAATCCATCTTTACTTCTCCTCCCAACTCTTTACAAAATTTTCTGCTCAGCAACATCCTATAGGAAATAGGAATATATGTAACCAATATTGTCATCTTTAATGTTTTGTCAGGAAAATATGCCATAACAACTCATGTATCTTTGATTTGTCCGATTAAAGGGACTTGTCTCTCCATGGAATAACACCTTCCGATGGTTTTCGTCAGGGTAATCCCAAGAGCATCTACAACTTTAACTAACATGACATTGTCAGAAGCACCTGAATCTAAAATGCAATTTCTTAACTTGAAACCATTAAGCAATAGGGAAACATAGAACAGTTCCACTCTTTTAGAATATGGTGAGGATTTAACAACCTGGCAAAGTGTTATTCGGGAGGAATATCTTTGGGCTTAGGCAAAAGGCCTTTTGATGTATTGGATTGTTTTGGTGATTGTACATATTTGACTAGCCTATTTAACTTCTCAAGAAAGGCTCTCAAGTATTCAGCTTCTGACATTTGAACCCTAGTTTTCTTGACATGATCAATAATGTCAAAAGAAGGAATAGATTCAGATACCGAGCTGCTTTTCAGTGGTTGATACAAAGAACTTGCATTCTTATTTCTGGGAGCTAAAGAAGAAGGTAAAGGTCTTCCCCTTATTTGTTCATCAGCTAATGCCTCAGCTTGGCAAGTTTGTGATTGTGTAAATATTGCATATGTATGACCATGATCATCTTCAAGAAGCTCCTCATAGTCATGTTTAGATTTTTAGTTTAGGTAATTAATGTTGGAGTCGCCAAAGATGACCTACAAAATCATCATTCTCGAGCTGATCAACGTCAACTTCCTGGTATTCTTCATTCATCTCCACGTTGTTTCTGGGAGTAGCTTCAATTGCTAATCTTTGGGAACCAACAATGCAGCAGTCTCGTTGTTATTGTTGAAATTCTAAGCGAGGGCAAAGTGTTGTTTCCTTGAGCCATTTGAGCCATTTGTTTCTTTATCTACGACATCTCATTTGCTAACTTTTGTAATAGTGAATCGGAAGTAGTAGTAAAGGATGAACTTTCAGCTCTAGAAGTTTTTTATCTTTCCATCTATGATGAGGTCATCTTCAATTTCAACCACCATGTTTTGGGCTGCTAACAAGTCAGCAGGACGTGCTCTTTGCATTTGATAGCTTACTTCAGAAAGTAAAGCGTTGATGAAGAATACCTTTTTATTCTCGTCATTCAAAGAAGCAGAAGCTGGAATTTTGTACAGTAATATTTCAAATTTTGCAATAAAATCCTGCATGTGCTCATGTGGCTCCTTCTTCAACTAATTCAGTTGAGTTATCAATGTACTAGAATCTTTAGCTGGCTTGAATCTTTTCAAGAATGCATCTCTCATAGTGGCCCAGTTGGTTATGGTGTTAGGAGCTAACCGGTAGAACCATTCTCCAACCAAGTCATGTAGAGTCTCTATGAAAACCCGGACAAACACATCTTCATGTTCTACTGCAAGCACTCCACATGATATAAAGAACACAACCAAGTGGTCATCTAGATTCTGCTTGCCATCTCCAAAGAATTTTAGAAAATTATTTCTCGTCCCTTTAGGTAGATCATGCATAGGAGGAGTCAGATTCAGAGGTCCAAAGGTTGCACCCCATGGAACAAGTGCTGCAGGGGCAAGTGGCTAATTTTGCATCATGATGATCGGGTGCATCTTCTTTGAGAATAGACTTGGTGAATAATTCCAGCCTTCCGGATTGTGCTAAAAACAATCCGAATCTGGAGGAGTTTGCACTCTTCTTCCTAGTGAAATCTGGATCTCGCAACTTCTAACCCGGGAGGATGATTGAAATTGAATTATCTTGACAATGAATATTTGAAAACAATATTTGACAGAAGATTTGCACTGAAACAAGACGGTTCTTGTATATTTTATTAATATCAAATTCAAGCATTATAGACAAATAAGAGAGCTGCAATATTTATAGATATTGGACAACTTCTATCTCATCCGCAATATATGGAATCAAATCATCCAATCTGAGCAAATATACAGAAATAGCATATTGCCCCTAACTTCCCCTATTGCCCCTCATGGAAATCATTCGGGAACAAAATATACAAGATAGAACATGATCCCACAAACATTGGGATAAGAACACTATCACTTAGTTAACTAACAACTAAGGATAAGTAATACCTATTGACATAAGTTTAAAGTATTTAACTTAAATAATTTAACTTATTACATTTATTCAAATATCAACTAATGATGAATTAAGTTAAGTTTTATTCCTAAGATTCCCCCTTAATTCAACATGGTCTCAAGTGAACATGAGAGAAATTATCTAAAACCCTCAAATTTACCTCGAGGAAGTGACTTTGTGAAGACATCTGCACACTGCATATCTGTTGGGAAATATTGGAGATGGATGTTTTGTTATTCAACATGTTCACGAATGAAATATTTTGCACATCAATGTGTTTGGTACACTCAAGAAAAATTGGATTCCGAACAAGTTTTACTACTCCTTCGTTATCAACATGTAGGATAGTTGGATCTTTCTATGGTATTCCCAATCCTTCAAGTATACGTTAGAGCCATATCGCTTCACAAACAACTCCACCTACTACATGATATTTTGATTTTGTGGAGGACCTTGAAACACAAGTTTTCTTCTTACTCCCTCATGATATTGGTCTAGATCCCAAAAAGAATACAAATCCTAAAGTGGATTTCCTATCATCTATGTTTCTTGCATGATCTGAATTTGAATATCCTGTCAAGAAGAAGTTATTATTCTTCTTGTATTCTAGGCCATAGTCCATAGTTCCTCTGATGTACCTCAATATCCACTTTGTTGCTTTCTAGTGAGAAACCCTTGGTTCTTACATGAACCGTGAAAGATAGCTAACTTCATACCTAATATACAGCCTAGTGTAAGTCAAGTAGATGAGACTCCCGATCAACTATCGATAGAGAGTTGCATTTACTTGTGGTGATGGATCTATTCGAGACAGTTGAATTCTTGTCTCCATAGGTGTGGAAAATGGTTTACAATCCATCATATTGAATTTCTTGAGCGTTGTCTTGGCGTATTTCAATTGTGACACAAAGATATGATTTTCATTTCCAAAATTCAAGTCCAAGACAATAATGCAGAAGCTTGAGATTGGTCATGTCAAATGATCATGTTAGATCTTTCTTTGTTGACTCAATCATCCTCACCGATCCTCCAGTGATGACTAGATCATCAAAATATACTACAACAATCACTATCTCCCCCTTGCTTTTTGAGATAGAGATTAGGATCGTATGGACTCTTGTTGAATCCATGTTGAATGAGATGCTCATCGATTTTTATGTACCATGCACTGGGAGACTACTTTAGACCATATAGTGATTTCATGAGTTTACATACCTTTTCCTCTTTACCTAGTATGACAAAACCTTCTCGGTTGAGCTAGGTGAACTTCTTCCTATAAATCACCATTAAGAAAGACACTTTTCACATCCATTTGGTGTATTTTCCAACCAAATTTTGCAGCTAGAGAAAATATTAACCTGAAAGTTTTTATCTTAGCTATGGGAGAAAAAGTCTCCTCATAATCAATGCCTTCTTTTTGAGCATATCCCTTAGCAACTAGTCTAGCCTTATGTTTATCAATTTTTTCATCTGCTTTGTACTTCATTTTGAAGATCCATCTACATCCAATCAGATTTTTCCCTGGTGGAAGATCTATAAGTTTCCATGTATTATTTTTCATAAGTGACTTATATTATGCATTCATAGCATCTTTCCAAGGTTTAGATTGTAGGGCTTCTGAAACTGAGGATGGCTCAATAGTTTCAACAAATTTACTCATTAAGGCCAAATTGACCTCATTTCGAGCCATACTGCGAGTCCTCATTCCAGTGGTAGATGTGTCGGGGACACTATCCAATTTTTCATCTCTAATTATAATTGTATACCATTTAGGCATACTTTATGTGGTTCCTATGGGAGGTTGAATTTCATTATCTTCCCCATCATCATTTTTGTCATCAAAGTGATTACCATCCTATTTTTTTCACTGTAGGGATGATTTTTTCATCATGTGAGTGTATGGAAGGAGCATCTACTTCTTTCTTCTAAAAGAACTTAACATAGTGAATACTTCTTCTTTTTGGATCCATAAGTATGTAGCCAAGTTCTTCATCACCGTATCCCAAAAAGATAAGTTTTTCCGATTTCATATCAAGTTTAGTTCTTTGTTTCTTAGGAATGTGCATACTTGATTTAATCCAAAACTCTAAGGTGTGAAATAGATGGCTTATTACCGACCATGCTTCATGTGGTGTAACTCCATCAAGATCTATTGTGGGAACTCTGTTTAGTCAATAATTGTTGTTTTAGATGCTTGGCCCAAAATGTTTTTGATAAACCTACATCATCAATCATACATTACACCATATCCATGATAGTACAATTTTTCCTTTCAACAACACCATTTTGTTGTGATGTGTGAGGAGGATCCATTTGATGACGAATGCCATGTGTTTTCAAAAATCATTGAACTCATTGCTAGTGTATTCTCCCCTCGATCTGAGTGGAGTGTTTTTATTTTCCTACAGAATCTGTTTCAACAAGGGCTTTGAACTTCTTGAAAGTTTCAAAATCTTGGTATTTTGTAGAAAGACAATATATCCATATTTTTCTTGAAAAATCATCAACAAAGAGCATGAAATATTGAAACCCAGAGTGGCTAGGTCTCATTGGTCCACACAAATTAGTATGCACCAAGTCAAGTTTTGCCTTAGCCCGAAATGTACTATGTTTGAATGGTGCTCTATTTTGTTTTCCTGCCAAACAATGTTGACATTTATCTGTACCCTTTTTTAGAGGTGGTAAACCCCTAACCATGTCGTATCGATGAAGTGTGTCAAGATAGCCAAAACTCACATGTCCAAGTCTTTGATGCCATAGTTGAGCTGATGATGTATCCTTGGTTACAAGTGCTTGATCATTTTGTTGAACAAAATCCAACTGAAATATTCTTCCCTAATTCAAATCTTTTGCAACATGACTTTGGAAGCTTTGTGGCTTATCTCAAATTAGGCACATCTTTTTACCGTCATATTTTTGTTATAAAAAATGAGCCCCTAATTATTTTGGCTAACTTGCTTTCATTCTTTCCTTCCGTGTGCTTCAACTTCAATTTTCACACCTTTTAAGCACTCAAAATGTTCTGGAAATTACATCATCAAATAGGATTTTTCTTCCCCTTTCCAGAAAGGTAAGGAATTCCTACTAACTCCTTGTATTTTGCGAGTTATGGCTTGGTGGAGTTTGGAGGGGAAATTTTCCTAGACATGCCCACAACCAATGAAATGATGCCACGTGTCATCGGCGGAGCGGCGGGCGTCGGGGCGATTTCTAGTTTTGGCGTTTGGTCAAAAAGGCACAAAGGAAAATTTTGGCCCAAAAGCCCGCAAAGGAATAAATTTCTTAAGGCCCACACCAATAGGATGTCACCACATGTCAAGTCTACATCGGAAACACCAAGGTGGGGGTCGGAGGAAAGTTGGAGTTTTTCCCTTTTTGGTCAAAAAGGTCAAGGCAAAAATGATCCCGCGATCCCATTAGCGAATTGGGAAGTGCCACGTGTCCATTCATTGGCGGAGGTCGGGGCGGAAAGATTTTTGCCTTTTTTCCAAAACCATAAAAGTGCCAAGGTAAAAATGGAGCCGCATACCCGCAAACTAATCAAGAAGTGCCACGTGTCTCGAGAGTGGCGGGGACGCTGAGTATTTTGGAAATTTTTCCAATTTCACAAAAAGAGGGAAAAATATTGTTTTGAACCCATGAGACCAATCTAGAAGCACCACATGTCTCGGAGTGGTGGACCAGTGGAGGTTTTTGGGAAATTTTTCCTAATTTTAAAAAAGAGGAAAAAGTTCAAATTTCGGCCCGCGAACCTGAATTTTGCCCTAAATCTTCAGAGGGGCATATCTTTCACACTAGAGCTCGGTTTTTGATGATTTTGGTGTCATTGGAAATCTGTTGACATCCTCTTCATGATGGAATCCTCAATTTTTATTTTTGGTCAAGTTTTGTGGGAGAAAATTGAGAAAATGTCTCTGGCATGCAAAAACATAGAAATGGTTCCCAACCACCAAAATTAATGAAGTATGGGTCATTTTTTTATCTGCAGAGCAATGTACTTTGGCGTATGGGTTTTCCATGAAGCCCATCACTTTTCGAGGCAAGATTGAAGGGATTTGATTGGTGGTTGAGCTAATTTGCATGAAAAGGCAAAAATCATATTTCCATTTAGATTTAATGAGGTATGGGCAATGGTAGGCTCGAATGCGTTGGGAAGTGGATTTTAGAGGTGCCCTTTTTGTTTTAATGGATTCTTTTGGTTGTTGGGTGTAAAAAATGGATTTCCCACGTTCTCTCTCCTCTGTTCTGTGTTTTTATCGATTAAAAGCCATTTTTGGCTCATTTGTAAAGGTTGTTTATCTTTCTTCTTTGCCTCTCCCTTATTTTCTTCCTAGGGGTTGAAAATGGAGTTTGAACCTCCTCCCCTGTTGTGTAATGGAATTTTTCCTCTTACCCATGAAATGATGCACTATACAAATTTTGGAGCAATAAAAAAAGTGTTTTGTGATGCATTTGTCTATCCTTGCTCATTTTTTGGTTGTTTTTTCTTGCCTCTCTTCATTACATGGGGAATTTGTACATGTTTGGATGTTCATTACAAGTTTTGGAGCTATGTTCATGGATTTTTGGAAATATTTTTTGTGTGAAATCCATCTTTGGGTCTATGATGCACTTGTCCATCCTTTCCATTGCTCACCTCTTCTTGTTCCATGGCAGTTTTGATAGATGATCAACATTTTCCTTCTCTGGTGTATCACTGTTTTAGTGTAGGCTCTATTTTTCCTTGTTTTCTTCCTCTCCTTGTCTCCTTGGAAGTTATATTAGGTTAGATTAGTTTTCCTGCATTGGAATAGCTTGTGGCAGGTAGTTTAGGAAGAGGAACCAGCCTTCTCTGGAGAGCTTTCCCCATTTGCAAAGGTCCCACACTTTGGGAAAGCTCAATGTTGTGCAATCACACCAAATGACTTTGCCTTAGAAAATCATATCCATAACTCATTTGGGGGTGCTGTGAATTTGCACTAATAGTTTTGGCATGCCTAGTGGGACCAAGAGGTCTTCCACTTCATTTTTGCAGGTTGATGTGTTCCTGTGAAGATTTTAGCCTTTGGAGGCAATTGCAAACACATCTGGTGACTCCATATGGTCAACAACCCATCTCTGAAGTTACAGACATTCCTTTTCATTCATTTCCATTCCTTTTTCATTCATTCTTCTTTCCATCCCTTTCACTCTTTTCCATTCCATGAAGTTGTGTAATCATGACTTCATTTCCATCATGGAATTCACATTTACAACAGCAGAGTACATTCCATCTCCAATATGTTTTACAACTCCTTCAAATCATCATTTTGAAAAAATTCAAAATCATCATGCATACCCATATGAGCAAAGAGTGCAAAATTAGTTTGGTTATGAAACATATCAAGAGCAAGGGTACGCATGCAATGATAGCAGTCAAATGCAAGATGTTGGTCTATTGAAGTAGATCCAAAAAATGGAGATTGGCATGGTTCAGTCAAGGGCAACAGTTCAAATGAAGGCTTTCAGAATTGGTTGTAGGGCACCTTGCCCATGGGTTGGCCCTTTTCCAAGACATTATAGCCTTCAGGAGAAGCTGGACTTCATGATGGAGATGCTGCCCCAACTTGCACAATGGACTGTAGAGATAGAGGCCTATGAATTTGGTCTTTGAGCAACCTTGTCAATGGGTAAGTTCTACACCATCATGTGGATATTTTCTTCCATTCCTCAAGAAACACCATCTTATTTTGAATGCCAATTCCAAATCCAGCCCATTTTGCCCCAAGTGTTGATTTCATTTCTCCATTTCCTAGTCTTCCACCTCATCTCAATTCTTTTTCCTTTTCCCTTCCAAACAGCCATTCCCTCCAAAGAAAAATAAGTTCCATCTCCTCCCCACCACAAAAAAATGCAAAATTGGTTTAACTCCAACCTATTTCTCCTCTTGCATCCCTAAATGCATGTTGGGAAAATGAAAATCAAAAACTAGTCAAGGAGAACAGAAGAAGAAGAGCCAAACAAAGAAGAAAAGATTAGAAGTTTGGTGAGCTTGGCTCTTAAATTTGGGATTACAAAAATACCCTTGATGGTTAAGCCTACAGAGGAGGCCAAAGATGAAGAGTCAATGGTGGTTAGGACTAATTTTGTTGCAGCAGAAGAAGAGAAAAAAGAAGAAGCAGATCAACAATCAATTTTCTCATAATGTAGTGTCTATGTTGGCACTTTGTTTGAAAAGGATGTTGATCCAATAGAAGCTGCACAACTAGTCAACAAGGAGGAAGAACAAGCTACTCCAAATCCAAAAGAAGAGGAGCACATTCCACCTATGGAGGAGAAAAATGCAAGTCCAAGAGCTTTGAACATGAAAAAAGCTATATAAGAACATTCAGCTTCTTCCTTCCACTTCATCTCTCTCGAGCTCTAATGTTGGAGAAGAGTTTGATCTTTCAAACTTCATGTTGGAGGATGAAAGAAACCATGGTAAACAAGTTGTTGATCAAGAGAACACCATGGAAGAGTTTGAGCATTTGCAGCATGACAACAATGAGGCAGTTTATCTGTCAGATTTGGAGGACTGTTTTAATGGAGAGGAACCAGTTGAAATCACATTGTTTTCTCCTTCATCATCTATCTTCAAAACACAAGAACCTGTTGCCATGAAGGAGAGCATTCACTTGTAGTAGCTCTGCACTTTATAGCAGCTCTTTGGAATCAAGGTTGGAAGATATTAATCTTCCATGTTCTTCATTGGAGGAAGAAGGAAAAGAGCAGAAAAGTTCCATCATCTCTTCCACACCATCCATTCAAGAAGGTCTACAAGAAAACTCCATTTTTGGAGGAGAATTTCAGGGCTATGGGCATATCAAATGGATCAGACCTTGCCCGATCAGGTATTTGGCTTCATTAGAGTCAAAGGAGAAGCCATAACTAGTCATGCTTGCTTCAGGGCATGAGTATGAGCTTCAAAGTACCAAGGATCAACTGCAATACCTCTAAAATCCAAATGCATAGTCAACTAAAAGAGGTATATAATTCCATTTTTAGATGATACCTTGATAATTTGGGTAGAAGAATAGCTTTTTGTTGATTTTTCACTCATTCAACCAGCCATGATCAGCTCCAAATCAATTGCATGGCTGTCAATCTTGAAGAAGGGAAGCTATTTTGCACAATCAGTTGCAGGGTTTGTTTAGCCCACCTTTGCTTCCAGTTAGAGTAGAGTAGGTAGGTTTGTTTTCAGCAGAAGAAGTGCTTTTGTGCACACTCTGCATATCCCACTTGGGGTATGTATGATTTCCAAATTTTTACATAGTTGTTGGGTGTTGTTTTGGTTGCTCTTGCACATTCCATTTTAGTGGCTTTTGGTGAAGATCAACTCCAAGTTTCAAAGTGGTTTTCCAAGTGGCTTAAGAGGTCGATTTTCATAGTGAAGATCAGTTATGGTTATCATTGACTTTATGCCCAATGGATGCTTCAAAGGCCACCGATCTTTCATCTAAGTAAGCGAGATGACCCTCCGAGTCACCAAAATTGTTATCCAAAATGAGCCCGTATTTATTTTGGCTAACTTTCCTTCATTCTTTCCTTCCTTGTGCTTCAACTTCAATTTTCACACCTTTCAAGAACTCAAAATTTTCTAGAAATGGCTTCATAGATAGATTTTTCTTCCCTTTCCAGAAAGGTAAGGAAGTCCTCCTAAATCCTTGTATTTTGTGAGTTATGGCTCGACGGAGTTTGGAGGGAAAATTTTCCTAGATAAGCGGACCAATGAAATGATGCCACATGTCATCGGCGGAGCGGCGGGCATCGGGGATTTCTAGGAGGGATGGGAAAAGGCACAAAGGAAAATTTTTTTAAAAAGCTCAAGAGGAATAAATTGCTTAAGGCCCGCACTAATACGATGGCACCACGGTCAAGTCTAGCCCATTGCGAGGCGGGGTCGGAGGAAATTTGAACTTTTTCTTTTTGGTCAAAAAGGTTGAAGGCAAGAAATGAGCCCACGATCCCATTAGCGAAAAAGTGCCATGTGTCCATTCAAATGGCAGAAATATTTTGGTTTTTTTCCAAAACCATAAAAGTGCCATGTTTCGAAAATGGAGTGCATTACCGCAGCGACTAATCAAGAAGCGCCATGTGTCTCGGAGCGGCGGGGACGCGGAGTATTTTTGAAAATTTTCCAATTTTGTAAAGAGGGCAAAATGTTATTTTGAACCCACGAACCAATCAAGAAGCGCCACATGTATCAAAGTGGTGGACCCATGGAGAATTTTGGGAAATTTTTCCCAATTTGAAAAAAGAGGAAAAATTTCAAATTTCAGCCCCGCAAACCTGAATTTTGCCCTAATTTCACCATTTTTCCCTAAATATTCAAAGAGGGCATATCTTTCGATCTAGAGCTCGGATTTTGATGATTTTGGTGTCATTGGAAAGCTGTTGACATCCTCTCCATGATGGAATCCTCAAATTTTATTTTTGGTTTTTTGTGGGAGAAAATTGAGAAAACGTCTCTGGCATGCAAAAAACGTAGAAATGGTTCCCAACCACCAAAATTAATGAAGTATGGGTCATTTTTTTTATCTACGAAAAATGTACTTTGGCATATGGGTTTTTCATGAAGCCCATCACTGAAGTGATATTGAAGGGATTTTTTCATGGTTGAGCTAATAAATCTCTGGCACTAGAAAAGGCAAAAATCATATTTCCATTTACCAGATTTAATGAGGTATGGGCAATTTCTTGTCTTGCATGCTCGAATGCGTTGGGAAGTGGATTTTAAAGGTGCCCTTTCAATTTTTAATGGATGTTGTCAGTTGGTGGGTGCCAAAAATGGATTTCCCGCATTATCTCTCCTCTGTTCCGCATGTTTTACCGATTAAAAGCAGTTTTGGCTCATTTGTAAAGGTTGTTCATCTTTCTTCTCTGCCTCTCCCTTCTTTTCTTCCCTAGGGTCAAAATGGAGTTTGAATCTCCTCCCCTGCTCCATAATTGAATTTTTTCCTCTTACCCATGAAATGATGCACTTTGTAAATTCTCTGAGCAATAAAAACGTGTTTTGTGATGCATTTGTCCATCCTTTCTCATTTTTTAGTTGTTTTTTTCTTGCCTCTCTTCATTACATGGTATGTGTGCATGTTTGGGTGTTCATTATAGGTTTTGGAGCTGTGTTCATGGAGTTTTGGAAACATTATTTAGTGTGAAATCCATCTTTGGTCTGTGATGCACTTGTCCATCCTTTCCATTGCTCACCTCTTCTTGTTCCATGGCAGTTTTTATAGATGATCAACATTTTCCTTCTTTGGTGTATCGCCGTTTTAGTTTAGGCTCTATTTTTCCTTATTTCTTCCTCTCCTTGTCTCCTTGGAAGTTATATTAGGTTAGATTAGTTTTCCTACACTAGAATAGCTTGTGGCAGGTAGTTTAGGAAGAGGAACCACCTTCTCTAGAGAGTTTTCCCCATTTGCAAAGGTCCCACACTTTGGGAAAGCTCAATGTTGTGCAATCACACCAAATGAATTTTCCTTAGAAAAGCATATCCATAACTCATTTGGGGGTGCTGTGAATTTACACTAACACCACCTTTACAATCAAAGTCAATTTTGAGATTATGATCTAATAATTGACTCACAGATAATATATTTTTTAGTAAACCAAGGACATAAAGAACATCTGTAATTTACAATTATGTTGCCCAAGTGGTAGTGAAATGGAACCAATGCCTTTAACACTGTATGATGTATCATCACCCAAAGAGACATGATTTTTGGTGGGTGTTTTACTCATTGTGAAGAACCAATCTTTCTTTCCTGTCATGTGTCGAGTTGCACCCAAGTCAACATACCAAATTTCATTTGTAGAATTGGATACTTCATTTGACTGTGCAGAATAGAGGAAGTCATCATCATCAAATTAATCTTCCTATTCGACTACATTTCCTTGTTGAGTTGGTTTCTTCTTCCACTTTTGATAATTTTGTCCCTGTTTACTCTGTTGTTGGCTTGATTTTGTTTGTTGGTAATTATTATTTTTACCACTTACGATCCTTGTTGGAATGTGTTGTACCAACAATTTTTTAACTCATGTCCTTTTCGACCACAAATAAGACATTTTTGTTGGTCCTTTTTGCCTTGTTGAGTATTACCTTGCTTATGAGGCTGTTTACTAGACTTAAGCTATTTTTTTCCTTTTTGATTAGAAGCAAGTGTCTATTCTTCAGTTTCAATAGTTGAGTGAATAACTTCCTCTTGTTGGAGCATATTCACTAACTCTTCAAAAGTTGTTGTTTGATCAGTTTTGTTTAACGTGGTCACAAAAATCCTATAAGAAGGAGGAAGATCTCTCAATACTATAGGCATGAGTGATGTGTCAGTTACTTCTTCTTCCAAATCTTAAAGTGATGCACGCAAATTTGTCACTCTTCTCAAAAACATTTCAACTTTCTCATTTGGTTGTATTTTCAAGTTTAATAGTTGACTTTGGAGATGAAGTATTGTGTTATTATTTTTTGACTCATATACTATTTTCAACTTGTCCCAAGATTCTTTTGTTGTTTTGGACTCATGAACATGAGGTGCACCTCATCTGAAACACTAAACAAGATTATTAACTTTGCTTTTTGATTTTCACGATCAAATGTAGTTTTTGTGTAACATCTATGTAGATCTTGTTAATGTACCAGAAACAATGGTCCATAGATTTTCAAAATCAAGTTGTGCGCAAATTTTTGTTTTCCATGCTAGATAATTATCAGAATGCAAAAGTTGAGAATCTGGCAAAAAGAACTTTGGTGCCATAATTGCAACCATTGTGAAAAGTGATAAACAGTAGAAGCAAAAATTGAACACTTTTCCCCCTTAAAGCATGCACACCCCCCAAAAATATTATTTTATTTATTTTTGGGCTCCTTTTCACCATGTACAATGAATTTTTGGCACTATTAGCCCTGTTACAAATTTGGCTCTGTGGCGATTTACAAAAATAAAATGGCTCTCTTGGCTGATTTGAAAAAATAATAAAAAATTGGACTCTTTGGCCTCTTTTCAAATACAAAAATATTATTTTTGCAATTTTTACAAAATAAATATTTTCCAAATCTGATTAAAAACTAGACCAAGACATAGAGCTCGCAAAAACACACACTTTAAAAAATGGCACCTCAATCCGAGGTACCAGTTGAAAGTTATGTCTTTTTAAATTGTAATTTTAATATCTTTCCGGGCCCCTTTCCAAAAATGGAAAAAAAAATATTTGTCCTTCTAATTTTTTTACTTCATCCAAAAAGGAAATTGCTTCACATATTTATAATAAAAACATGGTTTAAACTTACTTTTATTGTTTCTCATTGTTTCACGCAGGTATTGTTACTCCGCCACCAACTTCTTCTTCCTTTTTTCAACATCTTTTTTTTCTTACTGATTGCAAATCTTCTCCACATTTAATTTGAAGTCTTTGCTTTGGATGTAGGCATGTTAGAGATCATTGAAATCTCTTATCTTCTTCTCCTCTGGTAGGCTTATACGCTTTGGAAAGAGATCTTTTCATAGACATACATACAATTCTTTTGCCATATATATGACAAGATAGAGCACAGAGAAGAGGAAGTGCAATTTATGTGGGGAGCTTGAAAAGATTGGGTCCCCTCAATATAAAAATATTGTTTATAATATTTTTAAAATGTGCTTCCAATTTTTTTAAAAAATTATAGGTACAGGTAATTTTTTTTAAATACCATAGAATGAAACAATGTCACCTTTTTTAATTTGCATGAGATTCAAGGGACCGTGATTGCACTCAGTGTGTTCTTCAACAACAAATCAATCTGTTGAATCGGGGTGTGGAGGAGTACGAGGTCAGTTGTGAAATGCTGGGGGCATATATGGCTTCTCCTAGCTCTTAATTTCTCCAGATCTCCCTAAAACTTCCTAGACTCCTCTACGGATCGGGATCTTCCGTCTCTCGATACCAAATCTTGACAATGAATACTTGAAAACAATATTTGACACGAAGCTTTTACATAAACAAGACCGTGCTTGTATTTTTTATAACTATAACATTCAAGCATTACAAACAAATGAGAGAGCTGCAATATTTATAGATATTGGACAGCTTTCTATCTCATCCATAATATATGGAAACAAATCATCTAATTTCGAGAAAATATGCAGAAATAGCATATTGCCCCTAATTGCCCTATTTCCCCTCATGGAAATCATCCGGGAAAAAAATATACAAGATAAAACATGATCCCACAAACATTGGGATGAGAACACTATCACTTAGTTAACTAACAACTAAGGATAACTAATACCTATTGACATAAGTTTAAAGTATTTAAATTAAATACTTTAACTTATTACATTTATTCAAATATCAACTAATGATGAATTAATCTAAGTTTTATTCCTAAAAAATTGCTCCGCAATCTATAAAAGTGGTCGATCCTTCCTTGAGCTCTGTTAGACCACGTGAATGGAAGTTTCGCCAAGTTGAGCTTATAATATAAAAGGGAACTCACAAGAGAAATCTCTGATATGCTAATTTGTGTTGTTCCCCAGTAGAGTCACCAAAAATTGTTGGCTACATTTTCTGCACAGTTGAAAACCTAGGCAGTCGTGAGATAAATCTCTCTCATTTACCGGTGAGGCTCCCATGTAAGATTTTGTCAATTATATTTTAAAGTATCTATCTATTGGTACTACTTTAACTATGTAGCTCATGAACCATAGCTAAATATTTTGCAGCAAGTAAGCAACTATAAGAGAAAAGAAATATTTGTAGGAGAGGAAAATAATAGGAAACGAGAAGAAAGGAGAGAAGATGTGCAAACCGATCAATAGTTTACATAGTTGATAGCATGCACATATATTAAAACAAATAGATCATGAAATATAGAATTCAAAGCAAAGGAAATTTTCAGATCTAGATCTAAAAATAAATAAGAAATGAATGCACCATTGGTACAAAGTTCTCCGGAAATATCTTCCTATTCCTTTGCTTGCAGTAAAGCTATAAATGGTTTCAACTCAAATTTTGGAACACAAGAATGCTGATTACAAATTCCGATTCCTTAACCTATAAGTTTTCCTCTATTTATAGTGTATAGAGGGCTATTACAAATAAGAAGCTTTAACTAAATTGGAACATGTGGAATTTGTAAAGGAAACAACTTACAATCTCCCTCCTGGAATTTCTCCTTGCATGACATGCATGATTTATAACTGAAAAATAAAACCTTCTATTTTGCATGTCTGCCACCTATTTCCAAGTAATTGACTTCTTCAAGTAACGACTTTTAAACCAATCACTTAATTTTTATAATTTAATTGATCGCTCAATTACTTTGTCGAAAAAAATAAGAGAAAGATGAAGAAAGAGGAAAATAAATTAGAAGAAAGTTACAACACTTCCAGTCTTGTTCTTTTTCCATATTCTGCATGTGGTTGACTCTTTTGCCTTTGATTCTCACCAAACTTGACATGGAAGTAGTTGACTGTGACTTTTCTGCGTGTGCTACCTCTGACCTGTCTTCCCCTTTCATCCTTGAAGCTTTTGCAGTTATTCTCCAGTATATGCACCAATGTAATGTTTGCCATAAATAATTCAGACAAAACTCATCATTTTTTATTTTTAATTGCATATGAGTAATTTTAAATTCTGGAAAGCACTCTGGGTGAATGCAAATATAAGTAAATTCAATGAAGGCTTCAACTAGAAGATTGGGAGCACATGCACAAGATCCTGGAAGGAATTTTCCATGCACTGACTTCTACACGGGCTACGTTAGAAACAAGAGGATGAATTTTTTCCGGAAGCCTTTGCAATTATGAGATTTGGATCTATCAATTAAATTGGTGATAAGTTCAGGGCCTATGTCTATATCATTGACTTCAAAAAATCTGGAAGTTATGCATGATTTTTCTGATCCTTTTCTTTCATCATGCTTCATCATCGCTAGAACAATGTTTGTCTAAGCTCTTTTTCTTTTAATTATGTCAGAATCCCTTGCAATTGGATCAATTTGTGCAGATCTGACAACTTCTTCAGATTCAGAAGATATATTCAATGTACCTGACATTGATTTGAGCACTTGTGATGAGAACCTGCAATTTATTCAAACAAAGATGGAGTCCATGGCACGAATACTTGATTTTTATAACCAAAATCTACATATAAAGTTTGCTGCCCTAAAATTTGAGGTTTTTCTTACACGCATAGCAAGAAAAAATAATATTTAATTCACCCAGGCACATATACCGACATACAAATGCTCGTAATGACCAAAATTAGGCTATTCCAACCCCTAGCGCCAAAAATGGAAGCTTTCAAGCGGTGGAAAAATAGTCTTTAATGCAAAATCCTCCTTTTGGCACCAAAACATGTCTCAGGCTGCAATCTTCATAAAAAAGAAATAAGCGTTTTCGTTTTATGGCATCCCATGATTTCGGCAATTTAATTAATTAATAGCCATGTTTATTCATCCAATTTGGGTGCCCAAGTCTCGCATCTTCTTGGTTGCTTTTTAAATAATTTATTTTATTTATTTTTAGCATGCATCCTTCAATTCTCCTTAGCTCTTCCACTGCATTGACTTTCATTCTATTTATGGCGCCAAAATTGGGTAAATAAACCATTAATAAATAGTATTAAATACATGGTCATTCACCCAAGGTGGGTCACACTTTTTGGCAAGGGTAGTTGCTAAAAATAAGAAGTCAACTTGACGAGAATTTCCACCTTGACTTTGCAGCTCCAAAAATCCCCTCTTCCAATTAAGTTATTTGACTTTCATAATGAGAATTTTTACCTGCAAGGCAGGTAAGAAATTCCGTCTACCTGCCACATCGCCAAAATTCTCACTGCAAATTAAAACATCTCCCAAAAAGTGTGACTTCTATTAAAAATAGTTTCCTTTGATAAAGTGTGACTTGCATGGGTGAATAAACTTATTTGGTGGGAAAATTTAGCCTACTAAAGGTGTGCAAAAATTCCCATCGGTGCTTTAAGTGATTTTTCTTTATTTTATAATGGGAATTTTTACCTGCAAGGCAGGTAAGAAATTCTCGCCTGCCTGCCGCCTCTAATATTCCCATTGCAGCTTAAGTGACTTTGACTTCATGAGAAAAAGTACCCTGCAAGGAAGGTAAGAAATTCCCGCCTTCCTGCCACTACCAAAAATCTCATTGCAGCTTAAACCCATTCATTTCAAAAAGTGTGACTTTCCTAGGATAGGCTTTTTGTGCTTGACTTCATATTTTTTGGTCGAAGTTTTCTTTCGAGGCTAATTCCTTAGTGCGGTGGCCATAAATGATCTCCAAATGCTCCAGAAATTAAACAGACTATACATAACAAAGAATGGACCCCGGGGAATTTAATAGACAAATTGTGCGGGAAACTAGAGAAAAACACAAAACAAATAAATAAAAACAAAAATGTTGCGGAGGTTACTGAGATAATGCTTAGAATTCATTCCTATTGAAAATCCTATAGAGATGTGTGATTACTTGGCATGCAAAACTTCAACAGATTCAAGCTAGAACACAATTTACTTCAAATGGGGCTTAATTTATTTAATAAATAATTAAATAAAAAAATTCTGAGACATAAAACTTGGCGGAGGGATAAAATGAGTTTTAGCATCGGATATTTGTCGAAATTGGCTTATATGATTCACTCGGGAATATCTTAACGTAATACTGAGACATCTTCGCAATAAAAACATGAAAAGACTGTTATTTTAAAAGAGAAATTTTTTCAAATGGGTAGTCCAAGATTTCGGGGTGAAATATGGGGACACCCGTCGGCTCCATTTGTGGACATCTTTACCTCTTTCAAAATAAAAGTAGTGAAGATGAGATCCCATCATCTCTGGTTTTGTGTCTTGTCCATTGGGTTCAAAGGTCGAGCCACAAAAAGAAAAATAAAACAAAAAAAGTTTTATTTATATACAAACAGTTTTACCACTCGTATCTCAATTTTGAATAGCTTCGGATGTTACTCGTTGAAATATAGTGATAAGTCAAATCCATCCTGGTAGGCAAGGAAGAAAGTATCCATTCTAGTAGCTCTCTTGATCGTGAAGGGCCCTTTACAGAGTGAATCATATTTGTCATGCATTCCCTTCGGTTTATGGCTATTCTCCCACGGAGTACCCAGTCTCGATCTAGAACTTCCTTTCTTTGGCCTTCTTGTCAAAAAAATTAGGCAATTCCTTATCAAATTCATCTTGTGGTGTCTCATCATTTCTTCTCTCAGTAGTGAGTAAGTCTTCATCAACTTCATTCGTTCCCATATTTATTTGTTTCATCCTTGAGGAAGAACTATCACCACATTATTCATTCTTATTCAAGTACCGATCATACTTGTCAAAAGTCTTCACTAAGGAAACTAAATCCTTGGGGTTTTGTTACCTTTAAGTTGGACTATTCCACTACTGTCATCATAACCTAGAAAATAATAGGAAACGAGAAGAAAGGAGAGAAGATGTGCACACCGATCAATAGTTTACAGAGTTGATTGCATGCACATATATTAAAACAAATAGATCATGAAATACGAGAATTCAAAGCAAAGGAAAGTTTCGGATCTAGATCTAGAATAACATAAAGTTTATGAATAGATCTAAAAATAAATAATAAATGAATGCACCATTGACACAAAGTTATCTCGGAAATATCTTCCCTATTCCTCTGCTTTGCATAAAGCTATCAATGGTTTCACTCAAATTTTGGAAGACAAGAATGGTGATTACAAATTCGATTTCTTAACCCATAATTTCTTCCTCTATTTATAGTGTATAGAGGGCTATTACAAAAGGAAGCTTTAACTAAATTGGCACATGTGGAAGTTGTAAAGGAAACAACTTGCAATCTCCCTCTGGAATTCCTCCTTCGCATGACATGCATGATTTATAAAAAAAAACCTTCTATTTTGCATGTTTGCCACATATTTCCAAGTAATTGACTTCTTCAAGTAACGAATTTTAAACCAATCACTTAAGTTTTATAATTTAATTGATCGCTCAATTACTTTGTCGAAGAAAATAAGAGAAAGAAGAAGAAAGAGGAAAAGAAATTAGAAGAAAGTTGCAACACTTCTAGTCTTGTTCTTTTTCCATATTCTGCATGCAGTTGACTCTTTTGCCTTTGATTCTCACCAAACTTGATCTGGAAGTAGTTAGATTGTGACTTTCCCGCATGTGCTACCTCTCGACCTATCTTCCCTTTCATCTTTGAAGCTTTTGAAATTCTTCTCCAAGTATATGCACCGGTCTGCAATGTGTTTCATAAATAATTGAGACAAAACTCATCATATTTTATTTTTAATTGCATATGAGTAATTTTAAATTCGGAAAGTACTCTGGGTGAATGAAAATATAAGTAAATTCAATGAAGGCTTCAACTGGAATATTGGGAGCACATGCACAAGATCCTAGAAGGAATTTTCCATGCATTTACTTCTACATGGGTTGCATTAGAAACAAAAGGATGAATTTTTGTCGAAGCCTTTGCAATTATGAGATCGGATCATCAATTAAATTGGTGATAGGTTCGGGGCCTATGTTTGTATCATTTATTATAGTAAATATGGAAGCTATGCGCAGATTCTGTTGATCCTTTTCTTTCATCGTGCTTCATCATGGCTAGAACAATCTTTATCGAGATCTTTTTCTTTTAATTCATCGAAATCCCTTGCAATTGGATCAATTTGTGCGGATCTAACAACTTCTTTAGACTCAAAAGATATATTCAATGTACGACATTGATTTGAGCACTGTGATGAATACCGTAATTTATTCGAGACAAAGATGGAGTCCATGGCACGAATACTTGATTTTATCACCAAAATCGCATATAAATCTTGCTACCCTAAAATTTGAGGTTTTGCTTGCATGCAAAGAAAGAAAAATAGTATTTAATTCACACAGGCACATATACCAACATGCGGATGCTCAGATTGACCAAAATTAGGTTATTCCAACCCAGGCACCAAACCTGAAGCTTCACGGTAATGGAAAAATAGTCTTTAATGCAAAATCCTTCTTGTTTTGGTGCCAAAACTGTCCGAGCTGCAATCTTCATCAAAAATAAATAAGTGTTTCTCATTTATGGAATCTCATGCTTATATAACCTCAAAGATGCTATTTTTAATAATTGCCTCTTCTTATTTCTTGCAATTTAATTAATTAATAGTCATGTTTATTCATCCAATTTGGGCGCCCAAGTCTGCATGCACTCTTGGTTGCTTTTATAATAATTTATTTTATTTATTTTTAGCATGCATCCTTGACTTCTCCTTAGCTCTTCCACTTGCATTGACTTTCCTTCTATTTATGGTGCCAAAATTGGGTGAATAAACCATTAATAAATATTATTAAATGCATTGTTATTCACCCAAGGTGGGTCGCACACTTTGGCAAGGGTAGTTGCTAAAAATAAGAAGTCAACTTGATGGGAATTTCCACCTTGCACTACAGCTCCAAAAATCCCCTCTTCCACTTAAGTTATTTGAATTTCATAATGGGAATTTTTACCCTGCAAGGTAGGTAAGAAATTTCCACTGCTTTCACTCGCCAAAATTCCCACTGGCAAATTAAAACATCTCCCAAAAATTTTGATTTGTATTAAAAATAGCTTCCTTTGATAAAGTGTTACTTGCATGGGTGAATAAACCTATTTGGTGGGAAAATTTAGCTCTCTAGCAAAAGCAAAAATTTCTATCGGTGCTTTAAGTGATTTTTCTTTATTTTATAATGGGAATTTTTACCCTGCAAGGTAGGTAAGAAATTCCCACATGCCTGTCACCTCTAATATTCCCATTGTAGCTTAAGTGACTTTGACTTCATGAGAAAAAGTACCTGCAGGCGGAGTAAGAAATTCGCGCCTACCCGCCACTATCAAAAATCTCATTACTGACTTAAACCCATTCATTCCAAAAAGTGCGACTTTCCTATGAGAGGCTTTTTGTGCTTGACTTCATCTTTTTTTGGTCGAGGTTTTCTTTCTAAGGTTGATTCTTTTTGGTGCAGCAGCTGTAAATGATCTCCAAATGCTCTAGGAAATTAAACAGACTATACAGAAGAAAGAACAGACCCAGGGGAATTTAATAGACAAACTGTAGAGAAAACTGAAGAAAAACACAAAAGAAATAAATAAAAATAAAAAACGTTGCCAGAAGTTGCAGACAATGCTTAGAATTCATTCCTGGTGAAAATCCTATTGAGATGTGTGAATACTGGAATGCAAAACTTCAATAGGGTTCAACCGGAGCACAATTTACTTCAAATGGGGCTTAATTTATTTAATAAATAATTAAATAAAAATTTTCGTAGACAAAACTTGGCGAGAGGGATAAAATGAGTTTCATCATCTGGGTCTTTGTCGAAATTGGCTTATATGATTCACTTTGGGAATATCTTAACGCATAATGAGACATCTTTTGGCAATAAAAACATGAAAAGACCCATTATTTTAAAAAGAACAATTTTTTTCAAATGGGTAATCCTAGATTTCAAGGTGAAATGCGGGGACACCAGAGATAGGCATATGCCTTGTTCAATTTTCAACATGGCTCCCTAAATATCTTCTTAAACAATAATATAATGAGTCATATGACCATCTATGTCACAATTTTCAATTTGAATCCCTTCACATCAAACAAGTATACACAAAATTTGTAAAGACTTAGATACCCCGTATGGTATAATCAACCATGAGGAACACAAATCCCACCATTCGACTGAAAGAATCCTTCTTCACTCCTGATAGGTTGGACCAACTTGCAAAATTTATTTAGATACAAATAAGCTCATTTCATGCCTATCACTTCATGAAGAGGGTTTGAAGAGAGTAAGAACACTAATAGAAAAATGAAGAGAACTTTTTTTGTTCCTTAACCATCTGAACTAAGGTTTTTACAAAATTTTAGTATTGAAATTCTCTTCAAAAATTCTGTTATGATTTATCTAAAGAAGGATTTTCAATTTTGTTTGAGTGCTAAGAAGATAGGTCACTGTTTTAGCCCTTCTCACTTTACCCGGTTTTAGTAAAACTTGAATATATTCAACAATATTCTTCAAAATTTCATGAACCCAGAGAACTAAAACACCTCCCTCTACATGCTCCATAGCTTGATTTCTCATAAATGATCCTGTATGGTCAAGACAAATCTCATTTGTCTAAGCTTTATTTCTTTAGTTTTAAGGGAAGTTTTAGTGAAAACTTCAAATTTACCTCCAAGAGATAAAGTAAGCCATGTAGATGCTCATAAATTCTCTGGCGGTGTTCTTAGGCTCCTACCATGATTACATAGGATTTTCATGGCCTACTTTGAGCTCATACACCTCATTAGGCTCTAGAACTAGGCCTAAATGAGCTAGTTTCAATCATTGTAACTTGCAACACATTACACGATGATCACCATAAAAGCTCTTGTACATCCTTGAAAAACCATTTCAGACTGCGGGACACGTAAAAAAAAAGCACACCAAGTAACTCCATACCTCCAGAGAGCACCAACCTCCCTAACCAAGCTGTAGCACCACGAAACTATCCACGAATGTTCAAAAAACCAACATGAGACCAATTTGTGACCACCAACCACCATTTATAAGGAACCAACCTTCATGAAATTTCAATCCTCCTTTTCCATAAATGACATGTGATATCAATGAAAACACCAAACAAAGCAAAAGGGTTTAACAATCTCCCCTTTGTCATTAATGGCAACAAACTCATAAACCTTGATGGAAAATCAACACCCTAACATCTTCAAAACATTCAATCATTGTTTCTCGACAACACTTTTCCCCCTTTGACATCTATGATAAAGGTATACACATCTAACAACATGAGTAACATGTAGGAAAATAATAAAAAGGCACAACCTTACCTCTAGAATCCCCCTTGAATTAGATCTGCTCCTTTGTCGGATAAGACTCAACCAATTTGCATGAATTTCTTCATCAATAATATTCAATGCTCCCCTGGACATATTCTCTTGAAATTCTACCTTTTCATCCTTTGCATATGCCTTTCTTTGGTCTTCTTGACTTTTTCCTTGAACTAGTGAACTAACTCCCCTATTTAGACACATCTTGAGCCTTCTTAGAGTAACTATGGCACTTGAGCTACCCCCGATAATTTTACCTTTAATTATTGCTAGTGGTTGGGATTACCCTAATTTTTGTCTTAACTTCTCAAAAGTTTTTTTTTGGCATAGGTTTTGTTTGTATATCAGTTACTTCTTCCTTTGTTGACACATGTTCAAGCTTAATTATTTGCTCATTCACTTGCTCCCTCAAGAAATGGTACTTGATTGGTATGTGTTTTTTCTTAGAGTGCAACACTGGATTCTTGGACACACTTATAGCACTTGTGTTATCACAATATAGAGGTATAGGACCTTCATTTTCAATTTTATAGTCTTTAAGTGTTTGCTTCATCCACATCACTTGAGTACAACATATGGTTGTTGTTACATACTCAGCTTCACAAGTGGAAAGTGCTACAAGAGACTGTTTCTTACTTGACCAAGATATAAGGCACCTACCTACAAACAAGAATCCACCGGTTGTGTTCTTTTTGTCATCAATGTTTTCGCCAAATCTGCACCAATGAAGGCCTTCAATGGGAACTCATTACGTCTTGGATACAAAATATAATATTCTATGGTCCCCATGAGATACCTGAAGATTATTTTGACAACTTGAAGATGGCTTACCCTGGGATCTTCTTGAAATCTTCCAACCAAACCAACTACCTACATGATATTAGGTCTAGATGTAGTTGAATACAAAAGACTACCTATCATAGATCTATATAAGGTTTGATTTACATTTGGTGAGCTATCTTCCTTGTTGATTTTTCATCCTACAATCATTGGAGTTTTACTGGCTTGTAATCTTCCATTTGAAATATTTTGAGCATCTCCTTGATGTACTTTGTCTGTGAGATGAAGATACCTTATTTGGATTGACTGATTTATAGCCCTAGGAAGAATGAGAGTTCACCAAGCATTGACATTTCAAACTCCTTTTTCATGACCTTTAAAAATCCATGTGACATGGTCTCACTATCACTTCCAAATATTATATCATCAACATAGACAACAACAAGCAAAAAATGGCCTTCTTCCTCTTTTATCTAGAGGTTTCTATCGCCTACTCCTTTTCTTAATCCTTAGTCAACCAAGTACTTGTCTAGCCTATTATACCAAGCCCTAAGGGCTTGCTTAAGACCATACAATTCCTTCTTTAACATGCAAACATAATCCTTGTCCTCAATGAGATAAAATCCATCAGGTTGTTCAATGTAAACTTCCTCATTCAAGTGTCCATTTAGAAATCCCAATTTTACATCCATTTGATAAAATTTGAATATTTTGTGTGCTACATATTCTAAGAAGAGCCTAATGGCCTCCATTCTAGCCACATGATCAAATGTCTCATCAAAATCCACTCCTTTAACTCCGAGCATATCCTTTTCAAACCAATTTGTAGTCACCTCCCCAAAATTTGTGTATTTTTGTCAAAATTTCAAGAATTTTGGTATGGGTGTTTTGCATGCTTTGTAAGGTCATCAAGTGAAGAAAATGCCTCAACAGTTAGCCAATTTTAAATTTTTTTGAGTTTGAGTCTTTTTGTGTAGTGCGGGTGTTTTGGATTTTGATGTCCCACATGTCCCATGGCCCTCTGGGCTCCCTGTTCCCGATTCACCGTAAGTCCTTCTTACCCACAACCTATCACTCAAAATTTGTCTAACTCCCCTACGTGTACAGTGAGAAACTTGGCCCTTTATGTCCCGCATGTCCCAAGTTCCTCCAGGGCTCCTTTTTCCCTACAAATGCACCTTTTCCACATTAAGCCCATTTTCTTTGTATTGCGGGCATTTCGGCCTGGCGAAGAACTTGTGTTCTAGTGTCCCAAGGGCCTTCTGTGCATCTTTCACCTGACTTTCCCACTTTCCATTGAACACCACAGTATTGCAAAAATTTCTCCCTTTTGTGTCCCGGATGTCCCAAGTGTAGCTCGGCTCCGATTCTCCATGCAAACCTGGATTTTCCACATAATGGTAAGTTCTGTGTGTATCGCGTAAATTTCGGCTTCTTGTGTCCTGAATGTCCCGTGTGGTTTTGGGCCCCTTGTGCCTCATTTTCCTGTCATATCCACAATTTTTATAAGCACATCGGTAACATGTATTTTAAGTATCATATTTCCCACAAATCATTAAATCTCCTCATTTATTGCATTTCACCAACCTTCTCCAAAACGGGTAATATAAAAAGGGGTAGAATTGGCCATTCTAACCATCAAAGTTTACAATCAAGATTTGTGTTCCATTCCCACATTTCCCAAAGTTGTTTCTAGCTGTAGCAAATCATTTCTTAACCATTTTCAAAAATTCCAAGTGCATTTTGGTTCTAAGAAGGTCGTCATTTACCTAGTGGCCAAAGGAAAAGTTTTCCATAACCCTGTAAGAATTCCTAGCTAGTTTGGTCCCATGCCCTACCTTATCGCCGCTTTCAGAATGAGCATTCCTCCCTCTGAATTATTTTCCTCAACTTTCTTTTTCCATAATGAAGGTTCATTTCAAGGGTCATGAGCATCTCTCCTCTCTCAAGACCTCCATACCCAATGTAGGGGACACCGATGTACAACATTTGGATTTCAATGATTTATGGGCATGAATTAATGATGCAAATCCTTCACCTATGGCTCACTCATTAAGGATTGTGGGATAGCATTTGTTGGAGGATTCCCTATCTCAGTTCAATGTGCAGATACAATTTTGGCTTGTGGCTCTCATTTTGACCCTAACACAAAAAGAAATCACAGATCCCCAAGGCCAAGTGATTGCCAAACTGGACATGGGATGTATCAATATTGCTCTTGGAATCCCAATGTTTGAAGACTCAAATGTTCTCACTATGGCACAAGCCCAAAAATTGTTTGATCAAGAACCTGAAAAGTACAAGTACATGGTAGCCAAGTCTTGGTTCAAGGCCCCAAAGAAAGGAGCCTCCAGGTTTCCTAAAAATATGTACAGAAGTGATTTCAAAGAAGAACTTTCTAACATCATTACTCTCTAGCTAGGATAATGGGGATTCATAAGATAAATGAGTTCCACTTTTAGATGTGCCCATACATAAATATCATATGTGAGGGGAAGAAGAATTTGAATTGGGGAGAAATCATTTGTATCAATCTAAGTGAGAAATTGACTAGTGTACAAAGGACTCATACTTTCTACATGACCTCCTATTTGATGTATACTATTGGAGCATATAGAGAATGGCTAGGTCTTTCTCCTAAAGACAATAAAAAGAATGCCCCAGTATATGAGTACTACTCAAAGTTGACCCTGAAGAATAATAATCATCATTTTAGGAGGGTCAATGACGCCTTCACAATGTACATTGTCTAGGATTCTAGAGGGTAATACAGCTAAAATATTTTCTGATGAAGCCAAATAGTTGATATCCACTTATGGAAGCTACTACATTCAGTTTAGGAAGTTCTCTTATATCAGGTTGGCATGTTTTGAATATTCTCCCTATAAGCTTCCCATGTTCTGTAGTGATAAGATTTCCTAGTGGAAATTTGTAGGTAGCTTGACAAGTTGCATAGAACCTGCAAAGACAAAAAGATAGTTGAGTTCAATTTCTTGTTACTCTGGGTAATTATACTTGTAAGACTACCTTGGATGCTCAAAATATTGAAAGGACAGTTGTTGCTTTCAATTTTCATTTCTTTCAGAGAAGATATTTCTTTGATCTTAAAGGCTTTCATTGCCAACAATGTCAGAATGTCTTTCTATCACCTTCCTGGTGTAGAAGACTATTGGGTAGATTATTCAAATGATTATGAAGCAAGAAGGAGATACTATGGCCATCTCTCTTTGCAAAAAATCAAGGATTTTGGCATCTACAAAGTACCAGATGACCTATCGGATGATGATGATGATTTACAATCTCTAGAATATAACAAGACTATAAGGCACACTCCTCTTGACACCATTGATTGGTTCAATAAGGAAAAGGATAATTTGCAAGAGATCATTAACCCAGTTTTGGTCAGAACTAAAGTATGGTTTGATAGGAAGATGAGGATTTACAAAGTAGGTAGGTTATGGTCTCCCTCTCAAGAATCCTCTACATCCCATGGAGAAGTCTCTAGCTTCAACACCTGAAGCAGAACTCAATCAACCCCTTCTCCTCTACAATCTTCCACTCTAGTGTATGCCAAGAAGGGAAAGACTAAGAAGAATGAAAAAGGAGAAGATCTAATTGAAGAAGAAGACACTCAAACCCCTTCTCAAGAAGAAAGAGGCAGTCATGGTGGTGGAACAAATTATTGACCTTTCAGAGGGAGAGAAGGAATCAGAAGATGAAGAAGAAGAAGAGAGTAATCAAGAAGGGGTAGCACTGAAAAGGAAGATGAGGGGGAAAACAAGCAGGAGATTGTGAAATCAAAGGACCAAACAACAAGCACTCCATAAACTCCTACCAAGGAAATTCCTATTCCTAGCATTGGAACATCTATTGTAGAGGTATCAACTGCACATACCCTAAGCTCAATGAGTACTCTTGTAATAGGTCCTCTTGCTCCTCCTCCTTAGTTCCACTTTCACTTGGGTCCAACCATTCATTGATAGCAAGAAAAGGAAGGCCTCATCCCAAATAGTTTCCCCAAGTTTGTTGTTGTGGCTGCTCTCCTAGGCACAACTCCTACTCCATCTGCCAAGAAAGCTAGAACTACTTCTAGATTGGTATATGATTCTAAGGGCCAACAATTTTTTGAAATTGCTAAACCTAAAGTTGACAAAGATGAGAAAGATTTGGATTTGAATGATTTAGAGTTGACAAGGATACCATTGGGTGAGTCCACCCCTAAAAGTGAAGTTCATAATTTGAAGGAGACTGTATCAAAGATAATTAAAAGAGTTGAAAAGAAAAAGAGACATAGGAACATTTAGAAGAACAAGTGAAAATTCTTTCTAACTTCATCAGGTCCTTGTTGGCAAGTGATAAAGTGTTGGATCCATCTCCTCTTACTACAATGCCACCTCTGTTATAATGACTAATGAAGAGGTATAGAGCATCAAGGATATTCACAAGCATGCCTCTTATGGAAAAGCAACAAAATTGATGGTGGAGGATATGTTAATATCTGGTCTAAACTTCATAGAGGAAGCATGTAAAGCTTATGATAATATCTATTCAGTTCAGCAAAATCTCACCTCAGCCATTGCAAGCCTTGATAAAGAACTCAAATTGTGGACTAAATGCATACAGATTTGAAGCAGATGAGTACTACCTTTGTGAAGAAGTTCTTATTGCCACTGGAGTTTTTGATGATCCAAAGAATAATCTATCCAAGAAATGGGTTTATAGTGTGGATTGGAAGATAAGGGTCTTGGAGGAGGAAATTGTGGAATTAAAGAACTCATTTCAAAAGGGAGAAGCTTTTAAAACCTGTGTGTTGGATGGATTTCAAGATCTTCATTGTCAGTTCTTTAAGGAAGAATTTGTTGGGAAAAACACAAGTGTAAGATATCAAGGAAGATTTCAAAGCACTTATCAAGGAAGAGTTGTTCAAAGTTGATGGTATCACCAAAGAAAAGATAAAAGAAGTCTACGCATTACAAGCTACACTCATTGAAGCAAACAAAGGCCTCTCACAAAATTCAAACTTTTGGGAAGAAATGGAAGGTTGCTTAAATAGTTGGACAAATGCTACTGCAAATACTACTATTCCCAGGGCATGGAGATTGTTGGAGCACTGGTCAAGTTTAGAAACTAGATACTCAAGATAAAGACTGTAGTGGCATCTTCCTCAAATGTTCCCTCGACTAGTGCATGAACCTTTCTTTTAATTTCTCTTATATTTCAAGTTGGCCTTATTGAAATGATGTATTTTGTAATTGAGATCGACTTAAGATACTTTTGATTAAAGTATTAATGATTAATTAAAAGAAAGGAAACTAAAGAGACTTGGTTTGTAACTTTTCGAGTGACTATTTAAGAACTCATCTTCCATTTTGAAGGGGTTGGATCTTGATGTTTTGAGATGTAAAAAGTGTAGAGTTATTGAATATCAATACAAAAGAAGTTATTTCTCTCCTTTTTCTTGTGTTTCCTCTATTTTTTTCCTTATCTTGTGAATGTGGATTTTATATATTTGGATATGAAACTTTGTGTTGTTCCAAGTTGATGTTGTGCTTAAAACTTTGTGTCTACTACATATATGTCATGTATTCATATATATATATATAATTCATATGTTCCTTAAAATATCATGCATGCATAAGTAGGATCTTACTCTGTTATCTATTCATCTGAAAGTGCAACCACCCTTGTTCTTAGAATCATTTATTCTTCTGCATCCTTTTCTTTTGTATTGATAAATTATCAAATATGGATACATTTAATATATCAAGATCCTCATTCAGATATTGGTAGTTTGTATATTTGTAAATAAATAGGTTTTTCCTTTGTTTGGTGAATAAGGGAACCTCTCCCATAAAGAGGAGGGATTGTTGTCCCCTAAATTGTTTTTTGTTTTAAGATTCAAATTTTCCAACCAACTTTGCCTTACCTTATTTCTTATAAATTCACCTTTTTCATTGACTTGTTTTTAAACACCCACTTGGTTCCAATGATGTTTTTATTCTTTGGCCTAGGAACAAGATCCATTGTTTCATTTTCAACTATTTTATCTAGCTCTTCATTCATTGCATTGATCCAATTTTGATCCTTGTTAGCCTCCTTGACATTATTTCGTTCTATTTTGGACAAGAGACCAAGGTTTTCTTGATTTTGAACACTTTTCAACCTTCTTCTTGTTTGTATGTCTTCTTTCTTATTTCCTATGATCTGATTTGGTGGATGATCCCTTTTAAATTGCCTTGAAGATGCTTTTGTATCATGTCTTTCTTATTTTTCTTCTTCTTCTTGATCAACTTCTATAATTTTGTCATCATCCTGATTTTCAGTGCTTTGTGGAGTCTCCTTTGGGCTGAGTGGTAGTCTTCTTTGGATATGATTAATCAATTGTAACATTGGTGATCTTTACTATATTTTGTTGGCTATTATTGTAGCACTAATATGCTAAAATAATAATTGAGTATCCTAAGAAAATGCCTTCATTACACCTTGAATCAAACTTGCCAAGATTGTCATCATCTCTTTTGATAAAGCACTTGCTTCCAAACACTCTTAAGTGCTTTACACTTACAGGTATTCCTCTCCAAATCTCATAGGGTGTCTTTTTATTATTGATTCTTATTTGATCTCTATTTAGGATGTATATTGTTGTGCTAACTACCTCTCTCCAATATCCATCTGGCAATTTTGATTCATTCAACATGGTTCTAGTCATTTCTTGCATTGTTCTATTATTTCTCTCCACTACCCCATTTTGTTGAGGTGTTCTTGTCGTTGAGAATTGTCTTCTTATCCCATGAGTCTCACAAAACTCATCAAATTCATTTGACCAAAACTCTCCTCCTCTGTCAGATCTCAAGATCTTAATTTTTACATTCTTCTCATTCTCCACTAGTGCTTTGAATGCCTTAAACCTTTCTAGTGCTTCTGATTTCTCCTCGAGGAAGGAAATCCAAGTCATTATTGTGAATCAATCAATGAATATCATGAAGTAGCTCTCTCCTTGAAGTCTTTTAGTTTTGTCTGCTCCTATAAGATCAGTATGAATTAGCTCTAGAGGTCTTGTAGTAGAATACTCTTTTGATTTGAAACTTCTCCTAGTTTGTTTGCCATGAAGACATGCTTTACAAAGCTTATCATCTTGTTTTTTATCTTAGGCATGTTCCTTACACATCCCATAGAGATAATTCTGAAAATATTATCAAATTTGAGGTGTCCTAATCTCCTGCGCCAAATCCAACTCTCATTTACCTTACTAGTGAAGCACTTTTCTATTTTGACCTCCTTTTGTACATACATATTTTCTTGGTTCTCTTTGCCTTTCCAACCACCTTACCAGATTTTTTTTTATTTATGTCACACCCTTTGTCATGAAACAACACAGTATACCCTTGTTTGCACATTTGACTTACACTCAAAAGGTTGTGTTTCAGACCCTCAACATACAAGACATTTTCAGTGATAGTCTTTCCATTGTCAAGACTTAATTTTCCTTTTCCCATAATGCTAGCTGATGTATTATCACCAAATATCATTGTACTTGATGCATTTTCTTCTAGAGAGATGAATTTACTCTTGTTTCTTTTCATATGGATTAAACACCCACTGTCTATGTACCACTCCACATCTTCACTTTGAGAATGAAAGGAAATTTGGGCTATCAAACCTTGTTCCTTTATACTTGTAGGATCTGATTTCACAATATACACCTTCTTGTTTTTCTTTGGAGGTATTTGATAGCATAATTTGGCTATATGTCCATACTTTTGATAGTTGTAAAAATCAGTTCATCTTTGTTTCTCAATTGGTATGAATTAAGGTGTCTTTCATGGCCTTTTGCAAGTCTCCTACATCTTGAAGCTTTGTGACCAAACATATTGCATGAAAAATAATAGCCATAAAAGGAATGTGCATACCTTGTTGCTTGGGATTGCTTGCTTGAATTGTATCTCTTTTTGACATTCTTGATATCAGCATTCCTTTCTTTAGGTGGGTCTTGAGTTGTCTTGATTACCTTCTTGCATGTTGGTTCATCATTTGTATGTTCCTCCTTAAATCCAAGAAGATATTTTTCATTGAAAACTCTTTACTTGCTTAGGATTTCATCTAGATCATTTGAGCTTTTCTCAAATTTGTGATAGGCCTTCAATTTGGTTGAAATCTGATCCAATTGAGTTTTTAGCAACTCCAAATCTGATTTGAGTTTTAGGTTCTCCTCTTCCTTGAATTTGAAGGATGCTTCAATCATTCCAACTTGTAATTCGAGTTCCTTGATAATTTATTCATGTTCTTGATCCTTTTTCTCATCCTCCTCTCATGTATGTTGATCTGCTCTTCATAGTCTCTCAACAGTGATTTCATCTTTTGATTCTTCTTCCTTTTAAGTTTTAGTTCTTCAAAAGAACTTATTAACTCAGCTTCAAGGTTTAATCCTACATATTCTTCACCTAAGCTATCATATTCAAACCGAGTTTTACCTTTTGAGTAACTTCTAGTAGTCACTTCCACAACCATAAAAATTTCAGCTTGAATACCTTCATCTTCACTTTCAGAGTTGTTATAGTCACTAGATTCAGATGAGCTTGGTCCTTCTCGAGTATAGAATTTTTATTGTTCTTGAAATACTTATACTTACCTCCATATTCATTAAATTTATTATTTTTCTTGTGATAAGTTTCTTCATTATGTTCATATTGATCTCCCTTGTTTTTTTAGGAAACTTGGATGTAAAATGACCAACTTGGCCACAGTTGAAGCACTTGAATGGTAACTTACCCTTGTACTTTCCTAATCCTCTTTTCAGTTTCCTTACAAAACATAGCTTCAACATTATCATCATCCACCTCCATATTAGATTCAACTTTGTTTTCTTGGCTTGGGATTCCTTATCAACCTTGAAAGATGCTTCTTTCTTGACTAATTTTGACTCAATAGTTCTCATTTCATATGTAATTAAAATACCATGGAGATCATCCATTATTAGAATAGTTTGATTCTTTGGCTTCCTCCACTACTGACACCTTGGAGTCATATTTAGGAGATAAGGATCTCAGTACCTTTTGAACAACCACACTCTCCTCTATTTTCTCTCCTAGACCTCTGATCAGATTTATCACTTCATCCAATCTTTACAAGTATGATGTAACACTTTCACCTTCCTTCATTTTCAAGCTTTCAAACTAAGCACGGTAGGTCTACAACTTGGCTAATTTTACCTTACTATCTCCTTCATATATGGTTTTCAATTTGTCTTAAATGTATTTGGTTGTGGTACAATGCATGAATTTTATGAATTCAGCCTTTGTCATCCCACATAGGAGTACATTCATGGATTTGGAGTTATTTTCACTTTTTTTTCTTTACACCGCATCAATTGGAGGTGTGGTTGGGATGGTATAGCTATTAACAACTAACTTCAATGTATCAAAGCCTAGAGACATGAGGTATGTATTCATTATAACACTCCATAAGGCATAGTTTGATCCATTGAACAAAGTTGTTTTGGATGTAGAGAAACCAATTTGTGATTGATTTCTTGTCATGCTTGAAATGTTTGCATCTCCTTTGACTTGTTAAACTTGCTACACAAGGACACGGATCTAATACCAATTGTTGTAAATTAGGACACTTAGAGGTGGTTTGAATCATTGTCAATCAAATTTTTGTAGTACAATTCATCATGAATCAAATTGTTTAAACTTAATAGGAGATAGCAACAACACAATTCATGTGAATTCGACAAGCACAACACAGAGCGATGGAGATTTAAGTTGGAAACCCTTCAACACAGTCATAGATAAACTGGTCGAGGAATAAAAAGAAATAGTTTAACTATTTTCACATCTTGGAGAAGATTATGTGTGAGCTTTGGATCAATCACAACCATCAAGAGAACAAGACAATACAACTCTTCTTCATGAAGCATGCACTCAAACAAGATATACACAATTTGCTAGTACAGAGATGTATATGCAAGAATTTTATTAGAACAACAAGTACCCATGTCATATATGACTCGAATGTCACATTACAAGCATGATAAAGGTGATATGAAACATACTAGATCTACAATTTTCTTCACTCCATAGTTTAGAGACCAACCTTGCATGCTCTTCAAAAAGGAAAATGTTAGGGTTTCATGATTCAAAACTTGAGTTAGTTGTTTTAGGAATTTCAACACTTCATACTTCATTTCTATGCCAAATCCAATGAATAATAACTCCATCAGAGGTTTTTTCAACAATTTTAAGCCTTATTTTGGATTGATTGATAGGATATGGTCAAGATTTTAAAGCTACGAGTCATTGTCCTTCATGACCATCATAAGAAAACAAATGCAATATTTAAGGAAGAGATGGTTTACCATTCATATCTTTGTTTATAGCATCTAGAGAAAACTTTGAGAAACTCCATACCTTAGTCACTTTACCACGCAAAATGTAATCACTAATTTAGAGATAATGATCATGGGACATAAGCATTTTGGGACTTTGTATACTTTTGGTCCTTAAGAGCCTACTGGGGTAGTCTTGATTTGGAGGCATCTTGCTAATCAAATATTCACTCACATAACTATCCATTTTGCTTACACTTCACTAAAAATGTATTCAACATGCTTAGTATTCTCTTGAATGGATTGAAGGGGAGAGGTCTGATTTTCATGCTCAAAGTACAATCCATTATAATTGTCTTGAGTTGGTGAGTTATCCTTTTAAGGATTGTTCATTGTAAAGCTCTATTCGATCAAGAAATTGGTTTGAATGTGTTTTTAGGACTCTTGTACCCTGTTTAGATTCATATAGATTTTGGACACAAGCACTTTACATCCACAAGTTCACCTAGATCAAGAACTAGTTCTTGTTAAATCTTGCTCTTAAAAGATGTGATTTCGAGATAGGCGTACCTTATTCAATTTTTCAATATGGCTCCCTAAATGTATTCATAGACAATAAGAGGATGACTCAAATGACCATCCATGTCACAATTTTCAACTTGAAGCCCTTCACATCAAACAATATACAAAAACTTTGCAAAGACTTATATACCCCTATACGGTACAGTCAACCACGAGGAACACAAATCCCACCATTCTGACCTAGAAGAAGCCTTCTACAATACTGAAAGTTTGTACCAACTTGAAAAAAATATTTGGAGAAAAATAAGCTCATTTCATGCCTATCACTTCAAGAAGAAGGTTTGGAGAGAGTAAGAACACTGATAGAAAAATGAAGAGAATTTTTTTTTCCTTAACCATCCGATCTCGAGTTTTTTTTTTTAATTTTAGTCTTGGAGTTATCTTCAAAAATTACTCTTATGATTTATCTAAAGAAGGCTTGTAAAAAAATTCGGTGCTAAGAAGACAGTCACTATTTTATCCCTTCTCACTTTACCTGGTTTTAGTAAAACTTGAATATCTTCAACAATCTTCTTCAAAATTTCATGAAACTTGACCCAAAGCACTACAACACCTCCCTCTACATGCTCCATAGATTGATTACTCATAAATGATCATGTACGGATCCAAGCCCAATATCATTTGTCTAAGATTACCTTTGTTAGTTCTCAAGGGCAGTTTTAGTGAAATCTTCAAATTTGCCTCCAAGAGATAAACTAAGCCATGTAAGTGCTCATAAATTCTCTAGGTAGTATTCTAGGCTCCTACCATGCTTACATAGGATTTTCATGACCTGATTTGAGCTTATACACCTCATTAGGCTCTAGAACTAGGCCTAAATGAGCTAGTTTCAATTGTGACTTGCAACACATGATAATACGATCACCCTACAAGCTCTCACGTATCCTCAAAACATCATTTCTGACATGTGGGACACCTAATCAAAACACACCAAATATCTTCGTACCTCCAGTGGGCACCAACCTCACTAACCAAGCACTGTAGCACCTTAAAACCATCATGAATGTTCAAGAAACCACCATGAGACCACTTTGTGACCACAAACCACCATTGAGAAGGCACCAACCTTCATGACATTTCAATCCTCCTTTTCCATCAATGTCATGTGACATCAATGACAACACCAACTAAAGCAACAGGGTTAAACAATCTCCTACTTTGTCATTGATGACAACAAACTCAGAAACCTTGATGGAAAACTAGCACACTAACATCTTTAAAGCATTCAATCCTTGTTTTTGTGACATTCTCCCCCTGTGACATCTATGAAAAAGGTACACACATCCAACAACATGAGTAACATGAAAGAAAATAATGACAAGGCATGACCTTACCTCAAGAAGCTCCCCCTTGAATTAGACTGCTCCTTTGTCAGATAAGACTCAACCAATTGCATGAATTTATTCATCAATCAGATTCAATGCTCCCCTAAACCTATTCTCTTAAAATTATTCCTTTTCATCCTTTGCATATGTCGTTCCTTGGTCTTTTTATTTGTGCCTTGAACTAGTGAACTAGCTCCCGCTATTTAGATAGATCTTGAGCCTTCTATGAGTAACTATGGTACTTAAGAAAGTCATAATAAGTGGATCAAGGTGTCTTGAAGGTTGGAAGGTGAAAAGGAATTAAAACCTAGAAAATTGTCTTGAAACCCTAGTGAAGAACTCGAGAGACCTAATAAAAGGTGATAATTGAGTTGGAAAGTTTGTGGAAGGAGTTGGAGTTTGTAAATCACCACAAAGCACAAGCCCCATAATGGGTTTTTGAAAAGATAACCATCTTTGATTGGATGTGTGTAGATTATCCCCAACATAGAGCTTTGTGTTCTAGGAGGGCTAATCGTAAGAGCTAGAAAACACTAAAAAGTGAATTAAAGATCATTGGTGAGGAGTTGTAATTTGAAGCTTTACACGAAGGTAAATGAGACAAATGGGTATTGGGAAAGTTTACTAGTCAAGCATGAAAGGGAAAATTGGGTGATTGTGGTCAAAAGAATTGATTTTGGAGGGCTACTAACGAATAGGAGGTGTAAAAGGAAAAGTAGTGAAAATGGTGCATTAAAACTTTTTGAATGGCCCAATCATGTTTGTAAGATAGGTTTAAGCATGTTAAAGTGGTTTTTAGCTTTTGGCGAAAGATTTTAATGCATTATAGCCTATTCGGCAAGTTTTGTCTTTTAAAGATAAGTTTTAGTTTTTACTTTTGGGTGATGAAAAAAGTGAATTTGTTGCTTCTAATGCATTGTTTGGTGTTGTAAGAGAAGTGTATGTAGGGATTTGCATTAACCTATGAGGTGTAGATGAGCAAAAGGAATGTCTAAGAATACTAAATATTTTTCCATCAAAAAGGTGAAACGTGAAGCTCAACGAGTGAGGTGATGTTCATCACATCCTGACTCTGCCATTGTGTTCAAATCCATTCAAGGAACAAGCTAGGATGAACTAGTCAAGCTTTCAAGGAGGATATTGGAGCCAGGAAGGGTAAATGGATGATTTCCTGTGAAGTACCACCTTTGTAATAATGGGAAACAATCTCAATTCCATATGTTGTAATTCACTTAGGAGTGTTCTTAAACACTCATTTGACACCTTGTAGTGTGTTCACACCTTGAAGGAAGAAGCATGTGAAATCACCTCATTTTGATTTAACGGATGACATTAAGACAAGAATTCCATTTAGGAGCAAGCCTTTCATATGCATGATGAGGACCTATTTTAGTAAGCAACAGATAATCACAAAAATATTTGAGCATCTTGGAGTTGATTTTTGGTCATGAAGGTGAACTGTGAAGGCCTAAAGGAGTAAGGAAGTGATCCTCATATCCTAACTCCTACCTTATGGATAGAATTGATCATCATGTTCCCATCACAATGCATATCTCATAACAATGTTTTTGAACACTTATTTGATTCCCTAGAATGTTTCTATATCTCACAGAAGAAGGAGAATGTGATCATAACTCTTCAAGTATGTAGGTTCTTCATTTGTAGAGTCTTCACCTACATTAGACTAATCAACCCTCTCTCATTCATGTAGCATCTCCTCAAAGTTCCATCAACAGTCAGCTCTTCATCAACATGGGCTTCATCTCCATTAGAGTGATCATATCTTATCTCCTTCCTTCCTCCTTTGTCTCTCTCTCTAACATTATATTCCTTCCTTGAGAGTGTACTTTTCACTCTTTTGTATTATTCACTTAAGTAACTAGATGTTGCATTGTAAAAGTCCCTTTTCAAAAATAAGAAAATGACTTAGTTTTAATCCTAGGGAATTTGAAAATTCGTATGGTGGTGAGATGAAAATTCATGTGGGGAGAGATGAAAGGACAATTTTAATGTTATAAATTGGAATGGCTTCTCCATTCCAAAAGGTTGGAAATTGTTGATTGTTGTATGTTTTTTAGCTTTATACCACTACTATATCAAACAATAAAAGTTTCATTTCTTCTATTTTTATGCTTATGTTTCTTTATTCTATCTCTACTTTTTAAATTTGTAAGCATGGTGATCTTGCATAACCAAAAAGGAACTTTGTGTCCTTGATTAGTGAATCTAAAAAAATGTTTGTCTCTAGCTTGTTAGTCTTGTTGATTACTTACATTATTGTGTTCTTCTAATTTAATTTGGACCTACTCTTTTTTATGAATGTGAATTTTGTAAGCCTACTCACCACATTAACTCTTCTTCCTTATTCCTCTAACTCCCCTTTACCTCCATTCACAACAAATTCCTCCCTTGTATAATATACAAGAAATTTTCCACATGTTTAATGGAGTATTCCTGTGTGATCACTGGCCTAACGGCCACCCCATAAATTTAGTTATTTTACATTTAATAATGGAAGCCTCCCCATACACAAGAAGGAGGGGTTTAGCCCGTGACTTTTGGTGAAAACCAATATTCCGCTTTAATAAATTATTTC